>JADWQK010000856.1:0-1200000 GCA_017933935.1 Sesamia nonagrioides
GCCGGACATCGAGAGGGCGATTCTGAAGGAGATGAACCTGAACAGGAGGGACCAAGCGATGGCGGTGCTGGTCATCGGAAACCACAAAATGGTGCCGGACATCGAGAGGGCGATTCTGAAGTAGATCAACCAGAACACGAGGGACCAAGCGATGGCGGTGCTGGTCATCGGAAACCACAAAATGGTGCCAGACATCGAGAGGGCGATTCTGAAATAGATGAATCTGACCACCAGGGAGGAAGCGACGGCGGTGCTGGTCATCATCGCAAGCCACAAAATGGTGCCGAACATCGAGAGGACGATTCTGAAGTAGATCAACCTGAACACGAGGGACCAAGCGATGGCGGTGCTGGTCATCGGAAACCACAAAATGGTGCCGGACATCGAGAGAGAGATTCTGAAGTGGATGAATCTGACCACCAGGGAGGAAGCGACGGCGGTGCTGGTCATCATCGGAACCCACAAAATGGGGCCGGACATCGAGAAGGTGATTCTGAAATAGATGAATCTGACCACCAGGGAGGAAGTGACGGCGGTGCTGGTCATCATCGGAAGCCACAAAATAGGGCCGGACATCGAGAGGGCGATTCTGAAATAGATGAATCTGACCACCAGGGAAGAAGCGACGGCGGTGCTGGTCATCATCGGAAGCCACATAATGGGGCCGGACATCGAGAGGGCGATTCTGAAGTAGAACAACCTGAACAGGAGGGACCAAGCGATGGCGGTGCTGGTCATCGGAAACCACAAAATGGTGCCGGACATCGAGAGGGCGATTCTGAAGGAGATGAACCTGAACAGGAGGGACCAAGCGATGGCGGTGCTGGTCATCGGAGACCACAAAATGGTGCCGGACATCGAGAGGGCGATTCTGAAGTAGATCAACCAGAACACGAGGGACCAAGCGATGGCGGTGCTGGTCATCGGAAACCACAAAATGGTGCCACACATCGAGAGGGCGATTCTGAAATAGATGAATCTGACCACCAGGGAGGAAGCGACGGCGGTGCTGGTCATCATCGCAAGCCACAAAATGGTGCCGAACATCGAGAGGACGATTCTGAAGTAGATCAACCTGAACACGAGGGACCAAGCGATGGCGGTGCTGGTCATCGGAAACCACAAAATGGTGCCGGACATCGAGAGGGTGATTCTGAAGTGGATCAACCTGAACACGAGGGACCAAGCGATGGCGGTGCTGGTCATCGGAAACCACAAAATGGTGCCGGACATCGAGAGGGCGATTCTGAAGTGGATCAACCTGAACACGAGGGACCAAGCGATGGCGGTGCTGGTCATCGGAAACCACAAAATGGTGCTGGACATCAAAAGGGCGATTCTGAAGTAGATCAACCTGAACACGAGGGACCAAGTGACGGCGGTGCTGGTCACCGGAAACCACAAAATTGTGCCGAACATCAAAAGGGCGATTCTGGTAGAAGACCATCTGAACCCCAGAAACCACACGACGGTGCTGGTCATCGGAAACCACATAATGGTGCCGGATATCGAGAGGGCGATTCTGAAGTAGATAAACCTGAACACGAGGGACCAAGCGACGGCGGTGCTGGTCACCGGAAACCACAAAATTGTGCCGAACATCAAAAGGGCGATTCTGGTAGAATACCATCTGAACCCCAGAATCCACACGACGGTGCTGGTCATCGGAAACCACAAAATGGTGCCGGACATCAAAAGGGCGATTCAGGTGGAAAACCATCTGAACCCCAGAAACCACACGACGGTGCTGGTCATCGGAAACCACATAATGGTGCCGGACATCGAGAGGGCGATTCTGAAGTAGATCAATCTGAACACGAGGGACCAAGCGACGGCGGGGCTGGTCATCGGAAACCACAAAATGGTGCCGGACATCAAAAGGGCGATTCTGGTAAAAAACCATCTGAACCCCAGAAACCACACGACGGTGCTGGTCACCGGAAACCACAAAATGGTGCCGGACATAGAGAGGGCGATTCTGAAGTAGATCAACCTGAACACGAGGGACCAAGCGATGGCGGAGCTGGTCACCGGAAACCACAAAATGGTGCCGGACATAGAGAGGGCGATTCTGAAGTAGCTCAACCTGAACACGAGGGACCAAGCGACGGCGGTGCTGGTCACCGGAAACCACAAAATGGTGCCGGACATCAAAAGAGCGATTCTGGTAAAAAACCATCTGAACCCCAGAAACCACACGACGGTGCTGGTCATCGGAAACCACAAAATGGTGCCGGACATCGAGAGGGTGATTCGGAAGTGGATCAACCTGAACACGAGGGACCAAGCGACGGCGGGGCTGGTCATCGGAAACCACAAAATGGTGCCGGACATCAAAAGGGCGGTTCTGGTAAAAAACCATCTGAACCCCAGAAACCACACGACGGTGCTGGTCATCGGAAACCACAAAATGGTGCCGGACATAGAGAGGGCGATTCTGAAGTAGATCAACCTGAACACGAGGGACCAAGCGACGGCGGTGCTGGTCACCGGAAACCACAAAATGGTGCCGGACATCAAAAGAGCGATTCTGGTAAAAAACCATCTGAACCCCAGAAACCACACGACGGTGCTGGTCATCGGAAACCACATAACGGTGCCGGACATCGAGAGGATGATTCGGAAGTGGATCAACCTGAACACGAGGGACCAAGCGATGGCGGAGCTGGTCACCGGAAACCACAAAATGGTGCCGGACATAGAGAGGGCGATTCTGAAGTAGCTCAACCTGAACACGAGGGACCAAGCGACGGCGGTGCTGGTCACCGGAAACCACAAAATGGTGCCGGACATCAAAAGAGCGGTTCTGGTAAAAAACCATCTGAACCCCAGAAACCACACGACGGTGCTGGTCATCGGAAACCACAAAATGGTGCCGGACATAGAGAGGGCGATTCTGAAGTAGGTCAACCTGAACACGAGGGACCAAGCGATGGCGGAGCTGGTCATCGGAAACCACAAAATGATGCCGGACATCAAAAGAGCGATTCTGGTAAAAAACCATCTGAACCCCAGAAACCACACGACGGTGCTGGTCATCGGAAACCACAAAATGGTGCCGGACATAGAGAGGGCGATTCTGAAGTAGATCAACCTGAACACGAGGGACCAAGCGACGGCGGTGCTGGTCATCGGAAACCAGACAATGGTGCCGGACATCAAAAGGGCGATTCTGGTAGAAAACCATCTGAACCCCAGAAACCACACGACGGTGCTGGTCATCGGAAACCACAAAATGGTGCCGTACATAGAGAGGGCGATTCTGAAGTAGATCAACCTGAACACGAGGGACCAAGCGACGGCGGTGCTGGTCATCGGAAACCACAAAATGGTGCCGGACATCAAAAGGGTGATTCTGGTAGAAAACCATCTGAACCCCAGAAACCACACGACGGTGCTGGTCATCGGAAACCACAAAATGGTGCCGGACATCGAGAGGGTGATTCTGACGTAGATCAACCTGAACACGAGGGACCAAGCGATGGTGGTGCCGGTCATCGGAAACCACAAAATGGTGCCGGACATCGAGAGGGCGATTCTCAGGTAGATCAACCTGAACACGAGGGACCAAGCGATGGGGGTGCTGGTCATCGGAAACCACAAAATGGTGCCGGACATCGAGAGGGCGATTCTCAGGTAGATCAACCTGAACACGAGGGACCAAGCGACGGGGGTGCTGGTCATCGGAAACCACAAAATGGTGCCGGACATCGAGAGGGCGATTCTGAAGTAGATCAACCTGAACACGAAGGACCCAGCGACGGCGGTGCTGGTCATCGGAAGCCACAAAATGGTGCTGGACATCGAGAGGGTGATTCTGACGTAGATCAACCTGAACACGAAGGACCCAGCGATGGCGGTGCTGGTCATCGGAAAGCACAAAATGGTGCCGTACAACGAGAGGGCGATTCTGAAGTAGATCACCCTGAACACGAAGGACCCAGCGACGGCGGTGCTGGTCATCGGAAGCCACAAAATGGTGCCAGACATCGAGAGGGTGATTCTGACGTAGATCAACCTGAACACGAGGGACCAAGCGATGGCGGTGCTGGTCATCGGAAACCACTAAATGGTGCCGTACATCGAGAGGGCGATTCCGAAGTAGATCAACCTGAACACGAAGGACCCAGCGATGGCGGTGCTGGTCATCGGAAAGCACAAAATGGTGCCGGACATCGAGAGGGTGATTCTGACGTCGATCAACCTGAACACGGGGGACCAAGCGATGGTGGTGCCGGTCATCGGAAACTACAAAATGGTGCCGGACATCGAGAGGGCGATTCTGAAGTAGATCAACCTGAACACGAAGGACCCAGCGACGGCGGTGCTGGTCATCGGAAAGCACAAAATGTTGCCGGACATCGAGAGGGTGATTCTGACGTCGATCAACCTGAACACGAGGGACCAAGCGACGGCGGTGCTGGTCATCGGAAACCACAAAATGGTGCCGGACATCGAGAGGGTGATTCTGACGTAGATCAACCTGAACACGAGGGACCAAGCGATGGCGGTGCTGGTCATCGGAAACCACAAAATGGTGCCGTACATCGAGAGGGCGATTCTGAAGTAGATCAACCTGAACACGAGGGACCAAGCGACGGCGGTGCTGGTCATCGGAAACCACAAAATAGTGCCGCACATCGAGAGGGCGACTCTGAAGTAGATCAACCTGAACACGAGGGACCAAGCGACGGCGGTGCTGGTCATCGGAAACCACAAAATAGTGCCGCACATCGAGAGGGCGACTCTGAAGTAGATCAACCTGAACACGAGGGACCAAGCGACGGCGGTGCTGGTCATCGGAAACCGCATAACGTTGCCGGACATCGAGAGGGCGATTCTGAAGTAGATGGATCTGAACAACAGGGACCAAGTGACGGTGGTGCTGGTCATCGGAAACCACATGGAAATGACTCCAAAAATGGTCATTTCAAATCAAATTCAGGTTTAGGATCTCTTATCAAGATTGTGTCCACACACGAATCCGAAGCAAGTAGCGATGGGGGTGAAGATTCATATGAAAAACAGGGTAGAAATTCTGACGGAAGCTTTTATAAGGCATCTGGAAAGCAGTCAGATGATTCTTCAGCCAAATCGCAGAAGGACACTTACTTAGCTGAGAAGATAAACAAAGATGGTTCGAGAATACGTGAGGAGAAGGAACAAGAACAGAAAGCGGAGAATCAAGATCAGTTCGCTGATTCAAAGGAAACAAGGGTCAACGCTGATGGATCTTACAGCTCCGTTTCAAGAACTAGGAAACGACATCACAGCAGCAGTAGTTCGAGGTCATCAACACATTTCGAAAGTCGAAGCGTTTTTTAAGAAATTAATTGGAAAGTGGCGGCCATACGTATGCTTGCCTTTTCACTCCCACATGATTCATATTTTGAATGTGTTTGCAAAATAGTGCCGCCATTGCTCTTGACGAAAAATATGCTAATGTTTAATGGTATTTGAATGTAGACTTTATAAATAATATTTTATTATTATATCATGCATAAACAATCTTTTGTTTTATTTCTCTTTCCTCTTCTTTTTGTTTTCTAGTTTCAATTAAAAAAGAAGGCTGATTGTTTATTGTTTGTCTGCAGTACATGATCTAATAAACACACTTTTATACCGCATACATCCGGAGTAAACATGCTAGAGTGAATAGGCGTCTAATTCGATTGCATCACTGCTTACCATCTGGCGCGATTGCGGTCAAGCGCTAGTTTATAATTATGTAATTATAAAAAAAAAACACAATCTACAAGCGAGAAAATTAATGCTTTACCGTTTCTTTAAAATCTTTAAGGTCTATAAAATGAATCAGTTTTTTTTTTTAATAATTATAAACTAGTACTTGTACCAATCGTTGATGGTTAAGCGCGAAAGTTTATTAAGCCAATTCAGTTAAAAATCTTAGTGAGTAGGAAGGAAGACGGCAGTTGAGCGAGGTGATGTAATGTTAAACCTAAAATACGACCAACGATGCTGCGCCAGAGGGAGATTGATCTGGAAACCCTCCACGACCAAACTCCCGACACAACAATATTTGGCGCATCGTATCCGGCACACACCGCCACACAACTGCTCAGACCCGTCCTCCGTACGGCTGCTCCATACATCATGCCGGAACACGACGAATCGCTTGGCGGCAAGACTTTGTCTGCCGGCAGCCGATGTTATGACCTATCACTGAGAGAACTCTAAGAATGGTTGACAGATTTTTTGGCTTCTGAGTCTCTATTAGTAACGATTGACAGATAACAAGCGTGATGGTGCTTTCTCACACAAGGATTGTTTTCGGTGCGCACCTATCCTCAGAATGACCTTATAATGACCTAAAAATTCAAAATTTTATTTAGCGTTTTTAGCTAAAAACTTGGAAGACGTCATGTTACCAACCCACACTGGGCCAGCGTGGTAAGGGGGAATTGAAACAATTTTGACATTTTGTTTCATACACCAAACGCTATAGACAGAAATCATGTCATATTAGTACCAATCGATAGGTCATTCTTTATAATTGCGAATGACTAACAGAAATTGTAAACGTTAAATATTGCAGTATAAATCGACTCCCCTCAACTTGTTTCAACTCCCCTCATACCGAGGTAAGATGAAACAGGGGTCGAGGAGAGTTGAAACATATGATTTTTAAGAAGCAATAAGGGCTGTATAATAAAAAAAGATGATATAATTTAGGTAGTTAGTCATCATCATTCTCCTGCCCTTATCCCAATTTATTTGGGGTCGGCGCAACATGTTTTTTCTTCCACACATCCCTATCAGAAGCCATCTCGGCAGTCACCCCCTTCTTAACCATATCATCCTTCACACATTCCATCCATCGTTTCTTTGGTCTTCCCCTACTCTTATAGCCATCAGCATTCATAATTAAAACTCTCCTCACTACATTCTCCTCATTTCTCCGTAACACATGCCCGTACCATGACAACCGATTTCCACACAACTTTTTAGCTACCGGTGCCACTTTCAGACTTCCTCTTATGTACTCATTTCTTATTCTATCCATTCGTGTAACTCCACACATCCCTCTTAGCATTCTCATCTCGGCTGCATGCAATTGCCTTTCATTCATCCCTTTCGTAGCCCAACATTCTGATCCATACAAGACAGCAGGTCGGATCATGGTTTTATATATTTTCCCCTTAAGTTTAAGGGGAATGCGGGAGTCGCAGGTTGTTCCCGTGACCTGCCGCCATTTCATCCACCCAGTGTTAATTCAGTGCTTAACCGTCCGATCTATTGGTATTTATTGGAATAAAACTTTTCAAGTACGAAACAAACTTTTGATTATGGTTTTGCACTGATATAATTTTCATTAAAATAGGTAACTATAGGTCTAGTTTTTCTAATCAATAATAGTAGGATTCATCAACCCCTTAACCCTAGAAGCCTAATCTACGCCTCCGAGGCGTACACGAAATCGAATATCGTTTGTCTCTTTCTACCGGTTGAAGTTAGCGCGTCGTGCTCTTTCGCCAACTCAGTGGTCGCCGGGAGCTCGCGCATGGTGCCGGCATCGTTAAGGTAAGTCCCGCCATTTTTGATTTATCGAAGTATTGCACGCCTGCGAGGCGTATGATTAGGCTTTGTGTAATATTTCAACTAGGTTTGTGAAATTTTTCTTTTGTTAGTTTTTCGTATATTGTGTCTATTATTGTGTTTTTACAAATATAAAATATGTCACGGTTTCGAATATTAGACGGAGACGATATATTAGCCATCATCAACGAGGAAGATGATTCGTCTTTGGACAATTCGGATTCCGAAGTTGAGGATCACGAGATCATCGACGATGTTCAAAGTGAAGACGAAATTAGTTATGTCACTGAGCATGTTTCGTATTCGCAAGAACCTGCTTCCGGTGAGGAAACCGGCCTAGCCTCTGTGACAGAAGATAGTCCATCATCTGACGCTGACCGTGTTTCATCACCTGCCAGCTTAGGGCGAATTTATCGTGTTCGTGGTAATGCTCTTCGAGGTAAGAATGGACATATTTGGTCAACTGTCAAAGCTCAAACATCTCACAGAACGCCAGCTATGAATATAGTTCGCACCTCTCGAGGTTCAGCTCGCATGTGCAGAAATGTTTTTGATCCTGTGCAAGTATTTAACTTATTTATTACTGATGAGATTATATATGAAATAGTGAAATGGACTAATGTTGAAATGATCTCCAAACGCCAAAAAAATAGGAAATATTACAGCGACACATAGAGATGTTACTGATTTAGAAATTCGTGCATTTATTGGGTTATTGGCTTTGACTGCAGTCATGAAGGATAATCATCTTGCCACAGACGAGCTTTTTGATCCTACCTTTTCTGGGACCCGATACGTATCAGTTATGAGCAAAGAGAGGTTCGAGTTCATTGTCAGGTGCCTTAGGATGGATGATAAGACGTTGAGATCAACTCTCCGACCAAATGATGCCTTCGTACCAGCTAGAAATGTTTGGGAACTGTTTATAAAACAATGCCGAATTAATTACATTCCTGGATCTGAGGTGACGATAGATGAACAGTTACTCGGTTTTAGAGGGAGATGCCCGTTTCGGATTTGCCGAACAAGCCGGATAAATACGGGATCAAGTTTCCAATGATGTGTGATGCAACTCTAAATACATGGTTGATGCTGATCCATATATAGGCAAGAGTACAAATACGAACGGTGTACCACTTGGTGAATTTTATGTAAAGAAATTGTCACAGACTATTCAAGGATCGAACAGAAACATAACGTGTGATAATTGGTTTACCTCTGTACCGTTAGCCAAAAGTTTACTTCAACCACCTTATAATTTGACTCCAGTGAGCACTATAAGATCAAATAAACGAGAGATCCCTGAACAATTCAAGAACTCGAGAACTCGTCCTGTTGGCACCTCAATGTTTGGTTTTGATGGCCCACTGACACTTGTATCGTATAAGCCAAAACCTGCAAAAATAGTATATCTTTTATCCTCTTGCGACGAAGATGCAGTAATAAATGATTCAAGTGGTAAACCTGATATGATTCTATTCTCATCTTCATTCATCAAACGAAAGGAGGAGTCGATTCGTTTGACCAAATGTGCTCCGCAATGTCGTGCAGTCGCAAGACTAATAGATGTCCGATGGCTGTATTTTATGGTATCCTAAACATGGCTTTTGTCAATTCTGCTATAATATATGGGCATAACATGATAAAGGATAATAAAAACCATTGAATAGAAAAAAAATCATGAAGCAACTCAGTACAGATTTGGTCACGCCTTGGATGGAGAAGAGACTAGAAGCTCCGACGTTTAAAAGATCTTTGCGAGAAAATATAAACCAAATTCTCGTGAAACCTACAGATTCAATTGATGAAAATCAAGAAGAAGAACCTAAACCAAAAAAACGTAAATACTGCGCTTTTTGTTCCTATAAAAAAAAGAGAATGTCAAAATTAGTCTGTTACAAATGTAAAAAATCTGTGTGTGGCGAGCATAAAGTTGATGTCTGTGTAGACTGTTCTTAAAGTCAGATTATCTGTTTAAAAGCTTATTATTTTTAAAGGTAGTTCTAAGGGCAACTTACAAGTGTTAAAAAAAATAAACTTTCTATTAAAAAAAGTTAAGTTTTTGTTGATTTTGAAGAAGTTGTTTATTTTTGTTAAAATTTATGTAACTAATTTTATTTTTCTTATAAATTACTGTGATTGTAGTAACTATTCATAACAGTTTTGTTTTATTTTTAGCTTAAATACCAAATTTTAATTTCCACTAGAATAAAAAACAAAATAAGGCTATTTTTACAAAAAGAATATTAAATTATATGTGTACGCCTCTAAGACGTATACTTAGTCTTTATGTACTTCTGAAATAGATTAGGCTTCTAGGGTTAAGTAACGACCTATTTGCATCATTATTCACAATAATAATAAACATAATAGGAAAATATAAAACATTAATCTGACAGGCAGTTGTGGCAAACATACGAAAGTTCCCCACCAGTGCAAGCTTCATGGGCCCAGTTCTTGCATTCTAGACATTGCACCTATTTTTCTTTGGCTCTCTTATTACAATATGGCTCGAAACAATAATGACAAAAGTATTCTTCATTTTCCTTTTCACTGTCTTCGTTTCTTCGTTTTTTCTTACCAACTTTGGTTTTAGTTTTAGCGCCTGATTTTGTTTTTTTTTCTTGTTTTTGTTTCTTCAAAGGTAGTTTTTTTCACATTTTTCTTAGCCGTTCTAACTGCTTTGGTTGCAGCTAGTTCATATTTTACAGGAGTATCGGTTAAGATAGCAGATTTTACTTTGCATCTATGTGTTTGATTTCCTTTCCTTGGTGGAGCCTTTGGCAAAGGCCTAAGAGTTTCAGGTGAGAATGGAATTGCTGTCACAGTAGCTGAAGTATCTCGGGAGGTAGATGCTACAGGTATTTCTGTAGTAGACCTAAGTAAAGCAGGCGCCATTTCGTTAGAGCTTCATAAGCAGTTTTTTGAATATACTTGTAGAGGGAGGTATGCTTCAAGTTGTAACTCGAAGCCGCGTCACGGAGACTTTTCTGTAGCAAAGTTACCTCTTCCGCTACTTCGCAACTCGCCATACTTCTTTTAGTCTTTCTTTTATAGTCAGTAGATATAAAATAAAAACGAGAGTTGAAACTGCCTATTTCAAATCTCCTCAGTGAGAATAAAATTTCCAATTTATATTCAATCTACTATTAAGAAACAAATACACAGAAATTAATTGTACCAAATATATGTAATAAATCTTTAGTTAAGAGGGGACTCTAGTACCGTTTTCTCCATATAAACGTATTCCGCTGTTTTCTTCATGGATAACGCTTTTAGAGGAATATTTTTTTTTTTTCAATTTCACACCTTGATTATACACGCCCCTATTATTTGATTTTTTCGAAAATTTAATTAGTAAAAGAAATGTATCAAAATCCCGAAAAATAACCCATTTTTACCGCGATGTTCATACGACTATTACACAAATGTGATAAGTTTATGACAAAAAGAAAATAATAGAGGCATATGTGTAGGTGTATAGGTGTACACAATGGGCCTCATACGAAGGCTCAGAGTCACACAAAGGGCAATGGAAAGAGCTATGCTAGGAGTTTCTCTGCGTGATCGAATCAGAAATGAGGACATCCGCAGAAGAACCAAAGTCACCGACATAGCTCTGCGAGTCGCTAAACTTATGTGGCAGTGGGCAGGGCATATTGCTCGTAGAACCGATGGCCGATGGGGCAGTAAGGTTCTGGAGTGGCGACCACGTACTGGAAGACGCAGCGTAGGGAGGCCCCCAACAAGGTGGACCGATGACCTGGTGAGGGTCGCGGGAAGCCGATGGATGCGGGCAGCACAAGACCGGTCAGCGTGGAAAGCCTTGGGGGAGGCCTTTGTCCAGCAGTGGACATCTATAGGCTGAAGAAGAAGAAGAGAAGATAGGTGTACTCATCCTCTATATTTTGATATAAAAATAATTGAGATCTGTCGTGTTTTGAAATGGAGAACAGCGGAATACGAAACATCTTTTGGTCAACGTTTTTGTAGGTAAATTGCCTGAGTTGCAACTGTCCCTTTCGTACTTTACGGGGAAAGGTTGAAAGCCGCGCGACGGCAATAGTTTCTTCAGATACCTATTTCTCAAATTCCTCTGCACTAGAACCCACTCATAATCAGCTTTCGAAATATATACAACGTGTAACAAAAAGGGTATATACATACCAAGGGTATGGCATCTTTAGATGATGTCAAAGGATATCGGAAGGGTTTCAACTCAAAATAAAATACTCAAAAAATTGGTACCAAATTTTCGGTTTCGTGTGTTTCTTAAAATCAAATCATTAACAAACGTGGCAGCACACTACATACGTTAATAACTAGTCGTTACCCGTCACGTTACTTGCCAAAATCCGAGAAATGTCTTCAATATCTCTGTGCGACTAGTATGCTAGTAGCCTATCACAGGCGGTGTTTATCCTCATAACTTCCTAACATAAAGAGATAGGATTAAAAAACCCTTCCAATATCGTTTGATATCATGTAAAGATGGCGTGCCTTTGTTATGTATATACCCTTTATGTTACACGTTGTATAACTTAAACCAAAGTACAAAACCACTATCAAAATATAGGCATAGTAAAATTTATTTTCTCGATTTTTGTCACACGGCACTCAAACCTCCATAACCGCATGACTCACGCGACGCACAGAACTGACACGTCCGCGGCTAGGTAGGGAGTAGTTAAAAAGTGACGTTGCCAACTCGCTAACGGTTCTGAGTTCCAAGAAATCAGTACTGTTTCAAATCACCTTTGTTTCAAATCCCCTCGGTCTCCCCTACATCCCACTCCCTCTCATCCAGAGGAGGCTTGTCTCCCAACAGTGGGAACAAAACTATAGGCTGATATGAATTTGAGTGTCTCCAAGGCTAGAGTGAATAGGCTCTTAATAAACTAGTGCGCTTTACCATCATCGATTGCTTCACTGCTTACCATCAGGCGGGATTGCAGTCAAGCGCTAGTTTATAATTTATAAAAAAAAAAGAAAGAAAAAAGCTTTTTCAGCTTTGGAGTCTGGGGTCCGCTTTACCAGTCTAACTGCTGATTTTGGTTAAACTTCGATATTTTCCGTGAAGCGACTGCCCTCTGACCTCCATGACCCGAAGGCGATATCGAAGCATTGCAGTTAGATCAACTGCTGGACTTTTGAGGGCTCCAACAACCCGTAACCACTGCCATTCGATATTCGCGTGGTAATCGGGACCAACGGCTTGACGTGCTTTCCGAGGCAGGACTAGATCAGTGCAAATATTTATATACATGCAAACAACAATTCGCCGCGTTCGCTAGTGCTACGCCACGGAGGCTGTCAAACGGCACCCCCTGTCTAAACATTAAATTAAACTATATGGGTCCAATTTGACCCTTGGATGAACTTTGACGATTCATTAAGTTATACTCTTGAATTGGTCAATTTGTGGGGTCTAAACCTCTACCTGTAAGTACCAGGGTCGTTGGATATAGTTGAAGTTTATTATGGAACCAAAGGACTATTACGATTCAAAGGAGATGTTTAATAAATATTAGGGTTTGGACCTAAAATTATTTTAAATTTGAACAGAAATCTGACATGATTACTTTACATTACGGCGTTTGATGAATAATTTTCTTTTATTTTAATAATGTAAATAATAATTTTGAAATTAAATATTTGAAAATTAAAAGTGGTAGATCATAACATCGTCTGCCAGCATACGTTACCACCCACCAGACAAAGTCTTGCCGCCAAGCGATTCGTCGTGTTCCGGCATGATGTCTGATGAAGCCGTACGGCGGACGTGTCTGAGCAGTTGTGTTGCGATTTGTGCCGGCTACGATGCGCCATATGTTGTCACTGATTTTGTATTTATGTAAAAGTACTCTTAAGCGATACACATCTATCTAAACTAATATATCAAGCTGAAGAGTTTGTTTGTTTGTTTGAATGCGCTAATCTCAGGAACTACTGGTCCGATTAGAAAAATTCTTGGATAGCCCATTAATCCAGGAAGGATTTAGGCTATATAACATCACGCTCCGACCAACAGGAGCGGAGCTTATAAAAAACATATCGAAACTTACGCGGATGAAACCGCAAGGCGCAGCTGGTCCAAAATAAAATTAAAATTCAAGGTCTACACATTATAACTTTATTTAAATTAGTATTTGAATGTACAATTTGGTTCTTTTTTTAGTAAAACAATAAAAAGTCGAAAACAGAAGTCTCCAGGGTATGAGGGGTGCTAAGGGGCCTTAAAGGCTAGCAGATGACCCCTTTAGTCGACCATTTAAATTTGGCACACGATCAAACAACCTGTATAATTTCGCAATCAGCATCAGCATCAACAACCTTTTTATCGTCCCACTGCTGGGCACAGGCCTCCTTTCATTTAGAGAAGGATTGAGCAAATCACCATGCTTGCTCAATGCAGGTTGGCGATTTCAGACTTCAATTCCAGGTTTCCTGAAGATATTTTCCTTCGCCTCTTAATCAGTCTTTGGTTTCCAAGATATACTTAGAAAGTACATATAACGAATCGAACCCGCACACTCGTACTTAAGAGGCTGGTGTTTTAACCACTAGGCCACCACGACACAATCAGCATAATTATATACAACTTCCCATCATCAACCGTGGGTCGGGCAAGTCCCCGCCAGACACAACCCCCGTCTGGTCGGTGGCTCCCTTTTCTATGGAGGATGAGTGACTGGTCTGGTCGTGCCTCGGAAAGCACGTTAAGCCGTTGTTCCCGGTTGCCATAAGATCATCTAATGGCAGTCGTTACGGGTTGTTGAGCCCTCAAAAGTCCAGCAAAGCGTCGTTATCGCCTTCAGATTGTCGAGGTCAGACGGCAGTCGCTTCACGAAAAATATCGAAGTTTAGCCAAAATCAGCAGTTAGACTGGTAAAGCAGACCCCTGACTCCAAAACTGAAAAGCTTCGGATGCGACTGGAATTAACGCTGAGATGATGACGATGATAAATAAATAAATATATACGAGCTAGCCCCAAAGTAAGTTCGAGACTTGTGTTATGGGATACTAACTCAACGATACTATATTTATAATAGATACATATATAGATAAACATCCAAGACGCAGGCCAATTAGGAAAAGACCGTTTTCCATCATGACCTGGCCGGGGATCGAACCCGGGGCCTCCACGTCGCAAGCAGGCGTGTTGACCGCTGCGCCAAGGCAGGCATGGTTGTCAATGATGACATGTATACTGTGATAACATCAGCCTCCGTGGTGTAGTAGTAGCCAACGCCACCGCTGCCCAAGGAGGCGCGGGTTTGATCCCCGCCCAGTGTTAGTATTTGTATGCATGAATATAATTTTTTTTTGTATGTATGATATTGTGAAAAAGCGTGGAGGTAAATAAATAAAATAAATAAATAAATATATACAAATCACACAGATTGAGCTAGCCCCAAAGTAAGTTCGAAACTTGAGTTAGTACCCCATGTACTAACTCAACGATACTATAGTTTATAATATGTTAATATGTCGTTGTGTTGTTGTTGGTGTTGTTGTGTGTTGTTGTGTTGTTAATATGTTTTATGTTTTTGTTTTTTTTTCCATAATTTTCACTAAAGAAACATCTGAGCACTTTTTATCAGTAATTGCCAATTTTTCTTGGGTACATTCCTCTAGAAATTCGTCCTGAAAAACCATGTTTCCATCCTCATCTACATATGTTTGTAATATTTCCTTTGTTGTTTTTATCCAAACACTTCTAGTTTGGTGTCTTTTTTTTAATGTATTTTTCACTGTCACAAAGGTCTTCGAGGTTTGGATATGTTTGTGGAGTGATGCTGTTTGATATTCTTCAGGGATAAGGAAAATTTTGTCATCTTGTGTGGTAATTGAGGTTATGGCCATGTAGTTTGACTTCCCGTCAATTGTTGGTTTTATTTGAAACATGAATTTCAACTTCTCCATTTTTCTTGACAATAAATGTCGTTTTATAAGAAATATTGCGTGGTTCAGGAGACACAGTCAAACACAATTGAGTTTCTCTGTAAAAAGATGTATTATTTTACATGGGTACATTTCACAAGGTTATTTAGGTACTTAAAATCAATATCATTCTTAGCTACATACCTGTAAAAAGAAACGACATTTAATGTTCGTTATACACAGTGCAGTTTCTAAACCACTAATATTGTAATAATAAATTAAGTTTCTCAAAATTTAGAAGATGTATTATATATAAGCCCCGCACGATGATATTGCGATGGAACCTTGTCACAATAACAGCGTTGTGACGTCATCTGTCACACAAAAGGACAGCTAGCAAAAGAATGTTAAATGCAAAATTAATATTAGGGTTAAGGTTTTTTTTTACAATTTTATTACACTCTTTATAAAGAGTGTATGTATAAATTAATATTAGGGTTAAGGGTTTATTTGTATTTTATAATTTTATTATACATACACTCTTTATAAAGATTGTAATAAAATTGTAAAAAAAAAACCTTAACCCTAATATTAATTTTGCATGTAACATTCTTTCGTAGGTATACCTACTCACCCATATTCTGACAAACAAACTTTCATTATTAAAATATTTCAAGGAAATAATTTTTGTAGACGTAAGAAAAATATACTTATTCGTATATCTTTCTTACATGTATACTATTTTTTTCTAACTACATTTCTGTTAATTTGCGAGGGGGAATTGAACCAGAGTCCACTGTGTAGTAGTCATGTTTTAATTACTACCTACATCTATCAGCTTATAAATAAAACCAGGATAATATGTAAAAAAATGTATACATATAGTCTTCCGAATCAGAACTGCTTTCTGTCTCTGTCGTTTCCGATTCACTTTCGTCGCAGTATTTATGACAAATAACTCGTCAGTTATTCGATCTTTATTTCAATATTCCTCTTCAAGCCGTTTAACATGATTGACTTCCTTTCGCCAGTCATCTGGAGTTATTGACTCCGACGCCTCTAACGTCAGAGCTTCAATGCGACTTTCCAACTGCTACACATTCTTTTCTGACACCCTCATCTTTACCAGGTTCCAGATGTACTCAATGGGGTTGAGGTCGCAGTTGTAAGGTGGTAATCTAACGACTTCATGGCCATTGCCAGCTAATAAATTGTCAATTTTATAATTTTCGGCGGTCTGTGCCGTTTAATTAATAAATACAGTTCAGGTTTTGTACTGTCGTTGGGAAAGTCGATGTTGTGAGCTTGTAGCCAACTCAACAATCAACTGTTTTTTATTGTTCATACTTGGTGGCCTATTCTCATCCCTACTGTGATAAGGGGCGTTGTCCATCACAATTTTGGAGTTGCGTGGTATGTTGGGTACTAATTTTTCTGTAAGCCACTTGGTCAAATTCTCAGCATTCATTTGATCATAGTAATCCCCCGTTTTGGTATCTGCTTTAAACATTAAAAGGGCATTGTCAACAAAACCGCTTTAACTTCTTTATCCATCGGCGGCCGGGGCTGTCGTTCCATCTCACACCATCGGTTGCTGTTTGCCAACATTTTTCTACCGTGTAGTGTGCGTGTATCCACGTTTCGTCGAGATAAATAACGGGTCTTTTGTCTTTTATTTTTCACCAAGGGAGTAATTTTCTTTCATACGTCGTAAACATTTAGCCCTCTACGCTTGAATTTGGGGTCTTTAAATTGGGGCCAGTCTTTTTTGGTAGCATCGTTTAAATTGGTAGCCTAAATCACATTTAATTATTTTTCTTAATGTAGTCCGCCAAGATTTTGCGCATTGTGGGTATTTCTCTCCTCACCGTATACATTGAATCTATAATATTTCTTAAAGCTGTTAAGGAAAATCCGTCGAAATATTTCTTCTTTTGTCTTTTTCCTTTAGTAGGAGTTCTCATTTTGCTGCCACTGGCTATTGCTGACTCATGCTCTCGTATCAATTTTGTCACAGTATTTTTTGCAACGCCTGTGGCACATGCCACACACTTACTTTACTTACTTACTTTACTGACTTTGATAGAATTTTGCAAAATATTTTTAATAACTATAAGCGGTTGCTTCGGTATTAAAATGTCCGAAGCACTTTTTAAAGCACGGTTTATACTTTCAAGAACTAACTTACAGTCCTCTTTCTCTTTAACAAAATAATTGTCCACTTTAATTATAATTTCACGAGCACGACTATTAATTAATTTCTTACTCATTTTAACGAGTAACAGCTAACAAAACTAAACAACAACAATAAAACAGGATAACAAAAACAAAAAGCTAACAAAAATATTCGATGTGCGTAAGTGGGTAAGCGCGGACTGAACTTGCGAACGGTACTGACGGTGCGAGGTCGACTACGTCACCAAGATGGCCGCCGATCGCAATATCATCGTGCGGGGCTAGTACAGTGTGTTTCATTTACATGTCAATTTAAAATTTTTATTGAATATTTTCATATTGAAATAATACATTTTGTTTTCGAATGGAAATATTTTTTTAGCATGTATGTATGCTATACTATTTCGGGTTAACGGGAACGCCCTCTGTTAGTTAACATACTGTATAGATAAACATCCAAGACCCAGGCCAATCAGGAAAAGATCGTTTCCCATCATGACCTGGCCGGGGATCGAACCCGGGGCCTCCACGTCGCAGGCAGGCGTGTTGACCGCTGTGCCACGGAGGACGTCAAACACATATACACACAGTACATACTACACACGAGTACATTACTGGGTGGAATAGGCATGTCCGGGGCGCTCATGGGAAAGGCCGGTTATGTTTTCAGGCATGGTTATTTGGAGGTAAGCCCAGGGCTGGCAGTCTTTGTAAAGATATGTGCGAGTCTAGGCGCGCTTTTAAAACAACATTGAAATGGTGTCAAAATAATGAACAACAGAGATGGACATTATAGCTGAAATTCACTCTAAAAAAAGATTTGGTCAGTTTGAAACACGAATAAAATGAGTCATAAAACGGGTCTTCCCGTCAGCGTGGCGGGTTTGCATAAGCCCAGTGAGATCGCCACTATGTTCACCTACCATTTCAGGGTAGATTCTCCTCTGGGGCCAGCTCAGCAGGTGCTCGATGCTGAAGAAGTTAGTGAGCGTAGTATTTATTTTACTGCGAAGCAAGTAGGTGCCGTGATCAAAGGCATGGTGAGGGGTAAATCCCCTGGTCACGACAGCCTTAGCATTGAGCACTTGCAACACGCAGGTGTACACTTACGCAGAGTGTTGTCAATGTTTTTTGCTCTTTGTTTGGGTCATTCGCACTTGCCCGATAATCTAATGCGTACTATAGTTGTGCCTATCTTAATATATAAAGCTGAAGAGTTTATTTGTTTGTTTGTTTGTTTGTGCGCGCTATTCTCAGAAACTACTGGTCCGATTTGAAAAATTCTTTTTGCTTTGGATAGCCTATTAATCCAGGAAGGCTTTAGGCTATATAACATCACGCTGCGACCAATAGGAGCGAAGCATAACTAAATTACTCGAACAAAGTCGCTGGCGGCCGCTAGTCAAAAATAAAACTGGTGATATATCAGATGTTAATAACTAGAGACCGATCCCTCTGTCTACAGTGATTGCTAAAGTGTTGGACAGTCTGCTTGATCAGCACCTGGATAAACAAGTCTCGCTGAACGACGCACAGTTTGGCTTCAGACCTGGACATTCCAGCAAGAGTGCTATCCTGCAAGCCGATTGTGTAGTATTACACGAGCAGAAGGACCCCAGTATTGTCGTGTTACGACAAGAGAACTAATTAAAAAAAAGGGAAATCAGTAGATTAAAAATTTATTACAAAACAGAAGAATTAAAAAAAGAAATGAGGATGAGTGATGATGCGTGAGGTGAAAAGGGAAAAAAGGGTCAATCAGCAGACGCTGACAGCAGGCCAGCAGCAGCAGCGGAGGAGGAGCAGCGCCTGCAGTAGGAGCGGACCCGGCGGCGGTGGGCCAGCAGCAGCAGCGGAGGAGTGGCCCCGGCGGCGGAAGGCCGGCAACAGCAGCGGAGGAGCGGCCCCGGTGGCCGAGAGGGCCGGCAGCAAAGGGTCGGAAACAGCAGCTGAACAGCGGCCCGGCAAAAGGCCGGAAGCAGCAGTTGAGGAGCGGGTCCAGCGCTAAAAGGCCGGAAGCAGCAGTTGAGCGAGTGGGTCCAGCGACAAAGGGCCGGAAGCAGCTGAGGAGCGGCTCCGGCGGCAAAGGGCCGGCAGCAGCAGCTGAGCAGCAAGTCCGGCGGCAAAGGGCCGGCAGCAATAGACGACGACACCGGCAGCGAGTA
Organism: Sesamia nonagrioides; assembly: GCA_017933935.1. Taxonomy (NCBI): domain Eukaryota; kingdom Metazoa; phylum Arthropoda; class Insecta; order Lepidoptera; family Noctuidae; genus Sesamia; species Sesamia nonagrioides. Next base: position 19,783 of record JADWQK010000856.1, read on the forward strand.
CCCCTAAAAGGGCTCAGGAGGCAGCGTTTTTCAAAGAATTAATATTATAAACTGCTTACTTGAAAGCCAGAGCTCAACTCACCACTGCTCTGCGACGATTTCTAAAGAAATATCGGAGAATGGTTACAAGTCAAAATTTAAATATTCAAAAATATAGACGAGGGAACGGTAAACCTACTGGCGAAAGCACCTGCACGGGTGCTTTCGCCAGTAGGTTTACCGTTCCCTCGTCTATATCATCCGTATGGTGAACGAAGTCCATGATAGACTGGACATATTCTCGTGTTTTTTGAGTGAACTCGCAAGAGTTTTATTAAATATTGTTAGTTATGTTTAAGAATTAGTGTATGTATATAATTATTTGTATTAGTGGATAATTGCACTGTCGCATTAGGGTAAAACCTGTAAGGACAGCTGTAAACTGATAAATAAATAAAAAAAAATTACCTTAAAAGAGTTCGGATGACAATTACGAAAGAAAAATAGCAGGCCAACAAGAATTTTGATCAAAAGGTTGTCATAGATACATCATCAACAATGTTGTCAAAAAATGTCATAATAATGAAAAATGTAACAATGTGAATATAAGTGGTATTAAATTAAAAAGTGCTGTGTTTGATAGGAAAAAGGTAATACAGTCCTGCATCGGTACGGCTTCCTATGCTAAGGGGTCGCTAAGTCGCCGAAACTTAGGCTTAAAGTTGAGGACTGTGTCTGTGAACTGAAAAATGAGCCCTGGTGTAGTGGAATATGATCAAAACAGAGCCTCATAGTAATAGAATGCATATTATGGCCCGTGGAAATGAATGATACATATACAACGTGTAATAAAAAGGGTATATACCAGTTTTTCTACCTCTTCCACTCTGGTCAGAGTGGTAGGGCGTGTCAGACTTTTACTGACTAAAACCTACCCGTGTTTCTTCACTGGCCTGTGCTTCGGGGCCACGGTTTCTTTTTAACCAACTCGCAATCCTGACCATCGGTATCGGTCTTCAAGGACCCCGTCACGATGTGCTGACATCTGTGTCGACCCGGGCCGGGTCTTTACCGGGCGGTAAGCTGCCCACTGTTAGCCGCAGCCTACGGTGGCAGGAAGTTCGATGCTGTCTCCCGACCAGGGCGTCTCCTGCAGCGGCTAGAGGTATGAAGGCGCTGGGATTCCAACTCCCTCACGAGCTCTGCCTCCTCCTTTGCTCACTGCTTCGCAGAGGGAGGTGACGGCCTGCCATGCACTCTCGCCCGGCGGTGTTCTATCCAAGCCGGGCTGACCTCCACCGTATGCTCCACCGTATGCTCCACCGTGTCCATCCAAAAATTATCTTTGCCTTAAATAAACCTAGTTCGGATGGTCATAGCATGAGTTTTAGATAGTAACTTTAGAGATTTACTAGCGGCCGCCAGCAACTTCGTTCGCGTGGAGTTAGTTATGCTCCGTTGCTTTTGGTCGCAGCGTGATGTTATATAGCCTAAACCCTTCCTGGATTAATGGGCTATCCAATGCAACAAGAATTTTTCAAATCGGACCAGTAGTTTCTGAAATTAGTGCGTTCAAACAAACAAATAAACATACAAACAAACAAACTCTTTAGATTTATATATTAGTATAGATATTATGCACTAGCTGTTGCCCGCGACTCCGTCCGCGCGAACTTCAATTTAAAAGCGCCTCCTAAAATAATGGGAGCAATATGTACGTCCGTCCGCGTTCGCTCAGTTACTGCTCAGCTCCTATTGGTCATAGCGAGATGTTATATAGCCTATGTCCTTTCTCAGGCTCTAGACTATCTGTGTACCAAATATCATTACAATCGGTTCAGTAGTTTTGGCGTGAAAGCCGGACAGACAGACAGACAGACTTTCGCAATTATAATATTAGTATGGATTAGACTACAGTAAGTTAAACTTTTACGAAAAGTTATTATTAAGAATTTTTATTACTATACAAATTATTGGGCCATTTTAAACACGATGATCAATATTTTTAATGAATTTCATTTTAATTTTAATACTTTATTTTAATTTTAGGTCTTTTAGAACTTAGTAAGTATATAGGATACGGGATTATAATATGGTGACAGCCTCCCCAGGAGCGGGTTCGATCCCCGCACAGTGCAAAAATTTAAATAAATAAATAAATAAATAAATATATACGGACAAATCACACAGATTGAGCTAGCCCCAAAGTAAGTTCGAGACTTGTGTTATGGGATACTAACTCAACGATACTATATTTTATAATAGATACATATATAGATAAACATCCAAGACCCAGGACAATTAGGAAAAGATCGTTTCCCATCATGACCTGGCCGGGGATCGAACCGGGGCCTCCACGTCGCAGGCAGGCGGGTTGACCGCTGCGCCACGGAGACCGACCAATTTGTATGCATGATTATGAATATTTGCACTGGTCTGGTCGTGCCTCGGAAAGCACGTTAAGCCGTTGGTCCCGGTTGCCATACGAATATCTAGTAGCAGTCGTTACGGGTTGTTGGAGCCCTCAAAAGTCTAACAATCGGTCTAACTGCAATGCTTAGTGTTGCATTAAAACATATTTAATATTTCCGTAGTTTTAATCTTATAGTTATTCAGTGACAGCGAATGACAAGAGAGTTTTTCAAAATCTGTTCTAACATAAAGGCCGGAACATAATATCTAGTAAAAAGGTACATAAAGCCAGATATACAATATACATAATACTACATTACTCCCCCCCTTAATTAAGTTGGTCTAAAACCCCAAAAACCCGAATCGTGCAGGTGGTTTTGTCTTTCGTCCTGACCGGCGCGGCGATGGTGCATTCGGTTGGACAGACTGTGATGTTGGAATACTGGCGTTGTCTTGGTGATCCCTGCTGGTGGAAGCGACAGGTGCCTGCGGTGACGTGGAACCATCAGGATGACCCCTGCTAGTGGACGCCACTGGAACCGGCTGTTCGCCATGGTCGCCGCTCTGTTCACGTGTGTCAAGATTTCGTCTGTAATAGGTAAAACTCCTAGTCTTGGTCGTTCTTCTCGGGGATAACTCAGGTTCTGGTCGTTTAGTTTCAACTTCATGTCTGAAAGATGGTTGTCTTGTTTCAATTGCTGCCTTAGTCACTTGTTCGAATCTTAAGCGAAGGTGGTCTGAATGTTTACGTCTAATTTCCCCGTTAGTGAGTTCTACTTCGTAAGAGTATGGTCCGTTACATTTAATTATTGTTCCGGGGTCGGATCCTTTTCCAATAGGTTTGTTTACCCATACTTTATCTCCGAGCTTGTATGTTGGGGGTGTGACTACTTTGTTAGTTGGCCTTAGTATCTGTTTCAGGCGTGTTTTTTCCAAGTTTTCTTTCCAATAACGGAGTGGGCTGCACCTGAGTCATAAAGCATTTCAATACTTTTTGTGTTGAGCTGGGTTGGTACCATAATCTTTGATACCTGCTTGCCTTTCTTTACTGCACAAGTGTGTACGCTATGTTCATCAGAGTCCTCCGTGTCGCTGTTTGTTTGTCGCGTAATTTGTCTTGTCGTGTTGGTATGTTGTGGTAACTTGAGTCGACCACTGGTTATACAGACGCTTGAAAAGTGGTTTTCCTTGCCGCAAGAGTGGCACTTCTTCCCTTTTGCCGGGCAATCGTTTATGTTTGTGTGAAAATCTCTCCCACAATACATACATGTTTTCACCTTTGGCAGGTGTCGTTGAATGTGTCGTTGTGTTCTTGGTCTTATTTTGTTAATGTTCTGTTGCTTGGTAATCGTTTGAGTGTTGTTGGTTATTCGATGGCTCTGTAGTTCCGCTTGTTCTAGTTTGTTTGCTGTTGCTATCACGTCACAGAGTTTAGCGCTGTTTGTTGGGTGTTCTTTGATGAGTTCTTGCTGCCACGTGTTGTGGTTGATGCCTATAACCAGCTGGTCTCGTATGCGCTCATCCAGAGTGTTGCCGAATTCGCAGTAACCAGCTAGTGATCTTAATTCCAGAATAAATTGTGTAATTGTTTCTTCAGTTTTTCTGTGTCTCGTTGCAAAAGCGACTCTTTCTGAGAGTACGTATGTTTTCTTACCATAGTATTCGTTGAGTACTTTTTTCAAATCGTCATACGACTTGGAAGTAACAGCGGCTGGTCGGTAATAATCTACGAGCACCTTGAATGCTGTAGGACCAATTCGAGAAAGGAGCAGTTGCTTACATTTGTCTTCGTTATTTTTGTCGAGTCCGTGAAGTTGAAGTTCTATTTCGAAACGTTGGACGTAATAGTCCCATTCTTCGGTTTTGTTATCGAAGGTTTCAAAATGAAAACGATCAACGCGATCGGTCATTGCTCCGTCCGTCGTCGCCAGAAATGTTGCATTAAAACATATTTAATATTTCCGTAGTTTTAATCTTATAGTTATTCAGTGACAGCGAATGACAAGAGAGTTTTTCAAAATCTGTTCTAACATAAAGGCCGGAACATAATATCTAGTAAAAAGGTACATAAAGCCAGATATACAATATACATAATACTACACTTAGATATCGCCTTCGGGTTGTGGAGGTCAGGCGGCAGTCGCTTCACGTAAAATATCGAAGTTTAGCCAAAATCAGCAGTTAGACTGGTGAAGCGGACCCCAGACTCCAAAGGTGAAAAAGCTACGGATGCGACTGGGATTAACGCTGAGATGATGATGACGGGATTATAATATGGCCTATGTGGGCGGTCACCGCTCTTTTAAGAAACCGTAGTTTTCAAATCAAAACTTCAAAAATATTAAAGTAATAAATACCTCTGTCCACCTCCTTTAAGGATTACAAACGTGAAGTTACGTCCCGTAGTTTCTTCAACCGCCATTTTGCACAGTCTAGACAATGAAATAATTTAGATTTAAAGTCTGAAGGCGTGGTTTGTTGCCCCTCCCAGAATAAGCCACGCCCATCCTAAATTTATCCCGAAAAGCGCAGTATTAACTCCGGTGTCACGGGAGAAGGTTGTGTCGAAAATTTCCCGACATTTTCTTAAATAATTTCCTCTTAATTTTTATTAATTTTTGCCTTTTTCGCCGTGAAAAAAGACCGTTGGGTGTAATCCAAGTTTATTTTGAACAGTTTTGTGTTTTTTTTTCGTTTGTTTTTGCAAGTGTTTGTTTGTTTGTTTACAAACAAATTCCACGTGTTTTTTCAAGGTTATGAGGTTAATGACTTTTGTGTAAACAAAACGTAGGAACTTCGAATGTTTTGTTTTGCTTTTAATTAAAAACGCGTTTTTGCTGAAACAGTGAGTGACTAGTGAGTGTTGGTTTTCAATGAACTACAATAAATAGTGTACTTTGGATTTTGTGAATAAAATACATTAAAAATAATAAAACTTAATCGTTTATACATTGGTGACTAGAAAGGTGATAAATATTTTGAATTAAGAAGTTTAAAAAAATACGAGTAAATTATTAAATAAGAGTTAAATGAAACTGAATAGTTATTAATTAATAAGATTTAAAAACCCATCTTGTCTATTTGAAATAATCTGAACTAAAATACATGAATAGCTAGTTTTATCGGAGTATTAATTTTGTATATTTCACAGTTTTTCTAAATAAAATTTGCCAGAGATATACACGAATAAAAATATATTAGGTAATTAATTAGCGGCCGCTAACGACTTCGTTCGCGTGGAGTTAGTTATGCTCCGCTCCTATTGTTGGCAGCGTGATGTTATATAGCCTAAAGCCTTTCTGGGTTAATGGGCTATCCAATGCAAAAAGATTTTTTGAAATCGGATCCGTAGTTCCTGAGATTAGCGCGTTCAAACAAACAAACAAACAAACATACAAACAAACAAACTCTTCAGCTTTATATATTAGTATACATATTATGTACAAGCTGTTGCCCGCGACTCCGTCCGCATGCACTTCAATTTAAAAGCGCCTCTTAAAATAATGGGAGCAATATGTACTTCCGTCCGCGTTCGCTCAGTTACTGCTCAGCTCCTATTGGTCATAGCGAGATGTTATATAGCCTATGTCCTTTCTCAGACTCTAGACTATCCGTGTACCAAATTTCATTACAATCGGCTCAGTATTTTTCAAATCGGATCAGTAGTTTCTGAGATTCAGAAATTAATGTCTTAAACCATATTAGTGCGTTTAAACAAACAAACAAACTCTTCAGCTTTATTTATTAGTATGGATTTAAAAATAATGAAAAGAGTTAAATAAGTGTTAAAAATCCTATTTCTAACATTACCAACGTGAAAGTTTGGATACACTCCTATGCCAGCGGCGGTGTTTCCGTCGGACTACAATTTAAGTGTCTTCAAGGCTAAAATGAGTAGGCTCTTAATAAACTAGCGCTCTTTACCATCAACGATTGAATCACTGCTTACCATCAGGCGAAATTGCAGCCAAGCACTAGTTTATAATCATTAAAAAAAAATGATTGTTACTCTTTCACATAAAAAATATTGAACGGATTCGGATGATATTTACACATAAATACATACATAGTTTATCATCATCATCAACTTTTTTATCGTCCCACTGCTGGGCACAGGTCTCCTCTCATACAGAGAAGGATTGAGCGTAGTCACCACGCTTGCTCAATGCGGGTTGGCGATTTCAGACTTACAAGTCCAGGTTTCCTCAAGATGTTTTCCTTCACCTTCAGTCATTGGTGTCCAAGATATACTTAGCAAGTACATATAACTTTAGAAAAGTTACATTGGTACTTGCCTGACCTGGAATCAAACCCACACAGTCATACTTGAGAGGCTGGTGTTTTAACCACTAAGCCATCACGAATTTTCATAGTTACATAGTTTATAATCAGGGTTTATAATTATTTAGATACTATTTTTTATCCGGATATCACCATGGGATCGAAGCTTAAAATTATTAAAAAAAAAAAAGACACTAAATTTAAGTCTGTTAGTTAAATTAAAAATATATCTAATTTTAAGAAAATACGCGATATTCGTAATAGAAATACCAGGAACAAACACAATCTTGCTGTACATCACACTCGTCTCCACAGAGTAGGCAACTCGTTCATGGGTCAATGTATACACTTTTACAACAAGCTTCCCATGGACATTCGAAACTTACCCATTAAACTATTTAAAAGCTATTTATAGGCCAAACTTGGTAAAAAAGGGGTATTATAAAATCGCAGATTATTTAGAAGATAATAAAGCTTGGGACTGAGCTGCTCGCTCTGTTAAGCATTGTTATTAAGCAACTTATGTAATTATGCTTTTTTTTAAATCACGTAAATTATTGTAAACGTTTTCATTTTTAATGTCTGGACTTGAAAAAAGACGTTGATCCCTGAGTTTGTTTCGGCTTTTTCTTCTCAGAGGTAATCAGTTAGGAAATGTCGGCTCCATGTAGTTTAAAAAAATGTGACGTGTAAAAGTGATTAGTGATCCTGCTTGCTTAATAAACGATATCATTACATTTCATTAAACAAAAAGGTTAAAAAATCATAAATACATAGCCTTCTTAACTTCTTAATATGCACTTTAAAATGATTGTGCTTCTTTTTATGAACCTTAAATAAATCATTTGTGATCTTAAAAATATTAAATAGCCACGTAGGTATCAGCGTGGTGGCGTAGTGGTTAAAACACCAGCCTCTCAAGTATGAGTGTTCTGGTTCGATTCCAGGTCAGGCAAGTATCAATGTAACTTTTCTAAGTTAGGTATATGTACTTTCTAAGTATATCTCGGGCACCAACGACTGATTACAAGATAAAGGAAAACATCTTGAGAAAACCTAGGATTTAAGTCTGAAATCGCCAACCCACATTGAGCAAGCGTGGTGATTACGCTCAATCCTTCTCTGTATGAGAGGAGACCTGTGCCCAGCAGTGGGACGATAAAAAGGTCGATGATGGTAATGAAAAACCCTAAAGTTCTTAGAGTTTTTTTTTATTATTAGAGTTCATTCCTTTAAAAAAGCGTTCATCATTAGAGGGTCAATAGAATTTAAGATCATTTAACTGTTTCCCGTTACGAAATCCGACGTAATTTAAACCATATTTATTTTTTCTAGATCAAAATTATTCAGAAAATTAAAAACTAATCTTGAAAAACGATAAAAATTGACTATAGTTTCTCGTGAAGACAAAATAGAAATCGATCAAATTGGATTCAAACAGGCCAATTGAGGCCCTTCCAGGGGCCTCAAACCTGAAAATTCAACAAAAACACACAAAGACTTTACTAGTTCATCCATTCACAACGGGCACTATACAAAACCCAGAAAAGGGCGAAAAACCAAAAACCTATCTATTAGAAACGCCCAAAGATTTGAAAAGACGCCAACCCTTACTAGAGTTGCCAAAATTCAGTAAAAAACCAAAACTTTACAAAAACGAAGATATTATAAATGTGGACGGTGAAATGAAATGCAGTCAGAGTGAAGAAGAAGTTGCTGACGATAAAAAGTGTTGTAATAGAAGTAGGGTAAAGAAGTGCCATTGCTGTTGTAACTGTTCTGAAGACGCTGAGGTGTGCCATCAGCCGGTCAAAGTGATTATAGCTCCGGCCATGATACCATCTATTTTTGGACCCGTGCCGGGAATCCCGTACATTATCCAGCAGGGGAAAGTGGAGAAGGTGAGTATTTAATTAATTTAAATGATCCCTTATTTTTTTTTTTTTTTGTTATAGCAACTTTTGTCTGACAACTCTAACTTAAGGTAAGTGTATATTTTAAATGTTTCCCTTAATTATTTTTTTGTTATAGCAACATTTGTCTGACGACTTTAACTTATGTTAAGTGTATGTTTTAAATGTTTCCCTTAATTTTTTTTATTATAGCAACATTTTTCTGACTACTTTAACTTAAGTGTATATTTTAAATGTTTTTATTTTTTTTTTATTATAGCAACTTTTTTCTGATAACTCTTACTTAAGTTAAGTGTATATTTTAAATGTTTCCCTTTAATTATTATTTTTTGTTATAGCAACATTTGTCTGACAACTCTAACATAAGTTAAGTGTATATTTTAAATGTTTTAATTTTTTTTTGTTATAGCAACATTTGTCTGACAACTCTAACTTAAGTTAAGTGTATATTTTAAATGCTTCTTAATTTTTTTTTTGTTATAGCAACATTTGTCTGACAACTCTAACTTAAGTTAAGTGTATATTTTAAATGTTTCCCTTAATTTTTTTGTTATAGCAACATTTTTCTGACAACTGTAACTTAAGTTAAGTGTATATTTTAAATGTTTCCTTTAATTTTTTTTTGTTATAGCAACATTTGTCTGACAACTGTAACTTAACTTAAGTGTATATTTTCTTTCTATTGTGTTAGAAAAGGACAGAAGATGAATGATGGACCTCGACCTTGTTTTTTTTTTTTTTGCATATGGCATCTCGTAGGTGGCCATTAGAGGCCGTAACTACTTAACCGGACTTTCCTGTAGATTCCTTTAATTAAAATTAAAGCCTTCAGCCAGGGGCACTTAAAACTAAATTAAAATTGGGCGACTACGCACTAAGGGCACCCTCTGTGGGCTATGAACCTAGGCTTAGGGTGTCGCTAGACAGGACCTCGAGCTTGAAACTCGATTTTAACATTTTAACATTGAATTAATTATTTACTGCTTACCTAATACGTCTATTTAAAACATGCGCCATGCCTTTCCGCTTGATGAACAGTAGTTTCAAGAAACTATGTATTTCCATTCAGGCATGTTGCTTCATCATCATCAGCATCATCATCTCGCGTTTATCCCAGTCGCATCCCAAGCTTTTTTTTCTGCTTTGGAGTCTGAGGTCCGCTTTTTACCAGTGTAACTGCTGATATGGCTAAACTTCGACATTTTCCGTGAAGCGACTGCCGTCTGACCTCCACAAACCGAAGGCGACATCGAAGCATTGCAGCTGACCAATTGTTAAACTTTTTGAGGGCTCCCTTTAACGACTGCCACTAGATGTTCGTATGGCAACCGGGACCAACTGCTTAACGTGCTTTCCGAGGCACGACCAGACCAGTGCAAATATTCATATTCATGCATACAAATATGTGCACTGTGCGGGGATCGAACCCGCGCCACCTTGCGCAACGGCCGCGTTCGCTGCCGCTACGCCACGGGGCCTCACATGTTAAGGCATGTTGCTTATCTATACTAATATATAAAGCCGAAGAGTTTGTTTGTTTGTTTAAACGCGCTAATCTTAGGAACTACTGGTCTGATTTGAAAAATTATTTTTGCATTAGATAGCCCTTTAATTTAGGAAGGCTTTAGGCTATAACATCACGCTGCGACCAATAGGAGCAGAGCATAACTAACACGAACGAAGTCGCTGGCGGCCGCTAGTTAATAATAAAATGAATTAACCATAGATAATAATTTTCTTAAACCTCATTTTTGATAAATCCTCAATTATTTATTTATTTATTTATTCTTTCGCACACATGACATGTACATGGGCGGACTTAATGCCTTAGGCATTCTCTACCAGTCAACCCCAGGTGGTGAAGAGATAAGATGGTAGGTGCTTTAGCTTGAAAGAAAATAGAAACGAAAAAAAACCCCTATAATTATTCGCATTCAACGTAACAGGAAATCCTAACGTTGCTTTCTACATTGAAAAGTTGCAAACTGACTACAACAAATTAATCTATATTAATTTATACCGTTTTGTGATTTTCCGTATATATTTATTATTTATTTTATTAAAAAATAATAAATATATACGGAAAAATCACACAGATTGAGCTAGCCCCAAAGTTCGAGACTTGTGTTATAGGATACTAACTCAACGATACTTTATATATTTATAATAGATACATATACAGAGTGGTGCTGACAATACGACAATAAATTAAACATCGTGTACCTCAACACATTCTCAGTCTACCCATAAAAAATCATATAAATATATCCATTAGTTTAGTCACAGGAAATTATTTTCATTTTTCACATTTTCTACATGATGTACATGTTGATAAGGAAGCGCTTACAGGTTGATGACCGCCGTATCCAGCGGTACTAAACTTTAATAATAATGGCGCGAAAAAGCAAGTCGATACAGGAACGCGCTGTCGTCCGCTGATCGGAGGTCATTGAACCAATATTTTAAAGGATGTTCTATTCCGTTTGCAATTTTATGCGATTTAGTTTGTTTGAAATTTTCATTTTTTTATTTTTAATGCTAGGTTTTTTTCTATGCTTCAGGATTATTCCTATGAGTCAGCATGGTCTGTGTTTTCATTTATTGTCGTATTGTCAGCACCGCTCTGTATAGATAAACATCCAAGACACAGGCCAATCAGGAAAAGATCATTTTCCATCATGATCTGGCCGGGAATTGAACCCGGGGCCGCCACGTCGCAAGCAGGCCTGTTGACTGCTGTGCCACGGAGGACGACGTATGCGAAATCCGAAACACGTGTCCAGTATTTTTAACTAAGGAATCTATGTATTAAATTTTAAAAAGATATAATGAAAACCACAAAGTTATAACCTTGCTATTCTACTTGGTTATCCTAACAAAATAATGATCAAAGCTCCGCACGGGTGGGCGAGCGCGGTGTGTTGACCTGTGGCGTCAGCTGTGGCGCTCGGCGCAAGAAGTATGATCTATCGTAACCGTTGGGTAACCACTCTGCAACAATTCCTAAATGGATTTGAGAAAAATATAACATGGTGTAAAATGATTGGAATCGATTCAGTTGCTTATTCTGAAGAAACTATAGGTACTAGCTGACCCGTGCGAAAAATTCGCACTATACTAATAATTTGAAAATAGTATTCCATGGTACCAGGGACGAATATCTGTCGATTGGTGGGTCGGACTTTCAGATTGGTTCGATAGAAAGAGAGAAAAAGGGAGAAAACGGTTTCAGACCCTTGGAGAATTAATATATGGCGATTCAGGTTTCGCATAATCAAAAATAAACACACACATATTTAAAACTAAAGCCCACCCTTTGAAATCTCAACACTTACCCCTAAATCCGATCCCTTCAGGAAATGACGTAAGTAGTTGTTACCGGGATAAAGTGCCGGATATCCGGGTGCTCGTAAATCCCTCAGGTGTCAGAATACTTGTATCAACCGTATATGTAGTTTATCTCGAAGATTTATTGAACCAGGTTCAATTACAACGATCGATTTTGGAAAAAATTGACTTTGAATTGTTCGGTGAATAAAGCTTAGAGTCAGCTGTCACTAGTTTTTTTTATTATTATTAACAAGTGCTTCACTGCAATCCTGCCTGATGGTAAGCAGTAATGCAATCGTTGATGGTAAAGCGCGATAGTTTATTAAGAGCCTATTCACTAAAAAAACTGAGTGAGCGAGGTGATGCAATATTAAACCCAACAACACGACCAACGATGCTGCGTCAGAGGGAGATTGATATGGAGGGTCCACGACCAAACTCCCGACACAACAACATTTGGCGCATTGTACCCGGCACACATCACAATACAAGTGCTCAGACCCATCCTCCGTACGCCTTCACCAGACATCATGCCGGAACACGACGAATCGCTTGGCGGCAAGACTTTGTCTGGTGGGTGGTAACTTATGCCGGCGGCTGATGTTATGGCCTACTACCAAGAATATTTCCTGTTCTTTTTTCCTTTCCTCAATCCTTCTCTGTATGAGAGGAGACCTGTGCCCAACAGTGGGCCGATATATAAAAAAAAAAGTTGATGATGGTGATAATATGGTAATCTCTGCATAATCAAACTCAAAATATATATTTTACATTTTGATTTACACATGAGGTGAATATTTTAAATTCTACTGAAATATTAATTTTCGTGGGTAGGCCCCCGACAATGTGGACCGTCGACCTGGTGAAGGTCGCGGGAAACCGCTGGATGCGGGAGGCGCTGGACCGAGCGTCGTGGAGAACCTTGGGGAGGTTTATGTCCAGCAGTGGACCTCTATAGGCTGAAGAAGAAGAAGAAAGTACTAGAAGGCCCTACACATTAACAGTTTGCCCGCAGATATCAGCCTGTCAGTTAACGGAAAAAGATCACAGACACGCTGTTCCCCTGACGATTTCGTTTCGACGGTCAATGGGAATCCAAAGTATGTGGCTTGGTATAACTTCTTATAACAAGATACCCTCTGCTTTGCTAGACTGGCCTTACAATGAATGCATTTAAAGCACAAATCAAATCCAAGCTTTGTCCAAAGGCATATAATTGCGTAAATGATTATTTAAATTATAAGAATAGCTGGTCGCTCTGATTAACTCAGGACAATGTTTGTGTTCTTTCTCCGGAATTAGCTTACTGACATGTTATATGAGTTCAAAAAATTAACTTTTTTACAATGCATAAATATGTAAGCTGTCACGCCCTTTATACCTGGGGCTTTTATTGAAGTAATAAGTTTTTACTTATTTACATTTTCATTTAAATATACATAATATTTATATATATTTTTTGTTTTGGTTTGCTGGTATTTTGGCGTGTTAGCTGGCATATGGTAAATAAAATTTCATTGTTATTGCATTTTCTTGTGTTCATAACTATGCATAGTATTGTATAAAGTCATGTGTTTTTTTAAATGAACAAACAGCTGTGCTGCTGGGGAGTTTCTTCCGCCACTTCTTCTTCCCAGCGAAAGCACTAGGAAGTTTCTATGGGTGGGCGTTTTGGGGGACTGTCTTATGTAATGTGACGTTCAAGAAGTGCTGATTCTCAGCGTAATTTGAATAAATGACTTCTAATTTTGATTTTTGCTTTGTGGCCGCTTGCCGTCACAGGCTTGCGTAGACAGGCTTTGGCCAGACAGTCCGCGATGCAACGCATGAAACTGTCGACTGCCGCCTGCTAGTGTGTAGACTCAGAGCCGTAGTTCAACCACTGCCAGCAGACAATAATCTCTATAGTGAGTTGGCTATGCAGACCTTGGACGGCAAGCCACCCATTCATCATCATCATCATCAGCCTTTACTCGTCCACTGCTGGACATAGGCCTCTTTCATGGCACGCCAACAGGCTCGAATCTGAGCAGTTCTCATCCAGCCACTACCAGCCACCTTTTTGATGTCGCCGCTCCATCTCGCCCAAGGGCGTCCTACGCTACGTTTGCCGAGACGCGGTCTCCACTCGAGGACTCGTTTACCCCAACGTTTGTCGGCTCTGCGACATATGTGACCAGCCCATTGCCAATTCAGCTTCCTAATCCGCTCAGCTATATCGGTGACTCTGGTCCTCTATCGGATCACCTCATTTCTGATGCGATCCTTCAGAGAGACGCCCAACATAGCCCGCTCCCTAGCTCGCTAAGTGGCTTTAAACTTATGGACTAGTCTGTCCGTTAGTGTCCACGTCTCGGCTCCGTAAGTCATGACAGGTAGGACGCACTGGTTGAAGATTTAAGTCTTCAAACAAAGCCGCCCGTTAGGACCAGACAATGCAGGCGGACTGTAAGTGTATGGGACCCTTTACTGATTTCCAAAACATCTCAACTTCGAAACGCATTGAAGAGCTAGAGAACCCAACAGTATGTAAATGTAATACAAAATATATTATAGAACTCCCCTTTTATATGTGTAATAAATTCTTGGGGAACCCTAATTTTATTCATGGACTTTTTCCGCGGCGTTACTCGCTTCTTATGTTTGTGTGGCATAGAGGAGAGAGTTAACAGAGACTCAACTTCACTAAACTTTCCAATGGGGTGGTAGGTCGTAGGTTCGACCACCTCAAGCGATTTACTTTGTGTAAATTATTTCATCACCACTGTTCTCGAAACGGTGAAGGAAAACATCATGAGGTAACACGAATGTCCTAGAGGCAAAAAACTTCAAAGACATCTGACATTTGACATCTTTGAGAACATTATAGGCTGATTACATATTTTATCACCAATGACTGATTACAAGGTGAAGGAAAACATCTTAAAAAAACCTGGACTTTAAGTCTGAAATCGCCAACCCGCATTGAGAAAGCGTGGTGATTACGCTCAATCCTTCTCTGTATGACAGACCTGTGCCCAGCAGTGGTACGATAAAAAGGTTTATGATGATGATGATGGCATATTTTAGAAATAATGTATTGTTAACAAAATGTTCTGAATTAAACGAATAGAATTTTTTATATATCTATTATATTTATCGGCTTGGTAACAACAGCCGCCCAGGTCGATACTAGCTACTCATGCCGCAGCTGGTATGAGGATGGGTGACCACTTTGACATATCTCAACTCATTCCGCTTTGCAGTTTTATTCAGTTTAGTTGGATAACATACTTTCAACTTGAATCATTTTTAGACATATTACGTCGTATCTAAAGTAGCCAGGTGGCATTTTGCAGCACCAGCCTGAATGTGACTGCAGTACTCCACACACGAACAGACCTGTGCTTTGTATAACATTAGACGCTATTCTGGTGTAAAGAACCGGACTTTTGCAATAACGTCAAGTTTCAGGAAACTTGGCTTTGGAACCGCAATCAGGGAGCTGGTCCTTATCTACTGGACGGCGAGCTATCCATTACTCGCCATCCGCAAGCCTTTAAAAGCGAGTTAAGTCTCCGTTTTCTATCTACTCAATGACATAAAGCAAGACAGAAATAGAATTAGTATGCATCATTTATTAGAAAATCAGAAGCAAAATAATGAAAGAATGTCTTTTTTTAACGTTGCCTCGCAGTTCTTAGTCCTGTATCGTGGACCTGTCTTTACAACCATTTAAACTGGCAGACACAGACAGCGTAAAGACAAAACTTTTCAAAAAGGGATATTATAAAATCACAGATTATTTAGAAGATAATAAAGCTTGAGAAGTCGTGGTGGTCTAGTGGTTAAAACACCAGCCTCTCAAGTATGAGGGTGCGGGTTCGATTCCAGGTCAGGCAAGTACCAATGTAACTTTTACAAAGTTATATGTACTTTCTAAGTATATCTTGGACACCAATGACTGAAGGTGAAGGAAAACATCTTGAGGAAACCTGGACTTTATAAGTCTGAAATCGCCAACCCGCATTGAGCAAGCGTGGTGTTTAGGCCCAATCCTTCTCTGTATGAGAGGAGACCTGTGCCCAGCAGTGGGACGATATTAAGGTTGATGATGATGATGATGAAAGCTTGAGATTGAGTCGCTCGCTCTGCGAAGCAATTTGCGTAATTATGCTACAATTGTGACATTTTACAGTTTTTTTTTAATCACGTAAATTATTGTAAACATTTTAATTTTTAATGTTTGGATTTGAAAAAAAGACGGTGATCTCTGAGTTTGTTTCGGCTTTTCTTCTCAGAGGTAGTCAGTTAGGAAATGCCGACTCCATCTAGTTTAAAAAAAATTGACGTGTAAAAGTGGTCAGTGATCCTAATTGCTTAGTAAACGATTTCATTTTAGCCAGACCCGGAATGATTAGCGCAGTGGTTAAACAATTATAAACCAGAGCTTGACTGCAATCCCGCCTGATGGTAAGCAGTGATGCGATCGTTGATGGTAAAGCGCACTAGCTTATTAAGCCTATTCACTCAAAAAAAACTGAGTGAAAGACGGAAGACGGCAGTTGGGCGAGGTGATGCAATGTTTAACCAAACAACACGATCAACGATGCTGCGCCAGAGAATTGATCTGAAGACCCTCCACGACCAAACTTCCGACACAACAACATTTGGCGCATCGTACCCGGCATACATCGTAACACAACTGCTCAGACCCGTCCTCCGTACGGCTTCACCAGACATCATACCGGAACACGACGAATCGCTTGGCGGCAAGACTTTGTCTGGTGGGTGGTAACTTATGCCCGCGGCTGATGTTGTTGCCTACCACCGATATATGTCATAAAAATATGTGTTCCATGCAGGAATCGAACCCGGGACACGCAGCATAGTAGTCGATCGCTGAGCTTTAGCGTCAATTGTATAATAATTCACAGGATTCAAGTATTAGTGGAAACTAACACATAAATCTGTCAGGTTCGCTGGGTAGGTATAGGTACTTACTTTATATTGACTTCAGAGTATTAGACAGAATATTCCAAAAGCTATTGAAGAATCCCTGGTTTATCTCGTGCACTTAAATGAAATGAATTTTGAGCCAAGGGTTTTAGCGTCCCTTAAAGCTCCATCTGTCCGTATGTCTGACAACAGATGGCTCTCGGTGGTAACCCATAACATCGGCTGCCGGCAGAAGTACCACCAAATAAAGTCTTGCTGCCAAGCGATTTACCGTGTACCGGCATGATGTCTGGTGAAGCCGTACGGAGGACGGGTCTGAGCAGTTGTGTTGCGATGTGTGGCGGGTACGATGCGCCAAATGTTGTTGTGTAGGGAGTTTGGTCGTGGAGGATCTCCAGATTAATCTCCCTCTGGCGCAGCATCGTTGGTCGTGTTGTTGGGTTTAACATTGCATCACCTGGCTCAACTGCCGTCTTCCTTCCTATTCACTTAGATGTTTTTTAGTGAATAGGCTCTAAATAAAGTAACGCGCTTTACCATCAACGATTGCATAACTGCCTACCATCAGGCTGGATCGCGATCTAGCACTAGTTATAGTACCCAATTAAAAAATACAATAAAAAAAGGTTTTTTTTTAATAATTATAAACTAGCGCTTGACTGTAATTCCGCCTGATGGTAAACAGTGATGCAATCTTTGATGGTAAAGCGCGCTAGTTTATTAAGCACAATCACTTAAAAAAAACTTAGTGAATAGGAGGAAGACGGCAGTTGAGCGAGGTGGTGCAACGTTAAATCCAATAACACGATCAACGATGCTGCGCCAGAGGGAGATAGATGTGGAGACCCTCCACGACCAAACTCCCGACACAACAACATCTGACGCATCGTACCCGGCACACATCGCAACACAACTGCTCAGACCCGTCCTCCGTACGCTTCACCAGACATCATGCCGGAACACGACGAATCGCTTGGCGGCAAGACTTTGTCTGGTGGGTGGTAACTTCTGCCTGCAGCCGATGTTATGGCCTACCACCGAGAGAAGAGGTTGTATTTCATAAACCGTTATATCTAGACACTTAAAAATTTTATAGATGACGTATTTCTGTTGCTACGAAACAACAAATACTAAAAATCGAACTCCTCTTTTGTATCTTCTTTAAAAACACTGCAAAGTATAACTAATTTCGGATTAAGTCTGTGGCAAAAACGTATAGACAAATTATAAAGACACCGACATAACTCTCGGCGCTTAAATTAAGTGGCAGTGGGTGGGGCACATTGCTCGTAGAACCGATGGCCGATGGTGCAGTAAGGTTCTGGAATGTGGTGTCCCAACAAGGTGGACCGATGAACTGGTAAAGGTGACGGGAAACCAATGGACGCGACAGCACAAGACCGGTCATTCTACTGAAGACTATTCATTGAAGATACTGAAAATATGATTGTCCATATTAGTAGGTAGTTTTGTTGTTATGAATAGATAGTAATATTTCATATATCACGTGGACGCTTGTTTGCATTGATATAACAAAATATACTTATATATAATTAAAACGTAAACAAACAAAAGCAAAATTAAATTCAAATATAGGCATGTCCATGTGTATATTAATACATAAATAAATTGTTTCACACACACACAATCCAATACACAAATACAGACAACCATCCACACAAACACTTACACTTGCACACACACACGTGCTTACTTTTAGTTTGCACTTCCGTAGATTTAGTTCACACCTGTATTTCTTAATTATTGAATACAATTTAATTAAGTTGCTAAGAAACGGGAGCGCGGCCTCTCCTGGCACAAGTTTTTTCAAACTTAAAAGGAGAGGTCAACCTCAATTTTGTTTGTACCAACTTAGTTTTTGAATAAATATTTTTTCATTTTCATTCTGGAAAGCCTTGGGGGAGGCCTTTGTCCAGCAGTGGATATCTATAGGCGGAAGAAGAAGACACTGAAACCTAAATTACTTATTTTTCGCTTTGTACTGATTCTATGGGAATCGCTATTTCTTTTTTTTTCGGTAATTAGAAGTCGTAGAGTCCTGTCAAATAGAGTTTGCATACACAGTTTAGATGCGATTTAAGACATGGCGTCCAAAATTACTTCAATTAACGTCAAGCACTAACTAATTTGAAAGGACCAAACTAATATTTGCGAAGGAAATGCATGATTTAATTTCCCCTCTCTCCCTAATCTCCGTTCCACCATCGGACGACCCGTCGTACGGATATAGGGTTTAAAATAAAAAAAAATATTAGACCGTCTTAAAGATAATAAAAAAAAATTAAGACCCGTATTTTTATTTTGTCGAAATTACCAAAAACTACTGAGAGATAGCGCATTAAAGTTACGGAATAGTGGGTAATTACGTCACGCCGTGGTATAATTTGTACCACGGCGGGACGTCATGCGATATTTCAAATCAATATGTCGCCGACAGCGACGGCAGAGCGGTAGGGTCGACAGCATCTTGGTGTGGTGGTACGGGTTCCATTTTGTAGGTGAGTTTGAGTGAATTAAATCACGACGTGTAGATATACCCTCCAATCTTCACAATAACAATTTAAATAGGCAAACTGACAGTTTCGGTTCGGAGAAGTGCCTTGGTCCGCGTCTCGATGCAAAGTGCTCGTTCGACGAACCCCACTTTCCAAAGCGACTCCGTCCATGTGCCGCCATCACAAAAATGACGTCATAAGCGTTTGCCCCTGTACTACGTAAATCAAATGAGTAACTTTTCTTCAAATGATTTCGACGATCTCCGACAAATATATCTTCCTAAGTATTTGAATGAAAGAAAAAATAAAAAAAATACGTGTTCAATATTTTATATGATGGACATTAAATTATTTTTTCGGATAAGTACAACCCAATTATCCATCCTTACGTCGTTGACACCATGACGATCCGGACGAAGCTTTTCGCCTCTTCTTTTAAACCGCGTACATCGAGGGACTGGAACGATTTGCCACCGGCAAAGTTAAAGTGAATAGGCTCTTAATAGACTAGCGCACTTTAACATCAACGATGGCTTGCGGTCAATTTACTAGTTAATAGTTATTTAGTTTATAATTTACCAGTTTATAATTTATAAAGAACAAAACGTAACTTCCGTCCTTTTCTTAAACCATACTATTAATATTATAAATGCGAAAGTATCTCTGTCTGTCTGTCTGTCCGGCTTTCACGCCAAAACTACTGAACCGATTGTAATGAAATTTAGTACACAGATAGTCTAGAGCCTGAGAAAGGACATAGGCATAACATCCCGCTATGACAAATAGGAGCAGAGCAGTAACAAAAAAAATTGAGAAATCGGGAGCAACTGCTGACGTACATATTGCTCCCATTATTTTAATAGGCGCTTATTTTATACCAACTAAACTCTTTCGGTTCGAAACTTACGCGGGTGAAACCGCGGGGCACAGCTAGTGATTTCATAAAGAAAAAGATGTACAGACGAAAGCACATTAAGCTACTACAATCTGTCAGATATTTTTATTAGATTTTCAACTTTTTCTCTAAAGTATTAAGGTTCAAGGTTGATTGGGAATATTTGACAGTTTGGGGTAGCTTAACCCACTGTCATCCGTACCCAACTTAAGTTTAGTTTCATTTGTAAACAAATAAACCGGCAACACTCTCCCATACCTCTAAGAATACAGCCATTACTTCTAAGAACCTAACTCCTATAACTCCGTGTTACAATAACTTTATATAAATCATCTTAGAACCTCTTTATGAGTTATACCGACTTTATAAGTATATTTGAACATTTATATCTTCGAAACACGCTGTATATATTCGCCGCACGTAATTCACGGGACTATAAAGGGTGCGGTTCCTGCACCTGTGATGTATGGGGTGTTGGCTTTTTGATCGCTTAGAAAGCGAGCCCTTTTTTTAAATTTGACGTCAAATTGATATTGTGGCTCTAATGAGACTTGTTCCTGCAAAAAAAAAAAATGAAAATAAGATTTTTTTACTTCTCATTCAACGTTAATTTTTTTATGCGGAACCTGAATATAGTTTGTTCAGAATAAGCAACTGAATCGATTTCAATCAGTTTTACACCATGTTATATTTTTCCCAAATACATTTAGAGTGAGACCGCAGAGTGGTTACCGAGTGGTTACGATAGATCCCAGCTGACGCCAGAGGTCAAAGCCCGCGCTCGCCCGCCCGTATGGACCTTTGACCATATTTTTGTTGGGACAACCAAGTAGAATAGCAATGTTTGGAAAGGCGTAGTCACACGTTCAGGTGCTACGGTAGGTAGGTATATGTAACGTGTGACTACGCCTTTCCGAACATGAAAATTTATCTCTAAATAGTGAATATTGCATACTTCAGAATAGTATTGTATGACATTATTGTCAATTTACAACGAAGGCATCTTGGTAGAGTCTACTGTGTCCATTTAATTGCAACTACATTAGCAACTTTGTTCAGTTCAGTATTCTGAAAATCTGGTTTTATACTTTTTCAGCGTCGTTTTTTGTCGTAGTCGGGTTTTAGTGTTTTTACTTTTTATTATTGATATTGTTACGGGCTAGGGGTACTTAAACGCCGGTTAAGGGTTACGAAGTTTATTGGCAACGAAGGTACAGTGGATTGTAGGCAATGACAAGTAGAACGTAGCTGATGTCGTACCGAAGTCTTCTCTTACGTCTACGAAGTCCGTGTTGTAATCACACAATAACGCTGCAGATGTTTCTTCACGTAGTACTTACAGTTCTCGTTATAATTGTCGCAGTAGGTCTTCTTTTAGATCGCTTCTTAACTGTCGCTGTTTTCGTTTCGCTAGTCGAGTGTAGACTGACTCTGTGTCGGCGTCACGGTGCTATATATAGTCCAGCTGATCGAACATTCCAGATTCCTCTAGGCGTAATAATAATAGCACATAACTTCGAGGTCACTCGGAAGTACCTACGGTAATTCCCGGAAACGGGTTTCTAGAAATTTCGATGTCGACACTTTGTTGACAAAACTGTTGAGACCTGTACCATTCGATAGGCCGTCCTAAGTCTAGTAATGCGTTTTATTATTGTACCTAGAAAATGTCTAGATCTGGAGGAATAGGACTTAAAAGTGACACACTGCATGTCACGCGATATTGAACCTTATGCCATCGACATAAGGTCCATTCGTAACATTGCCCCCTTCTTAGTCATGCTCGTCCCGAGCATGATTTGATCCATAATAGCGAGCTAGGCGGTCTACGTGTACGATCTTCAGCTTCCCTCTAGGCCCTTTCTTAATCCTGTAGGTGACATCGTTTATTCTGGTTACTATCATGTACGGACCCTCCCATTTGGCTTGAAATTTCGGACTCTTTCCTTTTCTCCTTATGGGATTATGTAACCATACCAAAGTTCCCTCTTCAAATCCGGGCACGTTAGCTTTGCGGTCGTATCGGATTTTCATTTTCTCACTGGTTTTCAGACCATTCTTTCTCACTAGCTCATGTATTCCATCTAATTTACGCCGTAGGTCGGCCACATAGTCGACGGCTAGGTTAGGAGTATCGGGAGGTGTTCCGGTTAGTGCATCTATGGGTAGTCTAATTTCTCGGCCGAAGTTGACTTTCGCCGGTGTGCAATTTGTGCTATCATGTGTTGCAGAGCGGTATGACATTAAGAAGAGTGGAATGTATTGGTCCCAATCCCTCTGGTGTTCTTCCACTACTTTGGCCAAATGATTCTCCAACGTCTGATTGAATCTTTCGACCATTCCATCTGACTGTGGGTGATACGGTGTTGTACGAGTCTTATGTATCCCGAGTAGTTGGCAAACCTCTTGAAATAGTGAAGACTCGAAGTTTCTACCCTGGTCAGAGTGTAACTCCAAGGGAACGCCAAATCGACAGAACACCTCGTGAACTAGCTTTTTGGCGACTGTATGAGCTTCCTGGTTAGGTACTGCAAAAGCTTCTGGCCATTTGCTGAAATAGTCTTGCATGACGATGATATACCTATTCCCTTCTTCAGTAATAGGGAATGGCCCAGCTATATCGACAGCAACTCTTTCCCATGGTGCACCAACATTGTACACTTTCAGCCGACCTCTGGCTCTCGTTTGCGGTCCCTTTACTGAGGAGCAAGCTACGCATTTTCTACACCAGTCCTCTACGTCTTCGCGGCAATGCACCCAGTAGAATCTTTTCCTCACCTTCTCCAGGGTTTTCTTTACTCCTAGATGTCCTCCGGATACTCCGTCGTGCACCTGTCTTAGCACTGACGCGACTTTATCGCAGGGGACAACTATCTGTAAGGTGACCTCCTGTCCACTGGGTGATTCCCATTTCCTCTTGAGAACTCCATTATCAATTATCAGGCTGTCCCACTGAGCCCAGTAACTTTTTACTGTTGGGCTAAGCGCTGATATCTCACTCCAAGTGGGCCTTTGGCCACGTTTCTTCCATTCGATTACTGTCTTCAGGTCACTGTCTTCCTTTTGTGCGTCTTCCAATGACTGATTGTCCCAGTCTTCGTCCAAAGCGTTCACCTGGATAATCCTTACGTTCTCTTTCTTTTCCTGTTTGGCACAATGTCGGCAAGACTCTTCGCAAGGTCGTCTAGACAAAGCATCAGCATTATTGTGTGACTTGCCTTTCCGATGTTCAGTGACAAAGTCAAAGTCAAATTCTTGCAGCTGCTCTATCCACCTTGCTACTTGTCCTTCTGGGTCTTTGAACTGGAGGAGCCACTGTAAGGCAGCGTGATCGGTACGAAGTGTAAACTGCCTCCCAATCAAATATTTCTTGAAGTGTTGTAAGGTCTTAACAACGGCTAGAAGTTCTCGGCGGGTAACACAATAATTTCTTTCTGGCTTGGAAAGGCATTTGCTGAAATATGCGATAACGACCTGCCTATCTCCTTGTGTTTGAGAGAGAACTCCTCCAATACCCACATTGCTGGCATCTGTGTCTACCAAAAATCGGCCTTCCCTACTAGGGTAACCTAGTACAGGAGCCTCACACAAGTGAGTTTTCAGTAGAGCAAATGCCTGTTCGCAGTCAGAGTTCCATTCAAATAGACACTTTTCCTCTGTTAAACGATGCAACGGTTTCGCTAACTCGGAGAAGTTCTTCACAAACCGACGGTAATATGCACACAGACCCAAGAAAGAGCGTACCTCAGTTTTATTACGAGGGGTAGGCCACTTCGACACGGCTTTTATTTTCTCAGGGTCTGTTCGAATTCCTTGCGCCGAAATAATGTGCCCCAAGTATCCAACCTCTTTCTGGAATAGTGTACACTTACTAGGACTGAGTTTTAAATTCGCTTCACGCAGTTTCTGAAAGACTTTCTCCAAATTGCGTAGGTGTTCTGCGAAGTTTCGTCCCATAATGATGATGTCATCCAAATAGACCAGGCATGCATCACCAAGTAACCCCACCAAGATGCGCTCCATTAGGCGCTCAAATGTAGCTGGAGCATTGCACAGTCCAAAAGGCATGACATTGAATTGCCAGAGACCGTTCCCAGGACCAGTGGTGAAAGCGGTCTTTTCTTTATCCTGCTGACAGATTTCCACCTGCCAGTATCCACTTTTGAGGTCAACTGTGGAGAACCATTTCATGCCACTTAGCAAGTCCAAAGTGTCATCTATACGTGGCAGAGGATAACTATCCTTTTTCGTGGCATCGTTCAACATCCTGTAGTCAACGCAAAACCTTGTACTGCCATCCTTTTTCTTAACTAGGACAACTGGAGATGACCAAGGGCTGGTAGACGCTTCGATAATCCGATTTTTCTCCATATCTCTTAACATTTCCGACACTTCCTGTTCTCTTGCAAAGGGGATACGACGTGGTCTCAGTCTTATCGGCTGTGTATCGCCCGTATCTATATGGTGTTTGACGAGCCCGGTCCTTCCCACGTCACTGTCGGTCTTAGAGAAGATGTCATGGAAGTTATGCAACAGTTGCTTAACTTTGTGACTTTCGAACTTGTTTAAATTGCCCTTACAATTTTCGAGTAGTGTCGATACATGTTCCTGCCACTTCTTATCACGTTCCTTTTCGTGCGCCTTTGTTTTTCGCAATGATGCTACATGGTCGCACACACCCACGATGCAATTCTTTTCAAGAATTATTTCCTTGTTACTAACGTTGATAATGCGTACTTTTGGTTTATCGGAAATCATCATCAGTGTCCTTGCTGTTATCCAGTCTGGGTGATCTCCAGAATCTTCTATTAAAATGCAACGTTTATGGCATCCTATTGGTGATAATCTAATATCTACTAAGGTTTCTGATCTTGGTGGTAATATCGTTCTCCTTACACAGTACACTGACCCCTGTTTTCCACCTTGAAGAAATACTTCTTGTTCTGGAAAACTCAATACTCCTTTTGCTACATTAAGGACGCACTGCTGTTTCTTCAAAAAGTCCAGTCCTATTATGCAATCATCTGTAATATTCGCTACTAAAACAGGGTGCGTGAATGTCTTATCACCCATTTTCAAAGTCACGTTCGTTTCACCAAGGACGAGTACTGGTTGGCCAGTGGCGGTTTGTAATCGGCATTGTGAAGATCCTCTTTTCCATACTATGGTCCGAGGAAATAGCTCCGGTCGTGCAATGGTTCTTGATGCACCAGTATCCAATGTGAAACTGCAGGATTTACCATTCAGTTCTCCTTCTATAATGAGACTGTTTCCGTCACCCACTTGTGATACTGTTATAATGGGGGCTACATGTCGACCAGCCAGTACTCGCCCCATAGCCCTGGCTGTTCCTAGTTTAAATCCTCGGCTTCCACCTGTGTCCCAGAAGTGCTTCTTCCCTTAGCCTTCCTGGGACAATTGATTCGAATATGCCCTTTTTCACCGCACTCATAGCATGTTGGCCCTTGTCGGGGTTTCATTTGTGCGGTTACCTCACGAATACGGTGGTGTGGTCGGCCGTCTTGGCGTACTGCTTCCACCTCCAGAGCGTGTGTCAAGGCTGCCTTCAGAGTCTGATGGTGCCCCAGACGAACCGCAGCCCTGACTTCCGCATCTCGAATTCCATCAGTAAAAGCTTGCACCGTACTAGCATCAATTACTCCCGGCGTTGAAGCATACGCCCTCCGAACAATACGTTCTATTTCCGATGCCCATTGTTGCAAACCCTCACTGCTTTTCTGTGTGCGGTCGCGGAGTTGAGCCCTGTAGACATGTTCCAGGTGTTTTTCTCCATATCTAGACTCCAACGCTTCTAACAGACAGGCTAGGGTATTGCAGTCGCCGGAAATATTTTCGAGGATTTGTACCGCCTCACCACGCAGAGCAAGCGTAAGGGCGGTTACAGCTTGATCGTCATCCCAATTGTTGCCTTTTGCGACCTTTTCAAATTGAAGACGGAAGGCCACCCATGATGTTGTTCCGTCAAAATGAGGTACCTTGAAGGTCGGCAAAGCACTGGGTACAGGTACCACACCTTTAATACCTCCTTTCTGCACCGTTTTATGGAGAAACTGTATTTCTTTCTCACACTCCATGATGGTATTGTCTAGTTTCTCCATACGCGCATCTTGTTTGTCTATACGCATGTCTTGCTGGTCCATACGGGCATCTTGTTGTGCTGTTTTTATTTTAAGCTCATTAACCTCTTCTTTGGTTTCTTTCCACTGTTTATTTAGTTCTAATACTAGTTGCTGGGATTTTGCCTGGGATTCATCTATTTTTGCTTGGGTTTCCACCTGGGATTGTTTTATTTGAGCCTGGGTTTTTTCTATTTTTGCTTGGGTTTCCACCTGGGATTGTTTTATTTGAGCCTGGGTTTTTGCCTGGGATTGTTCTATACTCAGCTTTATTTGCGCCGTCAAGTGAGCCAGTAACGCCGAAAAATCGGGTCCGCTGGCTCCGGCAGTGGTGGTGGTAGTAGGCGCACTCACATTCGTCGGTGTTACGACGGCCGCATCTTCTACGGGTGCAGGGACACCAAGTGATACTTCCTCTTGACGCGCCAAATCCATCGCTGCTTGTCGTCGCGTGCGTACTCTTTCGTCTTCCCTTGGCGTGACCGGCATGCCGCTTCTGACACCAATTGTTACGGGCTAGGGGTACTTAAACGCCGGTTAAGGGTTACGAAGTTTATTGGCAACGAAGGTACAGTGGATTGTAGGCAATGACAAGTAGAACGTAGCTGATGTCGTACCGAAGTCTTCTCTTACGTCTACGAAGTCCGTGTTGTAATCACACAATAACGCTGCAGATGTTTCTTCACGTAGTACTTACAGTTCTCGTTATAATTGTCGCAGTAGGTCTTCTTTTAGATCGCTTCTTAACTGTCGCTGTTTTCGTTTCGCTAGTCGAGTGTAGACTGACTCTGTGTCGGCGTCACGGTGCTATATATAGTCCAGCTGATCGAACATTCCAGATTCCTCTAGGCGTAATAATAATAGCACATAACTTCGAGGTCACTCGGAAGTACCTACGGTAATTCCCGGAAACGGGTTTCTAGAAATTTCGATGTCGACACTTTGTTGACAAAACTGTTGAGACCTGTACCATTCGATAGGCCGTCCTAAGTCTAGTAATGCGTTTTATTATTGTACCTAGAAAATGTCTAGATCTGGAGGAATAGGACTTAAAAGTGACACACTGCATGTCACGCGATATTGAACCTTATGCCATCGACATGAGGTCCATTCGTAACAATATTTTGTACATAGATTCTTTACATAAAAATACTGGATACGTGTTTCGAGTTTCGCAGAAACACAAAATTATGTTGTAGGTATATGAATCGGCGACGTTCGGTCGTGGTCGGTGGTTGTTCTCTGCATAATCAGCCTATATTGTTTCCACTGTTGGGATACTGGCCTTCTCCGGATGAGATGGTCCATTCTTCTTTTTAGTATATATTAATGATTTACCATTTTATTTAAAGGGCATCTGTGACGTTGTGCTGTTTGCAGATGATACTTCTCTTATTTTTAAAGTAGACAGGAATAAACAAGATTTTGATTTGATTTGATTAAACAGTGCACTCTCAATAGTTACGGATTGGTTTACGTCAAATAACCTAGTTCTAAATACCAAGAAAACGAAATGTATAAAGTTTGCCTTGCCAGACGTTAGAAATTTGGGACCCAATATCGTTTTAGGTAAAAAAGTGCTTGAAACTGTGGGCTCGGCAGTTTTTCTGGGAATAACAGTAGATGCCAAACTTCAGTGGGGACCACACATATCAGCCCTAGCAGGAAGGCTCAGTTCGGCCGCCTACGCCGTCAGGAAAGTAAGACAATATACTGACATTGATACAGCTCGTGGAAACTAACAAAATCTTTCGATTGCTGTCTTAAATTTTTCAGCATTTTCGAATAGTGAAAAGTTATTATAATGTCAGTTTTATGTTCTCGTAATCATCATCATCATCATTTCAGCCGAAAGACGTCCACTGCTGGATATAGGCCTCCCCCAAGGCTCTCCACGACGACCGGTCCTGCGCCTCCCGCATCCAGTGGTTTCCCGCGACCTTCACCAGGTCGTCGGTCCACCTTGTCGGGGGCCTACCCACGCTACGTCTTCCGGTGCGTGGTCGCCACTCGACGCAATGAGTCTAGGCTATATCGGTTACTCTCTTCTTCTGCGGATCTCCTCATTCCTGATTCGATCGCGCAGTGAAACCCCAAGCATAGCCCTCTCCATTGTCCTTTGAGTGACTTTGAGCCTTCTTATCCATCCATTCCATAAGTCATCACTGGCAACACACAGTGGTCGAAGACTTTTTCTCGTAATCGTAGTAAAAATAATAATGGAACAGCCTGTACACGAAATGGTGTAGCTCTACAACTCAAAAGACGTTTTATACGCCACTTTATTGCGCGCACGTGAGAGCACTCACTCATAACACCTGATCTTTTGAGGATCACTAGAGCTTTAAGTAATCGGCATAATATGAAAATATACTTTTTATAATCATAAACTAGTCCTTGACCGCAATCCCATCTGATTGTATGCAGTAATGCGATCGTTGATGGTAAAGCGCGCTAGTTAATTAAGCCTATTCACTTAAAAATCTTAATGAATAGGAAGGAAAACGGCAGTTGAGCGGGGTCCAGGGGCGAGAGACATGGGGAAGTCCCCGCCTCCTATTTGTTGGACCCCGAGGCGGAGGTGCGCGCTAGTTTCGGCGCGCGCCTCTCAGGCGATGCACGGGGTAGTTTAACACCCCACTACCCCGTGCAGGAGACGAGGCCCGGACAGACCGGGCCTGCACGAGAGTGTGGGGCCGTGGAAGAATTTAGACTCCCACGGTCCCACGCGCGCTCGTGATAGAAGAAGCACCGGGGTGGTTTTAGTCAGTAAAAGTCTGACAGACCCCGTCGCCCAACCCAGGGCGGCGGACATCCTATGAAGATTTCCACCTCGAAAAAAAAAAGGTGATGCAATGTGAACCCAACAACACGACCATCAATGTTGCGCCAGAGGGAGATTGATCTGTAGACCCGCCACGATCAAACTACCGACACAACAACATTTGGCACAACTGTTTCTTTGCTGTTAGGGAAATTAATTGTTAATATTAATTTAACAGGCCAAAAGTTTGAGTTCAAGCTCGATAGATGGCGTTGGCGTCAAGTTAGATCTTGCTATGGTTTCATTACGACGATTTGGTTAAGGTCTCTCAATTTTAATTTAAGGCAGCCACAGGATAGTCCGCTCATTTCCTTGTCCGATGAAGGCCAGCCCGCGCCGCAGCAGAGCCAGTAAATATAAATTCCTGAATATGACCTCTGTCATAGTCAAGAATTGATATTATAGTTTGTTTCGGCGTTTCTTCTCAGAGTTAGGTAGTACTAGGAAACGCCGCGGTCATCAAACCGAATTAATAATAAATAAAAATTCGATCCACCTGTCCCTTGTTGTTCTCTCCAGCGACGCCCTAAGCTGAGGTTTGTACCCCACAGGGGGTGCTCTTAGCGTTTTGTCGCTTAGTTTTTAGAAGCCCCTGGCTGGAAGCATTAAATTTATTTAAGGCAGCCACAGGATAGTCCGGTTAAGTAGTCACGACCTCTCAAAATCAACAACGAGATATGCGATAACAACGATATGATATAACCAGCTAAAATCATGATACAGTTGTAGTTTTATTGACAGCCTTCGTGGCGTAGCGGTAGCGAACGCCGCGCCGGTTCAATCCTCGCGCAGTGCAAATACACACATCAAAAGTGTCTAGGGATCAACATATATTTTTGCAATAACTTTTCTCCTGATTGATATTAATTAAAATTTTCTTTAAGGATTCATCAAATAAAGTGTTTTCGTTTGTCACAGTAACGATAAACCAAGTCACCTTTGCATTAATAAAGAAATTTGCCATTTTCCTAATAAAGGGATATTTGACATTTGAACCACTAACACAAAAGTTCGAAAAAAAGACTGAAATAACAGTTTTCTCTAAAATTTTATTGGGTAACTTAAACAATTAATAATCCGTGTTTCTACCGCGAACACTAACAACACAAGAACATCGGTTTGGCATACTCAAAATGAGTTCATCCAAATCACGCTGTGGAATGGCCGCCCATGTTCGTTGCAACAACAAAAAAAGGTCTTCTTGCGACTGGATACCCTCCATATTCGGCAGAGCTCTTCTCTGTAGCATATCCCATGCATGCTCAATCGGGTTCAAGTCTGGCGACTGAGCAGGCCAGGGCAGGACATTGATGTTAGCTGCGGCGAGAGTCTGTCTTACAACTCTTGCGGTGTGCGGTCGTGCATTATCATGCATTAACTGAAATAAGGGACCGATTTGCACTTGTAGAGGAACGATGACGTCTGATACAATCGTTTCAGCATAAATTTGAGCGTTGAGGTTGCCTCTGATCCAAATCAACTCAGTTCTTCCGCCGATCCAAATACCCGCCCATACCATGATGGTTCCACCACTATAAGGATGGACTTCCTGGCAGGATTTTAATCGCTGTTGGCGTCCAGGGGTTCTCCAGTGTCGTATACGTCTTGTATCCGGTCTCATACCAAAACGAGACTCATCAGAAAAGCACACGAAACGCCATTGTTCTTCTGCCCAATTTCTGTGTTCAAGAGCCCATTGATATCGAATCCTACGATTGTGCATTGCTATAGGTGGTACCCGTAGCGGTCTTCGGGAATGAAGGTTCACTTCATGCAAGCGGTTTCTGACTGTTTGGTCGCTAATTAAGTTCCCTGAAGAGTGATGAAGCCTCACGGCTAACATCATGGCGGTTATTGTTGGAGCTCTTCGAGTTAAGATTTGAATGTATCGGTCTTGTCTCCGTGTGGTGCAGCGATACCGTCCTCCATGGCGCTCAGCCACGGTACCAGTGCTTCGGTAACGTGTCCAAAGTCGACTGATAACACTCTGACTTGTATTCAGAGCTAAAGCCACAGTACGTTGCCGGGAACCAGCTTCTATCATTCCCACGGCTCTGAGCATTTCTTCCCTGCTTAAATGACGTCGCCGCTCCATAATAACGTTGGTTTTAATCAGTAGTAGGGAAACAGTAGCACTAATAATGTCTTCAATGCGTTGTATGTTTTTATAGGGAAAATATTGACAGCTGATTTTCATCTTTTACTCGAATTTGATTCACAGTTCCTGATTCAAATTATGAAATGCACCAAAAAGGATCCATATAAATTTATAAAATCATAAATTTATTACAAAGCCACATCTCAATCTCAAGAAATCCGCATAAAAATGCTTGATCCCTAGACACTTTTGATGTGTGTATTTGTATGCATGAATATGAATATTTGCACTGGTCTGGTGCCTCGGAAAGCACGTCAAGCCGTTGGTCCTGATTGGCATACAAACATCTAATGGCAGTCGTTACGGGTTGTCCCTCAGAAAACCAACAATTGATCTAGCTGCAATGCTTCGATATCGCCTTCGGGTTGTTGAGGTCAGAAGGCAGTCGCTTCACGGAAAATATCCAAGGTTAGACAGAATCAGCAGTTAGGCTGATAAAGCGGACCCCAAACTCCAAAGCAAGAGCTTCGGATGCGACTGGGATTAACGTTTTTTTTTTTTTTTTGTTGGAATGGGAAATCCTCAAATGACTTCTCCCGCTCTGGGCAGAGCAGAAGGGCGTGTCAGACTTTTACTGACTAAAACCCACCCGTGTTTCTTTACTTGCATGTGCAACGGCCAGGGCCACGGTTTCTTGTTTAACCAACCCGCAACCCTGACCCAGGAGGCATCGGTCTTCGTGGACCCCGTCACGATGTGCTGACATCTCTTTGAGGCGCGCGTGAAACACGACGCGCCGTCGACTCGGGCCTGGTCCTTACCGAGCGGCGAGCTGCCCACTGCTCACCGCCCGCAGGCCCGCGCCTACGGTGGCTGGGAGTTTGGTGTCATCTCCCGACCAGGGCGTCTCCTGCGGCGGCTAGTGGCGTGAGGGCACTAGGATTCCCGTTGCCTCACGCGCTCCGCCTCCTCCTTTGCCAGCATCACTGCTTCGCAGAAGGAGGTGACGGCCTGCCATGCACTCTCGCTCCGGACCATGGCCTGGAACAGGGTCGGACGCGAGAGATCGCCGCCGATCGCGGCTACGAGGACACGGCGGTGCTCTATCCAAGCCGGGCAGACCTCCACCGTATGCTCCACCGTGTCCTCAGTGCGATCCACACAATGGTGACACCCTGGCGTTTCCTCCCGCCTTATACGGAACAAGAACCTCCCGAAACAACCGTGTCCGGTGAGGACCTGCGTCAGGCGGAAGGTGAGGGCGCCGCGGCGCCTCTCTAGCCACTCCTCAAAGAGGGGACTTACTTACGACTTGCCCAGCACGGCAGCAGTGGGTTGCGACAATCGCATTCTCCATATCGCCATGAGATCCCGCCGGAGCTCTGTCCGCCATACCACGATTTCTCGCGGCAGCGGAGTTATACCCCGGCGTTTTGCCTCCTCTCGCCACTCCCACATGTGGGCGAGGACTTTGGCCTCCAGATCCCACGGCGGTAATCCGGCAAGGAGGCTCACCGCCTCAGCGGAGACCGTGCGGTATCCCCGGATCAGCCGAATGGCCATAACCCTCTGGAACGCGGTCAGGCATCGGGCTGGTCGCTTCCTTAACGACCGCGCCCACACCGGTGCCCCGTAAAGGGCCATGCACCGCACGGCCCCCGCGTAGAGCCTCCGGCAGGAGGCGTTTGGTCCCCCTAGATTGGGGAGGAGCCGCCTTAGGGCAGCCCCGGCCCGTTCCAGCCTGGGAGCCAGACGTCGGAAGTGCTCCTCGAAGTTCCACCGGCTGTCGAGGACAAGTTCCAGGTACTTCATCGTCGACCCGACGCCGATGTGAACCCCTCCTACCGTTATGTGGGACCCCGACGGTGGCGCATTCCGAGGACCATGAAAGCACATGGCCTCGGACTTCTGCAGGGCCACCTCGAGTCCCAATTGCCGGATCCTGTTGATGATTGTCGCAACCCCGAGGGTCACTGCGTCAGCCGCCACCTGGTGCGACCTCCCTTTTGCCAGGACTAGCGTGTCGTCAGCGTAACAGACTACACTGACGACTGGGATTAACGCTGAGATGATGATGATGACTGCTTGGGTAGTAAACAATCTTATCGAATTTAATTATTTAATTACCTATGTATCTTCAATGTGTCAATTAGACAGATTTTTATAAAGATGGATTTACTGATTATACAGTACATTGATTGGTACATGTACGCCATTATAATATCTATAAGAATCAATAAACAAGATAATTTGATAAGATAAGGCTGTTTATATACAGTTTGTTATACTACGCATTTTATAATTAACTTTTACGTAATCTGGGTGAGTCCCTACGAAGACAGCTGTTGAAATCTAAATCGATAAACATTACCGCCCTTATTCATACACGTTCCATAAAGTTAACTAGTGATTAGCGATTGTTTAAACATACACTTAACTTTAATCATCGTTTATGAATCTTCTTCAGCCTATAGATGTCCATTGCTGGATAAAGGCCTCCCCCAAGGTTTTCCACGATGACCGGTCTTGTGCTGCCCGCATCCATCGGCTTCCCGCGACCTCCACCAGGGCATCGGTCCACTTTGTTGGGGGCCTCCCTACGCTGCATCTTCCAGTACGTGGCCGCCACTCCAGAACCTTACTGCCCCATCAGCCATCGGCTCTACTAGCAATGTGGTCTGCCCACTGCCACTTTATTTTAGCGACTCGAAGAGCTATGTCTATGACTTTGGTTCTTCTGCGGATCTCCCCATTTCTGATTCCATCACGCAGAGAAACTCCGAGTATAGCTGTTTCCATTGCCCTTTGTGTGACTCTGAGCCTTCGTATGAGGCCCATTGTGAGCGACCACAATGAAAAAAGTTAAAAATTTGGATTTTGGGCGTATGCAGTTAAATAAAAATAGACACACACATATTAATTATCTTAAAGCAAATGATGATTTTATTTATTTTATATAAATACTAATATATTACACTAGCGGCTGCCAGCGACTTCGTTCGCGTGGTTTAGTTATGCTCCGCTCCTATTGGTCGCAGTGTGATGTTATATAGCCTAAAGAATTCCTGGATTAATGGGCTATCTAACGCAGAAAGAATTTTACAAATTGGACCAGCAGTTCCTGAGATTAGCGCGTTCAAACAAACAAACTCTTCAGCTTTATACAGTATGTTAAATAACAGAGGGCGTTCCCTTAAACTCGTTAATATATATCATTAATAGATTAAAATAAAAATATCAGCATAGAAAAATAAGCATAAAAAAATCCGAAAAAAAAAATCTAATTGGAAATAAATTTGAAACCTCCTGTTTTAAATCAAAATCGTCATGTA
Source organism: Sesamia nonagrioides (assembly GCA_017933935.1). Classification (NCBI taxonomy): domain Eukaryota; kingdom Metazoa; phylum Arthropoda; class Insecta; order Lepidoptera; family Noctuidae; genus Sesamia; species Sesamia nonagrioides. Next base: position 54,438 of record JADWQK010000856.1, read on the forward strand.
TAAATAAATTGCGACGTTGCCGTCTTTCATATTCGCATGTACAGTGTGTTTCTTTTACATGTCAATTTAAAATTTTTATTGAATATTTTCTTATTGGAAATTTATTTTTATTATTTTGTTTTCGAATGAAAATATTTTTTTTAGCATGTATGTATGCTATACTACTTCGGGTTAACGGGAACGCCCTCTGTTAGTTAACATACTGTATATTAGTATAGATATTTATTTCAACTACACTACCCCGCGTCTTTAAAATCTCGTGAAGTAGATGATGATTTTATTTATTTTCTATAATTAATACATATAAAAAAGTTTTATGGACATAAAAGGAACCTGTGTCAGAAGTCAGTGCCTTCACTGGTTTTTGGTCAATAGTTATTATGCTAAAATATTAAAGTAACGTAACATTAACACACAGGCGTGTGTGTGTGTGTGGGGGGTTGTTTTGTGTGTGTGTGAGTGTGTGTGTGTGGGGGTTGTTTTTTGTGTGTGTGTGTGTGTGTGTGTGTGAGTGTGGGGGGGGTTGTTTTGTGTGTGTGTGTGAGTGTGTGGGGGGGGGGGGGTGTTGTGTGTGTTGAGGTGGTATGTCTGTGTACTAGGGGTTGGGTTTCCCGCTTAAATAGATTTTTATAAACACTTTTATAAATATTTTTTTTTACTAGATGAGTTTGTCGTTTTCCATCTGACTACTCTGAGAAGGAAGGCCTAAACAAACTCTTAGGTCAGTCATTTAAAGTCCAAACATAGGTCTTACAATGTCGATCTCTCCTCAGTGGTGTCGGAATGCCATCGGGCTGTAAGATTAAAGGAGCAGGAGTGCACCTGTGTTTACACATAAACTTGAGCACTATATTATCACTGCGTACCTGGCTAATCACCTAGGTGATTCGCTACCGTGACCAAAAAGACTTTTTTTTTAAATAATTATAAACTAGTGCTTGACTACAATCCCGCCTGATGGTAAGCAGTGATGCAATCGTGGATGGTAAAGCGCACAAGTTTGTTAAGCCTATTCACTTAAAAATCGTAGCGAGTAGGAAGGAAGACGGCAGTTGAGCGAGGTGATGCAATGTTAAACCCAACAACACGACCAACGATGCTGCACCAGAGGGAGATTAATCTGGAGACCCTCCACGATCAAATTACCGACACAATAACATTTGGCGCATCGTACCCGGCACACATTGCAATACAACTGCTCAGACCCGTCCTCCGTACGGCTTCACCAGACATCGTGCCGGAACACGACGAATCGCTTGCCGGCAAGACTTTGTCTAGTGGGTGGTAACTTCTGCCGGCAGCCGATATTATGGCCTACCACCGAGTAAAAATTATTTAATACGAGGTCGCATATTAAGCGAAATGGTGTGTGGCGATGTAGTCGCCACTGTCGTGTGTCGTAACCTGAATGTGTGTGTGTGGGTGATATTTTCCATATAAAACCTCGGTCATATGGTGTTTTGTGGGTCCATTCGGTTGCTTTTGATAAACCCCTTCCAACCGTATACGGTCTTTGTATTTCCATCTGGTTTTTTAACGTATATAGACTTATATTGTTATTGTTAATTTATTATTTTATTTTTAACACTAATTATAATAATCACAATAATACATTAGGTAATGTCTTATCTATAATCGATAGGTTTTTTAGAGCTAACAATTGAAAAAGAATGAACATTGTATCTTCTTCAAGTCAGAATATAGACAAAATATAGAAATCTCAAAACGCAGCACAATGACCTTCTAATGACAGCGTTTCCCCCTCCACCCCGCGCGTAGTATAACCACAGTATAAAAATCATACAGTAACAGTACGCCTTTGATCTCGTGTAAAATATCCACATCGTCTAGACAGTAACGCATCGGCCAGGGTTGTCACAAATAAACAATATTTATGAAATTATTTATTTATTGCAGATCAACATCGATAGCTGTATTATATTTAATTAATTTACTATTTTTACTCGAGACAGATTTAAGTTATTTAGATGGCATTTTCGTAACCAGCACCCCAATCGACCTCGGAATTAACACCCATATCATATTAATATACATTTAAAATGGCGTCCGCCATCTTGGATTTCAGAAAGGATAGCTTTGTCTTAGGAAGGTCTTTTGGAAGGCTTGCTTTGTCGACCTCCATGGCGCAGCGGTCAACACGCATGCTTGAGACGCGGAGGCCCCGGGTTCGATCCCCGGCCAGGTCATGATGGAAAACGATCTTTTCCTGATTGACCTGGATCTTGGATGTTTATCTGTATATGTATTTATTATAAATATAGTATCGTTGAGTTAGTATCCCATAACACAAGTCTCGAACTTTGGGGCTAGCTCAATCTGTGTGATTTGTCGGTATATATTTATTTATATATTCATAGCTTTTTCGTAACAAACACCTCAATTATATTTACTTAATTGACACCCATATTACATTATAAAAAAATGACGTCCGCCATTTTGGATGTCAAAAAGGATGGCTTCTTGGTCACAAGCACCCCAATTATACTCAAAATTGACACTCATATCAAATTACAAAACAAACAAATAAAAAAAACAAACACGTGTTAGCCCTTAATGATAGATACCAAGCTACGAACATCGTTTTGTTCGCAGCTCGGGTCTCGTCCCTCACACCCCGCACGATTGCTCTGTCTAGACGTCTTCGTCGGACGACTGTATGATTTTTAGACTGTGGTATAACTGTCGTTACAGAGTGTTATAAATTCTTTGAATCTTTAGCTCTCCAGGGGTCTAATTAAACCTTGGATAGCAATAACAGATATAAAGCTGCAACACCAGACGCTTTCCCCCGATTTTGTTATCATTAATTTTTTCGTATTCACGTCAAAAAGTTTATTCTAAGTGGTGAATAGAGAAAAGTTTTCTTTTTTTTATATCTAGCCTTGGGAGAACGGCCAGATCGGATTCGTAGTCAGATGATAGATTCCAGTGCTTCTGTAATGAGAAAAGAAAAAAATCCATTAATTCGAGTTTCAGTTGCGTAAAAATCCGCCCGGATAAGTTTGGTGAAGCCTTGAGTTAGTTATCAATGATTTCCTGATCCGAGAAGACCCGTAATCGCTGGCTGGCACCAGCCGGGAGTTGAGAAAGTGTCGTCCGTACCCACGACCCCCGGCATAGGTGTGAGTTGGGACACTGGGTTGGCTTTTAAGCAGTAAGAGTCTAATAGACCATACCCCAAAACGGTGGACATCCTTGAGGATTTGCCACCACGGTAAAATGAAGTGACTTTAGAGTTAGCTATCAATAGAGGTGCCTTGGCTACAAATGCCTTGCCATTGCACCTCCTCCAGGCCGGAAAAAGCGAGGTACACCAAAGAAATGCTGGCTTGATGATATAAGAGATGACATGCGTGTCGACAATCTCACACCACACGATGCTAAAGATCGCGCGAAATGGAGGAGAATGAGCAGGAAAGCGGACTCCGGGCTCCAATGCGAAGGCCGCGGATGGAACTGAATGCTGGGATGATGATGATGGAGAGGTGCAATGGTTACACAACTGGGCTACAGGCTGGGCTAAGTCACATCACTTTGAAGTGTTCGACGATAGTCCTATGAGTACAGTCAGAAGCAAAAATATGTATACATTGCCAAGGCTCCAAAAATATGTAAACATCTTCGACTTTAAGACGAAGTGCTCAACTTGAAGAGCATAAAATTGTAGCCACCGGTTCACATCATAAATATTTATACGCTCATTGCTTCATTAAATTATGCCCACCACGGAACGAACAATAGGTATACTATGTATGCACGCTTCCATCAATAGCATGTATTCACGTGTTGGTTTATAATTTAATGAAGCAATGAGCGTATACATATTTATGATGTGAACCGGTGGCTACTATTTTATGCTCTTCAAGTTGAGCACTTCGTCTTAAAGTCGAAGATGTTTACATATTTTTGGAGCCTCGCAATGTATACATACAAGCGACATTAAGTTAATTTTAAGACTTCGTTCGGGACACTACCCGTCAGCAAAATTTGCATTTTTCGTGAAAAAGGCCGAGACTCCTAACTGTTCGACTTGCAATCAAATTGTGGATGTGCAACATTTGTTGATGGAGTGTCCTAGGAATAAAGATGAGCGGGAGCTATACATAAGGGAATACCACAACGATCCGGACGAAGCTTTTCGCTTCTTCTTTTATAACGCGTACGTCGAGGGACTGGAACGATTTGTCGGCGGAGGTGTTTCCGTCACACTATAATTTGAGTGTCTTCAAGGCTAGAGTAAATAGGCTCTTAATAAACTAGCGCGCTTTACCATCAGGCGGGATTGCGGTCAAGCGCTGGTTTATAATTTATGAAAAAAAAATAACAAATAAATTAGACATAGGTTTAATACAATCCATTTTGTCAGTACTATTATCGGAGATGACGAAAAAGTTGTGTTGCTTAATTAAGATTATATATTCAGCTCTAGTTTTTTTTTATTAATTTGTTTATATTTATACTTATATTATTTGATTTTATATTGTACTAGCTTTCCGCCCGCGGCTTCGCACGCGTGGTGTTCGGTTATATCGTCTTTTTAGATTTCCCTCGGGAATATCAAATTTTGCGGGATAAAAGGTGGCCTACGTTCTTTCTCAGGGTCTAAAGATTGTCTGTGCCAAATTTCATCAAAATCGGTTGAGAGGTTTAAGCGGGAAAGCGTAACAGACAGACAGACAGACAGAGTTACTTTCGCATTTATAATATTAGTAAGGATTAAGGTCCGTATTACAGAACGTCATTCAAAACTCAAGCTTTACTTAAGTGTCGTTTGAAGCCTTTTGATTGGTTGAAACTAGTTTTAAGTAATGCTTAAGCAGAGATCAATGCTTGAGTTTCCTTCTGGAATACGGACCTTAGTAAGTAAGGGCTTGATATATCCCCAAAAAAACCCCAAAATAAAATCAGATAAAAAAAATCACTTTGAAGCAACAACATTGAAACAACTTACCCGGTTTTAGGCAGAAGACCTCCCATCTTGAGAGTACCACCAGCGCTGCAGTTGCCATTCAAAGCATTGTTCAGGGTTTCACACCGTCTACCTGTGAAGCCACCAGTTCTTAAACTTTCACCCATATAGTTGTAAGATCTGGAGAAACAAAATAAAAGAAATTTTAGAAAAAGATGTAGAAAAGATAGAAAAGATAGAGATAGACTGCCGAGATGGCTTCTGATAGGGATGTATGGAAGAAAAAGACATGTTGCGCCGACCCCAAATAAATTGGGACAAGGGCAGGAGAATGATGATGAGAATGATGATGATGTAGAAAAGATAGAGAAATGATGATGATGATATATAAAGATAGACGAAGGTGTTTTTTTTTTTATTATTATTTATAAACTCGCTCTTGACCGCAATCCCGCCTGATGGTAAACAGTGATGTAATCGTTGATGGTAAAGTGCACTAGTTTATTAACAGCCTATTCACTCTAGCCTTGAAGACAATCAAATTGTAATCCGACGGAAACATCGCCGCTGCCAATTGTTCCAGTCCCTCGATGTACGCGATATAAAGGAGGAGGCGAAATGCTTCGTCCGGAGATAGATAAAGATAGATGTAGGTGGTAGGCCATAACATCGGCTGCCGATAGAAGTTACCACCCACCAGACAAAGTCTTGCCTCCAAACGATTCATCGTGTTTCGGAATTATGTCTGGTGAAGCCGAACGGAGGACTGGTCTGAGCAGTTGTGTTGCGATGTGTGCGGGGTACGATGTGCCAAATGTTGTTATGTCGGAAGTTTGGTTGTGGAGGATCTCCAGATCAATCTCCCTCTGGGGCAGCATCGTTGGTCATGTTGTTGGGTTTAACATTTCAGCACCTCGCTCAACTGCCGTCTTCTTTCCTGTTCACTCAGTAATTTTTTGGGAATAGGCTTTATAAACTAGCGCGCTTTACCATCAACGGTTGCATCACTGCTTACCATCAGGTGGAATTACGGTCAAGCACTAGTTTATCATCTAAATTTAAATTTTTGGCCCCAAACATTAAAATCATTGACGGCCAGTCCCTTCGCCTCCTGGGGGCACCGGTGCTGGAAGAAGCTTTCACGAAGTTTGTGGAAGACCAGATCTTACTTTTCAATGAATCTTCCAGCCGTCTAGGCGACATCAACCCTCATATGGCTTATTCGATTATAAAATTCTGTTTGTTTGTACCCAAGACCACTTATGCGCTCCGGTGTACTCCCCTATGGACCAACAACCAGCTCCTGTCCTTACTCGACGACAACATTAGGGAGACTATTACCAAAATTTTCAATTGCTTTCTCAGTGATAGGAGTTGGGATCAAGCTACATTACCCGTACGGCACGGTGGCCTTGGCATTAGAAAAATTTCTAGTATAGCATTACCCGCATTTCTGTCCTCGGCCAATGGCACAAGTAACCTCGTTGGAAAAATTTTAAGCCCGTCTCTCTGCGACGTAGAGGTTACTGGCCTAACCGAGGCCAGTGATGCTTGGTGTGATGCTGCTGGTCCAAACAGTCACCCACCCCTGAACCTGGCTTCTCAGCGGCAGTGGGATGAGCCGCTCTGCATATTGGTTCGAAACTATTTATTAGAGTCAGCCGATAATAACGCGGAGCGGTCCCGACTTCTAGCTAGCTGCGAGCCAGAGTCAGGCTATTGGTTGAATGCAATCCCTTGCCCAAACGTGGGTACTCTTCTGGAGAGAACCACTTTTAGCCTGGCGGTGAGCCTTCGTATAGGGGCCAGGACTAATGAACCCCATCGTTGTCGGTGCGGAGGGACGTCGATCCCCTGGGCCACCACGGCCTGGCCTGCCGTCGTAGTGCTGGACGTTTTTCACGACACGCGGCTCTGAATGATGTCATACGTCGTGCTCTTGCCTCAGCAGGTGTGCCAGCTGTCCTCGAGCCTGCTGGTATTATTCGAGATGATGGCAAGAGGCCCGACGGCATGACACTCATTCCCTGGAAAAACGGGCGGTCGGTTGTATGGGATGCGACATGTGTAGATACCGTAGCTCAGTCCCGCTTACCGGCGACCGCCCGCAGAGCCGGAGCTGCTGCAGCAGCTGCGGAGGTCATAAAGAGGCGCAAATATGCAGCGTTATCTGAGCCCTACATATTTGTGCCTTTCGCTGTGGAGACGCTAGGGCCCTGGGGTGCAGAGGCTCGACAATTTTTTAAAGAAATCTCTGCACGATTAATCGACGTATCAGGTGATCGGAGGGCTGGCGCGCATTTCGGTCAAAGGTTGAGTTTGGCGATTCAACGTGGAAACGCGGCCAGCCTTTTGGGCACCCTGCCCGGTGATCGCAGCGATCTGGGTTAAATTTTTTATATACTTTAAATTTAATTTGTAGTTAGTTTGTATTTTATGTCTTTTTAGGTTTAATTTATTCATAATTTAGTTTTAATTAATATTAATTTTCTATTTATCAATTACTAATAAGTATTTTATATAAATAAATATTGTTAGTCATAAAATAAATAAATATATGTTTATCATCACTACATATTATAAAACAAAGTCACTTTCTCTTTCCCTATGTCCCTTTGTATAATTAAATCTTTTAAACTGCGCAACGGATTTTGATACGGCTTTTTTTAATAGATAAAATGTTTAAAGAGGAAGGTTTATATGTATAATAAAATTCAATAACTTGTGGAGAAATACTATTAATTTTGAGGTTTCTAATGTGATGTCGTAAATAATTATATTTTTTCCGCGTTTGCAGTAAAACGCAGGCTGAACCCTACGAAATTTATCAAAATAATGTAATAAATACTGTACACATTGAAAAGGTCTACAAAAACAGTCCAAAATGGTATATCTCTATCTCTCTATTCCCACAATAACATATTTTTGCCATTTACTTTTTACGACAAATACGGCGGATTTTCGAAGCGATTTTAACCAATACAGCATTAATCCTCATCCAATTTAATACCTTAAATACATTGTTGATTTAATATAGATTTATATCGCCATTTACAGCATATGATTTAAATGAATATTTTCGAAGATATTACAGAATTAAAAATTGTGGGGCGTTGCGTCGGTATCGACCGGCTGGCGCGCCGGGAAACGGCGGGCCGCTGTGCATTTTATATAACCAAGGGTTCCCATCTAGTACAACAGACTCTTAGTTCTTATCAAAAGATAATAGATGGCAGCATAGGTTGCGGTTTAAAACTTAGCAACGATTTTAAACCTCTTACGTGCAGTTTATAGCCCTTTTAATTTTTTTAACAATTTGAATTTACTTATTTAATGCTACTCCGTATATTTACACATATAAATAACGTAATTAAACAAAACGGTAAAATGGACTCAGTAGTGACAATGATTTTTATTTTACACTCGGGACAATAGATGGCAGTGTACTCAATTAATCCTGTCATAACATATTTTTTTTAGGTTAAGATAAGATGTCTTCTAACCATTGCATTGCTGTTATCTTCTTTTAGAATGCGAATTTCTCGATGCACGACGCATGGTTGTATACAATATGTAAAGAAAACCCTGTCCGACCCATAAGGATAATAAAGGTTAGGCAATCACATGACCAAATAAAATTTGAAATTTTGCATAATCATCATAGTAACAATACTAATCAATTTTGAAACTATCTTTTTTCGCCGCGAATTTACGCTAACTTCCCCAAAATTTGGTGTTTTTAAAAAAATGACAACACCATTTTAGGCGGTATAATTGTCGGCTTTCCTTTTATTGTTTTGTTAGATTATTTATTTCTTTGGCAGCGTCGCGCGTGTCCTTTGTCGGCGACGTAAAAGAAATAACTAGTGATGCACTAATTTTTGCGCAATAACGTTTTTTTATCGCTATTAATCGAAACTTGTATCTGGTTGAATGATTTGTTAAAAACACAGATTACCCAATGGTAAAAGTACTTTTGTTTGTTTATCGATTAATTACTAATAACATTATTATAACACAAGTATTAGTGTTTACCAATACTTGTGTTATAATAATGTTATTAGTAATTAATCGAAACTCGAAATTCGAAACGAGAAGGACTTATGAAACACAATTTTAGTAAAATTTTACAAATATTTTAACGGTCAATATCATCGATTTTAAGACAGAAACTGAAATTAAAAATTTGGCATGATTTTCGTTTACAGCAGTGTACCTAACTAATTTAAGTTTTGTAAAAGTTCTAAACAATTCCATGCGATGTTGAATCTAGAATGAGAATGAGAAACTACAATACTAAATCGATAACAAAAATAGACAAGTAAATTGTTTCCATCGAAAATCAATATTTTGATTACTTACACATCCCTATTTACTCAAAGGATGCCGCGAACAGCCCCGTAGGTACAATTTTATAAAATAAAAATCATTTTTACTTTAAATTATCAGTTGTGCGTGAACATCGCTCTAGTGAAGACTATTCGTGTATTGTGTGATCATGTCGTTTCCTAATGTAGAGTAATGTAACATGCTGATGGAAGGTAGCAACTGCTGTTTTGTGATCAGGTGATTGTGGTCAATGTGGTCAATGTGGTTCCAGTATGACGGTGCGTCACCATATCTTTGTCCTGTACGTGAGTACCTCCATTATCAGTTCGGCGAGCAGTGGATTGGTAAGGGTGGACCAACTGTGGTCAGCGCGGATTTGACACCACTTGATTTTTATTTGTGTGCATGTCCGTGCTAATCTCGTGCGACGGTGCCAGCTGGGCCTGTATCGTTATTAGTAAACGAAATATGGAACAACATCTCCGCCACAGCCCAATCAAGCAAGCAAGCAATCAGCTCATCGAATGAAATGATACATTTGGAGAGTCAGACGACCTTCCTACTTAAAAAAAAAGTTCTTTTCACGAGCTGCCTAAGTAACATTATTTCTTTCGAGACTCGATAAACGTGAATAAATTACCTATACCTACATGCATGAGGTCAACTGAGGTTATGAACTGTGCCTGTGTTGCCATGAAATTACCTGTTTATTTTATTTAAGTTATTTATTTTTTAGGGGGAATTTTTTTTAAGTTTAGCCAGGTTTTGTAGGCATTAGTAGAATCAGTTATCGATACCTAACAATACCTTCACGGATCGGACAGGGTTTTCTTAACATATTGTATATGACAATGTAGACAAGACATTTATGGCGGTAGTGGCCGGCCTGTTGGCCATCTAGTGATCTCTATAAGAAACTTTTTTTGCTCGACCGTCTGCCCGAATTCAACTGGACTCATTTTGTTGTTCCCCTTAAGGTATCTGTATGGAGTATTCTGTAATCTGTGATATAACTCACAGCATTTCTGTAGTGTATATTTTAGTATCAGCATTCCACCCGTATAGTCGTGATGGCCTAGTGGTTGAAACACCAGCCTCTCAAGTATGAGTGCGCGGGTTCGATTCCAGGTCAGGCAAGTACCAATGTAACTTTTCTAAACTTATATGTACTTTCTAATTATATCTTGAACACCAATGACTGAAGGTGAAGGAAAACATCTTGAGGAAACCTGGACTTTAAGTCTGAAATCGCCAACCCGCATTGAGCAAGCGTGGTGATTAAGCTCAATCCTTCTCTGTATGAGAGGAGACCTGTGCCCAGCAGTGGGACGGTAAAAAAGGTTGATGATGATTCTACCCGTGCGAAGCCGGTTGCTAGTAATTTATAAAAGAAAAAACAACTTCCTTCGTTCAGCTTTACTGACCTGTTATGATGGCACAAGTTTGTCATACAACCAGGCATCCTTCCACCACCATTTGGGTAAAAGTCCACGTCAGCTAAAGGGTTTAGCCATCCACTGTAACCTCCATTCGTATGGATCACCTCGGTGTATGTTCCATCGTCGGGTCTGAACACAAGGCTGGAATCCCATCGTAATGCTGGATCCAAAGCTGGGAGAAGAATATTGTTTTAATGTTACGTATTCAAACTATAATATAGTTGAACGAAGATCGACTTGGCGAGTATAATTTAATAAACACAGTGCTTGCTGCTCCCTCAAAAATAATAATTCTGCTACTTATATAGCATTGCCGGTAACGTAACCACAGCGCGATCTACTCGATCCCAACGCCATCTATCGAGGTAAAGTGTAAACTTTAATCCTTTATATTCAATATTGATCGCGCTATGATTCCGTTGACTCATAATTACGTAGACAATAGTTGATTATCATCTATCACGCTTTTCCCCTTTTCTTAGGCTCTTGAAGTCGGTGTCTCGAGGTTTCTGTTGTTTAACTCGCAACCGACTTCTAGAGCCATGACTAAAGTAAAATTATTTTTTCCATTTTGAGTGTTTTTTTAAAGTCGGTTTCTATTTTTTTGTAAAAAGATTTTATTTCGTGCTTTTCAGTGTCTTAGTTGAAATTCGAAAATTACTTTTTTTTACCTCAAAAAAATAGCCGTAGCCATAACCCATGTTAGAAAAAGTTCTCCTCAATACGAAAACAATCCCTATCTCAAAAACTACTGAACCGATTTAGATGAAACTTATAGAATTCCTTAAGTTGAACAACACATAGTACAACAATAAAAGAATTTCTTAAATCGGACTTGTAGATTCGGAAATATGCGCGAACAAAAATAAACATATATACATACATACATGAATTGATAACCTCCTTTTTTTGAAGTCGGTTAAAAAAACAACCATTGCGCACATATCTCTCTATATGAAAAGAGTGTCCATGGAGTTTCTTGCCCGTTCTTCTCCATAGGTACCTACTCTTTGGAATGGGCGACTAGCTTCACCTTACTGACTGACCGACATTCTGACAATTCAAAAGTGTCTGTAACTGGTTTATTTGAAATAAATGCTTTGATTTTGATTTTATAATATCTGTAATCATACCCATACATGTTTATCAAAATAATTGATTGATAGATATCCTTCGCCCCATGTAAAATACTGTTCTTCAGCTTCCGGTAAGACGGGAAGCTGACTCCAACAAAGTTGAGAAAAGGCAGACAGATGATTCGATTAAATTCATTTAATTCAATTCAATTAATTCAATTCATTTATTAGTGTAATGATGATGATATTTTCCGTCCCCGTTTTGGGATCAGTGGTTATACTAATATCTTACCGGTGACGTATCCAACATCGCCGTTCATGGTCCGTGCGATATGTCCAGCTCCGTGACCTCCGACGCTGAAGCCGACGACGTGGTAGTCTTTAGGATCAGCTCCGGTCAGATTGTTGAGCCAGTTGAAAAAACGACCAGCGGCTTGACCTGGTAACGAAAAAGGTCATGTAAAGACTACAGCAGGTCAAGCTACCCGAAACTGTCAAATATTTATTTTTTAATTCTTTTTTTTTTTATTTTTTGTTTAGTAATATGAAGATGAAAAGTAAAAATAAATAATTTTTACTCCTCATCTTCATATTACTTAAATACACATACCTGAGTACACTCATCATTCTATAATAAATACACAAACACTAACACTCTCCACCCCTTTTTTTTTTCGTGGTGGAAATTTTCATAGGATGTCCGCCGCCCTGGGTTGGGCGACGGGGTCTGTCAGACTTTTACTGATTAAAACCACCCCGGTGTCTCTTCTATCACGAGCAAACGCGTGAGGCCGCGGGAGTCTAAATTCTTCCACGGCCCCACACCCTCGTGCTGGCCCGGTCCGGCCGGGCCCCGTCTCTTGCATGGGGTAGTGGGGTGTTAAACTACCCCGTGCATCGCCTCAGGGGCGTGCGTCGACACTCGCGCGCGCCGCCGCCTCGGGGTCCATCGAATAGGGGGCGGGACTTCCCCATGTCCCTCGCCCCTGGACCCATTCATGGGGGGCGGAAGAGGGCGTTATCCGCCCTTCTTCGGCGCCCGGTGCGTCTTCTGCGGCCCGGGAAGGGAGTTGAGATCTCCCTCTCCCGTTCCGCAGCTTCTTTCTGCGACATCACGTCCTCGCAGAAGGACACCACTGCGTCCCACGACTCTGCGCTACCGACCATCCTCCGCACTACTGCCGGCAGCGTCAGGTCGCCTCCTACTTCATTTGTGAGGACACGGCGCTGCTCCTCCCAAGCTACACACTCGGAGAGCCTGTGCTGCGCCGTGTCCTCCCCGCATTGGACGCAGTGGTGGCACCAAGCGTCCGGCTCCCTGCCTAAGCGACGCAGGTATTTGCCGAAGCAGCCGTGCCCCGACAGCATCTGCGTCACCCTGAATGACAGGGAGCCGTGCCTTCTCCCGAGCCAGTCGTCGAGTACTGGCCGGATCGCCTCGACGGTAGTGAGGCCGGCGGTAGGGCGCATAAGCCTCTGCCGCCAGTCCGCCACCAGGACCTGACGGAGCTCCTCTCGGTGCAGCTCGATCTGCAGCACCAGACTGGAGCCCCGTTTCCGCTCTTCCTCGCGCCATCGGTACAATGACGCGAGTACTTTCGCCTCTAGGTCCCAGGCCGGGGATCCGGCCAGGACGCAAGCCGCTTCGTAGGAAATCGTGCGATACCCGCGGACGACCCTGACGGCCATCGCCCTCTGCGGCTTGCGCAGAATGGCGAGTGTTCCGGCCGCCAGGTCCATCGCCCACACAGGGGCCCCATACAGGGCCATGGACCGCACGATTCCCACGTACAACCGCCTACAGGCGGCGCTCGGGCCCCCCATGTTGGGAAGCAACGTTGATAGCGCGCCTGCTGCACCCATCAGCTTGGGCGCCAGTCGCCGGAAGTCGGGCCCGAATTCCCATCGGCTGTCGAGCACCAATCCCAGATACTTCATGGTGGACTCGACAGCTATTCGGGCCCCACTGACCACGATATGCGATCCCGGCGCCGGCGCACGCCGGGGGCCATGGAAAACCATGACCTCCGACTTGTCAAGGGCCACCTCCAAGCCCAGGCGCCGGATGCGGTCCACCACCTGTGATACCGCAGCCGTGGCTACCATCGTCGCTTCCCTGTGCGAGCTCCCCCGGGCAGTGACAAGCGTGTCGTCCGCATAACACGTCAAGTCGGCGCCCGACGGGAGCTCGCCTCTGAGCACCCAGTCGTAGCCGATGTTCCACAGGAGCGGTCGCAAGACCGATCCCTGTGGAACACCGCACGACATTTGGTGCTGACCGGCACCGTCACGTCCCCGATAGATGACGCATCTGTCCTCCAGATAGGCCCCTACTATGCGGCGGAGGTAGGGAGGCACCCGATGGTATTTCAGGGCCTCCCTAATACAGCTCCAGGGTAGGGTGTTGAAGGCGTTGGAAATGTCTAAAGACACCGCCAACACCACCCCACCCCGGGACACCGTATCCCCCCCAGGGCTCTCACGCGCATGATGGCGTCTATGGTGGCCCCCGACGAAAACCGAATTGGTTGTCGTCCAGGTTCGGCCCCTCTCCGCACAAGTGGCCGACGAGGCGATCTGCGATAATCCGCTCAAACAGTTTGCCCGCCTCGTTAAGCAGCACAATGGGCCGATACGCGGACGGCGAGTCCGCAGGGCGCCCCTCCTTCCTGAGCAGGACCAGCTTCCCCTCCTTCCACACACTGGGAAACTGACTCTGCTCGAAGCATGCCGTGAAGAGCCCCCTCAGCTGGGGCTCTAGCTCCTTCAGAGCCAGGACGAGAGCTCGGCCAGGAACTCCGTCAGGTCCGGCCGCTTCCGTCTCTGCTTGCGTCACCTTGGGGACATCGGTGCCCACCTCTTCTGAGTCTGTGGCAGAGGGTAAAACCATCGCCGGGGGAACATGTCCCGCCCGCTCAGGGAAGAGGGTGGATACTACCGCCTCCAGCAGCTGGGGTTGCATACTTTGCACCAGTGGGGGCGCCCAGGGACGCAACTTGCCCCGTACCTAACGATAGGGGCGCCCCCACGGGTCCCCATCTAGGGACCCCAGCAGCTCTTCCCTGGCCCGCGACTTAGAGTCACCGATGGCAAGCCACAGAGTCTCCTGGGCCGCGCGGTACACCCCATACCGCGCGGCTTCCTCGACGGGATCCCGTCGACGTCGTCTCTGGTAGCGCGTGTACTGGCGGCGAGCCGGGACGCACTCGACGCGCAACCGCGCAATGTCGTTGTTCCACCAGTACACGTTGCGCCTTGCGGACTGTTGGCGGATGCGGGGCATGGACGCGTCGCAGATCTGCGTCATCGCCCCGCGAAACCGCAGCGCCTCAGCTTCGACCTCGACGGGACCGCCCGTCGCCGATTCCCAAATCCAGGACTGGACTATCGCAGCTTCCTCGAGAAGTTCCCTGTCGAGGCGCTTAAGCGCACAGTGCGGGCCGTCGCTAATCGGGGCTCTTGGATGGCGGCCGCTCGCGATTTGGGTGGAGACGTCGAACCGGATATACCGATGGTCCGACAGCGTCTCCACCTCCACGGCGACACGCCAGTCATGGACACGGCTGGCGACAGAGGGGCTAGCGAAAGTGACGTCTACTATTAACCCGCCCCGTTGCCGCACGCACGTGTATACCGAGCCCCGATTCAGGACGACCAGACCGGTCGTCACTATCCACTCCGCTAACACCTCGCCCCGAGGGTCAGTGACCGGAGATCCACACGCCGATGACTTGGCGTTGAGATCCCCGAGCACCAGAACGGGACGAGGGTGATAGCGGCCTACGACGGCGCCCAACTCGACAAGGAACCCCTCACGCGCTCCGCCTCCTCCTTTGCCAGCATCACTGCTTCGCAGAAGGAGGCGACGGCCTGCCATGCACTCTCGCTCCGGACCATAGCCTGGACCAGGGTCGGACGCGAGAGATCGCCGCCGATCGCCGCTACGAGGACACGGCGGTGCTCTACCCTAGCCGGGCAGACCTCCACCGTATGCTCCACCCTGTCTTCAGGGCGATCCACACAATGGTGACACCCTGGCGTTTCCTCCCGCCTTATACGGAACAGGAACCTCCCAAAACAACCGTGTCCGGTGAGGACCTGCGCCAGGCGGAAGGTGAGGGCGCCGTGGCGCCTCTCTAGCCACTCTTCAACCACCTCAGGAACCTGCTTTCTGAGACACGACCAGACCAGTTCAAATATTCAAAATTGCGTAACATAATTTTACTATCAATTTGAATCGTTTTGAAGCATATTGCTCTTATTAAACCACACCCAAACCATAAAGAGGACAGCCAGGTTAGACAGGCTTCCCACCTGTAAATGAATGAAAGAGAATGTATGAAACAAAGATTAAGTATGAAGAATAAAAGTGATGTGCGAGAAGCAAAACTGCGAGAACTGCCCCTGTAGCCAATGTAACATCGCTTCATAGCGAAGCGAAATCGAATACCAAACCAACCAATGGCGGGAACGATTGATCACGCGATGCGATAAATTACGTAGTCAATCGTTCCCGCCATTGGTTGGTTTGGTATTCGATTTCGCTTCGCTACGAAGCGATGTGACATTGGCTACAGGCCCTGGTATGAAAGTGTATAGTAGATAAGGTCTCTGGCCCCAATGTCGGAGGTATAGGCGATAAAAAAAAAAAGAAGCATATTGCTCATTTATTTCTCCATGTTTGAAAAATGTCTCTGCTTAACAATGTAAATAACTCAATGAATGTTGTTAAACTGTCAAAATGAAGCCCATTGCTACTGAGAGTATGCTACACAATTACCCTCGGATCAGTAAGTCGGTTCCATAAAGTCTTACATGCGTCTACTGTGTAAATGTGATGAAATTACCAGCTTGTGTCGCGCGTGGTCCCCAAGTGGATCCTGCACTCCAGTCCAGAACTACTACATTCACATCACCGGCACTCAAGAAAGCTGCAACAAAAAGCACAATAGTTGACGGAATATTCAGGACAGCTTCTAATGTTATACAAAGCACAGGTCCGTTCGTATGTGGAGTACTGCAGCCACATTTGGGCTGGTGCTGCAAAATGCCACCTGGCTACTTTGGGTTTAGTGGAGAGGCGTACGCGCAGGCCTCCTCTCGGTGAAAGGAAGTAGGCCCAGAGACTCCAGGACTCAGCTCCAGCAGCCATCGAAAATTCGATAAACAGGGACAGCCCACTGCCACTTCAGTTTGCTTACTCTGAAAGCTATGTCGGGAACTACGGTTCTTATAAATATGTGAAGCTTTGCAAAATATGATTCAAGCTCAAAGCATTTATTTCAAACTAGCTTTCCGCCCGCGGCTTCGCCCGTGTGGATTTCGGTTACATCGCGATTTTAGATTTCCCTCAGGAATATCAAAATAAAAGGTAGCATATGTCCTTTCTCAGGGTCTAAGGATTATCTGTGTTAAATTTCATCAAAAGCGGTTGAGAGGTTTAAGCGGGAAAGCGTAACAGACAGACAGACAGAGTTACTTTCGCATTTATAATATTAGTATGGATGGATAAGTATATGGAAGTGTGGATGAAACTTTTTTTTTATATAAATATATACGGACAAATCACACAGATTGAGCTAGCTCCAAAGTAAGTTCGAGACTTGTGTTATGGGATATTAACTCAACAATACTATATTTATAATAGATATATACATATATAGATAGACATCCAAGAACCAGGCCAATCAGGAAAAGGTCGTTTTCCATTATGACCCGGCCGGCGATCGAACCCAGGCGTCCATGTCGCAGGTAGGCCTGTTGACCGCTGCGCCACGGAAGACGACAAATTAAAGGCAAAGTGATTTTTTAAATTCTCGGTTAGTTAAATAAATGGTGAATGATAAACGATAAATGATAAAAGTAGGATTAGTAAGTTGAAGTTAGGCGCCCATTCCAAAGCGGGTAAGAAAATATTTGATTACATATTTTATATTCAATTTATCAATGTGAGAACGATGCAGAAAGACGTGCAAATTAAAAGCGTCCATTATAGAAAAGATGTACACAAAAGAGAAATGTATGGATCAGCACCATTTTGAAGATTTTATGGCTTACCTGGTAAAAGAACAGTGTTAACTGAAGAAGTTCCTGAGCCTGCGAAGCCATGCATCAACACTACGGTGCGAAGGCTGGGGTTGAAGTTTGAGTTCTGGACTGTACCAGGGTTGTTCAGGACTAGGGGTTGGCTGATAATGGGGTTGGATCTGGAAAAGAACATGATCATCTTTTTTTTGTGTATGGGAAATCATTAAATGAACGCAATATTTGAGTTTATCGGAAGCGTCAGGTATCAACGATGCTGACATGAAGCAATCGTTGACGATGACCAAACGATCGATCGACCAAACTCCCGACATAACAACATTTGACGTATCGTCCCCGGCACACATTGCAACACATTTCTCAGTCCCGTCCTCGGTGCGGCTTTACAAGACATCATGCACAAGGAACACGAGGAATCGCTTGGCGGCAAGACTTTGTCTGGTGGGTGGTAACTTCTGTCGGCAGCCGATGTTATGGCCTACCACCAAGCTGAATAGCGGTGAAGCAATATTCCTATTATTGGACAGCTACTGAGTTACGTACCTGGTGTAGAGGTGGTATTGGTTGGACTGGTCCGGATTGTATCTAGCGAGCCTGTCATAATCGCTGAACTTCAACCAGTTGTCAATCAGGTGGACTTCACCTGCATCATCCTCGAGGTAATCGTAGCGAAGTCCCTCAGAATACTTTCCAAGAACTGGATCATGTGCTGAGTAAGCTGCTGAAAGGCAAGTAAATTCAAGATCAAAAGTCATTCATTCAAATTAGGCTGAGAATCAGCACTTTTTGAACGTCAATATTACATAAGACAGTCCCCAAAACGCCCACCCATCGACACTTCCTAGCGCTTTCGCTGGGAAGAAGTGGCAACTCCCCAGAAGCACAGCTGTCTGTTCATTTAAAAAAATAAACATGATTTTATACAATACTATGCATAGTGATGAAAACAGGAAAATACAACTACATTGAAATTATTTATCATATGCCAGCTAGCCACGCGAGAATACCAGAACAGCTAAAACAAAAAATAAAATATCATTAAAATGGAAATGTAAATAAGTAAAAACTTATTACCTAAATAAAAGCCCCAGGTATAAAGGGCGTGAGAGCTCACATATTTATGCATTGTAAAAAAAGCAAATTATATGAAATCATATATAGTGTCAATAAGCAAATTCTGGAGAAGGAACACAAACACTGTCCTGAGTTAATCAAGCGACCAGTTATTCTTATCATTTAAGTAGTCATTTACAGAATAATGTGCCTTTGAACAAAGCTTGGATTTGATCTGTGCTTTAGATGCATTGTAAGGCAAGTTTAGCAAAGCAGAGGGTATCTTGTTATATAAAGTTATACCAAGCCCAAAAAAAGAGCTATGAACCTTTTAAAGTCGGTGAAAAGGCTATTACGGTGTTCCCAAAATCATCTTTATTTGATTTACAGTGGGATGTTTATAGAATAATACTGCAGTATAATACTTCTTCTTCTTCTTGTCAACCTATAGAGGTCCACTGCTGGACAAGGGCCACCCCAAGGCTTTCCTTCCATTGGGGGCTATTGCCATAATCCCCACGCTTGGCAAGCGGGTTGGGGATCGCAGTAATTTGTTATTCCACAGGAGAAGCGCTGCTGCCCGCTTCTCTTGTGAGAGTTTCCTTAGTCGCGTCTTACGACACACACGGAAGGATATGGGTTGGTACTTTTCTATGCCCGGTATCACACGGGACTGATCCCGTATATGTTTAATACTTAGAGTGAATAGAATAGAATTCTCTTTATTATGTACACCATATATTATCGGAAATTTATTAATTTTAGATTTTGTTTGCATGCCTTAGTTAAGGTAGTCAGTCAGTCAGTCGGACAGCCTCCGTGTCGTAGCGGTAGCGGACGCGGCCGCTGCGCAAGGTGGCGCGGGTTCGATCCCCGCACAGTGCAAGTATTTGTATGCATGAAAATGAATATTTGTACTGGTCTGGTCGTGCCTCGGAAAGCACGTTAAGCCGTTGGTCCCGGTTGCCCTACGAACATCTAGTGGCAGTCGTTACGGGTTGTTGGAGCCCTCAAAAGTCCTACAATTTGTCTAACTGCAATGCTTCGATGTCGCCTTCCGGTTGTGGAGGTCAGACGGCAGTCGCTTCATAGAAAAATGTCGAAGTTTAGCCATATCAGCAGTTGGACTGGTAAGACGAACCCCAGACTCCAAAGCTGAAAAGGCTGCGGATGCGACTGGGATTAACGCTGGGATGATGATGATGAGTTAAGGTAGTCAGTATAAGGACCTTTCGAAAACTTAATATCTGTATTTTGTACCTACTTACTATGCAAATAAAGAACTATTCTATTCTATTCTATAAACTAAAGAACCTGAATATGAAGATTTAACAAACGGCGACATAATGGGCGGTCTTATCATTAAGAGAGATCTTTTACAGACAACCTTTGGATGAAATACTAAAGGGAAGGAGAGAGAAATAATGTAGTAATGTAGGTAGTCTATAATGTACTATTGACATAGATTGTATAATAAATATGAACTTATTATTACAGATTATTTGATGTCCAGAACATAAGAGGGAACTCTAGTGGTGCTTTCTCTATACAAACGTATTCCGCTGTTTTTTTCGTGGATAATGCTTTTAGAGCAATATTTTTTTTCTACAATTTTACACCGTGATCATACGTGACCCTATCATTTGATTTTTCCCGAAAAATGATTAATAAAAGAAATACGACACTTCAAAATTGCGAAAAATAATCCATTTTTACCGTGATGTTCAAATGACTATTATACAAAGGTTATAAGTTTTTGACAAAATGAAAATAATGGAGGCATAGGTACACTTTTCCTCTAAATTTTGATATAAAATGATTGAAATCTGTCGTGTTTTGAAAAAGAAAACAGCGGACTAAGAAACATCTTTTGGTAATAGTTTTTGTAGGTAAAATCAGCCTGAGCTGCGGTGCGGTGCGTGCATTGGTCAACAATGCATTGACCATATTATTGTTGGGACAACTAGGTAAGATAACAAGCTCATAACTTTATGGTTTTACTAATTTTTTTGAAATTTGTACATAGATTCTTTACTTAATAATGTTGTATATGAAATCAGTTTATCCTCGAAGGAATATAGCAAACACGTCGTACAAAGCGATTTGTTGAGTACAACGCGGATGATGGAATGACAAAATAATGATTAATTATTGTCATGTATTTCATATCTTTATAATCAATTGTAGGCGAGGCAAGTAATATCGCAAAATACGTCATAACTATGTCGGTATTCCCGGCGATAAAAAATAACTAATTGTGTTTCAATTGATAAAAATACATTAGAATCCAATTATTATGACTCCGCCTATATTTACCAACCGCTAGTTATGAATAATTATATAGCATAGTGTGGTTTAATTTTTTTTTTAAATTATAAACTAGTGCTTGACTGCAATCCCGCCTGGTAGTAAGCAGTGATGCAATCGTTGATGGTAAAGCGCGCTAGTTTATTAAGAGCTTATTCACTCTAGCCAAAACACAGAGGGAATAGGAAGGAAGACGGCAGTTGAGCAAGATGATACATCGCAACACAACTGCTTAGACCCGTCCTCCGTACGGACATCATGCCGGAACATGACGATACGCTTGGCGGCAACACTTCGTCTGGTGGATGGTAACTTGTGCCGGCAGCCGATGTTATGGCCTACCACAGAGAATATATTATTACTTTAGGGTAAAGTCGGATATGTCGCTTATTGTGACACATTTTTAATAAATTGTGTCCGGTTATTGTGACCGACATGGACAAGTGCCCGCCAGACATAACACCCGTCAGGTCGGAGGATCCTCCATGACGGCCTCCGTGACGTAGCGGTAGTGAACGCGGCCGTTGTGCAAGGAGGCGCGGGTTCGATCCCCGCACAGTGCAAATATTTGTATGCATGAATATGAATATTTGCACTGGTCTGGTCGTGCCTCGGAAAGCACGTTAAGCCGTTGGTCCCGGTTGCCATACGAACATCTAGTGGCAGTCGTTACGGGTTGTTGGAGACCTCCAAAGTCTAACAATTGGTTTAACTGCAATACTTAGATATCGCCTTCGGGTTGTGGAGGTCAGACGGCAGTCGCTTCACGGAAAATATCGAAGTTTAACCAAAATCAGCAGTTAGACTGGTAAAGCGGACCCTAGACTCCAAAGCTGAAAAGCCACGGATGCGACTGGGATTAACGCTGAGATGATGCTGATTGTGACCGACATGATTCCTAATACCCGCGACACGCAGCGCAGCATTCACACGCCTATTCTAAGTAACAATGTTTAATAGTAGTAGTCTATCAGTGATCCAATAATGATTGATTTTGAAAATTTTGTAATCTACTAACAAAATGGCGTCATTTTTTTATGTATTATAAACCAGCGCTTGACCGCAATCCCGCCTGATGGTAAGCAGTGACGCAATCGTTGGTGGTAAAGCGCACTAGTTTAATAAGAGCTTCACTCTAGCCTTGAAGACACTCAAATTGTAGTCCGACGGAAACACCGCCGCTGGCAAACTGTTTCAGTCCCTCGATGTACGTGGTACAGTCAGAAGCAAAAATATGTATACATTGCCAAGGCTCCAAAAATATGTAAACATCTTCGACTTTAAGACGAAGTGCTCAACTTGAAGAGCATAAAATTGTATCCACCTGTTCACATCATAAATATGTATACGCTCATTGCTTCATTAAATTATGCCCACCACGAAAGGAACAATACTATGTATGCACGCTTCCATCAACAGCATGTATTCTTGCGTTGGTTCATAAATTAATGAAGCAATGAGCGTATACATGTTTATGATGTGAACCGGTGGCTACAATTTTATGCTCTTCAAGTTGAGCACTTCGTCTTAAAGTCGAAGATGTTTACATATTTTTGAAGCCTTGGCAATGTATACATATTTTTGCTTCTGACTGTATAATGGATGAGGCGAAACGCCCGGAAATCGTCCGGATCGTAGTGGTGTTAACAACGTGAGGGAGGAAACTTGCCGTACGACGGGTCGTGCCTTTCTAGTGGCCTTTCTAATAATCTATCTAATAAATTTTCAAATTGAGTAGTTTTTAGAAAATCATTTCTACTAACGGGTTTTATAATAATGGCAATACAGCAATGTATTTCTATCACCATTCGATTACGAGGCGATTGACCGATAATATAATTGATCGATCATTATGAATTTAGCAGATTACCAACTTTTAGCATAATGAGAATGGAATCGTATTGCAATGAAAAATTTATAAAAATAGCAGACAAGGGCCCCGATTGATTGACTTGTGCGGCTGTAATTTTTTTTTTTAATGATTATAAACTAGTGCTTGACTGCAATCCCGCCTGATGGTAAGCAGTGATGCAATCGTTGAGTGTAAAGCGCACTAGTTTATTAAGCCTATTCACTTAAAAAACTTTAGAATAGGAAGGATGACGGCAGTTGAGCCAGGTGATGCAATGTTAAACCCAAGACCAACACGACCAAACGATGCTGCGCTAGAGGGAGATTGATCTGGAGACTCTCCACGACCAAATTCCCGAGACAACAACATTTGGCGCATCGTACCCGCCACACATCGCAACACAACTGCTCAGACCCGTCCTCCGTACGGCTTCACCAGACATCATGCCGGAACACGACGAATCGCTTGGCGGCAAGACTTTGTCTGGTGGGTGGTAACTTCCGCCGGCAGCCGATGTTATGGCCTACCACCGAGAAAAGTAATTATTTAGGGACGGATACTTCCACAAAACATCGAAAGATATGATATAAAAATCTCGTTGGTTCTTCAAACTGAATAAATATGTTTAGTTAAATATATCTATTTCTCGGTGGTAGGCCACAACATCGGCTGCCGGCAGAAGTTACCACCCACCAGACAAAGTCTTGTCGCCAAGCGATTCGTCGTGTTCCGGCATCATGTCTGGTGAAGCCGTACGGAGGACGGGTCTGAGCAGTTGTGTTGCGTTATGTGGCGGGTACGATGTGCCAAATGTTGTTGTGTCGGGAGTTTGGTCGTCGAGAGTCTCCAAATCAATCTCCCTCTAGCGCAGCATCGTTTGGTCGTGATGGTCTTGGGTTTAACATTGCATCACATCACTCAACTGCCGTCATCCTTTTTATTCCTTAGTTTTTTTTTTTTAAGTGAATAGGCTTAATAAACTAGTGCGCTTTACCATCAACGATTGCATCACTGCTTACCATCAGGCGGGATTGCAGCCACTACCTTATAATTATTAAAAAAGAATATTGGCCATCGAAAATCCCTTTCAAATGAAAATATTTTGTTTATTTATTTATATACTTAATTATAACGGCACAGCACCTCAATGAACAAAAACAAAAAAAAAAAATCAATCTCAGCATAATGATTCGACATTTAAAAAACACATGCCTGCGTATTGGTATTCTGATAGGGCCTGGTGTAATATCACGGGTTATATGTAAGATAATATTATTATTATAATATAACAAAAACAAAAAAAAATTCAATCTCAGCATAATGATTCGACATTTAAAAACACATGCCTGCGTATTGGTATTCTGATAGGGCCTGGTGTAATATCACGGGTTATATGTAAGATAACATTATTATTATAATATAACAAAAACAAAAAAAAATTCAATCTCAGCATAATGATTCGACATTTAAAAAACACATGCCTGCGTATTGGTATTCTGATAGGGCCTGGCCCGGCCTGTAATATCACGGGTAATGATAGCAACATATCAATATGTATGTATAAATACTAAAATATTATTAAAAAGATAAATAGTTCATCTTTACTCATCGCGAAAAGTACCCTTTTTTTGTTTGATATGGGAAATCATCAAATGACCTCTCCCGCTCTGGGCGGAGCGGATATCAGACATTTACTGACTAAAACCCACCCGTGTTTCTTCAATTTCCTATGCGCCAGGGCCACGGTTTCTTTTTTAACCAACCCGCAACCCTGACCGAGGAGGCATAGGTCCTCGTGGACCCCATGACAATGTGGTGACATCTCTTTGAGGCGTGCGTGAAACACAACGCGCCGTTGACTGGGCGGCGAGCTACCCACTGTTCACCGCCCGCAAGCCCGCGCCTACGGTGGCCGGGAGTTCGATGTCGTCTCCCGACTAGGGCGTCTCCGGCGGCAGCTAGTGGCGCGAGGACACTGGGATTTCCGCTGCCTCACGCGCCTCGCCTCCTCCTTTGCCAGCATCACTGCTTCGCAGAAGGAGGTGACGGGCTGTCATGCACTTTCGCTCCGGACCATGGCCTGAATCAGAGGAGAGTCTTAATTATGAATGTTGATGGCTATAAGAGTAGGGGAAGACCAAAGAAACGATGAATGGAATGTGTGAAGGATGATATGGCTAAGAAGGGAGTGACTGCGGAGATGGCTTCTGATAGGGATGCATGGAAGAAAAAGACATGTTGCGCCGACCCCAAATAAATTGGGATAAGGGCAGGAGAATGATGATGACCATGGCCTGGATCAGGGGCGGACGCGAGACTTTTGTCCATCACTAATTAATTTCTTGTCAACTTTTTTAAACAAATTATAGTTTGGTGTGCAGTAATATTAATCATGATATATTTTTTTTAATTTTTTTTTTTATTTAAAAATACTGGACAGGTACCCACTTCGGGTTTCGCATAATGTACAAAAAATAATGTTCTATACCTAGTTGTGTTTATATCATGACTATTAATATTCTTGGTACAATGACATCGGCTGCCGGCAGAATTTAATTCCCCCATCTCCGTTCCACCAGCGGACGACCCGTCGTACGGCTGGTTTCCACCCTTACGTTGTTAACACCTCTACGATCCGGACGAAGCGTTTCGCCTCCTCCTTTATACCGCGTACATCGAGGGACTGGAATAATTTGCCAGCGGCGGTGTTTCCGTCGGACTACAATTTGAGTGTCTTCAAGGCTAGAGTGAATAGGCTCTTAATAAACTAGTGCGCTTTACCATCAACGATTGCGTCACTGCTTACCATCAGGCAGGATTGCGGTCAAGCGCTAGTTTATAATATTTAAAAAAAAAAAAAAAAGTTACCACCCACCAGACAAAGTCTTGCCGCCAAGCGATTCGTCGTGTTCCGGCATGATGTCTGGTGAAGCCGTACGGAGGATGGGTCTGAGCAGTTGTGTTGCGTTATGTGGCGGGTACGATGCGCCAAAAGTTGTTGTGTCGGGAGTTTGGTCGTGGAGAGTCTCCAGATCAATCTCCCTCTGGCGCAGCATCGTTGGTCGTGTTGTTAGGTATAACATTCCATCACCTCGCTCAACTGTCGTCTTCCTTCCTATTCACTAAGTTTTTAAGTGAATAGGCTTACAACAATTGCATCACTGCTTACCACCAGGCGGGATTGCAGTCAAGCACTAGTTTATAATTAATAATAAAAAAGTGCAAATTCCGACAGCTTACAGCTGCCTCCACATAACACTGGCAGAATAGTGAACATCGGCTTAAAAAATCTGTATCTCGGTATAACCATACATAGGTACTTACCAGATGACAATGTTGCTCCAAACACTAGTAGAGTAACGGCCAGTGGTGTCATTTTGCAGTTTGTAGGCTTAGCTCTGACAATCTGGTCGGTTTTATGTATCCATCTTATCTGCAGATAATTGAAAAACATCAATACTCCACATATTTAGGGTTCATTGAATCCATACTAATATTATAAATGCGAAAGTAACTCTGTCTGTCTGTTACGCTTTCCCGTTTAAACCTCTCAACAATCTTTAGACCCTGAGAAAGGACATAGGCTACCTTTTATTGAAAAATTTGGTATTCCCGAGGGAAATCTAAAAAGCGTGATATAACCGAATTCCACGCGGGCGAAGCCGCGGGGGGAAAGCTAGAATTTTGTGACGTTATGTTGTAATTTATTAATCGTTTTAATTAAGGTAATAGTTTTATTTAGTAATTTTTATTTAATAATTTGTAGTTTATTTACTTTTATAAGTTTGAAAATATTACCTTTATGCATTGTATCTCATATTTAGAGCATTTTTTTTTTCTATTTCGTTAAAAGAAGGACAGAATATAAAATTAATTTAGTTCTGTCAAATTTAACCGTATCTAACGTAAATAGACGTATTTTTAGTCGCCTTGTTTTTATTCGCGTCTAAACTGTCTATGGAGTATCTTAATTTGACAGTACTAAATATACTTATATGATCAAAACAGACTGCGTGTTCTGAAAGGCAATACAGCACTGATGCGTAAAAGTATATTTTGCATGGTGCCAATGATATACAACCATTTACCGAGCTATCTGAAGGAATTAAACATTAATATATTTAAAATACAACTGAAAAGTTTTTTGGTAGAAAGGGCATATTATAATATTTCTGAATATTTGACAGAGAAGCTAACATGAACTAATGTACTTGATTTTAATATTTTCGATTTATTTTAATTTCACTGACATTTTAAATAAGTATGACATTTTAAACATTTTTTTTTTTTACTAGGTGACATTTTTAATTGCATATTGACTACCTTGACACTTTTAACTTCATCGTTAGTTTTTATCTTGATATTGGTATTTGTATGGCTTCTGTGTCGACATCATTGTTATAATATTGAAATGTAATTTAACTTATTGGATAGAAAATTGTTATAATATAATTTATTGAGTTTTTCGACTTATGTATGTGACATTTTTGCATACCTGATAATGGTTGAATATGACGGACAATATTTGAAACTACCAGCTAATGTATTTATACTCGTATTCTAGCAAAATAAATTATTATCTTATCTTATCTTCGTTTTCTGTCCTGTTCTTAATGCAATAGAAAGAAAGAGATGAATAATAGTACACCATTAATTTGTTCTGTTTTTTTTTTTTAATAGCACGTTAGCAGAACAAATAAATGATCTTTTAAAAGGAAATCATAACATTCCTGATTTTTTACGAACACTTTGTTATCTATAAGTCAGTGAAGACCATTTTTCTTAGAAATTTGTGGGGGGTCTCAAGCTGGAATTAATATCAAATACTCAAGTTTACTGCTCCTTGGAGCTGTTAAAAAATCTAACTTCTAAGTAAAGGCAATCAAAAGACACAGTTTTTTATGCTGTAAATTTGAATCCCCCATGGACTTCTGACTGCTAAAATTTGGTACGAATCAACATCTTATAGCAGATATAAAGGAAAAATTGCGAACCGTAAATTATTTTAGAGAGCGTTCAAGTATTACGTATCGCAATTTTTGAAGATTTTTGACACCCCTTCCCTCCCTTGTGTTAACGCACCGTAATGTTTTTATGTACCCCCCCCCCCCTCCACCCCTTCTCAAAACGTTACGTAATACTCAAGTAATCAATTTTACCCTAAAGTCGTAAAAAGTTAAGTTGTAGTTTTTACACTTGGTATTAGTATTACTAATTTACTAAATATATTTTTTTAGAAAAAATGTTACGTAACGTGTTTTAAGAAAGACCCCCTCCCGCCCCTGTAACGCATCGTATCGTTTTACGAGACCCCCCCCCTCCCAAATTGCGTTACGTAATACTTGAACGCTCCCTTACAAATAATTCTAATATAGGTTTGTGCGGAACCCTCGGAGTGCGAGCTTAAATCACACTGGGCCAGTTTTTGA
This sequence comes from Sesamia nonagrioides, assembly GCA_017933935.1. Classification (NCBI taxonomy): domain Eukaryota; kingdom Metazoa; phylum Arthropoda; class Insecta; order Lepidoptera; family Noctuidae; genus Sesamia; species Sesamia nonagrioides. The sequence continues at coordinate 82,898 of JADWQK010000856.1, forward strand.
CAAAACAAATCACATTAGAGGAACCAGAAAGTAAGAAAATATATATATTTTCTATATATATATATTATAATTATAATATATATATATTTTATATATATTTTCTCGGTGGTAGGCAATAACATCAGCCGCCGGCATAAGTTACCACCCACCAGACAAAGTCTTGCCGCCAAGCGATTCGTCGTGTTCCGGCATGATGTCTGGTGAAGCCGTACGGAGGACGGGTCTGAGCAGTTGTGTTGCGATGTATACCGGGTACGATGTGCCTAATGTTGTTGTGTCGGGAGTTTGGTCGTGGATTGTCTCCAGATCATCCTCTGGCGCAGCATCGTTGGTCGTGTTGTTGGGTTAAACATTGCATCATCTCGCTCAACTGCCGTCTTCCTTCCTATTCACTCAGTTTCTTTGAGTGAATAGGCTTAATAAGCTAGTACGTTTTACCATCAACGATTGCATCACTGCTTACCATCAGGCGGGATTGCAGTCAAGCACTAGTTTATAACTAATAAAAAAAAAAAAAATATTTATTGTGACTTTGTACAAGAAGAGAGCAGAATTCAACATCTTTCACAGTATAGACCACTTGTCAAATTTTATACAATACTAGCGGCCGCCAGCGACGTCGTTCGCGTGAAGTTAGTTATGCTCCGCTCCTATTAGTCGTAGCGTGATGTTATGTAGCCTAAAGCCTTCCTGGAGTAATGGGCTATCCGACGAAGAAAAATTTTTTTAAATCGAACCCGTAGTTCCTGAGATAAGCGCGTTCAAACGAACAAACAAACTCTTCAGCTTTATATATTAGTATTCAAATACATAGATGTAAAGGAAACCCTGTCCGATGTGTGAAGGTATTGTTAGGTATCGATACCTGATTCTAATGCCTATAAAGCCTGGCTAAACATGAAAAAAAAATACCCCCTAAAAAATAAATATTATTTCGCAAAAGGAGGTAACTTACATTTCAATACATTCGTGGGCGACGGGGGGCAGGCCACGTGGTCAAACGAAATGCCGCCAGTAGTGTACATTCATTCATACAAGGTACCAATAATACCGTCGAAAATGGAGTTGTCACTTTTTTAAAAATTGCCGAATTTTGGGGAAGATGTAGTTGATTCGTGAAAAAAAAGATTATATTTCAAAATTCATTAGTATTGTTATTATGATTATGTGAAGTTTAAAATTTTATTTGGTCATGTGATTAGCTAATCTATATTATCCTTATCGGTCAGACGGGGTTTTCTTTACATCTATACTATATAAAGCTAAAGAGTTTGTTTGTTTGTGCGCGCTAATCTCAGGAACTACTGGTCCGATTTGAAAAATTCTTTTTGCGTTAGATAGCCCATTAATCCAGAAAGACTTTAGGCTATACAATATGTAAAGAAAACCTTGTCCGACCCGTAAGGATAATAAAGGTTAGGTAAACACATGGCCAAATAAAATATTAAATTTTACATAATCATCATAGTAACAATACTAATGAATTTTGAAATCATCTTTTTTTGTCGCGAATTAATTCGAACTTCCCCAAAATTTGGTAATTTTTGAAAAGTGACAACACCATTTGTGACGGAGCGAATAGCGATGCGACCACGTGCCGTGTGCCCTGTCCCGTCACCCGCGGATGTATGCCTAACGTGTTGTCTACCGCACATGCATTAAGTTACCTCGTTTTTTCGAAATAATATTTATTTTTTTAGGGGGATTTTTTTTTAAGTTTAGACCGGCTTTGTAGGCATTATTATAATCAGTTATCGATACCTAACAATACCTTCAGGGATCAGACAGGGTTTTCTTTACATATTGTATAACATCACGCTGCGACCAATAAGAGCGGAGCATAATTAATTCCACGCGAACGAAGTCGCTGGCGGCTGCTAATAGTGTATAAAATCATAACATCATATATACCTAACAAAATTAATTACATCAATGAATAATACAATGGCGCCAATTCTCTTGTTCCAAACTAAACTAATTTTCAGTTAAGTGCATCTCTTTCTTTCCATTTCGTTTAGAAAAGGACAGAAGATAACATTTTATTTTCATCCTGTCAAATTAAGATACTCCGTAGACAGTTTAGAGTGAGTTTCATCTAATATTTTCATTCTCGGTGGTAGGCAACAACATCAGCCGCCGGCATAAGTTACCACCCACCAGACAAAGTCTTGCCGCCAAGCGATTCGTCGTGTTCCGGCTTGATGTCTGGTGAAGCCGTACCGAGAACGGGTCTGAGCAGTTTTGGAACACGACGAATCGCTTGGCGGCATGACTTTGTCTGGTGGGTGGTAACTTATGCCGGCGGCTGATGTTGTGGCCTACCACCGAGAAGCCGAGGGTTTACTCACGATGTATTCCTTCACCCATTTTGAGAGTAGTGGTGATGAAATTATTTAAACAAATTAAAGTGCCTGACGGGGTTCAAACCTACAACCTACAACTTGCAATTCGCGGCTAACACCACTAGGCCGACAGCAGGTCAAGCTACCCTAAACTGTCAAATATTCCTAATCAATTTTGAAACTTAATGATTTAGCAATATAGTTGAAAATCTAATAAAGAAATATGAGAGATTGTAGTAGCTTGACGTGTTGTCGTCTGTACATAGATTTCAAGAAGGCATTCGACATCGTTGCTCACTCATAGTTGATCAAAATATTGAACATCCATACCAACAATCCATACATTTTCTTAGTAACACAATAGATCCTGAAGAACTACTTAGTGTAGTTCTTCATAAATTTGTTGTTTTATTACACAATAAAACAACAAATTTATCGGGCGATTAAAAGGGTATTCTGCAAGGAGACTTACTAAGCCCTCTGTAGTTTTGTCTAGTTCCGATTCCACTGTCCTGCGCATTAATCGAAACGAAATTAGTCTTTGATATTAAAACTATAAATACATATGTATACATAGGAATGATTTGAAACTATATGATAATAAAATTACAGATTTACACGATTTATAAAACACTAGCATATCGCCCGCGGCTTCGCCCGCGTGGAATTCGGTTATGTCGCGCTTTTTAGATTTCCCTTTGGAATATCAATTATTTTTTCAATAAAAGGTAGCCTATGTCCTTCCTCAGGGTCTAAAGATTGTCTGTCCCAAATTTCATCAAAATCGGATCAGAGGTTTAAGCGGGAAAGCGTAACAGACAGACTGACAGACAGACAGAGAGTTCCTTTTGGCATATATAATACTAGCTTTCCGCCGGCGGCTCCGCCCGCGTGGAGTTCGGTTATATCGCGCTTTTTGAATTTCCCTCGGGAATATCAATTTTTTCCGGGATAAAAGGCAGCCTATGTTCTTTCTCAGGGTCTAAAGGTTGTCTGTGCCAAATTTCATCAAAATCGGTTGAGATGTTTAAGCGGGAAAGCGTAACAGACAGACAGACAGACAGACAGAGTTGCTTTCGCATTTATAATATTAGTATGGATAACAACACCATTTTAAAAAGATATGCGAATGGATATTAAACTAGATAAATTTGGGAAACTAAATAGAGTAAAAGATAAGATAACGGAGGGAAACTATTTAATAGATACCGAAGTAGTAATGGATTCAATGAAAAATGAAGAACTATAAACATATTATTTAGATTAGAATCAAACACGATAATTTGAACATAAGATTATTAAGGATAAACTTATAACAGAACACAATAATAAAATAGACTTGTTATTTAGCAAAAACACATTTAAATCATTAAATACATGCGAAATTCCTGTGATTACTTCCGTTTTTATTATATTATTATCGTAAGCAATGATGCAATCGTTGATGGTAAAGTGGGATAGTTTATTAAGAGCCTACTCACTATAGATAGAGTTTCTTGTCCGTTCTTCTTCATAGGTACCTACTCTTTGGAATGGGCGACTAGCTTCATCTTACTGACTGACCGACCTTCTGGCAATTAAAAAGTGCCTGCAACTGGTCTATTTGAAATAAATGCTTTGATTCTGATTTTAGCCTTTTTTTTTGTTTGGGATGGAAATTCATCAAATGACCTCTTCCGCTCTGGGCGGAGCGGAAGGGTGTTTCAGACTTTTGCTAACTAAAACCCACCACTTGCCTGTGCGCCAGGGCCAAGGTTTCTTTTTTAACCAACCTGCAACCTTAACCCATCATCAGGCATCGGTCTTCGTGGACCCAGTCACGATGTGCTGACATCTCTTTGAGGCGCGCGTGAAACACAACGCACCGTCGACTCGGGCATGTTCCTTACTGTGCAAGCGCCCGGTTAGGGCCATGCCCGAGTCGACGGCCAGGAAGCCCTGGCGTTCTTCGGGGTCACACTCTCCAAAATGAATCCTACATATTCCATACCTTATTTATGACCATTTGCGATATTTAAAAAAGAAATTGACAGATTTATCATAATTCGATTTCGTAAACAAGCGGAAAGATTCGTATGGATGTATTTTTCCCACTCTTTCACGCAAAAATCACTAAACAGATTTGAATGAAATTTTGCACACTTAAGGTTTATAATCAGGATTAATATAAACTAGTGCTTGCCACAATCCCACCTGACGGTACGCAGTGATGTAATCGTTGATGGTAAAGTGCCTTAGTTTATTAAGAGCCTATTTACTCAAAAAAAAACTGAACTAAACCCAACAACACGACCAACGATGCTGCACCAGAGGGAGATTGATCTGGAGACCCTCCACGACCAAACTCTCGACGTTTGGCGCATACATCGCAACACCAGGCCAAAGTTTATTTTTTAACCAACCCGCAATCCTGACTCAGGAGGCATCGGTCTTCGTGGACCCCGTCACGATGTGCTGACATCTCTTTGAGGAGCGCGTGAAACACGACGCGCCATTGACTCGGGCCCAGGTCCTCACCGACGAGCTGCCCACTGCTCACCGCCTGCAAGCCCGCGCCTACGGTGACCGGGAGGTCGATATTGTCTCCCGACCAGGGCGTCTCCTGCGGCGGCAATGTAGAAAGTTACGTTAGGATTTCCAGTTACTTTGATAGCAATCCATAATTGAGAGTTTTTCAAAACTGAGGTTTAGAAAAATAGTAATACATGGGTAATTCATTTCATGTTTAATAAGCGACATGCGTTAGTATAAAAATGGATTTAGATTAATATTTGTTCAATAGAAATAGGTGTTTGATCTACTGTTAATCAAACAATAAAGTATGGCGCATGTTTTAAATAAACGTTTAAGAGTGGGCTCTAGTGGCGAGGAATTTGAGAAATAAGTTTTTGAAGAAAGTATTGCCGTCACTCCGCTTTCAACCTTTCCCCGTAAAGTGCGAAAGGGGACAGTTGCAACTCAGGCTGATTTTACCTACAAAAAAAAAATTGGTTGCCTGTAAAGTCGGTATACGGGCGAAAGTTTTACGTGACAACGACTTTGAGTGGTAAAATAATTTTAATGTGAATATTCATTCGTATAGTAGGAAGAAGGATGAAATAATAGTAACAATTTAAAACATTTATTTATACAAAAAATTATATTTAAAACATTAATTTATACAAAGAATCTCGCACTGAATTTCATATTAACAAAATTTTATTTTTACCTTTACACATACATACGTATTTATATACAAATATACATACAATAACTTGCAATACATTTGCCTATCTCTCTCACTCTCCTTCTCTCTCGCTAAAAAATGGTGAAAATTTTGTTTTTCATTATAATATCTTGTTAGTACTGTTTCTGTAATTATACATAAACAAAACATAAAATCAAAATACAATCAAAGCTACAGTACAGTTAAATACAATCAAAATTAAATAATAATGAAAAAAAAAAATAACAATGTCAAGTAATATAAGTTAAACACGGAAATGATGATGACTGACATCTGCTTCCAGATCCCATACCTTCAGACAAATTAACTGAAATTATAAAATCCAAAAACAAATGTCAGTCAAATTATACAAACCTGTTCCCGGTTCCCGGTGCAAAGGTGCCCGCAACTGCAAGGCGCAAGGCGCAGGGCTGCAGGTGCAGGCTGTAATTAATTGAGATTTTCGGGCTTAATTTATTGTGTTTGTGATCGCTGTTAAGCGAGAAGAATAATAACTTGTCTAAAACAATTAGACGTATTCATTTTTACTACATCTGAGCGTAGCGGTGGAGAAAACGGCATCAACTCTGTTCAAATCAAATAGTTTATTTGTGATTCACAGGTATATACATGACTAGCTTTCCGCCCGCGGCTTCGCCCGCGTGGAGTTCGGTTATATCGCGCTTTTTAGATTTCCCTCGTGAATATCAATTTTTTCCGGGATAAAAGGTAGCCTATGTTCTTTCTCGGGATCTAAAGATTGTCTGTGCCAAATTTCATCAAAATCGGTTGAGAGGTTTAAGCGTGAAAGCGTAACAGACAGACAGACAGACAGACAGACAGACAGAGTTACTTTCGCATTTATAATATTAGTATGGATATATACCGACATATCTGCTATCGCTAGAAATAAGTGTAATCAGTTGATACGCAACGCCAAACGCCGCCATATTCTCGAAAACATATCTTCTTCTTCACCTGCTGATATCTGGAAGTTCCTTGGTACTCTTGGTATCGGCAGACCACGGCATGTGGATTTTCCTAATTCAATTGGCCTTGATGATATCAACCGTCATTTCACAACTACTTGTCATTTGGATCCCCACATTGTGGCCCAGACGGTTGATTTCATTGCTGGCCAATCGAGCCCCTCCATAGAACCATTTAAGTTCTCTCCGGTGTCCATGGACGAAATTAAAAAGATCATCCTGTCAATAAAATCCAATGCTGTGGGCTATGATGGCATCAGTCGTAATATGGTTGTATAGATCCTTGATAGCCTTCTCCCTCCGATTTCCCACATCATTAATTATTCTCTCGATTCCAGTCAATTCCCATCCCTGTGGCGCATGGCCTATGTCCGCCCACTCCCTAAAATTTCAAACCCTTCCCAACCTAGTCACTTTCGTCCCATTTCCATTCTCCCATTCATGTCTAAAGTGCTTGAGGCCTGCGTACATAGGCAGTTTTCTGGATTTATTTATCGGAACAGCCTTATCAGTCCCTTACAGTCTGGTTTCAGACCTGGGCACAGTACAGCCTCCGCTCTCCTTAAAGTGACTGGTGACATAAGAGAGGCTATGGAGGATACCAAAGTTACTGTCTTGGTATTAATTGATTTCTCCAATGCCTTTAACGCCGTCAGCCATGATATTCTCCTTGCTGTTCTCTCTCACCTTATGGTTTCGTCCGAGGCTCTGGAGTGGTTCTCTTCTTATCTTCGGGGACGTCAGCAGTCGGTTCGCGTTGATGAGAGCTCATCGAGTTGGCGTGACCTGTATGCTGGTGTTCCTCAGGGCGGTATTCTTACTCCATTATTATTCTCCATTTTCATTAATTTTATAACTCACTGTCTTCGGTGTTCGTATCATCTATACGCTGATGATCTCCAATTATATACAGCTGAGCGAATGGAAGGTATGTCGAATGCTATAGCGGAGGTAAACCGAGACTTAGAGGCTATCAAAAACTGGTCTGATAGATTTGGGGTGACAGTAAATCCCATGAAGTGTCAGGCCATTATTATTGGAAGCTCACGCATGATGAGTAGGTTAACACTTAGCTCTCTCCCTTCTCTTATCTTCAACGGTACCGTTATACCTATTACCTCCACAGTGAAAGATCTTGGTTTGTATATTGACTCGACGCTTAGCTGGCAACGTCAGGTGTCATATGTTAGTCAACGGGTCAACGGTACCCTGCGTTCCCTATATCGTTTGAGGAATTTCTTACCCGCTAAAACGAAAACCATGCTTGTGCAGACTTTGATTTTCCCCATAATCGATTATGGTGACGTGTGCTACTTTGACCTGAATTCGGTTTTGCTGGATAAGCTTGACAGATTGCTCAATAGTGGTATCCGGTTTATATTCAATCTGAGGAAATATGACCATGTATCCAGCTACAGGTCTGAACTGAAATGGATGCCCATTCGCCAAAGAAGAAATTTGCGAGCCTTAACCACGCTTTTCTCCCTTCTTAATTCGCCCACTCCTCCTTCTTATCTTACGAATCACTTCCAATATTTGTGTTCTTCACACAGCAAGAATCTGCGTTCTTTTAATAATCTTCTCTTACTCTGTCCTTCTCATACCTCTGACTTTGTTCACTCTTCATTTCATATTCAGTCAATTCTTTTGTGGAATGCGCTTCCTCTTGATATCAGGATGGCGACTAGTCGGTTTGCATTTAAGCGGAAATTGCAGAGTTATTTTGCGAATGGTTAGGGTAGGGTCATCTCAACACCTCTCTCACAAGTTTTATTTTTGTATATATTATAAGTATATATATAGTAATAGTTTGTATATGTATATAGCTTATTTAAGTATTTGTTTAGATAGTGTTATTAAAGCACCTGCCATCTAGTCTCTTCACCACCCGAGGTTGACTGGTAGAGAATGCCTAAGGCATTAAGTCCGCCTCTGTACATTTTCTTTGTGCGAAAGATTAAATAAATAAATAAATAAATAAATAAATAAATATCCCGAAGAATTGCAACACTAAAGTGGCTGTGGGCTGGTCACATTGCCCGTAGAACCGATGCCCGATAGGGCCGACGGGTTCTCGAGTGACGACCACGCACCGGTTGACGCAGCATGGGTACGCCCCCGACAAGGTGGACCGACGACTTAATGAAGGTCGCGGGAAACCGCTGGATGAGAGAGGCGCAGGACTGGTCGTCGTGGAGATCCTTGGGGGAGGTCTATGTCCGGCAGCAGTGGACGTCTTTCCGCTGAAATGATCATGATGATGATTTTAAAACATCAAAAATTCCAAAGAGCATGGTACTCCGTTATGTATATTAATTAAGATTAAGTTATAATTATCAATGATTATAATACTTATGACGTATTATCATTACCTATTTATTTGATTTGCCTAGATGATTAGACATTCATTAGCGTGAGATAAAACAATGTTTTTGTTTCTATTTTCTTATCAATTTTATCTGTTTGGTCGAAATTTAATGATTTTTTTTTATCATTATCGCGTTTAAAGGGCGTTCTTGAACTTTTGAATGAACTTTTTGCCTAATTACTTTGCTTACCTAATATATTCAGTATGTATTTATTTATTTCATCATTATCATATCGGCGTTAATCCCAGTCGCATCCGAAGCTTTTTCAACTTTGGAGTCTGGGGTCCTCTTTACCAGTCTAACTAACTGCTGATTTTGGCTAAACTTCGATATATTCCGTGAAGCGACTACCGTCTGACCTCTACAACCCGAAGGCGATATCGAAGCATTGCAGTTAGAGCAATTGTTGGGCTTTTGAGGACTCCAACAACCCGTAACGGCTGCCATTATATGTTCGTATGGCAACCGGGACCAACGGCTTAACGTGCTTTCTGAGGCACGAGCAGACCAGTGCAAATATTCATATTCATGCATAAAAATATTTACACTGCGCGGGGATCAAGCCCGCGCTTCCTTGCGCAGCGGCCGCGTTCGCTACCACTACGGCACGGAGGTTGTAAATGTATGTATTTATATAGGTATGTATAATTGTGGATATGTATGTATCTGTCTACATTATATTTTAGTGTATTGTATGTATAATAAGTTACAAGTATATTTAACAGATAAATTCAATAAAAACACATAACTGTAAAGAAATGTATATTTACAAAAAATAAAATAAAAATAATAATAATAATATAATACGTTTATAATAATGAACAAATTTTAATCGAGTACCATTTAAAATAATATTAATATATTTAAAGAAATTGTTAATGAATAAATACTTAATAATTAATATACCTAATATAAAGAAATAGCAATGGAATAAATACTCACCCTAATACAATTAATAAAAATAAATGAATAGGAATTACACAAAACTATATAAATAATAAATAGATAAATGGAAACATGAAGCGCTCTTCCTCTCTCTACTTATTTAAAACTTGCTGTGCCCAACAGAGTCCATAATTGTTTCCAATATTATATATTATTATTATATTTACCACCTGTAACTGTACATTATGGATTGCAATAAACGATTTGATTTAATTTAATATTTGCACCAACGACAGTCCCATTTGATGTCCAGGAAAATCTTTGTCCATTCTAAGGTTGCCTGGAAGAGATTGCATTAGCGATAAGGCCGTCCATTGTCTATTTTGTTATGTTTAATGTATTTTTTATGTAATTTATGGTTTTAGTAAATAAACAAGATAAATAAGAAACGAGATCTTCCAACCTGAAAGTGACGTACTATGATTTACATAATCCCGCCATCATCGGCCCACCCGACGGGTGGGCCGATGATGGCGAGTACCCATCCCTATGCCGCGTTTCCACTGATGGGCGTAGAGGAGTGGTGAAAAATGGTCAGTATTTTCACTGAAGCGAAGCGGAGTGGAGTGGAATAGAACGGAGCATACTTTGAAATTCTTATCCGTTTTGATACGTATGCACCTAATGACGTAACGATAATAACTAAGGCACTGCGCGGGAGTCACGCACCGCTCCGGTCCGCACCGCCCCGCTGTCCTCCGCTCGGCACCCCAATGCTCGTTGTCCTCTGCATCGCATCGCCTAGCTGTATTTTTTATTATGAATTAGCTGTGGCCCGCAACTCCGTCCGCGTGTTGATACAAAATAAGCGCCTGATAAAATAATGGGAGCAATATGTACGTCCGCGTTTGCCCCCGTTTTCGCAACATTTTTTGTTACTGCTCTGCTCTGATTGGTCATAGCGGGATGTTATTTAGCCTATGTCCTTTCTCGGGCTCTAGACTATCTGTGTACCAAATTTTATTACAATCGGTTCAGTAATTTTAGCGTGAAAGCCGGACAGACAGACAGACAGAGATACTTTCGCATTTATAATATTAGTAGGTATGGATATCTGCTTAGCTCTGCTCCACCCGGCTCGTGCTGTTTCCATTGAAGCTGAGCGGAGATTTCCAGAACAGTGATTGGTCAATTCATGCACCGCTCAGCTCCTCTCCGCCGCGCTCCGTGTCAGTGGATAGTGTGTTACTAACGTAAGGCCGGGTTGGCCTTACGTTGTTGACGCAACTACGATCCGGACGAAGCGTATGAACGGGTGTTGTACTGTTGTCTCCCGACAAGGGCGTCTTCTGCGGTAGCTAGAGGCGTGAGGACGCTAGGATTTCCGCTCTCTCACGCGTCCTGCCTCCTCCTTTGCCAGCATCTCTGCTTCCCAGAGAAAGTGACGGCTTGCCATACACTCTCGCTCCGGAGCATGCCCTAGATTAAGGCCAGATGCGAGAGATCGTCGCAGATCGTCGTCGATCGCCGCCACGGGAATGCAGAGGAGCTTCACCCAATAGCAACGAGCCCTTCGTTTAATGAAATAAAAACAGTTTTACAAAACGTAAACCGCTTTAGTAAAGTTAATAGGTGTAGGCTAGGTTTTAAGAAATCTGACAATATCAAAAAGGGACTATAATTCATTGATCCCTTTCTACCTCTTATCTAAGATGCGGGTTCATTGTTTTCGCAGCAGCAGACTGATAACTTTGATCCCTTTTAATACAATTATGTAAGTAGCAGTCGTGGTGGCCTAGTGGTTAAAACACCAGCCTCTTGAGGATGAGTGTGCGGATTCGATGTCAGGCAAGTACCAATGTAACTTGTTACAATGTTCTAAGTTATATGTACTATCTAAATATATCTTGGACCAATGGCTGATTAAAAGGTAGAGGAAATCATCTTAAGGAAACCTGGACTTTAAGTCTGAAATCGCTAACCCGCATTGAGCAAGCGGGGTGATTACCGCTCAATATTTCTATATATGAGAGGAGACCTGTGCCCAGCAGTGGGACGATAAAAAGGTTGATGATGATGATGATGTAAGAAGTCACTCAGAAGTTTGATTGAGGTCAAAGTAGGTGTCTGCAATCTTTAGGGCAACTGAGTAACACACTATCAGTGGCAATGGGTTTCATTTTCATAGTTCAAACAACATTCAAAGCACAGGCCTCTTCGTGTGTGGAGTACTGCAGCCACATTTGGGCTGGTGCTGCAAAATACCACCTGGCTACTTTGGATTCAGTGGAGAGACGTGCAAATTGGCGCCCAGATTTGGTAAAGCCTAGAGCACAGGCGAAGAGTTGAACTGGGGTTGAAGTTGTATGTATGCTAATTGTATGGTAAACTCTGCTTGCGAGATGTAGAATTCGAGTGACGTCAGTATTACGCGTTGTTTATTTTTGTGGCGTTTGTAGGTACCTCTACAGCTAGTATTACTAGGATCGGCGCGAAACACAACTATCTAATACTTATCGTATAATTACTGTAATCAAGGCTTAAGTATTATCTAAATCTTGACATAAATAATACAAATATTATTTATAATTACTACCAACTTTACGGTTCATTGCTAGCGCGTCACACACTTTTATCACAGTATAAAAATCATACAGTAGGTCGACGCCTTTGTTCTGGTGTAAAATGCCGCCATCGTCAAGACAGTAACGCATTGGCCAGGGTTGTCACAAATAAACAATATTTATGAAATTATTTATTTATTGCAGATCAACATCGATAGCTGTATAATATTTAATTAATTTGCTATTTTTACTAAGGGAACAACTCGAGACAGATTTAAGTTATTTAGATGGCATTTTCATAACCAGCACCCAAATCCACCTCGGAATTAACACCCACATCATATTAATATACATTTAAATTGGTGTCCGCCATCTTGGATTTCAAAAAGGGTGGCTTTATCGTAACAAGCACCCCAATTATACTCAAAATTGACACTCATATCAAATTATAAAAAAAATTACGTCCGCCATTTTGGATGTCAAAAAGGATGGTTTTTTCGTAACAAGCACCCCAATTATACTCAAAATTGACACTCATATCAATTTATAAAAAAAATTACGTCCGCCATTTTGAATTGCAAAAAGGATGGCTTTTTCGTAACAAGCACACCAATTATACTCAAAATTGACACTCATATCAAATTATAAAACAAACAAATAAAAAAACAAACACGTGTTAGCCCTTAATGATAGATACCGAGCTACAAACATTGTTTTGTTCGCAGCTCGGGTGCCGCTTACCCGCGTCTCGTCCCGCACACCCCGCACGATTGCTCTGTCTAGACGTCTTCGTTGGACGACTGTATGATTTTTAGACTGTGCTATTATTTTATTAATTTTGAATAATTTTGAAGTATATTGCTAATCCATTACTGTTTATATTCAAGAAATTTATCTGATCAACCACATAAATAACGCAATGAATGAACTATTGAACTGTCAAAATGAAACCTATTCAATTAGTCCGCGTCTGACGTAAATAAGTAAAAGCACTAGTTTAATATAAAAAAGTCATTTCTAAAATCCGTTTTATGTTTTATATGTATTCAGTTTTTGACAATAATATCGGTACTTTAATAAAATAAAATAAATAAAAATAAAAAGGCCTTTATTATTTCTTGCAAAAAAAAAGAAAACAAAATAAATAAAAAACTAAATGTAATACCTACTAACTAACATTGATAATAAAAAGAAACTGATTTTAAACTGCATAGTATGTAGTTAAGTACTATTAGAACTCGGTACTTTATAGTATTTTTAATAACTTAATGTCTTTTTTTTAGACTTTGCCTTATAATAGGAATTTCTTTTACCCATTCTGGACTTTAAGATTTACTTCGTCGTGTCTATACTGCCCATCGCCTCCTCCAAAGAAAGGTTGAAGCTCCAAGAGGGTTGCTATAAGTGTTTGTGTAGGCTACCGGCTTATCAGCGGTCAAGCAGACATGTCTTTAGGGGTAGGATGTACAGTCGGGGGCGAAAGTGTTATTTTACTTAGCAGTATTTTTATTCTTATTTGGTTAAAAGAAAACTCTTTAGAAGTCTAAAATTCAATGAAAGAAAAAAGTCCACTCACTCTCACCGGTGAGTGGACTTTGACAGTATCGGTGGTGGACAGCCTCACGAGTACGAGTGTGCGGACTCGATTAAAGGTCAGGCAAATTATATGTACTTTCTAAGTATATCTTGGACGCCAATGATTGATTACAAGGTGAAGAAAAACTTCTTGAGGAAACCTGGACCTTAAGTCTGAAATCGCCAACCCGCATTGAGCATTTCTCGGTGGTAGGCAACAACATCAGCCGCCGGCATAAGTTACCACCCACCAGACAAAGTCTTGCCGCCAAGCGATTCGTCGTGTTCCGGCATGATGTCTGGTGAAACCGTACGGAGGACGGGTCTGAGCAGCTGTGTTGCGATGTGTACCGGGTACGATGTGCCTAATGTTGTTGTGTCGGGAGTTTGGTCGTGGAGGGTCTCCAGATCATCCTCTGGCGCAGCATCGTTGGTCGTGTTTTTGGGTTAAACATTGCATTACCTCGCTCAACTGCCGTCTTCCTTCCTATTCACTCAGTTTTTTTGAGTCAATAGGCTTAATAAGCTAGTGCGTTTTACCATCAACGATTGCATCACTGCTTACCATCAGGCGGGATTGCAGTCAAGCACTAGGTTAAAACTAATAAAAAAAAAAAAGAGCAAGCTCGTTGATTACGCTCAATCCTTCTCTGTAGGAGAGGAGACTATGCCCAGCTGTGGGACGATAAAAAGGTTGATGATGATGATGAGATATGGTAAATAATTTCATTCTTGTTGTGTTTTCTTGCGGTCATTACTTATATCGTATATGTACATAGTATTGCATAAAGTCATGTGTTTTTTTTTTAAATAAACAGACAGTGAGTTCTTTTGCCAGCGAAAGCACTAGGAAGTGTCGATGGGTGGGCGTTTTGAGGGACTGTCGTATGTAATATTGACATTCAATAAGTCCTGATCCTCAGCCTAAATTATATACAACGTGGAACATAAAGGGTATATACATACCAAGAGCATGGCATCTTTAGATGATATCAAACGATATGGGAAGTGTTTCAACTCAAAATAAAATACTCAAAAATTGATACCAAATTTTTTGGTTCGTGTGTTTCTTAAAATCAAATCATAACGAACGCGGCACTACACTACATGCATTAATAACTACTCGTTACACGTCACATTACTTGGTAAAATCCGATAAATGTCTTCAATAATTCTGTGCGCCTAGTATGGTAGTAGCCTATCACAGGCGATGTTTTTCTCATAACTTCCTAAAATAAAGAAATAGGATTAAAAAACCCTTCCAATATCGATTGATATTGTGTAAAGATGCCATGCCCTTGTTATGTATATACCCTTTTTGTTACACGTTGTATATATTTTTTTTTTTTTACGTATTATAAACCAGCGCTTGACCGCAATCCTGCCTGATGGTAAGCAGTGACGCAATCGTTGATGGTAAAGCGCACTAGTTTATTAAGAGCCTATTCACTCTAGCCTTGAAGACACTCAAATTGTAGTCCGACGGAAACACTGCCGCTGGCAAATTGTTCCAGTCCCTCGATGTACGCGGTATAAAGGAGGAGGCGAAACGCTACGTCAGGATCGTAGTGGTGTTAACAACGTAAGGGTGGAAACCAGCCGTACGACGGGTCGTCCGCTGGTGGAACGGAGATGGGGGAATTAAATCATGCAATTCCCTCGCACACTCCCCGAAATGCATCCTATAGAACACCGAAAGGCTGGCTACTCTACGCCTGTGCTCTAGGCTTTCGAGACCAACTCGTGTTAGATCAGGGTCACCAATTAGCCTCTTTGCACGTCTCTCCACTGAATCCAAAAATCTGAATTAAGTAAATGACTCTTGATTTTGAAGTAATCAGGGTTGTCATTTTTTTTTGCAATTTCTCCTGTATCGTGAGTGAGTTTACAAACATATAAAGCTACATACACAAATAGCCAGACCCGGAACAAATACTTGTAGGTTATACAAATATTGCTGCGTGCCGTGGGAATCGAACCCGCGACACGCAGCGCAGCAGTTAATAGCTTAACCATTGCGCTATCCGCGCAGCCAAATAGGTATGTATCTAAGGTACGAAAATGAAAAAAATAATTAGTCCGTCTTATAGATAATAAAAAAATTATGACCAGTATTTTTGATTTTGTCGAACTTACCAAAAACTACTGAGATATAATGTATTAAAACGTTATTACGTCACGTTACGTTGGTACAAAATATACCACGGCGTGACGTCATGCGACATTTCAAATCAATATGTCTTCCTAAGTATTTGAATGAAAGAAAAAATAAAAAATACGTGATCAATCCATACTGTCTGTCTGTCTGTCTGTCCGGCTTTCACGCCAAAACTACTGAACCGATTGTAATGAAATTTGGTACACAGATAGTCTAGAGCCTGTGAAAGGACATAGGCTATATAACATCCCGCTATGACCAATAGGAGCAGAGCAGTAACAAAAAATGTTGCGAAAATGGGGGCAAACGCGACCGTACATATTGCTCCCATTATTATAACAGGCGCTTATTATTAATTATAATTCACTGAACTTTTCAGAATCGATCGACTTTAAGTAACCGTTTTGTACTCAACTGTACACAAGAAAGAGTAATATGTGACCACTATCTGTGGGTCCCAGCTGAGTTAAGTGAATGTTATTTTTATAACCACTCACTTAAGACTACCTTTGATCCCACCCTTCACTTACATTAAGTGCTTTAATGCAAAATAAAAATATAATTTTGACCAGGCGTGCGGTTATTTATTTTTTTATTCATTCATAAAACAATTTACTGTGTTGTATATTTACTACATATATGATTTACACACCAATACAAAGAACTGTAAATTAATAATTTACATTATATACAATATGTAAAGAAAACCCTGTCCGATCCGTGAAGGCCTACAAAGCCGGGCTAAACTTTAAAAAAAAATCCCCCTAAAAAATAAATATTATTTCGCAAAAAGAGGTAACTTAAAACAATGTGCGGTAGACCATACAGGCGCGGGCGAAGAGGGGCATGGCACGCGGCACGCGGTCGCATCGCTATTCGCTCAGAATTATACCGTCAAAAATAATGTTGTCATTTTTAAAAATTACCAAAGGAGAAGTTGGAATTATTTCACGGGAAAAAAAGATTATTTCAAAATTCACTAGTATTGTACTATGATGATTATGTAAAATTTCATATTTTATTTGGTCATGTGTCTAGCTAACCTTTACTATCCTTACGGGTCGGACAGGGTTTTATTAACATATTGTATAGTGCCAACAGTTTTAAATATAATGTCAATGAATTTTAAATACAAAGTCAAAATATTTACATAATTAATGTCGAAAGTTGTAAATATTATATTAATATCAAATATTTTACAACTATTTGTTTCCCACGACTCCGTCCGCGTGGACTTCAGTTTACAGCGCGCGGTGGTTCCCGTAAATTAAAAAGATGTCAGTTGATATAAAATAAGCGCCTGTTAAAATAATGGGAGCAATATGTACGTCCGCGTTTGCTCCCGTTTTCGCAACATTTTTTGTTACTGCTCTGCTCCTATTGGTCATAGCGGGATGTTATATAGCCTGTGTCCTTTCTCAGGCTCTAGACTATCTGTGTACCAAATTTCATTACAATCGGTTCAGTAGTTTTGGCGTGAAAGCCGGACAGACAGACAGACAGAGATACTTGCGCATTTATAATATTAGTATGGATATAATGTCAAACAGTTAACAATACAATGTCAAACAATTTACAATATAATGTCAAATCAGCTTTCATTATAATATCAAACAGTTCTAAATATGTATAACGTCAATTATTTTTTATAATCAACAACTGATTATAAAAAATAATTCATTTGTTATTATGTGACATTACTTCCGATATTATAATTATAATCATATTGATAAAGCTCATAACCTGCAAGGTAATTACCTAACACACTATCAGTAGCAATGGACAGCCTACGTGGCATAGCGGCAGCGGACGCGGGTTCGATCCCCGCACAGTGCAAGTATTTGTATTCATGAATATGAATATTTGCACGGGTCTGGTCGTGCCTCGGAAAGCACGCTAAGCCTTTGGTCCCGGTTGCCATACGAACATCTAGTGGCAGTCGTTACGGGTTGTTGGAGCCCTCAAAAGTCCAACAATTGGTCTAACTGCAATGCTTCGACGTCGCCTTCGGGTTGTGGAGGTTAGACGGCAGTCGCTTCACGGAAAATGTCGAAGTTTAGCCATATCAGCAGTTGGACTGGTAAAGCGGACCCCAGACTCCAAGACTGGAAAGGCTTCGGATGCGACTGGGATTAATGCTGGGACGATGATGATGACTATCAGTAGCGATGGGTTTCATTTTGACAATTCAACAACATCCATTGCGTTATTTACGTTGTTGAATAGACACAATTTTCTAACATATGAAGCAAAGGATGATGCCAGGTGGCTGTGTGGAGTTACGCGGAAGGACCGCATCAGGAACTCCCGCATCCGTGGCAGTCTTCATGTCCGTGACATAGCGGACAAACTGCAGGAGGGTCGCCTACGTTGGTACGGTCACGTCTTACGAAAACCGGCATGTTACGTGGGTCACTAATGCCTTGCCATGGCGCCTCCGCCGGGCCGGAACAAGCGGGGTAGGCAAAAGAGGTGCTGGCTTGACGTAAGAGATGACATGCGTGTCAACAATCTCACACCACAGGATGCTAAATGCAAGAAGCGACCGGGATAGGCGCTGGGATGATGATGATGAAGATTATAATGGTGCCAGGTGGCTGCCAGGAAACTTGGTGTTATCGCAAGCGTGCGGCGATACTTCACACCAGGACAGCTTCCAATGATAATATTGGAAGCTGTTTGTATAAACAAACCGCAGGTCGGTGTGTTGTGGAGTACTGCAACTACATTTGGCTGGTGCTGCAAAATGCCTCCTGGCTACTTTGGATTCAATGGAGAGGCTAATTGGCGACCCAGATTTAGCTCAAAACGGTCTCCAGAGCCTGGAGCACAGGCGAAGAGTTGCCAGCCTGTCCATGTTCTATATGATGCATTTTGGAGAGTGTGCGAGGGAATTGGATGATTTAATTCTTTCGGCGAGTTTCCACTCTTACGTTGTTGACACCACAACGATCCGAATAAAGCGTTTCGCCTCGTCTTTTATACTGCGTATATCGAGGGACTGGAAGAATTTACACGCGGCGGTTATTTCGTCGGACTACAATTTAGGTGTCTTTAATGCTAGAGTGAACAGTCCTTAATAAACTAGCGCGCTTTACCATCAACGGTTGCATCACTGCTTACCATCAGGCGGGATTGCGGTCCACTAGTTTATAATTTATAAAAAAAAGAATTGGCAATATGCATAATTATTCCAATTGACAGTAATATTGGGTTACGCTATTGGAAAGACAGTGTAAATTTCCGGAAATTACAAAAAAAATACAGAATGTTTTAAAACTTACAAATTTTCCCGTATCAAAGCGGAAAACGTCGTCTTGGTCTAACATGCTCTATCTCACTCCCTCTGCCAACAAAACAGTGATTAGCAGAAAAACTTCCCCCCATTTATATGCTTATTAGTGAGAAGGACTAAGGACAGTTTGGAGACAACCCCGGGTCTTGGAAGGTGGTGGAAGATATAAGAGAGAGCGGTTTATTTTTTTTTTTATTGTAATCAAGTGATTGACCGTAATCCCGCCTGATTGTAAGCAGTGATGCAATCGTTGGTGATAAATCTCGCTAGTTTATTAAGAGCCTATTTGGCCAAAAAGAAAAACATTTTATTATTAAGTACGGTGCAACACCAATTACATGGCTAATTTTTACATAATTCAAAAATAAAAAAAAAAAAAATATGTACAAGTATATAAAAGAGGAATGGAAAAAACTAGAGGGCATCAAAAAATTCATCCGCATCGCCGTCAACAGGAAACGTGCCCGAAAGGCTGGCAGCATTGCCACGTTGTGTGGCGATGCAGATTCTTTGCCCAAAAAATAGCCCAGCCCTCTGGTCACGTGAAGAGTCGATTAAAAGTTTCGCGATATCTCTAAATAACAGGTGTGTATAATATAATATATAATATAATAAAAACTGAGTCAATAAGAAGGAAGATGGCAGTTGGGCGGGGTGATGCAATGGTACATCCAACAACACCACCAACGATGCTGCGCTAGAGGGAGATTGATCTTCTTGAGACCCTCCACGACCAAACTGGTTTATTTGAAATAAATGATTTGATTTTGGTTTTTTTTTTTTATTTTGAAACTTCCGACACAACACTTGGCGCATCGTACATCGCAACACAACGGCTCAGACCTGTCCTCCGTACGGCTTCAGACATCAATTTAATCTGACTTCAATTTAAGTGTCTTCAAGGCGAGAGTCAATAGGCTTAATAAACTAGCACGCTTTTACCATCAACGATTGCATTACACTGCTTACCATCAGGCGGGACCGCGGTCAGGCACTGTTTAAGATGTTAAAAAAAACGGATATTGCTAACAGTTCCATTCTTGGACCACACAAATTTTCTTTAAAGTATATTCTTGTAATTACCACGAGGATTTTATACCGTTTCTTGTAAAAAAGACACTTTGGTACTTAAAGTGTAACTGTGTAAGTGCCGGGAACAGGCTTAGTGATACGATCGATGGTGATAAAGTTAAGTTCATGGCTTGTTTTCGCGAATTTGATGGGTGGTTGGAACAAGGAAATATTACCCAATGAGCAATTGTAGAAAACAAGAGGATTTCTTTTACATGCTTTTTATTAGCTTCACTTGTATGTTTGCTTGTTTGTTTGCTTGCTTGCTTGCTTGCTTGCTTGTTTGTTTGATTGTCTGTCTCTAACTCTATGGACTACGAGTGAGCGGCTCATTACTGTAAAATGTCCCACTGTTTTCAATACCTTCGTACGTTCGCTTTTTTTAAAAGAATATCGAACTCAAAAGTTAAAAATGAATATAATTAAAAAACTAAAAAAAACATGCTTTTAAAAAATTTCAAATTAAAAAGTTAAAAATAATTTTTAAAAAAGCGTGAGGCGCTTAATATACAAAAATTATGGCACAAAGTGCCTCACGTTTTTTTATAAATTATTTTTAAATTTTTAGTTTGAATTTTTTTAAAAGCTTGTTTTTTTAGTGTTTTAAACTATATATTTTGTCATTATAAACTAGTGATTTACCGCAATCCTGCCTGATGGTAAGCAGTGATGGTAAAGCGGACTAGTTTCTTAAGAGCCTATTCACTCAAAAATAAAAACTAAGTGAATAAGAAGGAAGACGGTGGTTGACCGAGGTGATGCAATGTTAAACCCTGTTGGGTTGGTCGTGTTATTACACAACCATCGATGAACGAAAATATCGCGACGAAACAGGCATGACCTAGAGGCATAACTTCTACTAAGACATGTGACTGATGTGACATGTACCAACCCGCACTGGGCCCGCGTGGTAGATTACGGACCACTCCCTTGCACCTGGTCTGTATCGCAGGAGTAGGAACATAGGCTGATTAAGTACTTTATAACATTTCTGAAGAACATTATTTTCTATTTTTATGTTTTTAATCTTAAAAACCCAAGCCAAAAAGAGTCATCTTCATTATTATGCTCCGCTCGCTCGGTTCGCTTCGCTCACGAATGAGGAAGAAACAGTCGCTTCGACGTCAAAGTGAATAAAATAAACATTGAGTTACACGCTAGAACGGACGTAATTTTACGAGTAAGATGGCGGCGACGAAAGATTTGTGGGGATAAGATTCTCCCCAGATTTTTACATCGATAAAGTTTAATTCTATTCAATATCAGGTAAGCCCCAAGTCAAAAAACGTCACCTTTTAAAATGTT
The DNA here is from genome assembly GCA_017933935.1 of Sesamia nonagrioides. Lineage (NCBI taxonomy): Eukaryota > Metazoa > Arthropoda > Insecta > Lepidoptera > Noctuidae > Sesamia > Sesamia nonagrioides. The sequence goes on from JADWQK010000856.1 coordinate 104,656, forward strand.
AACACAAAATATCGTGAAACGAAGGTGAAATGAAGGTTTATGATCATTAGATTGCTGCTATAGGGTGACAATGGCAGCAACAAATAAATAAAAGAATGATGATAATGTTGACAATTATATGCCCTCGTACAACTTATCTTGGTTAACCTAAAGAAAACAGACACTTTCACACAAGCAAACACACCCTCTCGCACCCATACATACACCCACACACACGCACTTATTCACATGGGTGTACCCAGATTCTGGCCTCGGGGGCAAGTCAGTTGTAGGGGGGAGAAAATCAGATTTTTAGGGTTGAATCAACAAATAAAATAAATGCTAATCGCTTGCAAACTCAGTTTGCAACTCCCTACCGAAGATTACCGATTACATCCGAGCACCAGCGTTAAAACGCTGAGCTAGATTCGATAATCTTTGTGCGCTGTAGTCGCACGCGGTTTTTTGGCAATTACACTGTACATTTTGCCAGTGTAGTTTACACTTTGACTAGTAATTAGGGGAGTTCATACATGTTCGGCGAGATTTCCAGGGGCGCAGCTGTCCCCACCTGCCCCCCTGGGTACGCCCATGCATAGTCAAATACTTCCTTCTTCACACTTAATCAAAATAAAATCTCGTCATGTCCACACAATTCTTATTTTTTTTAAGGTTCAAAGAAAATTATTCAATTTTTTATCATCACCATCTTTCCTTGTTTTAGGGTGATTCAAATTGGGACAACCCCTCCTTCGCTTTTAAAATAATGAATACTAACCTACTACATTGATCTCGGAAGTTTAAGAATTATCATATACAGTATGTTAACTAACAGAGGGCGTTCCCGTTAACCCGAAATAGTATAGCATACATACATGCTAAAAAAAATATTTCCATTTGAAAACAAAATGTTTTTAAAATTTTTCCAATAAGAAAATATTCAATAAAATTTTTAAATTGACATGTAAAAGAAACACACTGTACACGCGAACATGAAAGACGGCAACGTCGCAATTTATTTATACATGACGACTACTATTTTGATTTAAAACAGGAGGTTTCAAATTTATTTCCAATTAGAATTTCTTTTTATTCAGATTTTTTTATGCTTATTTTTCTATACTGATATTTTTATTTTAATCTATTAATGATATATATTAACGAGTTTAAGGGAACGCCCTCTGTTATTTAACATACTGTATATATGTAAATTACATATTATAGTGTAAGAATTGATGATGATGATGATGTTCCCGACCGATTTCGGCCACGGCGACCACTTCGACTCCTAGCCGATGATTTGACGCTCATGCGCCCGAAGATGGCTTATGTAGCCTATCTTGGCGGCGAAACTACGTCACACTGAGGGCACGTAAGCACGCCGTCGACGTAGTTGTATGTGATGGCAGGATGGTTATTATACGTGGGACACTCAGAAAGTCAAAAAAGTCTACTACATCTTTTCAAAGTACTCTCCACCAGCCTCTATACAAAGTTTCATGTGTCTGAACCAGTTTTCGAAACACTTTTTCTAGTCCGCCGCAGACACCTCGTTTACAGTCTGTTCGAACGCTGATAGCGCATCATCCGGCGACGAAAATGGTATCCCTTTGAGCTGATCTTTTATTTTTGGGTATAAGAAGAAGTCACACGGTACTAGGTCAGGACTGTAAGGAGGGTGACCCAGGAGTTTGACCGGTGTACCGTCCAAGAAGTCCCTCGTTTTGATTGCGGTGTGAAAACTTCTGTCCAGCATGTGGTAGCATACCATTCAGCGTTATTGCTTTTTGGGTTTCGTAAAGGAATTGACACCAAGTTTTTCAGTTTTACTTGCTAAAAGTGAAAAAGCTTGCGATCAAAATCTTACCCCCGCTTCTAAATCGCTTCACTTTGGTAGGCGTTGATTCGTCTTGAAACACCCAAACCGTCGACTGGCGCTTCGTTTCTGGATTATTATGATAAACCCAAGATTCATCACCTGTAACGATGTCGTAAATACGCCGAGACAAGCTTGCATCAAATTTTTCTATCATATTGTTACGGGCTAGGGGTACTCAAACGCCGGTTAAGGGTTACGAAGTTTATTGGCAACGAAGGTACAGTCGATTGTAGGCAATGACAAGTAGAATGTCGCTGACGTTGCACCGAAGTCTTCCCTTAGGTCCACGAAGTCCGTGTTGTAAACACACAATAACAGTACAGATGTTACTCCACGTAGTACTCACAGTTCTCGTTACAGTTGTCGCAGTAGGTATTCTCAAAGATCGCTTCTTAACTGTCGCTGTTTTCGTATCGCTAGTCGAGTGTAGACTGACCCTGCGCCGGCGTCGCGGCGCTTATATAGTCCAGCTGATCGAACATTCCAGATTCCTCTAGACGTAATAATAATAGCACATAACTTCGAGGTCACTCGGAAGTACCTACGGTAATTCCCGGAAACGGGTTTCTAGAAATTTCGATGTCGACACTTTGTTGACAAAACTGTTGAGACCTGTACCATTCGATAGGCCGTCCTGAGTCTAGTAATGCGTTTTATTATTGTACCTAGAAAATGTCTAGATCTGGAGGAATAGGGCTCAAAAGTGACACACTGCATGTCACGCGATATTGAACCTTATGCCGTCGACATAAGGTCCATTTGTAACATTGCCCCCTTCTTAGTCATGCTCGTCCCGAGCATGATTTGATCCATAATAGCGAGCTAGGCGGTCTACGTGTACGATTTTCAGCTTCCCTCTAGGTCCTTTCTTAATCCGGTAGGTGACATCGTTTATTCTGGTTACTATCGTGTACGGACCCTCCCATTTGGCTTGGAACTTTGGACTCTTTCCTTTTCTTCTAATGGGATTATGCAACCATACCAAAGTTCCCTCTTCGAATCCGGGCACGTTAGCTTTGCGGTCGTATCGGATCTTCATTTTCTCACTGGTTTTCAGACCATTCTCTCTCACTAGCTCATGTATTCCATCTAATTTACGCCGCAGGTCGGCCACATAGTCGACGGCTAGGATAGGAGTATCGGGAGGTGTTCCGGTTAGTGCATCTATGGGTAGTCTAATTTCTCGGCCGAAGTTGACTTTCGCCGGTGTGCAATTTGTGCTATCATGTGTTGCTGAGCGGTATGACATTAAAAAGAGTGGAATGTATTGGTCCCAATCCCTTTGGTGTTCTTCCACTACTTTGGCCAAATGATTCTCCAACGTCTGATTGAATCTTTCGACCATTCCATCTGACTGTGGGTGATACGGTGTTGTACGAGTCTTATGTATCCCGAGTAGTTGGCAAACCTCTTGAAATAGTGAAGACTCGAAGTTTCTACCCTGGTCAGAGTGTAACTCCAAGGGAACGCCAAATCGACAGAACACCTCGTGAACTAGTTTTTTGGCGACTGTATGAGCTTCCTGGTTAGGCACTGCAAAAGCTTCTGGCCATTTGCTGAAATAGTCTTGCATGACGATGATATACCTATTCCCTTCTTCAGTAACAGGGAATGGCCCAGCTATATCGACAGCAACTCTTTCCCATGGTGCACCAACATTGTACACTTTCAGCCGACCTCTGGCTCTCGTTTGCGGTCCCTTTACTGAGGAGCAGGCTGCACATTTTCTACACCAGTCCTCTACGTCTTCGCGGCAATGCACCCAATAGAATCTTTTTCTCACCTTTTCCAGGGTTTTCTTTACTCCAAGATGTCCTCCGGATACTCCGTCGTGCACCTGTCGTAGCACTGACGCGACTTTATCACCGGGAACAACTCTCTGTAAGGTGACCTCCTGTCCACTGGGTGATTCCCATTTCCTCTTGAGAACTCCATTATCAATTATCAGGCTATCCCATTGAGCCCAGTAACTTTTTACTGTTGGGCTAAGCGTTGATATTTCACTCCAAGCGGGCCTCTGGCCACGTTGCTTCCACTCGATTATTGCCTTCAGGTCACTGTCGTCCTTCTGTGCGTCTTCCAATGATTGATTATCCCAGTCTTCATCCAAAGCGTTTACCTGGATAATCCGTACGTTCTCTTCCTGTTTGTCACAATGTCGGCCGTTACTTCCTGAAGTAACCTGGCGACGGCGGTCCTTTTGTCTTGCCTTTTTCTCGAGGCGCTTCTTCTTACGCGCCTCGTCCTCGACTTTCTTGTCCCGCCTTGCGTCTGCGTCACTCGACGACCTTCCGCGCGACCGCTCGCGCTCGTGTTCTTGCTTGCCGGGACGTTCGCGTTCCCGGTCTCGGTCTCGCTCCCGGTCCTTGACGCGTTCCCGCTCTCGTTCAGCGGGTCGCACGCGGTGCCCGCTCCGATCGCTCCGCTCGCGCCACTCGACTCGCTCGCACGGGCGCTCGGGCTCGACCTTCGCATCGCGCTTGCGCCACGTCATCACCGCGGCCTCCTCACGTGACCAAGGAGTTCTTCTTCCCTTAGCCTTCCTGGGACAATCAATTCGAATGTGCCCCTTTTCGCCGCACTCATAGCAAGTTGGTCCTCGTCGGGCTTTTATATGTGCGGTCACTTCTCGAATATGGTCGTGTTGTGGGCCATCTTGACGTACAGCTTCCACCTCCAGAGCATGCGTCAAAGCTGCCTTCAGGGTCTGATGGTGACCCAGACGTACTGCAGCCCTGACTTCTGCATCTCGAATCCCATCAGTAAATAATCGCAGAGTAGTAGCGCCAATCAATCCCGGTGTTGATGCATACGCCTTCCGAACCATACGTTCTATTTCCGTGGCCCATTGTTGCAAACCCTCGCTGCTCTTCTGTATGCGTTCGCGGAGTTGAGCCCTGTAGACATGTTCCAGGTGTTTCTCTCCATATCTAGTCTCCAACGCTTCTAATAGACAGGCTAGGGTATTGCAATCGCCGGAAATATTCTCGAGGATTCGTACGGCATCACCACGCAAAGCAAGCATAAGGGCGGTTAGAGCTTGATCGTCGTCCCAGTTGTTGCCTTTTGCGACCTTTTCAAACTGTAGACGGAAGGCCACCCATGACGTTGTTCCGTCAAAATGAGGTACCTTGAAAGTCGGCAAAGCACTGGGTACCGGTACCACACCTTTAATAACTTCTTTTTGTACCTTCTCATGCAAAAATTCTACTTCCTTCCCAAACTCCATGATGGTATTGTCTAGTTTATCGAAACGCGCATCATGTTTGTCTATACGAGCGTCTTGCTGGTCTATGCGCGTATCTTGCTGGTCCATACGGGCATCTTGTTTTGCTGTTTTTATTTTAAGTTCGTTGACCTCTTCTTTGGTTTTTTTCCATTTTTCATTTAATTCTAATACCAGCTGCTGGGATTCCTTTATTTGTGCCTGGGTTACCGCCTGAGATTGTTGTATTTGAGCTTGGATTTCTGCCTGGGATTTTGCCTGAGATTGTTGTATTTGTGCCTGGATTTCTGCCTGGGATTTTGCCTGAGATTGTTGTATTTCTGCCTGGGATTCTGCTATACTTTTAATCTGTGCCTGGGTTGCTGCCTGGGATTGTTCTATACTCAGCTTTATTTGCGCCGTCAAGTGAGCCAGTAACGCCGAAAAATCGGATCCGCTGGCTCTGGGAATAGTGGTTGTAGTAGGCGCACTCACATTCGGTGTTACGGCGGCCGCATCTACTCTGGGTGCAGGGACAACAACCGATTCTTCCTCTTGACGCGCCAAATCCATCGCTGCTTGTCGTCGCGTGCGAACCCTTTCGTCTTCCCTTGGCGTGACCGGCATGCCGCTTCTGACACCAATTGTTACGGGCTAGGGGTACTCAAACGCCGGTTAAGGGTTACGAAGTTTATTGGCAACGAAGGTACAGTCGATTGTAGGCAATGACAAGTAGAATGTAGCTGATGTGCACCGAAGTCTTCCCTTATGTCCACGAAGTCCGTGTTGTAAACACACAATAACAGTACAGATGTTACTCCACGTAGTACTCACAGTTCTCGTTACAGTTGTCGCAGTAGGTATTCTCAAAGATCGCTTCTTAACTGTCGCTGTTTTCGTATCGCTAGTCGAGTGTAGACTGACTCTCCGCCGGCGTCACGGTGCTTTATATAGTCCAGCTGATCGAACATTCCAGATTCCTCTAGACGTAATAATAATAGCACATAACTTCGAGGTCACTCGGAAGTACCTACGGTAATTCCCGGAAACGGGTTTCTAGAAATTTCGATGTCGACACTTTGTTGACAAAACTGTTGAGACCTGTACCATTCGATAGGCCGTCCTGAGTCTAGTAATGCGTTTTATTATTGTACCTAGAAAATGTCTAGATCTGGAGGAATAGGGCTCAAAAGTGACACACTGCATGTCACGCGATATTGAACCTTATGCCGTCGACATAAGGTCCATTTGTAACAATATCATGGCAGCCAATGTGGCGAAGACCGTGTACTTGGCCAGCAACACGACCGACCCCATGTCTATGCGCATAGGTCGAGACATGGTCGAGTGCACAGACCAGTTTAAATACTTGGGGTCTGTGCTTCACGCGTCCGGCGACACTGATTGCGACGTCAGGGCACGCATTTTCGCAGCTTGGGCAAAATGGCGTAAGGTGACAGGTGCATTTGTGACCCCAAAATGCCGGTTAAGCTAAAGGGGCAGGTCTAGAAAACCATCATTAGACCTGTTCTCCTGTATGGCAGTGAGGCGTGGCCTGTGCTTGAGTGACTCAAGCAGGAGCTGCGTGTCACGGAGATGAATATGCTGCGGTGGATGTGTGGAGTTACGCGGAAAGACCGCATCAGGAACTCCCGCATCCGGGCAGCCTTCGTGTCCGTGACATTGTAGACAAACTGCAGGAGGGTCGCCTACGCTGGTACGGCCACGTCTTACGTAAACCGGCATATTACGTGGGTAACAAATGTCTTGCCATTTCGCCTCCGCCGGGCCGGAACAAGGGTAGACCTAAGAAGTGTTGGCTTGACGTTGTAAGAGATGACATGTGTGCCAACAAGCTCTCACCACAGGATGCTAAAAATCGAGGAGAATGTGCAGGAAAGCGGACTTCGGGCTCCAACGCGAAAGCCGCAGATGCAACCGGGATAAACGCTGAGATGATGATGATCATGGCACCCTTTCACCCGTCACTGCTTCTTAGCATCGGTGAGATTGTGTTGTTACAATATTATAGTGCAAAAAAACGTGACCAGAGACACTCAGACCTCTTGCAATCATAACCAAACGAAATACAAAATGGCTACCCTCTCCGTCATATATCAATTTTGAATATTACATTTCGGTATAACACATGTCGTTGAGAAACAATTTAATATCTTTTTTACCCTATTTCTCTGCCCGACCCCATAGACCAGACGGATCCAATTTCCTGAGATATATTTTATATGATATGGTTGGTGTGATCGGTAGAAAAATCTGTAAGTATATTTACGTTAAAGAATAATTGATAGAAATAGAAAAGAAATAGAAGATATAGAAACAGGAGGAATCATTGATATAATATTAAACAGATATGATATGCTCTAACAAATGAACCAAAATAAATGTGCCGATCGGAGCAGCAGCACACACGTGCAATTTTTTTATTCTGCGTACATTTCACACGTTGGCACAGTCACACAGTGTGAGTGAGATGGGGCGCAATCTAAAGCATAGAGAAGAAAAAGATGGCTAGTGTTTGTCGTTTGCGCTTAAATAGAATCGACGAAAACTAAAGCGACTTGCTGGACTTACCTCCTTTTGTACGCTTCATTTTCAGTGCGCTAGTGACGTATCTACCTTAGTTTAATAATCAATGGGAGGAATACATTAATTATAAATGCTTCGATTAATTCAAGACACTGTTTGTGTTTTTTACATGCTTTTTATTAGCTTCACTTGTATGTTTGCTCGCTTGCTTGTTTGTTTGTCCGTCTCTAACTGTTTGGACTATGAGTGAGCGGCTCATTACTGTAAAATGTTCCACCGTTTTCAATAAGTTCTTCGTTTTATAAGAATATTGGACTAAAAAGTTGAAAATAAATATGGTTTAAAAAACTAAAAAAACATGCTTTTAAAAAATATCAAACTAAAAAGTTAAAAATAATTTTAAAAAAAGCGTGAGGCGCATAAACAAAAATTATGGCACAAAGCGCCTCACGCTTTTTTTAAAATTATTTTTAACTTTTTAGTTTGATATTTTTTAAAAGCATGTTTTTTTAGTTTTTTAAACTATATTTTTCTCTAGAATTAACTACTGACTGGTTATATGAGTTCATATAATTGTTTGTTTTTTACAATACATAATTATTTACTCGGTGGTAGGCCATAACATCGTCTGCCGGCAGAAGTTACCACCCACCAGACAGAGTCTTGCCGCCAAGCGATTGGTCGTGTTCCGGCAAGATGTCTGGTGAAGCCGTACGGAGGACGGGTCTGAGCAGTTGTGTTGCGATGTGTGCCGGGTACAATGCGCCAAATGCTATTGTGTCGGGAGTTTGGTCGTGGAGGGTCTCCAGATTAATCTGCAGCATTGTTGGTCGTGTTGTTGGGTTTAACATTGCATCACCTCGCTCAACTGCCGTCTTCCTTCCTACTCACTAAAATTATTAAGTGAATAGGCTTAATAAACTTGCGCGCTTTATCATCAACGATTGCATCACTGCTTACCATCAGGCGACGCGCCGTCGACTCGAGCCTGGTCCTTACCGAGCGGCGAGCTGCCCACTGCCCACCGCCGCCGCCGGTAGGCCCGCGCCTACGGTGGCAGGGAGTTTGGTGTCGACGGCACGTCGTATTTCACGCGCGCCTTAAAGAGATGTCAGCACATCGTGACGGGGTGAAGCGGGGTGAGCGGGAGAAGTCATTTGATGATTTCCAATCCCAAATAAAAGGACTAGAATAGGCTGTTAAATGAACCCTTCAGTCATTATCGTCATCTCAGCGTCAATCCCAGTCGCATCCGCTTTTGTTCCGCTTTACCAGTTTAACTGCTAATTTTGACTAAACTACGATATTTTCCGTGAAGCGACTGCCGTCTGACCACCACAACCCGAAGGCGATATCGAAGCAATGCAGTTACAATGCAGTAGACTGTTGGACTTTTAAGGGCTCCTACAACCCTTATCGACTGCCACTAGATGTTCGTATGGAAACCGAGACCAACGCCTAACATACTTTCCGAGGCACGACCAGATCAGTGCAAATATTCATATTCATGCATACACATATTTGTTTTGCGCTGGGATCTAACCCACGCCTCCTTGCGCAGCGGCCGCGTTCGCTACCGCCACGCTACCGGAGGCTGTCAACTGATTTTGGCTAAACTTCGATATTTTCCGTGTAGCGACTGTCGTCTGACCTCCAAATCAACCCTTCAGTGCCTGACAATAAATGACGAAAAATTAAAATTTTATGCGAAATAAAAGCTAAATTAAGACCCCGTTCGAGGGTAACACTTCACCCTTCCACACGACATGCGAACAATTTATGACGGGACCGTTAGAAGCTTTAATTTCGAAATTTTCAACACTTGATTTAAAAATTTTAATTAACTCCGCTATGCTTTGGGTATCGTTCAATCTTTTGTATTTTTTTTTTACAAAGAAAGGGGCGTGTAGAATGTTCCAAGCTGTGATATAGTGGAAATTGACATACCTTTTGCATATAAAAAGCATTATTGGGCTTATTTAGCAGCTTGGCTCACAGCTCGAGATTCTCGGGTGCGACCTAAAAAGCGTACCAGAGGCAAGCTAGCTCGTAATGACCTCTTAGAATGATGAGGATATACTCCAAAGCGCAGCTTTTTTCTCGGTGGTAGGCCACAACATCAGCCGCCGGCGTAAGTTTCCACCCACCAGACAAAGTCATGCCGCCAAGCGATTCATCGTGTTCCGGCATGATGTCTGGTGAAGCCGTACGGAGGACGGGTCTGAGCAGTTGTGTTGCGATGTACGTGCCGGGTACGATGCGCGAAATGTTGTTGTGTCGGGAGTTTGGTTGTGGAGGGCCTCCAGATCAATATCCCTCTGGCGCAGCATCGTTCGTCGTGTTGTTGGGTTTAACATTGCATCACCGCGCTCAACTGCCGTCTTCCTTCCTATTTACTCAGTTCTTTTGAGTGAGTAGGCTTAATAAACTGGCGCGCTTTACCATCAACGATTGCATCACTGCTTACCATCAGGCGGGATTGCAGTCAAGCGCTAGTTTGTAATTTATATATAAAACAAAAATCTTCGGATGCGACTGGGATTAACGCTGTGATGATGATGATGATGACCTGAGCTAATTACTCCGCTATACATTTCCATTGTAAGGTAAGTAGAAAAACGGCATTACAAGAATAAAACATTTTATTACTTAAAATTACAACAACAATTAAAACAACAACAATTTATAATTTTTATTGATATTTAAAATTGATGAATATTGTACTTATACAAAGACAAGGCTGAATAGCGAGGTGACCTCTTTTATCATTGGGCTGAATGCATGATGTCTATTTCCAGATGATGGTTAGGTGTACGCGAACATTTCGAAGGAGTGAAGAGTTTTTTTTTTAATTGCTTTCCGCCCTAGGGCTTTTCTAGCTACATAATAATGTAGCTTAATCTCTCTGTAATCCTAGAGCGCTAATTGGTCACTTACAAGCTCCATTTGGGAATGAAATCAAATCAAATCAAAAGTCATTTATTCAAATTAGGCTGAGAATCAGCACTTTTTTGAACGTCGATGTTACATGAGACAGTCCCCCAAAACGCCCACCCATCGACACTTCCTAGTGCTTTCGCTGGGAAGAAGAAGTTGCCGAACAGACTCCTCAGCAGCACAGCTGTTTGTTCATTTAAAAAACACATGACTTTATACAATACTTGGTATAGTAATGAACACAAGAAAATACAACAACAATGAATTATCCATACTACTATTTTAAATGCGAAAGTATATCTGTCTGTCTGTTCGGCTTTCACGCCAAAACTACTGAACCGATTGTAATGAAAGGAGATGTTTCATTTTGGGCCACCACTATGTACGCTATATAGATAAAAAGGAAAAAAAATAAAAGATTTTCATAAAAATACTACTAAATTAATTTGAATAAAAATACAAGTATATATAATTAATTATTTGAAACGTTTTTTAGTGAGATAACCCTTTATTAAGGTAACCATGACAGTGGTCATGACGTTTGATTGGCGACTTTGACTGTTCTATTTTCCCGTTGTGTTCGTGCCGAGTGTTGATTTGAGTTGATTATGTTTATATAATGCGCTTTATGTTCGTAATTCATGTTTTGTATTTTTTTTGCAGTCATATGGTGGATAATATAGATACGATAGCCTTAGATACATGACACGTCAATCAAATGTCATTGTCGAAATCTTATTTCGCTTATTGCTGACCACCATTTTATTAGTAGTTGTGTTGCACTCCTTGGCCGAGTTAAATTGAATCTGTATAAAAACCAAGCCAAAATATAAGAAATTAATATTAAAAACAGTTAACTAAGGTCAACCGGGGCACTTGCGTCTTTGGGCAATTGCGTCTAATCGAAGTTATTTTAAATCTATTTGAAAACCTACTCTCCTGCCATCTTGTTTTGTTTACTTTGAATAAAAAACTATAAAGTATCGATGGCAGGAGATGTAGGTTTTCAAATAGATTTAAAATAATTTCGATTAGACGCGATTTCCCCAAAGACGCAATTGCCCCGGTTGACCTTATAGCGTAACTATACCTAGCATTAAGTGTACAATGTGCTGGCCCAGGCTCCATACATTTCTGAAACATCTCCTTTGGTACACAGATAGTCTAGAGCCTGAGAAAAGACATAGGCTATATTATAACATCCCGCTATGACCAATAGGGGAAGAGTAGTAACAAAAAATCCTGCGAAAACGGGAGCTAACGCGGACGTACATACTGCTCCCATTATTTTAACAGGCGCTTATTTTATATCAACTGAGTTCTTTTTAATATACGGGAACCACCGTGTGCTGAAAACTGAAGTCCATGCAGACGGAGTCGCGGGAAACAGCTAGTTTACCATATGCCAGCTAAAGACGCCAAAATACCAGCAAAACATTAAAAAAAAAAAAAATAAGGGAATAACAAGGACTTATGTACTTACTCTGTATTCATCATGCCGAGGGGTTTAAACCTGGACCGTTGACCAGGTAAATAGTGGTCCATTTTTTTTAAATTTCCACTCACTATTTACCCTTCACCCCTATAGTTTCAATTCTAAACCAACTTCGACAAACCGATCGACCAAAGCCTGGACTCCGAATATGCAAAAAAAAAAAATACAGTCGCAATAAAACCACAGGAAAGGGGGTTATTGGGGGCGGAGCGGGTGATCGGTCAAAATCGCTGACTGACCATCGTCCATCGGTGCTTTTCCCCCTACGGGTTATTTCAATTAGCAGCCAGGAATCTACTGATATATCTTTGCCAGTAATTAGAACGCTATTTTTTTGTCATTTCAGTACGGTTGGCACTGAAAGTTTATTATTGTTTAGGGTTCTGTACCTAAAAGGTGAAACTGAACCCTATTCATGAGACTTCGTTGTCCGTCCGTTACTAGGCTGTAACTCATGAACCGTAATAGCTAGACTATTGAAATTTTCAGAGAACAGGAACCGGCAGTCGGCTAGAAATATGTAAATAGTATCCATACTAATATTATAAATGCGAAAGTAACTCTGTCTGTCTGTCTGTCTGTCTGTTACGCTTTCCCGCTTAAATCTCTCAACCGATTTTGATGAAATTTGGCACAGATAATCTTTAGACCCTGAGAAAGAACATAGGCTACCTTTTATCCCGGAAAAATTTGATATTCCCGAGGGAAATGCAAAAAGCGCGATATAACCGAACTCCAAGCGGGCGAAGCCGCGGGCGGAAAGCTAGTCCATACTAATATTATAAATGCGAAAGTAACTCTGTCTGTCTGTCTGTCTGTCTGTTACGCTTTCCCGCTTAAACCTCTCAACCGATTTTGATGAAATTTGGCACAGACAATCTTTAGACCCTGAGAAAGAACATAGGCTACCTTTTATCCCGGAAAAAATTGATGTTCCCGAGGGAAATCTAAAAGCGCGATATAACCGAACTCCACGCGGGCGAAGCCGCGGGCGGAAAGCTGGTATACACTAAATAGCGAAATGTATTAAGAAGTTAGAAATAAGTAGGCATGGAAGTGTAATGGAAAGATAAAAGGTAATATGTAAAAAAAAATTACAAAAATGCATAATATATTAAAAATAAAAAAGATGAAAAATGACGACATGGGGAGAAAAGCAACCCGTAAAAAATTGAAAAGCCGCAAAAAATTACAGCGGATAAAATAAAAACTGGAAAACTGAAAATAATTAACACAGTTCCTTGCCATGCAAGAAGAGTAGGGACGGCAACTAAAAAAAAATAAAAAATAAAAAAAAATAAAAATTCCAAGCCTTTAAGCGTAACTGTCCGACTTAAGACATTTGGAGCATTTTTTTATGTCGAACTGTGTAAGTTGAGACACTCAAAGGGTTAATAAGTACTGTTTTAATGATGTAATTTTTTTAAAGGTTTCCCCCACTGGGAATTACTCCTGTACCGTAGGTGTGTTTACAAACATTTAAACTCACACACACACCCAGATCCGAAACAACTACCCATACAAATATTATTTCCGTGCGGGGATCGTGCCCGCGTCATGCAGCAGTCCATTGCGCAGCCACTGCGTTCACCGACCTAACAGTCATATAGAGATTCCAAGTTCATTCCGACTATTCCAAACACAGGTTCAGTAAAAACCCATAGAATAATTTTTTTCTCGGTGGTAGGCCGTAACATCGGCTGCCAGCAGAAGTCCACCCACCAGACAAAGTCTTCCCGCCTATCGATTCGTCGTGTTATTGAATAGGAAGGATGACGGCAGTTGAGCGAGGTGATGCAATGTTAAACCCAAGACCAACACGACCAAACGATGCTGCGCTAGAGGGAGATTGATCTGGAGACTCTCCACGACCAAACTCCCGACACAACAACATTTGGCGCATCGTAACCGCCACACATCGCAACACAACTGCTCAGACCCGTCCTCCGTACGGCTTCACCAGACATCATGCCGGAACACGACGAATCGCTTGGCGGCAAGACTGTCTGGTGGGTGGTAACTTCTGCCGGCAGCCGATGTTATGGCCTACCACCGAGGAATAAGTATATTAATACAGCGTATAGTATATTAGTATATTTTTTTTTTGTTTGACTAGTGTATTTAGTATATTTTAAGTATACTGATTTAATCAAATCGTATCAACCACTAGCCGCCGCCAGCGACTTCGTTCGCTTGGAGTTAATTATGCTGCGCTCCTATTAGTTGCAGCGTGATGTTATAAAGCCTAAAGCCTTCCTGGATTAATGGGCTATGAAACGCAAAAAGAATTTTTCAAATCAGACACGTAGTTCCTGAGATTAGCGCGTTCAAACAAACAAACAAACTCGTCATCTTTATATATTAGTATAGATTTTGAATATTCTTTTTACATTGACCAGCGAAACCCAGCATATAGATTAGTCGCACCAATATATCACTCTGTCCATTTCGACATCTGGCCAGAAAATGAGGGTAAAATTACGGGAGGGGTCTGCGTAGAGTCAATTAGCGATGTCTGCAGTGTGAGATGAACGGAACGTGAACAGAAAAATGTGGGCGTTATTTTTTTTGACTGGTGTACTGAATTTCGTGAGCTGTGGTTTTTGTTCGATTTCAGTTAGAATTTTTTTGACGTTGAAATATTAATGTTTTTGATTTTAGGAAATTATTCAAAATGTAATCAAAATTTTTTTTTTGATTAGGATGAGAATCAGCACTTTTTGAACGTCAATATTACATGAGATAGTCCCCCAAAACGCCCGCCTTTAGTCATTTTTAGTGCTTTCGCTGGGAAGAAGTGGCGGAAAAAACTTCCCATATATTGTTTCCCCCTTTTTTTTTTTTTTGTTCACCCAGTGGAAATCTCTACCAGACCGTCCTCCGTCTGGGGGTCGACGGAGGGTGTGCCGGGCTCTCACCGGCTAAAACCACTGGAGTGTTCCTCTTCTTGCCTATGGCCAGGAGTGCGGGTTCTAGTTTGCCATAACGCCGCATCCCCGGCAGGCATTGACCCGCCGCGCGCGAGATCGGCGGGTCCCTCTTCTTCTCCTCCTTCCATCAGGTAGGCGTGTAGGAACAGCCACTACACGCCTACTCCGGCCCTAGCGACGGGCGTCGGACTCCTCCGGTCCTCAACCCGTCGGTCTCTCGTTACGGAGGAAGCGGATCGACCTCGGCTTCCCTCCTCCTCCGGCCAGCGCGCCGTCGGCGGGACGGGAGAGTGCTCAGTGCCTCCCTCTCCCGTTCGGCCGTCTCCTTCGCGGAGATCACCTCCTCGCAGAAGGAGACGACCGCGTCCCATGACTCCTCGCTGTCGATCATGGCTCTGACCACGGCCGGCAGCGAGAGGTCGTTTCCGCCGATCGCTGCGGTGAGCGCACGGCGCTGCTCGTCCCACGCTGGACACTCCTCTAGGGTGTGCGCCGTGTCCTCTGCCCCGCCACCGCAGTGATGGC
Organism: Sesamia nonagrioides; assembly: GCA_017933935.1. Lineage (NCBI taxonomy): Eukaryota > Metazoa > Arthropoda > Insecta > Lepidoptera > Noctuidae > Sesamia > Sesamia nonagrioides. Next base: position 120,153 of record JADWQK010000856.1, read on the forward strand.
ACGCCGGTGTCGGCTCCCGACCGATACGACACAGGTAACTGCCCAAACACCCGTGTCCGGTCAGCACCTGCGTCGCACGGAAGGTGAGCGCTCCATGCCGTTTCCGGTCGATCCACTCCTCCATGCAGGGTCTTATTGCCGCTATGACGGCGTGCCTTAGATATATATTTTTCCCTCCTCATAAGTACATGTACATTAATTAACGCCCTGAAAGCAGTTTTTTCAGAATCATTTACTGCATCGATTTATATCATATACAATTTTTTAACCCAAAAATAATTAAAACTACGAACAAATTAAATCATTCAATACAAAATAAAGAAAAAGTTCTTTATTTCAAGAACGTTAAGTTCTTGGTTCTGCGAGAATTGCCATAATACATTCAATAAATAATAATGCGTATTAGAAGGTATTGTTAGGTATCGATAACTGATTCTACTAATGTCTACAAAGCCGGTCTAAACTTAAAAAAATTCCCCCTAAAAAAATAAATATTATTACGAAAAAGCGAGGTAACTTAATACATGTGCGGTAGGCAACACGGTAGGCATGAATGGGCGGGTGAAGGGGGCAGGGCACGCGGCACGTGGTCGCATCACCCATAATAATACTGTCTAAAATGGTGTTGTCACTTTTTTTAAAAATTCCAAATTTTTGGGAAGTTTGAAATAATGCGCGGAAAAATAGGATTATTTCAAAATTCATTAGTATTGGTGGTAGTATTTTAGTTGGTCTTGTGTATACCTAACCTTTCTTATCCTTTCGGGTCGGACGAGGTTTTCTTTACATATTGTAGATACCCCATCGAAATTTTATCTGAATTTTTCAGTGAAGATATCGCAAGTTCTAGATGCCCTTTAAACGGGGTTGCAGCATTGAAACATATAAATAAACAGAATAAAAGGGATCTCTTACAAATTCTTTCAAACTTCTCCCCGGAGGTTTTGCTGAGGGAAACATAGGGGAGGGTATCTGAGACGGAACGGCCAGCTTTGCTGTCGTGAAGAACTGCTACTTTTTATGCCGGGGCTACATTAGCAGGCGAAGATTCGTGTCACGTTGGCGCGCAAAATACCTATCCGTTGTCGAACATACACGATTTTCTTGCCAGCATTTTTTTTTATAAGTTTATAAACTAGCGCTTGACCGCAATCCCGCCTATGGTAAGCAGTGACGCAATCGTTGATGGTAAAGCGCACTAGTTTATTACGAGCCTATTCACTCTAGCCTTGAAGATACTCATATTATAGCAGACATATCTTTTAGGTGCACGGTGCAAAAAAAAAACACATTTTTACCAAATACTCGTTGCTAAGGACAGCCTCCGTGGCGTAGCGGTAGCGAACGCGACCGTTGCGCAAGGAGGCGCGGGTTCGATCCCCGCACTGTGCAAATATTTGTATGCATGAATATGACTATTTGCGCTGGTCTGGTCGTGCCTCGGACAGCACGTTAAGCCGTTGGTCCCGGTTGCCATACGAACATAAAGTGGCAGTCGTTACAGGTTGTTAGAGCCCTCAAAAGTTTAACAATTGTTCTAACTGCAATGCTTAGATATCGCCTTCGGGTTGTGGAGGTCAGGCGGCAGTCGCTTCACGGAAAATAGCGAAGTTTAGCCAAAATCAGCAGTTAGACTGGTAAAGCGGACCCCAGACTCCAAAGCTGAAAAAACCACGGATGCGACTGGGATTAACGCTGAGATGATGATGATTATGATGATCTTTTAGGTGCACGTGAAACTCAACGCGCCGTCGACCTGGCCTGGTCCTTACCTGGCGGAACAACCTCTTGCAGATTAAAACGTCTAATTTCCTTAGACTTTGACAAGTTTTTGTCATTTGTAAGCCGCTGAGATGAGTCTGCAACTAAATTATGTACGTTTTGAATTACGAGAATAGGGATGTATCCAAGGTATGAAAATTAAAAAAAAAATAGTCCCTCTTATAGATAATAAAAAAAATTAACACCCGTATTTTTCATTTTGTCGCAATTGCCGAAAACTACTGAGATATAGCGTATTAAAGTTAAGGAGTGGGGGCTAATTACGTCACGCCGTGGTATATTTTGTGCCACAGCGTGACGTCATGCGACATTTCAAATCAATATATCTTCCTAAGTATTTGAATGAAAGAAAAATTAAAAAATAGGTGTTCAATCCATACTAATATTAACTCTGTCTGTTTGTCTGCCTGTTACGCTTTCCCGCTTAAACCTCTCAACCGATTTTGATGAAATTTGGCACAGACAATCTTTAGACCCCGGGAAAGAACATAGGCTACCTTTTATCCCGTAAAAATTTGATGTTCCCGAGGGAAATCTAAAAAGCGTGATATAACCGAACTCTACGCGGGCGAAGCCGCGGGCGGAAAGCTAGTATTTTTTATAAATTTATCTGATGGACATTAAATATTTGTTTAGGATACAAACCAATTATAACAGGAACTCACTTCATTCAAAATACTGGTATTCAGCTACATCTGGTAGGACTGGAAGCTGACCTAAACAATGGTGAGAAAATGCAGGTAGGTAGTGTTTTTTTTTTTAATCGGATGCCCGTACAGAATTTTCCTCCGTATATCCCCTCCAAGTCATCTCATTGTTTGAATTTAATTTGCAAAACTCATTTGATATTCATTAATCTTTTCTTTTGGACTTGTAGAGTGAGGGAACGAGATGGACAGGGTAAAGTTGAAGGAGTTAGAAAGAGGCAGCAAGATTGTTAAAAGATTCTTGTCGTCTTTTGTTAATTTTTTAGGAGTAAAGAGTGACACGATTTGTTTTGATTATGAGGCCGTGATAAGGGATTATAACACAGCGGGTTATTGTAGAGAGCAGGGGTGGCCTAATGGTAACCACGACTTATAAGCTATAGGTCTTGGTTCGAACCCCGCCAGGCGCCTTCATAATCATCATCATCAATTTAGCCGAAAGACATCCACTGCTGGACATTGGCCTTCCCCAAGGTTCTCCACGACCACCGGTCCTGCGCCTCCCACATCCAGCGGTTTCCCGCGACCTTCACCAAATCTTAGGTCCATCTTGTCAAGGGCCTACGTTGCGTCTTCCGGTGCACAGTCGCCACTCGCCACTCGAGAACCCGTTGGCCCCATCGGGCATCGGCCCTACGGGCAACAGTCAGGCGCCTTACTTTTGTGTAAATTATTTCATCACCACTGCTCTCAAAACGGTGAAGGAAAACGTTGTGAGGAAACCGGCATGTCTTTGAAGCAAAAACAATAACTTGTGCCATCTACTAACCCGCACTGGGCCCGCTTCCATTACGGTCCACTCACTCTCACTGAGAGGAGGCCTGTGTCACACGAGTGAGAACATGGTGGCTACACCAAAAAGTTACAGTTCAAGAAAAAGATTGAAAATTCATAAATAATCAAGAATAATTAAGCCGCCTCCGCTGGATAGCGTTTGGACAGCAACATAGTGTCTTCTCGTGCCACAAACCGGCATGTCCTAGATGAAAAACTTCGAAAACATGTGACATCTACCAACCCGCACTGGGTCCGCGTGGTAGAAGACACCCAGGCCCATTGTGGCACCCTTTGTAAAATATTTTTATTTATGTTCTGTAATCTACAACGTGTAACATAAAGGGTATATACATAACAAAGGCATGGCATCTTTACATGATATCAAACGATATTGGAAGGGTTTTTTAATCCCATCTCTTTATGTTAGGAAGTTATGAGGAAAAACACCGCCTGTGATAGGCTACTATCATACTAGTCGCACAGAGATATTGAAGACATTTATCGGATTTTGGCAAGTAACGTGACGGGTAACGAGTAGTTAATAACGTATGTAGTGTGCTGCCACGTTTGTTATGATTTGATTTTAAGAAACACACGAAACCGAAAATTTGGTACCAATTTTTTGAGTATTTTATTTTGAGTTGAAACCCTTCCAATATCTTTTGATATCATCTAAAGATGCCATGCCCTTGGTATGTATATACCCTTTTTGTTACACGTTGTATATGGTGTACACCATGAAGAGTATTCTATTCTATTACGGCCCACTCCCTCTCACCGGGAGGAGGCCGCCGTCCCAGGAGTGGGACATTATAGCCTGATTATTTTATGTTTGTTCAAACAAAAATTCAAACTGGGATACAATACTTAGGTTTCCGTACCCAAGAGCAGAAACAAGACCCTATGTCCATACATCCGTCTGCACCAGAATTCAACACTAGTGCTTGGCCGCAATCCAGCTTGATGGTATGCAATCATTGATGGTAAAGCGCGCTAGTTTATTAAGAGCATATACCTACATGAAAAATAAATCTGAGTGAATAAGAAGGAAGATGGCAGTTGAGTGAGGTGATGCAATGTTTAACCCAACAACACGACCAACGACGCTGCGCCAGAGGGAGATTGATCTGGAGACAATTCACGACCAAACTCCCGACACAAAAATATTTGGAGAATCGTACCCGGCACACATCGCAATACAACTGCTGGAGCCCGCAGCCAGTTACCGCTGGGACTGTTCGTCTACTTCCTGCTGACTTGATTTAAACTTAAAGTTTGTATAGTTCAACTTAAAAGCCTACGTCAAAGTTAAGTTTCTCTGGTGAAATGTGGGTGTATTACATTGGGAGCCGGGCACATCGATTCGCAAACTGTAATCGTAAACTCAGCACTTTATCAAATCATTACTTTCAGACACGTATCCATAGGTAACCCACAAACAAAACAACGTTAACGTAACGTTGTTTTGAACTGTGAATTTAAACAGTCCGCACTTCATATCTTATGGGAGTGGTGTGTCCTTTGGCAGAATTAACGCAATATTATGTTGGATAGTGAAGTTACACCCGGAGTCGTTTATTATACGGACCTTCTAGAAACTAGAACTAATTTCCGTGCGTTCAGGCGCTTTTGCCATACCTATTATTGGAATCAATTGTAACAGCACATACCTACTTAGGACCCATTAACTTAATCAAATTTTATTCCGTGGTGCTTGGCAATCTGGGCTTCTCCCAGTTGCAATAATATCCCTTTGTGCCGATTGGCCTAGTTCTGTTCTGTCTCCTGCTTGTTATGGAGGGAAGTGGAAAAAAATATCTTTTTTCTTACTCCTCCGCTATTCTTTTCTGATTAATTTCGTTGCGGGACCCAAGACAGTTGAATCGTTTCTCCGGGACTCATCGAGCTTCATTGCTCGGCGTTTTTCTGGCGGTCTCCACTGTTGATTCTGGCTTTCAGGAGTTGCAGTGGGTTGGGCAATGTGTGGCGGGTTTTGTCCCAAAAAAAACCCCACAAACCACAAACTTATAAAACCAAATTCATCTCACAATTCAAAACACACTGGGCAACACACTGGCAACCTACGCGGGTGAAACCGCGGCGCGCAGCTAGTACTGATATATATTTACGTAACACACTGACAGTAGCAATGGGTTTTCGTTTGTGTCATTTTAACAGTCATTGCGTTATAATTACGTTGATGAATAGACAAATATTTCGAGAGTTTTGCCGGGAAAGCTAAGATGAGTATCACGCGCATTTTTCATTGGACTTTTAAAATTATTTATAGTATCGTTTACAATAAAAGCGCATGCTTTATGTAGTAAAAAGTGCATTCAGTAAATAATTCATAAAGAACATTGAAATATTGCAGCATAGTGGCCACATCATGACTTTGCCTCAAATCTCCCTCATAGACAGTTCACGCGGCCATCTTTTTCAACTGCATTACTGCGATATTCGCCTATTGGCTTTTTTGAAAATTTTGTTTCACAGTAATTTATGAAATGAAATTTTCTGAGAATTTCTATAATTTGTTAGACATGTTATTGGCAAAATTGTGGTATATATCCCACAGAGGCCATTGATCAAGAGTTGAGGTTGAATCTCACGTTGAAAAAAGAAGAAGAGGAAGACAAATATTTTGAACTTACTGAGCAATGTGCTTCACCTTTTAACCAGTCCAGTAGTTCCTGAGATTAGCGCGTTCAAACAAACAAACTCTTCAGCTTTATATATTAGTACAGATATATCAGTATTTCACTTGGAGAGACTACCTATCTGACCTCCACAACCCATTTATCGGGTAATACGACAGCCCTTGGTAAGATTGGTGGTCAGATTTATAGTATACTAGCTTTCCGCTCGCGGCTTCGCCCGCGTGGAGTTCGGTTATATCGCGCTTTTTAGATTTCTCTCAGGAACATCATATTTTTCCGGGATAAAAGGTAGCCTATGTTCTTTCTCAGGGTCTAAAGATTGTCTGTGCCAAATTTCATCAAAATCGGTTGAGAGGTTTAAGCGGGAAAGCGTAACAGACAGACAGACAGACAGAAAGAGTTACTTTCGCATTTATAATATTAGTATGGATACATATATCAGTATTACCCTTGGAGGGACTGCTTATCTGACCTCCAAATCCCAGTTACTGGCAAGATTGGTGTTCAAATTTGTAGTACTGCTTACTGACTTTCCGCCCGCGGCTTCGCCCGCATGGATTTCGGTATTTTTGTTTTCCATCGGAAATTTCAATTTTTTCCGTGATAAAAATTACCCTATTATTTAATCCGGAATTCTCACTTTACGCCTGCAATATTTCAAAGCTATCGGTTCAGTAGTCGTGAAAGCGGAACAAGCAAACAAACTCACTTTCTGATTTTTAATATTAGTAAGGGTCATCATCATCAACCTTTTTCTCGTCCCACTGCTGGGCACAGGTCTCCTCTCATACAGAGAAGGATTGAGCGTAATCACCACGCTTGCTCAATCGGGTTGGCGATTTCAGCCTTATAAAGTCCAGGTTTCCTCAAGATGTTTTCCTTCACCATCAGTCATTGGTGTCCAAGATATACTTAGAAAATACATATAACTTTAGAAAAGTTACATTGGTACTTGCCTGACCTGGAATCGAACCCGCGCACTCATACTTGAGAGGCTGGTGTTTTAACCACTAGGCCACCACGACTGATAAAAGTAAAAATATATCAATAGTTCACTTGGAGAGACTACCTATCTAACCTCTACAACCCACTTACTGGGTAATACGACACCCCTTGGTAAGATTGGTGGTCAGATTTACAGTTATAGTGTGTTATACAATTGCTGTATAGGATAACAGCATCCCTCGAACTTCAAAAACACAGATATTTAATCTTCAAATATGTTCACGCCACATCAAAGAGTTTCAACCTGTTTATTGAACCAACTCTCCAAGTATTATCCAAACCGCCGCTGAGCCTGTATGTCTGTATGTCCTCTGGTATCTACAGAACCGTATGTTTATTTTAGCTAATTGGAACGCGCGTCGCCTGCGGCGGTAGGGGTGAGGTAAGGTCGACGGATTAGGGGTGTCGATATATCGAATTGATTAAAGTTTATTACTAGCGGCCGCCAGCGACTTCGTCGCGTGGAGTTAGTTATGCTCCGCTCCTATTGGTCGCAGCGTGATGTTATATAGCCTAAAGCCTTCCTGGATTAATGGGCTATCCAACGCAAAAAGAATTGTTCAAATCGGACCAGTAGTTCCCGAGATTAGCGCGAACAAACAAACAAACATACAAACAAACTCTCCAGCTTTATATATTATCTAGTATAGATCATACTAGCGGCCCACCCCGGCTTCGCACGGGTGCAATGCTGATACCAAATACAGTACAGAAAAACTGTGAACGTTGTATAAAAAACACAGCGGCACCCCGCCCCCGCCGCCCCGACCGTCCGGTACCGCCGCAAACGCGACGTCCCGCAATTTTTAAATCTGTAACATCTTCGATAATATTCATTTAAATGAACCTATACTAAATCAACAATATATTGAAGGTATTCAATTGGATAAGGATTAATGCTGTATTGGTAACAATCGCTTCGAAAACTTTTTTTTTTATTTATAAACCAGCGCTTGACCGCAATCCCGCCTGATGGTAAGCAGTGATGCGATCGTTGATCGTAAAGCGTGCTAGTTTATTAAGAGCCTATTCACTCTAGCCTTGAAGACACTCAAATTGTAGTCCGACGGAAACACAGCCGCCGGTAATATTTGTCGTAAAAAGTAAATGACAAAAAAAATGTTAATGTGTGATATCCACAAGAGATAGACACTTTTCTGTAGACCTTTTCAATGTGTACAATAATTAGTAGATACATTATTTTGATGAATCTCGTAGGCGTCAGTCTGTGTTTCACTGCAAATGCGGAATAAATGTAATTATTTACGAGATGTGATGTCGTAAATAATTAAACTTTTTCAGCGTTAGGAACCTCTTAAATAATAGTATTTATCCACTTTTTAATGGATGTTATTATACAAATAAACCTTCCTCTTTAATCACTCTATCTATTAAAAAACCTCATCAAAATCCGTTGCGTAGTTTTAAAGATTGAATCATACATAGGGACATAGGGAAAGAGAAAGCGACTTTATTTTATACTATTGATATGATTTTATTTGAGCCGAAAAAGGCGCTGGTAACAGAACAGTTGTGTTAAAATCAGTTGTCATGGCATGGGCATGTGTTACGGAGAAAAAAGGGAAAATTTTGTAAGGAGAGTTTTGAGTATGAATGTCGACCAAGTGCAAGTCGGACTTGCACACAAAGGGTTACGTAGCATTATCTTTAAAAACATTTTAAAATTTAAAATCTTTTTAAAATCTATCGATAAAATAACCCTATCCTTTCCCATCCCTATCGATTCCTTGTTTAAATATTAATCGTAGCGACAAAGCCTCGTTTGTGGGCTCCCACCTTTATATTCACGACTGTTAGACAGGGGGTAGGTAGCACCTGAGGCAAGGGGTTTGGATCAACATTGTGCTTTGTGTTATTTTTTGGGCCAGTTGCTCTGTGGAGGACAAAGGCGCATATTGGCCTGTGTTGACTTTTTTGAATGCTATAAACTTGTGCTTGACCGCAATCCCGCCTGATGGTAAGCAGTGATGCAATCGTTGATGGTAAAGCGCGCTAGTTTATTAAGAGCCTATATTTTAGTAAATTTACTCAAAAAAAAAACTGAGTGAATAGGAAGGAAAACGGCAGTTTAGTGAGGTGATGCAATGTTAAACCCAACAACACGACCAACGATACTGCGCTAAATCCCCCGGGGGTTACTTTAAATACTTAAAACTAATTACATTTTTGTGACAGTCAAAAGATCGTGGCCATGGCTCGCTAGCTTGCCAGTTCGATAGGAAGTGCGTTCGCCATGCCGAGCGGCGGTTAGCGAAAACACGCACACTACTATGGTCGCGTTCCGTTTGAACAAAGTGTTTTTTTTTTTTTATAAATTATAAACTAGCGCTTTACTGCAATGCCGCGTGGTAGTAAGCAGTGATAAAATCGTTGATGGTAAAGCACGCAAGTTTATTAAGCCTGTTCACTTAAAAATCTTAGTGAGTAGGAAGGAAGACGGCAGTTGAGCGAGGTGATGCAATGTTAAACCCAACAACACGACCAACGATGCTGCGCCAGAGGAATATTAATCTGGAGACCGTCCACGACCAAACTTCCGAAACAACAACAATTGGCGCATCGTACCCGGCACACATTGCAACACAACTGCTTAGACCCGTCCTCCGTACGGCTTCACCAGACATCATGCTGGAACACGACGAATAGCTTGGCGGCAAGACTTTGTCTGGTGGGTGGTAACTTCTGCCATTAGCCACTGGTTTGTTGTTGGGATGGGAAATCATCAAATCACTTCTCCCGCTCTGGGCGGAGCGGAAGGGCGTCTCAGACTTTTACTGACTAAAACCCACCCGTGTTTCTTCACTTGCCTGTGCGACGGCCAGGGCCACGGTTTCTTGTTTAACCAACCCGCAACCCTGACCCAGGAGGCATCGGTCTTCGTGGACCCCGTCACGATATGTTGACATCTTTTTGAGGCGCGCATGAAACACAACGCGCCGTCGACTCGGGCCTGGTCCTTACCGGGCGGCGAGCTGGCCGATATTATGGCCCACCGCTGATAAACACAAAAATCAGAGGATATTCAACAGTTTGAATTATATCACAAATGCTGCCACCATTACTTTTAACGTCCGATGCTCCCTCGCTCTAACTTCAGTAATACACTGAACCCCTCCACTCCTTCGCTAATTACTTCGACTCCTCCGAGGTTTACGGATGAAGAGTTTCAATTTACAATTCACTGTTATTGTTTAATCACGATTTCTTTGACTAGGGACGCTTCGTAGATGAGATTTCGCCTATAAATATCCGTTTAAAGATTGATTTTTATTATGCACTAGCGGCCGCCAGCGACTTCGTCCGTGTGGTTTAGTTATGCACCGCTCCTATTGGTCGCAGCGTGATGATATTGTTACGAATGGACCTTATGTCGATGGCATAAGCTTCAATATCGCGTGACATGCAGTGTGTCACTTTTAAGCCCTATATCCCCAGATCTAGACATTTTCTAGGTACAATAATAAAACGCATTGCTAGACTTAGGACGGCCTATCGAATGGTACAGGTCTCAACAGTTTTGTCAACAAAGTGTCGACATCGAAATTTTCTATATACTATATAGTAAACTTACTTGTCATTGCCTACGATCGTCTGTACCTTCGTTGCTAATAAACTTCGTAACCCTTAACCGGCGTTTAAGTACCCCTAGCCCGTAACAATATATAGCCTAAAGGCTTTCAGGATTAATGGGCTATCCAACGCAAACAGAATTTTTCAAATCGTACAGTAGTTCCTGAGATTAGCGCGTTCAAACAAACTCTTCAGCTTTATACAATATGTAAAGAAAACCCTGTCCGATCCGTGAAGGTATTGTTAGGTATCGATAACTGATTCTACTAATGCCCACAAAGACAGGCTAAACTTAAAAAAAAATCCCCCTAAAAAATAATATTATTTCGCAAAAAGAGGTAACTTAATACATGTGCGGTAAGCAACCCCTTTCCGCGGGCGGTGGGGGTAGGGCACGTAGCACCTGTGACGTGGTCGCGTCCCTATTCGCTTATAATAATACCGGTGTTGTCACTTTTTTAAAAATTACCAAATTTCGGGGAAATTAGATTTAATTCCCGGGAAAAATAAATCAAATATATATATAATATATATATATATATAAATAAATAAATATTTCAAAATTCTATTGTATTGTTACTATGATGATTATGTAAAATTTTATATTATATTTGGTCATGTGTTTACCTAACCTTTATTATCCTTATGGGTCGGACAGGGTTTTCTTTACATATTGTATATTAGTATAGATTTTTAATGTATATATTTTTTTTCATTTTTTATATATTTTGTTTAGATCAGATTTAACCCTGCTAATTGGTTATTCAATTATGCACCTAACTATTAAGTATATAAATATAGTTCTTTATACAACGTTATTTTTTCTTTATACGAGACCTGAATATACACACATCAAAAGTGTCTAGGGATCAACATATATTTTTGCAATAACTTTTCTCCTGATTGATATTAATTAAAATTTTCTTTAAGGATTCATCAAATAAAGTGTTTTCGTTTGTCACAGTAACGATAAACCAAGTCACCTTTGCATTAATAAAGAAATTTGCCATTTTCCTAATAAAGGGATATTTGACATTTGAACCACTAACACAAAAGTTCGAAAAAAAGACTGAAATAACAGTTTTCTCTAAAATTTTATTGGGTAACTTAAACAATTAATAATCCGTGTTTCTACCGCGAACACTAACAACACAAGAACATCGGTTTGGCATACTCAAAATGAGTTCATCCAAATCACGCTGTGGAATGGCCGCCCATGTTCGTTGCAACAACAAAAAAAGGTCTTCTTGCGACTGGATACCCTCCATATTCGGCAGAGCTCTTCTCTGTAGCATATCCCATGCATGCTCAATCGGGTTCAAGTCTGGCGACTGAGCAGGCCAGGGCAGGACATTGATGTTAGCTGCGGCGAGAGTCTGTCTTACAACTCTTGCGGTGTGCGGTCGTGCATTATCATGCATTAACTGAAATAAGGGACCGATTTGCACTTGTAGAGGAACGATGACGTCTGATACAATCGTTTCAGCATAAATTTGAGCGTTGAGGTTGCCTCTGATCCAAATCAACTCAGTTCTTCCGCCGATCCAAATACCCGCCCATACCATGATGGTTCCACCACTATAAGGATGGACTTCCTGGCAGGATTTTAATCGCTGTTGGCGTCCAGGGGTTCTCCAGTGTCGTATACGTCTTGTATCCGGTCTCATACCAAAACGAGACTCATCAGAAAAGCACACGAAACGCCATTGTTCTTCTGCCCAATTTCTGTGTTCAAGAGCCCATTGATATCGAATCCTACGATTGTGCATTGCTATAGGTGGTACCCGTAGCGGTCTTCGGGAATGAAGGTTCACTTCATGCAAGCGGTTTCTGACTGTTTGGTCGCTAATTAAGTTCCCTGAAGAGTGATGAAGCCTCACGGCTAACATCATGGCGGTTATTGTTGGAGCTCTTCGAGTTAAGATTTGAATGTATCGGTCTTGTCTCCGTGTGGTGCAGCGATACCGTCCTCCATGGCGCTCAGCCACGGTACCAGTGCTTCGGTAACGTGTCCAAAGTCGACTGATAACACTCTGACTTGTATTCAGAGCTAAAGCCACAGTACGTTGCCGGGAACCAGCTTCTATCATTCCCACGGCTCTGAGCATTTCTTCCCTGCTTAAATGACGTCGCCGCTCCATAATAACGTTGGTTTTAATCAGTAGTAGGGAAACAGTAGCACTAATAATGTCTTCAATGCGTTGTATGTTTTTATAGGGAAAATATTGACAGCTGATTTTCATCTTTTACTCGAATTTGATTCACAGTTCCTGATTCAAATTATGAAATGCACCAAAAAGGATCCATATAAATTTATAAAATCATAAATTTATTACAAAGCCACATCTCAATCTCAAGAAATCCGCATAAAAATGCTTGATCCCTAGACACTTTTGATGTGTGTAGTTTGTTCAGAATAAGCAACTGAATCGGTTCCAATAATTTTTACACCATGTTATATTTTTTCCCAAAATATTATGAAATTGTTGAAGTGTGGTTACCGAACGCGCTACGCAGTTTACGATAGATTATAGTAATGCTTGCCCGCGAAACAGCTGACGCCAAAAGTCAACGCACCGATCTCCCGCCCGCGGAGCTTTGACCACATTTTTGTTAAGACAATCACGTTTGATAACAAGCTCCTATCTTTATGTTTTTTTTTTTATGATATCTTTTTGGTTTTTTTAAGAGGGAACTCTAGCGGTGCTTTCTCTATACAAACGTATTCCGCTGTTTTGTTCGTGGATAATGCTTTTAGAGCAATCATTTTTCTACAATTTCACACCGTGATTACACGGATTGTAATTTGATTTTTTTTTTTTTTATTATATTATAAACAGCGCTTGACCGCAATCCTGCCTGATGGTAAGCAGTGACGCAGTCGTTGATGGTAAAGCGCACTAGTTTATTAAGAGCCTATTCACTCTAGCCTTGAAGACACTCAAATTGTAGTCCGACGGAAACACCGCCGCTGGCAAATTATTCCAGTCCCTCGATGTACGCGGTATAAAGGCGGAGGCGAAACGCTTCGTCCGGATCGTAGTGGCGTTAACAACGTAAGGGTGGAAACCAGCCGTACGACGGGTCGTCCGCTGGTGGAACGGAGATGGGGGAATTAAATCATGCAATTTTTTCCGAACCTTAATTAATAAAAGAATTACGAAATTTCAAAATCGCGAAAAATAACCCATTTTTACCGTGATGTTCAGAAGTATTTGAAAAAAAAAAATAGTAGCATACTACATATACTTTTCCTCTAAATTTTGATATAAAAATAATTGAGATCTGTTGTGTTTTGAAAAAGAAAACAGCGGAATACGAAACGTCTTTTCGTCAACGTTTTTGTAGGTAAAATCAGCCTGAGCTGCAACTGTCCTTTTCGCACTTTACCGGGAGAGGTTGGAAGCAGCGCGACGGCAATAGTTTCTTTAAATACCTATTTTCCAAATTCCTCGGCACTAGAGTCCCCTCCTGGACACGTGTTTCGAGTTTCGCATAAACAAAAAATAATGTTGTATAAGCAAGTTTGTTTAAGCAAGTTTGTATAAGCAAGTTTGTATAAGCAAATTTGTATAAGCAAGTTTGTATAAGCAAGTTTGTATAAGCAACTTTGTATAAGCAAGTTTGTATAAGCAAGTTTGTATAAGCAACTTTGTATAAGCAAGTTTGTATAAGAAAGTTTGTATAAGCAAGTTTGTATAAGCAAGTTTGTATAAGCAAGTTTGTATAAGCAAGTTTGTATAAGCAAGTTTGTATAAGCAAAGTTTGTATAAGCAAGTTTGTATAAGCAAGTTTGTATAAGCAAGTTTGTATAAGCAAATTTGTATAAGCAAGTTTTTATAAGCAAGTTTGTATAAGCAAGTTTGTATAAGCAAGTTTGTATAAGCAAGTTTGTATAAGCAAGTTTGTATAAGCAAGTTTGTATATGCAAGTTTGTATAAGCAAGTTTGTATAAGCAAGTTTGTGTAAGCAAGTTTGTATAAGCAAGTTTGTATAAGCAACTTTGTATAAGCAAGTTTGTATAAGCAACTTTGTATAAGCAAGTTTGTATAAGCAAGTTTGTATAAGCAAGTTTGTATAAGCAAGTTTGTATAAGCAAGTTTGTATATGCAAGTTTGTATAAGCAAGTTTGTATAAGCAAGTTTGTGTAAGCAAGTTTGTATAAGCAAGTTTGTATAAGCAAGTTTGTGTAAGCAAGTTTGTATAAGCAACTTTGTATAAGCAAGTTTGCTTGTGGCTAAAATAATAACAGCTATATAGGGCCCCTAGTCTGGTGTTAAAATAGCGACAGAATGATCGATCAATGATCTCATAATGGTCGATTTTGCTTTTTTTATAATAATAATATTACAAAATCGGCTGCCGGCAGAAGTTACTACCTACCAGACAAAGTCTTGCTGCCAAGCGAATCGTTGTGTTCCGGCATGATGTCTGGTGAAGCCGTACGGAGGACGGGTCTGAGCAGTTGTATTGGGATGTTTGGCTCAACACGCCAAATGTTGTTGTGTCGAGAATTTGGTCATGGAGAGTCTCCAGATCAATCTCCCTCTGGCGCAGCATCCTTGGTCGTGTTGTCGGGTTT
Source organism: Sesamia nonagrioides (assembly GCA_017933935.1). NCBI lineage: Eukaryota > Metazoa > Arthropoda > Insecta > Lepidoptera > Noctuidae > Sesamia > Sesamia nonagrioides. Next base: position 135,257 of record JADWQK010000856.1, read on the forward strand.
AACATTGCATCACTTCGTTCAACTGCCGTCTTCCTTCCTATTCATTAAGTTTTTAAAGTGAATAGGCTTAATAAACTAACGCGCTGTACCATTAACGATTGCATCACCGCTTACCATCAGGCGGGACTGCGATGAAGCACTAGTTTATAAAAAAAAAAAAAATCTGCGCGTCAATACCAATTATTGGACTTTGTTAGAGCCGCGTCGCAACACGAACTCCAAGACGTTCGTTGTGCGTGTTCCGACACTTCATCTCGAGAAGTTTCTCAAAGAAGAGAAAAAAACAATTTTTCAAAATTCAACAGACCAGTGGACTGGAAGAATGGATAAACATGGCATGACTTGTGAATTGTAAGCTCCATTGGCTCCAGTTCGTGACAGGGTGACGGTACGCTGAACAAGTTGTCATGAATTTGTCAAGTACGATGGAACGTGTTTGATACTTTGACTACCATCACGAGAATAGTGTTCAAAAAGAAACAAAATACGTTTATTTGCGGCAACCATGACGCAAATAATTTAGAAAAGCACAAAAAAATAAGAATGAACAGAATATGCGTCACATACACGTAACACGGCTGTCGCTCAGCATTATGCTGCTACCTTGTGCAAAACAGAGCCCAGCCCTAGTTTTTTTTGTGACAGTCGGTGCTGACGTAATGATGTACTTAAAGGAAAAGTATTTTAAACAATCAGGTATGTAAAACTGGAGCACGGGCGAAGAGTAGCACGCCTGTTGGTGTTCTATAGGATGCATTTTGGATTGTGTGCCCGAGGGAATTGCATGACTTAATTCCTCCATCTCCCTTACGTTGTTGACACCACTACGATCCGGACGAGGCGTTTCGTCTCGTCTTTTATACCGCGTATATCGTGGGACAATTTGCCAGCGGCGGTGTTTCCGTCAGACTACAATTTAAATGGGCTTCAAGGCTAGTTAGTCTGCTGTAGTTAGTGACTGGCTAGGTTGTCGCTTTACCATCGGGCGGAATTGCAGTCAAGCACTAGTCTATAATTAGAAAAAAAAAAGAAAAAAAAAAGCTATTTTTCTTATAGAAAATATCAAGTTGTCACAGTCGCAGTCGGCACATCTTGGAGGGCGCCTTATCAGGGGTTGTAGCATGAATTTTAATATTTAATTAAAAACTTTACCCCGCACCGGCCGTTATATTCATATCTTGGACAATTTTACAGGAAATTGAGACTAAACTCTTCAAAATTAACGTCAATAACTTCTTCTAATGGGGCTGTTACGAATATAAAAATGTTATTGTAAATAAAAATTGCAATCGTGATACTGAGCGTTATGAGTGAAAACTGAAATCATTAAAAAACATAGAATACACAAAAAGTAAAAGAACCGGCCAAGTGCGAGTCGGACTCGCGCACGTAGGGTTCCGTATCATTATCTTTAAAAACGGCATAATAATCACGTTTTTTGTATTGGAACCCCCTTCAATATACATTTTATTTTATAATTATTTATTTTTAATTTTAATATATAACCAAATTATGTATTTCCGTTATTAACATGGAGCAAATACATGAATAGGGTTCAGTTTTACCTTTTAGGTACGGAACCTTAAAAACAAAAAACTACCACAGTTTCGGGTCGGTCGCGCTCACGCGAATTCAATGTTTTTCCCATCCAACAAAAAAAGCTGAACATCGGGGACACACAAAGGCACATGTATGAGCACATGCATTAAGTAGGTTGACTTTGTAGGCATTAGTAGAATCAGTTATCGATACCTAACAATACCTTCACGGATCGGACAGGGTTTTCTTTACACATTGTATCTATATACACACCACACTACAAAAACATTCAACAGCATTATCTCAACCCACCCCCATTACACTTGACCATAATACACACAGAGCAGGGGTTGAAATCACCCCTCTTCCAACCCTAAAGGCGCGAGCACACTTCCATGTTAAAAGGGACTTACAATCCATAAATCTATATTCTCCTTTATGGAAAAGGTATTAAATAATATTCATGTGGAAAGTGTCAAGATCACGCGTCGTTCTAACTTTGGTTAGATAAGTATATTATCTGTTTTGATCGACTGTGAAGGTTGAATGGGAAAGTTTTTTTTTTATTATTATTTATAAACTAGTGCTTGACTGCAATCCCGCCTGATGGTAAGCAGTGATGCAATCATTGATGGTAAAACGCACTAGCTTATTAAACCTATTCACTTAAAAAAAAACTGAGTGAATAGGAAGGAAGACGGCAGTTGAGCGAGGTGATGCAATGTTTAACCCCTCAACACGACCAACGATGCTGCGCCAGAGGGAGATTGATCTGGAGACCCTCCACGACCAAACTCCCGACACAACAACATTAGGCACATCGTACCCGGCACATATCGCAACACAACTGCCCAGACCCGTCCTCCGTACGGCTTCACCAGACATCATGCCGGAACACGACGAATCGCTTGGCGGCAAGACTTTGTCTGGTGGGTGGTAACTTATGCCGGCGGCTGATGTTGTTGCCTACCACGGAGTAACTAAGTAAGTAAGTTATGTTGTTTAGCTCCACAAGGGCTAAACTTAGCATTCGGAAACTTTGTTGAAGGTTTTTTTTTATCTGCTCTCTCCTGATACTGTAGTCAGAGACGTTATTTTCCTTTATTATCCTTTTGTTCTACTATTTTTCTTATGCATATTGTTATACAATTCTTCTTACATTCTATTACATTCAGCTCTTAAATGCCTATACCTACCATTTACTCTATTATAGATATCTTTTACAATATGCATTTCTTACTGCTACCTATACTAGTTTATTATTTGCTATTATTTGATGACTGTTTTATAAAGGGTATACAATATGTAAAGAAAACCCTGTCCGACCCATAAGGATAATAGAGGTTAGGTAAACACTTGACCAAATGTAATATAAAATTTTACATAATCATCACAGTAACAGTAATAATGAATTTTGAAATAATCTTTTTGTCCCGGGAATTAATTCCAATTTCCCCGAAATGTGGTAATTTTTAAAAAACTGACAACACCATTTGTGACGGAGCGAATAGCGATGCGACCACGTGCCGCATGCCCCGCCCCCCTTCACCCGCGCATGTATGCCTATCGGGTTGCCTACCGCACATGCATTAAGTTACCTCGCTTTTTTTGAAATAACATTTTTTTTCTGGAGATTTTTTTTTTAAGTTTAGTCCGGCTTTGTAGGCATTATTAGAATCAGTTAACGATACCTAACAATACTTTCACGGATCGGACAGGGTTTTCTTTACATATTGTATATGTATATCTAACATCAACGCACAAACGAGTACCATGGATCCAGTACATGATTCTGAACCCCCCAGTGATGGAATTTTTTGTCGGCTTTTTCATGATTTAAAAAAAAATATATGTAGTTTTTTTTTCACTTCAGACCGTTCACAATTGCTATACTTTTATAACCCAATAATATTTTAAAGTAAACATTAAATAATTCGCTAATTACATAAAAAAGAGCAATGAGAACAAAACCCGAAAAACTATCTTATCAGCTGATTTAATAGAGTTCACATCAGGGATCAACGTCATACCTACAAACCCGCACGGCGGCACGCTTGCAACGTTCAAAAGCCAAGCCGACACTTTTTTTAAACAGTGTGTATTCTGTAATCGTTCATTAACGACATAAATGACTATCATAATTTTATTAGTGGCATGCGGTCTAACCTTTTCGCGAAGTTTGCGTAAGGATGTCAGATACACCCTGTATATTCCACAATATCCAATTCACTACATCTTCACTTTGATGTTATCGTTGAAGGTAAAGGGCGCTAGTTTATTAAGAGCCTATTCACTAAAAAAACTAACCTATTAGCAAGGAAGATGGTAGTTGAGCAATGCAATGTATGATGCTGCGCGAGAGGGAGATTGATGTGGAGACCCTTCACGACTAAACTCCTGGCACAACAACATTTGCCGCATCGTATCCGCTGTCCTCCGTCCGGCTTCACCATTAACCAGAACACGATGAATCGCTCGGCGGCAAGACTTTGTCTGGTGGGTGGTAACTTCTGCCAGCAGCTGATGTTATGGCCTACCATCAAAGGACATTAGTTGAACTTTTTGTCGAAATAAACTAATAGATGATCACATCAATTCCATTCTCAGAGTTTTTTTTTTTTATCCATTCTCCATTCTAATATTATAAATGCGAAAGTAACTCTGTCTGTCTGTCTGTTACTCTTTCCCGCCTAAACCTCTCAACCGATTTTGATGAAATTTGGCACAGACAATCTGTAGACCCTGAGAAAGGATATTGGCTACCTTTTATTGAAAAAAATTATATTCCAGAGGGAAATCTAAAAAGCGCGATATAACCGAATTCCGCAAAGCGAAGCCGCGGGCGGAAAGCTAGTAAATTATAAACTAGTGCTTGACCGCAATCCCGCTTGATGGTAAGCAGTGATGCAATCGTGGATGGTAAAGTGCAGTAGTTTAATAAAGAGCCTATTCACTCTTGAAGACACTTAAATTCTAGTCCGACGGAAACACCGCCGCTGGCAAATTGTTTCAGTCCCTCGATGTACGCGGTATAAAAGCAGTTATTTACAATTCTACTAACCAGCCTATCTAGTCCATGACGATGGAAAAGTATTTAACGTCAATAAATAGTGATCGAGTTGAAACAGTGCCAACTGAAGACTGATTACCAATGACAGATATATTATTAGCATACATAGCATTTGATCAGGGTTCACTTGCACTGTTCATTTCTGACTCAAAGACCTCAAAGAGATGTCAGCACATCGTGACGAGGTCCACGAAGACTGATGCCTCCCGGGTCAGGGTTGCGGGTTGGTTAAACAAGAAACCGTGGCCCTGGTGCACAGGCATGTGAAGAAACGCGGGTGGGTTTTAGTCAGTAAAAGTCTGACACACATTTCTCGGTGGTAGGTCACAACATCAACCGCCGGCATAAGTTACCACCCACCAGACAAAGACATGCCGCCAAGCGATTCATCGTGTTCCGGCATGATGTCTGGTGAAGCCGTTCGGAGGACGGGTCTGAGCAGTTGTGTTGCGATGTGTGCCGGGTGCGATGCGCCAGATGGTGTTGTGTCGGGAGTTTGTTCGTGGAGGGTAGCGGGATCCGAAGCACGGTTCTCCGCTGGCCGACCGCAGGTAGTTGGGGGCCCAAGTAGTGTGCCAGCCACATACGAAAGGCTGCCCCGCCAACTGCGAAAAATCCCAGGGTGGCCCCATCGTGCAATCGCACGCGTGCATCGTGGGCCGATGGCGATCCCTGGGGGGGTTCGGGCGTCCCCGCAGTCTCCAGAACAATCTCCCTCTGGCCCAGCATCGTTGGTCGTATTGTTGGGTTTATCATTGCATCACCTCACTCAACTGCCGTCTTCCTTCCTATTCACTCAGTATATAAACTTAATATGAAAAGTTACAAAAGGAAAAGTAGGTGTGCACAGCGGGCGCACGTCCTCTCGTTCATAGTGCACCTCTCAAACATCCGAGGTTTGCACTCCAATATCGATGCAGTCCATTACCACCTTGAGACTGAAAAGCCCCACCTACTTTTCTTGACGGAGACCCAGATCAGATGTCCGACTGACGCGGCGTACCTCGGCTACCCGGGATACTCTTTGGAGCATCATTTCCTGCAGCGTGCCGGGGTCTGTGTGTATGTCCGCAATGACATCTGTTGCCGGCGCCTCCGTCACCTCGAAGACCCTCACTTCTCGTCCCTATGGCTGTTGGTGGACACTGGTGTGGACAAAATTGTTTACACCTGTGTCTACCGATCGCACAGCGGTGATCAGGAGACGACTCGTTTATTTGACCACCTCAGTGAGGCTGCTGACAATGCGCTGCATCGGCACCCTGACGCTCAGTTCGTCGCTCTGGGGGACTTCAACGCCTGCCACCAGGACTGGCTCTTCCCATACCAGAGGACCGACCACGCTGGGAGAGAAGCGCGAAACTTCGCGCTTTCTATGGGCCTTTCCCAGCTGGTAGAGCAAGCGACTAGGGTGCATGATGTAGCTGGCCATACTGCCAACTGTTTGGACCTTCTGCTGACCACTGATCCGGACAGATGTGTTGTAACAGTTTCCTCACCGTTGGGAACTTCAGACCACTGTCTGGTGAAGTCTGTATCGTCCTTCTCCCCACCAGATCACGACTCTCGTGGTGAACGGCGAATGTGGCGATACAGGTCAGCGGATTGGGATGAGATGCGCCACTTCTTTGCGTCTTATCCTTGGCAGCAGGTATGCTTCTCTTCTGACAATCCTTCGAGCTGTGCGGACGCTATAACCGATGTGGTGCGTCAAGCTATGGAGTATTTTATCCCATTCAATGACGTGCCCGTCGGTGGCTCGGCTCGCCCATGGTTCAATGCCGATTGTGTCCAAGCTGAACAGCGTAAGCACACGGCATTTCTCGCCTGGGTTGACGCTCGTGACCGCGGAGCTCTGGATCTAAGCTCAAAGAAGAGAGCCTTTAACCGTGCTGCCAAGTCCTACAAGAAGGCGCTCAAGAAGGCTCGCTTCGACCGCATTACCCATATTGGCAACAAGTTATCTGCGCAGCCATCCGGTAGCAGATCTTTTTGGTCCCTTGCCAAATCGGTTGAGGCGAACTTCTGTCGGCCCTCACTGCCTCCGCTGGTTAGGCCTGATGGAACACTGGCTCATACGGCAAGAGAGAAAGCAGGTCTCTTTGCTTCTCTCTTTGCCTATAATTCGCGTCTTGATACTGGCAGTGCTACTCCACCTAATTTACCTCATTGCGGAGCTTCAATGCCTGAGGCTCGCATTAGAAACAAGGAGGTTCTGAGAGTACTGTGTCGTCTGGACGTGAATAAGGCTAGTGGTCCGGATGGTATACCAGCGATTGTTCTTAAAGCATGTGCGCCCGAGTTGTCTCCTGTATTGACGCGCTTGTATCGCCTCTCATTTAGGACTGGTATAGTGCCCAAGTCCTGGAAGCTTGCTAACGTGCAGCCCGTGCCCAAGAAGGGTAGTCGTGCCGATCCTGCCAACTATCGGCCGATTTCGATCACCTCCATACTTTGCAAAATTATGGAGCGTCTATTGAACTCGCGCCTCTTGGCATACCTGGAGGGTAACGATCTCCTCAGTGACCGACAGCACGGGTTTCGCCGCAATCGGTCAACTGGGGACCTACTAGTGTATGCCACTCACTTGTGGGGCGAGGCCCTCGAGAAGAATGGGGAAGCGATTGCTGTCTCCCTTGATGTCTCGAAGGCCTTCGACCGGGTATGGCACGCTGGCCTTTTGAGTAAGCTTCCAGCGTACGGCATTTCCCCTAGCCTGACTGGCTGGGTAAAAGACTTCCTGACTGAACGGTCCCTCCGAGTTGTTGTCGACGGATGCTCTTCTGAGCCCATGTCAACTAATGCCGGTGTTCCTCAGGGGTCTGTTCTCTATGCAACTCTGTTCCTGCTGCATATTAACGATCTGCTGATGCCCGGTATCTATGGGTATGCAGATGACAGCACAGTTGTAGAGAGATACCTGCCGGATGCTCGGGCTAGTAGGGAATCAATCCGGTCCGAAAGAGAGGCCATGGTTGAGCGAACGAGTGTTGCACTGCAGGCAGTCTCCGAATGGGGCAATGCCAATCTTGTAGCATTCAATGCCGCCAAAACACAGGCGTGTCTTTTCACCGCCAAAAGGAGCCCGTTCACCTTGGCCCCTACTTTTCGGAATGTGTCCTTGGAGTGTTCCGACCGCCTTCAGCTTTTGGGAGTTGAGATTTCCTCGAACCTTAACTTTGGGCGGTTCATTGAGTCCAAGGCCAGGGTGGCTGCCAGGAAACTTGGCGTTATCGCAAAGGTCCGGCAGTACTTCACACCTGGGCAGCTTCTAATGTTATACAAAGCACAGGTCCGTTCGTGTGTGGAGTACTGCAGCCACATTTGGGCTGGTGCTGCCAAGTGTCACCTGGCCACTTTGGATTCAGTGGAGAGACGTGCAAAGAGGCTGATTGGTGACCCTGATCTAACTCGAGTTGGTCTCCAAAGCCTAGAGCACAGGCGTAGAGTAGCCAGCCTTTCGGTGTTCTATAGGATGCATTTCGGGGAGTGTGCGAGGGAATTGCACGATTTAATTCCCCCATCTCCGTTCCACCAGCGGACGACCCGTCGTACGGCTGGTTTCCACCCTTACGTTGTTAACACCACTATGATCCGGACGAAGCGTTTCGCCTCCTCCTTTATACCGCGTACATCGAGGGACTGGAACAATTTGCCCGCGGCGGTGTTTCCGTCGGACTACAATTTGAGTGTCTTCAAGGCTAGAGTGAATAGGCTCTTAATAAACTAGTGCGCTTTACCATCAACGATTGCGTCACTGCTTACCATCAGGCAGGATTGCGGTCAAGCGCTGGTTTATAATATTTAAAAAAAAAAAAAAAAAACACGCCCTTCCGCTCCGCCCTGGGTGGCTTTGATGGTTAACCGGTGACATTGAAATAATTTGACAAAATAATGAAGAATATAACTATTTATCATGACATATGTAGGTCTCCCCCAAGGATCTCCTCGACGACCGGTCCTGCGCCTCCGGCATCCAGCGGTTTCCCGCGACCTTTACTAAGTCGTCGGTCCACCTTGTCGAGGGCCTACCCACGCTGCGCCACTCGAGAACCCGTCGGCCTCCGGCATCGCTCCAAGGGCAATGTGTCCAGCCCACTGCCACTTTAGTATTGCAGTTCTTCGGACTATGTCGGTTATTCTCGTTCTTCTGCGGATCTCCTCATTCCTGATTCGATCACGCAGTGAAACCCCAAGCACAGCCTTCTCCATTGCCCTTTTTTATTTCCATTTTTGTTTATGTTTCGCTTTCTTGATATATTGACGCTAGCTGGTTTAAGGTGAATAATTTAATTTAATGCTCTGTGTTTTGATTTTTAAGCCTAGAGGCTATTATTTTTAAGCCTAGAGGCTATTATTTTTAAGCCTAGAGGCTATTATTTTTTATGTAATACATATCTACAACCAGCGTTTTTATAAAAATAAAATCATTATCACCATATCAGCGTTAATCCTTGTCGCATACGAAGGTTTTTTTTTCAGCTTTGGAGTCTGGGGTCCGCTTTACCTGTCTAACTATTAATTTCGCTAAGCTTGGATATTTTCCATGAAGCGACTACCGCTGTACTTCCAAAACCCAAAGGCGATATCGAAGCATTGAAGTTAGACCAATTGTTGGGCTTTTGAGGGCTCCAACAACCCGTAACGACTGCCACTAGATGTTCGTATGGCAACCGGGACCAACGGCTTAACGTGCTTTCTGAGGCACGACCAGACCAGTGCAAATATTCATATTCATGCATACAAATATTTGCACTGCACGGGGATCGAACCCGCGCCTGCTTGCCCAGCGGCCGCGTTCGCTACCGCTACGCCACGGAGGCTGTCCACTGCAACTAGAAACAAAAAATAAAATATTTTGAATTTTGAATTACAAGGGAGATGCTGTTTTGATGAAGTTCGTCATCCTACAACACAGTATGTGAGATGTCTGGCGTTTAATACAAGAATAACGTCCAATATATCTTGTCCGATTGAATTTAGAACGTATTCAGCTCTCGATACTGTTTTATTTTGAATGTCAGTCTATTTGTTTGGAATTTTTATTGAGGATAAGCTATACAACTACAAACGATAGGAAAGTTAAATAAAAAAAATAGGGTTTCGTATCCGCTAAAACACACCTTGTCTGAAAGACAGTCTGTCAAGAGATTAGATTTTTATAGATCGGTTTTGTACATCGACCCGTTTGCACTGGTCTGGTCTCGCCTCGGAAAGCACGTTAAACCGTTGGTCACGGTTGCCATACGAACATCTAATGACAGTCGATGCGGGTTGTTGGAGCCCTCAAAAGTCGAACAATTGGTCTAACTGTAATGCTTCGATATCGCCTTCGGGTTCTGGAAGTCAGACGGCAGTCGCTTTACGGAAAATATCGACGTTTAGCCAAAATCAGCAGTTGGACTGGTAAAGCAAACCCCAGAGTCCAAAGCTGAAAAAGCTTTGGATGCGACTGAGATCAACGTTGAGAATCAGATGATGATGATAGTTTGGTACGTCGACCGTAAGGGACATTTTGCCAAAATTAACTACAAATGTAGTTCAATACAGTTTTTTGAGCTCTTTCGAATGGTCAGATTTAACACCTTCGAGACTTAAAAAAACCCTATACTTACGCCACAGCCACAGAAAACTCATGATATTCAATATTTATTGCAAAGGTCCGGCAGTACTTCACACCTGGGCAGCTTCTAATGTTATACAAAGCACAGGTCCGTTCGTGTGTGGAGTACTGCAGCCACATTTGGGCTGGTGCTGCCAAGTGTCACCTGGCCACTTTGGATTCAGTGGAGAGACGTGCAAAGAGGCTGATTGGTGACCCTGATCTAACTCGAGTTGGTCCCCAAAGCCTAGAGCACAGGCGTAAAATAGCCCGCCTTTCGGTGTTCTATAGGATGCATTTCGGGGAGTGTGCGAGGGAATTGCATGATTTAATTCCCCCATCTCCGTTCCACCAGCGGACGACCCGTCGTACGGCTGGTTTCCACCCTTACGTTGTTAACACCACTACGATCCGGACGAAGCGTTTCGCCTCCTCCTTTATACCGCGTACATCGAGGGCCTGGAACAATTTGCCAGCGGCGGTGTTTCCGTCGGACTACAATTTGAGTGTCTTCAAGGCTAGAGTGAATAGGCTCTTAATAAACTAGTGCGCTTTACCATCAACGATTGCGTTACTGCTTACCATCAGGCAGGATTGCGGTCAAGCGCTAGTTTATAAAATTTAAAAAAAAGATAATAATAATAAATGGTGTATTGGGCAAAAATAAATGTGCTCCTGTAAAGTTGCCATTTGTCCCTTCGCCTATTTAGAGTACGGTTGACATTATCACCCTATATGGATTTAGATTTTTATTTTTGCCTTTTGTTATTATTTCTTTTAATTACCTTACTTACATATAATTTCCATTTTTAAATATTTGTATAAAAAAAAACAAAAACATTTAAAAATATAAAAAATAGTAGCCCACCGGTATCGGGAACAGGGTCCAAGATACCGGCGGTCAGGGCTCCAGAGAGAGGAACTTCCTGACAATGCGAGCCGTGTCCAGCAGTACCGCTTTCTGAATCAAGCCCTTGATCCAGCTGCCTAACGAGAGCCTCCTGAGGTGTTGGTCGAGGCTCTTGGCTATTAAGCCATTGGCTGTCACGACTATCGGTACAATGATTGCTGAATCCAATCTGATTATTATTATTATTGCATTTTTATTTTTTTGTACCGATTCGGTGTCAGTTGTGATTGTTTGCTGCACTGGGTGACGTCTATACGTCGGCGCGGCTGTCGCTGAAAACCAGCGCTGGACTCGGTTTTGCATAGGGTCGCAGCATAATGCTGAGCGATAGCCATTTTGCGTGGATGTGACGCATGTCAACTATTATCACTCACTTGGTTTTGGACACTTTTACGTCATGTTTACCGCATATAAACGTATTTTCTTTCTTTGTTTCTTTACAGAACTTTTCGTTTGCGAATTCGACTCGCATTTGACCGGCTTTCAGGGTTCGGTACCTAAAAGCTAAAACGGAACCCTATTCACGAGACTTCGGTGTCCGTCTGTCCGTCCGTCTGTCACCAGGCTGTATATCATGAACCGTAATAGCTAGACAGTTGAAATTATCAGAGATTATGCATTTTTGTTGTCGCTATAACAACAAATACTAAAAAAGTATTTAAGGCTTCCACACAACAATGTAATTTTTATTTTCCGTTTCTTGGTCCATATTAATAACGGAAATAGAATCCTTTTTTTACGTTTTTAAAGATAATGGTACAGAACCCTTCGTGTGCGAATTCGACTTGCATTTGGCCGGATTTTTATTTTACAGAAAATAATAAATAAAAATAAAAATAAAAAAGCCTTTTATTTCTGAACAGAAGAAGGTAAGAAGTTAATAGTTATGAATTAAAAAAGTTAAAGTAACATAATAAAATAAAAAAAAAAATAACTTAACAATATATTAAATGAAAAAGTTTTTTTGGTTTTATTCTTCTGCCAGAACCCCTCTGCAGGTGAAGGCCTCCTCCAAGGATGACCAGTCTTCTCTAGATTTGGCTATTTGAGACCAATTTTCACCGGCGACTTTAACAACGTCATCTTCCCATCTTGCACAGGGTCTTCCTCTTCTCCTCTTGCCAAGTGGGCCTTTCCAGGCTGTAACTATTTTGGTCCATCTCTGGTCTTTCAAACGTGCTACATGTCCGGCCCATTTCCATTTTAGAGTCAACGCTTGTTGTAGTCCATCTTTGGCATTTGTTGCTCCTCTTATTTTTGTGTGACGTATTCTTTGAATTTTTTTTGATGTTTAACATACTGCGCTCCATTCCACGTTGACATGTTACTATCTTATTTTTAACGTTATTGCTGAATATCCATGTTTGGCAGCCGTATGTCAAGCAGGGCAAGAGGCAAGAGTTCATGACCTTCGTTTTTATGTTGGTTGGTAAGCTGCCCTTGAATATTTCTTTTAGGCTCCAGTATTTGTTCCATGTTAGTTGTGTCCTTCGTTCGACTTCTCGTTCGTTATTTTCGCGAGTGAAGCTGATTTGCTTACCTAAGTACAAGTACTGGTCTGTATATGTCAGAGGCGCGCTGCCAACCGATACTGTTCTCCTGACACTGTTTGTCATTACCATAGTTTTAGATAGATTCATCTCTAAGCCCACTTTTTTACTGCCTATGTTCAAGGAATCTATCATGAATTGGAGATCTGTCCCAGATTCTGATATAAGAACTAGGTCATCCGCAAATCGTAGGTGGTTTAGGTACTTCGTTCCAATTTTTATGCCGTATCGACTCCAGTCTAGTTGCCCCATTATGGCCTCCAGTGTAGCTATAAACAGCTTTGGGGATATCGGATCTCCTTGCCTTACCCCTCTTTTCACAGGGAACCACGGCCCAATTTTCTCTAGTTTAACTCTACTTCTGCTATTACCGTAGATGTTTTTGAGTACTTGTATATATTCCTTTTCTACGTTCTGTGTTCTTAATGTTTCCCATATACTATCATGTACCAAGGTGTCGAATGCTTTCTGATAGTCTATAAAAGCTAAGTAGAGTGGTCTTCTCATTTCCTGAAATTTTTCTATGAGTAGTTCCAACGTGTGTATGTGGTCTATAGTCGAGAATCCCTTCCTAAAGCCGGCTTGTTCTACAGGTTGACTCTTATCAAGTGTGTTACTTATTCTATGATTGATGATTGAAGAGAATAATTTGTAGATGCATGGAAGTAGACTTATCGGCCTGTAGTTCGCGATGTCTTTGGAGTCACCTTTTTTATAAATCAGAATTATATTAGACTCAGACCACTGGGTAGGTGTCTCTCCTGTTTTCGAAACGAGGTTGAACAAGTCTGTCAATGGTTTGGCGAGCGTTTCTGATGCAATTCTTAAGGTATCATTAGTAATTTTATCTGGTCCAGGACTCTTTTCAGTTTTTAGGTTCTTGAGTGCCGTTATAACTTCAATTATATCGATTTCCGGAACCCTTGCGCAATCTTTCACCTTGCTAGTATGGAAGGAATTTGTGTTATTTATATCTTGCGGATTTTGAACACTGTATAAGTTTTTGTAAAATTCGGTTGCTACTGTAATGATTTCACTTCGGTTGTTTAGTACTGTTTCGTTTCGTTTTATTCCGTCTATCCATGTTTTGTGTGTTCGCAGTTCTTTATATGCTTTCCTTGTACTTCCTGTTAAGTTTATGTGTTTTTCTATGATATTTTGTCTGTGCTTAGTATAATCCATCTTTATATATTTACTTGTTAGTTTGTATAGAGCACTAAGCTCATTTTTTGTAGCTCGACTTTTAGGTTTAATCCTTTGTATTTCTTGTTTTCTTCTTATAAGTTTCAAAGTGCGTTCTGATAGGATTTTATTTGTTTCTTTATTACTGACTTGTGCGTACTGTAGACTTTTGGTTATTGAGTATATTATATTGTCGTAGTACTGTTGAACTGCCGTATTCTCGTCTATTTCCGGTAGGCTTTCAGATATATTTGTGTTCATAGCGTCTTGGAATTTTGTAATTTCTTCTTCACAGCTTAAATTTTTGATCTGGTTGGTGTTGTATTTACTTCTCGTCTTTCTAGTAGCTGCCAGTGTGATTGTTGCTCTAACCGCCCTATGATCAGAAGGGTAGTTTATGTTTAATACTTCAACATTTTGGAATATCTTTGCACGGTTAGATAATATAAAGTCAATTTCGTTTAGTGTTTTTCCATCTGGTGATCTCCAAGTCCATTTATTTTTAGGTTTTTTCTTGAAGAATGTATTTAAAATCGATAATTTGTTTTCTATAGCAAAGTTTACCAATTTCTGTCCTCTTTCGTTCCTTACACCGTATCCATTTTGTTTCGTAATTAAATATTCTTCATTTTTAGGTGTTCCTATTTTTGCATTTAAATCGCCCATTAATATAAAGTCTTTGTAGGCCAACTTTAATGCATTATCCACAGTCTGGTAAAATTTGTCTATATCTTCTTCTTTTGCTTTCTCTGTTGGTGCATATACTTGTATAAACGATAAGCGGGTGTCTTCTATTCTCATATTTAATAAAGCTACTCTCTCAGTCAGACCTATATACCTAACTCTCTATGTTATTTTTGTGACGTATGTTTATCATAAAACCCACCCCGTACAAGCCAGGTGTAACACCTGTATGACACAGTACAAAGTCTTCGTGTTCCTCTATTTTGTTACCCATTCGTCTAGTTTCAGAGAGTCCTAATATGTCATATTTGGTGTTTTTCAGTGCTTCGTGTAGTTCAATTAGGCGTTCGTGAGAAGACAGAGTTTTGACATTATATGTCATGACATAAAAGTTGTTTTTTGATTTAGATTTAGGTTCTGTAAATTCTTTTAATTCCTTTGGAGGGTTTTGGTCCTGATCTCCCACGGTGACCAGCCGGCTTGGGAGATTTTTTTTGGTTTGCTTTTTATTTTTTTCTTCAACTGTAGCGTCTGTTCGGTAGAAGGGGCTTAGTTGCTATATGTTTGCGCCATTACTTTCTAGGTTGTTGTAAGTTTTGTTTATTTTTTTGTTGGCGAAAAAGTTAAGCATGTTGGGTTTTATCACTCCTTCGGTAATGCTGTTTGACCTAGTGACTGTTTTGCCAGGCTGTTGTGTCTTATTTTTCTTACTATCCTGAGTATATTTTTCCATTTTACTTTGTGTAGTGTTTTGTGGTGATGACTGGAATTTCCTTTTTGTTTGAGGCTTTGATACAATCAATTTATCATATTTCAATATAGCTTTATTTCCCTTTTCTCTCTCTAATTTCAGTTGCGCTTGTAACTCCTTTCTCTTTTCAAGAACATATTTAGGGAAGTCTTCCATCATATAATATTTCGTATCCTTTAGCGCTCCTTTTTGTTTTAATAATTCGATTTTTATTCCTAGTGTAGTGAAGGTTACAATAGTTGGACGGGGTCTCTCATCTTTCTTTCCCAGTCTTTTTATCTCCTGAATGTCCCTGTAGTTCAGTTTTGTAGAGAAATATTTCTCGATCCATTTAATTATGTTTTCTTCGAAACTGTTATATGATTTTTCCTTTTCTTCAATACCGAAAAATACTAGATTTTTTACTCTTGCTTGTTTTTCTAGATTGTAAATTCTTTTTTCCTGATTTTCAACTCTCTCTTCTATTTCACTAAGTTTTCCTTCCCAGGCCAAAAATTTCTCCTCAAATATACTAGTAATATTTTTCGTGACTTGTTCCGTAACATTTTTACCGGTTTCTCTAATTTCAATTCTTTGTTCGTCTAGTTCTTTTTTTATTAACTTTAGCGTTTCTAGAACTTGTTCCATAATTAGAATTTACTATGGTACAAGTGATGTGTTAAGACTATACGAAGAGTGTGAGCAGTGCCACCTAGTAGAAGTAATTCGCAATTGTTGTTGTTCGGCCCCGTGTTTGCGCTGCTAACATCGATGTAACCATTGTCCTTAATATATATAGTTTATTCCTGAAAAAGGTGCTTTTTTATCCCATATCCCTTCAGGTTATGGGCCCAGACTATGCCAGTGAGTGAAATTAAAACTGAAAAGTGAACAATTGCAGTGATTTGAACTAAAACAGTTCGTCGTAAACAAAGTTATAAACGCGTCTACGCAAGTTAAAGTTAAACGAAGGTGATTAGTGTAACGCGGACTTGCAAGTTTCGTTCGTCGTTTGTTTACTTTGATTATTACAATATTTTCTGCATTGTTGTGTTTATTTTGGAGTTGAAGAAACTTCGATATGGCTACATCAATTAAGATTGATCGACTTACTGGTGATAACTACGATACATGGAAGATACACATGCGAGCAATTTTGATCAAGAACGATCTATGGGAATATGTATCGGGGGCGTTACCAAAACCAAATGTAGGTGACTTGAAATATGCAGACTGGATGAAAACGGACAGAAAAGCCGAGTCAGACATATTATTGGCGGTAAGTCCGAGTGAATTGGGCGCATTAGATGGTTTGGGAAGTTCCAAAGCCATATGGGATAAGTTGAGATCTATGTATCAGTCGAGTGGACCTGCGAGAAAGGCCTCATTATTAAAAAAGCTGGTGCTTACTCGTATGCAGGAAGATGATGATCTGAAGAAGCACATCGCGGACTTTTTTGATGCAGTTAAAAAACTGAAAGAAATTGGTTTGATTGTTATTGACGAACTGCTAGCCATATTATTGTTGTACAGTTTGCCGGATTCGTTTGCAATGTTTCGAACGGCAATGGAATCGCGCGATGATTTGCCATCTACAGAAACCTTAAAGGTCAAGATTATCGAGGATTATGAAGCTCGTAAGTCTAAGACGGTAGATCAAAATGTTATGTTCGTCAAACGTATCAATAAAAATAAACATGCCAATCTGAAGAAGAATTATAACGATAGTCAAGGCCATAATAATAATGTTGAATGTTATCGTTGTGGTCGTCGTGGGCATTTTGCGAGAGATTGCAAGACGAAGAACATCAACAAGCATAAGCAAAGCGCACAAAAGTTGGAATGCAGTAAAGACAGTGAGCAAAGGACAACGATGTTATTGAGTACTACCGAAGAGGTTATGCTGGGTGAGAAACTTAATCCTATTTGGTGCATTGACAGTGGATGCACGGGTCATATGTGTAACGAGAAAAATATGATCGAGGATTTTACTCGGCTGGAATCTGAATTAAATTTAGCTAACAGTGACAGAACGCAAATTACCGGGGCTGGTAAGGTAAAGATTTTGGTAGACACAGGCAGTGAAGAACGCCAAATTGATATAGAAAAAGTGTTTTACGTATCCGATTTAAGAACAAACTTGTTGTCAGTGGCTAAAATGACTGATCGCGGCTTCGAGGTTCGATTCACAAAGAATGATGCGATTGTGATCGATAGTGATGGTAAGGTTCATATGCGGGCAGACCGTGTTGGTAATTTATACCATGTTCGGATAAGCAACAACAGTGCCAGTAATGTTCAAGGTATGAAGAGTTCACTAGATACTTGGCACCAACGTCTCGGACATCTCAACGAACGTGACTTGAAAGCTATGGCGAAGAATAGTTTAGTACACGGGTTGACATTCAAGGATGACGAAAAGCTGTCTGAATGTGAGATTTGTATAAGCGAGAAACAGACTTGCACGCCTTTTCCAAAGAAAACGGAAGATCGTACAAACGACTTACTAGAAATAGTGCATAGCGATGTTTGTGGTCCCATGAGACACCATTCTTATGGTGGTAAAAAATATTTTGTTACATTCATCGATGATAAGTCTAGATGGTGCGAAGTCTACTTTATAGCAAATAAAAGTGATGTTATAAATGCATTTAAAATCTACAAAGCCTATGCGGAGAATTTAACAGGAAGTACGATAAAATACTTTCAGTCTGATAACGGGCGTGAGTATGTAAACAATGAATTTGATGACTTATTGAATAAAGCTGGAATCAGAAGAAGGTTAACAGCGCCGTATACCCCCCAACAGAATGGGATCGCTGAAAGAAAGAACAGGACATTAGTTGAGATGGCACGTTGTATGATGCGTCAAGCGGGCAGTCCTCCTTCATTCTGGGCAGAAGCGATTAATACTGCGAATTATATAAGAAACAGGTGCCCAACTGCAGCATTAAATGGTCAAATACCGTTCACGATATGGAAAGGGAAGAAACCCACTGTAATATATATGCACGTATTTGGCACGAAAGTTTATTATAAGGAGAAAGGAATACCAAAAGGAAAATTTGAGTCCCGTTCTCAGTTAGGAATTTTTATGGGTTATGATATTCACTCTAAGGCATATAGGATACATGACCCTAAGACAAGAAAAATTATCGTGAGTCGTGACGTAAAGTTTATAAATGAAAGAGCATTTAGACATGAATATAAAGAAATCCTTGATGAAGAAGAAGACACTAATAAGGAACAAATAAGAGTAGAATTGTCTAATGCAAATAAAGAAAGAGAGCAAGATAATCGAAAGATATTGAGAACCAGAAGAGATGGTAGTAGACCAAGAAGATCGATAGAAAGAGTTTATGAACCAGAGGAAAATAGAGAAAGAGATCAATCACATAGAAAGAGGAACTCAACTGTATCGTGGGAAAATTTAATAGAACCATCTAAAAGAGGAAGAGGAAGACCTCGTTTAATTGGTACTGGTATGGCGGGTAGACCGCGAAAAGAATATCATACAGAAAAGGAGGAAATTACAGATAGTGAAAATGAATCAGATAAACCAAATGAACATATAAGTGCAGGGATAGCAATTGTAGAACCAATAATGTGGAAAGACATAGAGAAGCGAAGCGACGTAAATTTATGGAAATCTGCTCTAGAAGATGAGTATTTATCACAAATGAAGAATAGAACCTGGGAAATTGTATCACGACCAAAACAACGAAAAGTTATTGGAAGTAGGTTTGTGTTTAGTACGAAAAGTACTGGAAAGAAAGTACGTCTCGTGGCAAAGGGATGTGCACAACGGCCAGGGGAGGATTTTCATGAGACCTCGTCACCGGTTGTGAGATCGTCGTCAATAAGGCTTATAGCAGCTTTATCGGCTGAACTTGGATTAGAAATCCATCAAATGGATGTAGTAACAGCGTACCTTAATGGTTCACTTGATGAAGAGGTTTATATGGAAATACCAGATCAGCTAAGCGATGTTCTAGAGAGAGTACTTGCACATGAGAAGATTGGTTCACAGAAGAAAATAATAACAGAAACTAACATACTTCAAACAGCTAAACGCTGGAGTAAGGTTCTTAATGAATGTGTGGATAGTGTGTGTCTGTTAAGAAAATCTCTGTATGGATTGCGCCAATCAGGGTTGCAGTGGTATAAAGAGTTAGTGAGAAAGTTGAATGATATGGGTTTTAAAGCGTTGCCACAGGATCCTTGTGTGTTTGTTGCACAGAAAAGCAAGCTAATGATGTTAATAGGTATATATGTTGATGATATGATTATATCATCAAATGATGATGCATGGATACAAGATATTAAAAATCAGTTATCGAATGCATTTGAAATGAAAGATATGGGTAAGATATCAACTTGTTTAGGTATTGAATTTAGTCGTGATGATGAAAATAGAGTATACTTAAGTCAAAAATTATATGTAGATAAACTATTAGAACGGTTTAATATGAGTGAGAGTAAATCTGTTGTCACACCTTTAGATATTAGTATCAAATTAGAGAAACCCAAGTGTATCAGACGTGATATAATGGAACAGTATCCATATCAAAGTTTGATAGGTGCATTGATGCATCTGGCCGTATCAACGAGACCAGACATCACGTATGCTGTCAATTATCTAAGCCAGTTTAATACAAATTATGATATTGAACATTGGAAAGCTGCTAAACGTGTGCTGAGATATTTGAAAGGTACTTCAGATTACGGATTAGTGTATGAAAGGACAGATTTGCCTCTTTTTGGTGTGGTTGATGCAGACTGGGGAGGAAATGAGATAGATCGAAGATCCTATTCCGGTTTCGCATTTATTTTGGCAGGTGCTCCGATTAGCTGGGAAGCGCGAAAGCAACGGACCATTGCTTTATCAAGCACTGAAGCAGAATACCTGGCTATTTCCGAAGCTACTAAAGAAGCCATGTATTTACGGGATGTTTTAAATGGCATTGGGATTAAGAGTGAGTGCGTGATGTTATTTAACGATAACCAGGGTGCAATTAAACTCGCTAAAAGTAGAAATTATCATCCGCGAACGAAACATATTGATGTGCGGCACCACTTTGTTCGAGATATGTGCGAACGAGGTGTAATTGATCTAAAATATTTATGTACTGAACGAATGCCTGCTGATGTTTTGACCAAAGGCTTGAATGGAACAAAGCATCACGAGTGTCTGCGTAATTTAGGTATGATGGATGAATGTATGTGAATGTCAAAGATACAATGCTCACGACTTCGAGGGGAGGTGTTAAGACTATACGAAGAGTGTGAGCAGTGCCACCTAGTAGAAGTAATTCGCAATTGTTGTTGTTCGGCCCCGTGTTTGCGCTGCTAACATCGATGTAACCATTGTCCTTAATATATATAGTTTATTCCTGAAAAAGGTGCTTTTTTATCCCATATCCCTTCATGATGACCCCTAGCGATACTTGTATAAACTAGTTATCGATCGACGTGGTCGAGTCTCAATGTAGGTGGTGTGATGGTTTGCTCCTTTTCTAATAGATGGCGTTGTGTGTAATGGTACGCTGGTGTTGTTTAAGATGATTTGCAAAAATCAACAATCTTTTTAGTTTTGGCTCTGCACTTGTTTAGTCTTATCACTAATATACACACAATAATATTCTTTCTTGAGGTTGACGTAAAGGAAAATGTTCTCAGTAGGTCTCGAAGATCAACAATTTGTAGATGGATTTCACAACGTTTGGTTCAAGTTTTTAAGAGTTAAATACCAGTACTTCAACTGTATTTTTATCACCAGACCAGTTCACTTTGCACTATGTCTCGATACACATTTGTAAAATATAGGATGAAATAGTCACTTATACAATTTTATTTTCTTATTTTAAATCGGAGCCGATGTTTATCGGGTCGCGCCGTCTACCCTCCTTTTCCAGAATTTTACTTTTTTTACAGAAAATACATTACACAAAAAATACATTCAACACTACAAAATATACAACCTTGACCTTATCGGCAACCTTAGAATGGACGGAGATTGTCCTGGATATTAAATGGGACTGTCATTGGTACAGAACACAGCACATCAAACAACTACAATCTATCAGATTTCTTTATTAGATTTTCAACTTTATCCATAAAGTTATAAGGCTCAAGTTTGATTGAGAATTTTTGATAGTTTCGGGAAGCTTTCACCTGCTTTTTTTTCGGTTTGGAAATCCTCATATAGGATGTCCGCCGCCCTGGGGTGGGCGACGGGGTCTGTCAGACTTTTACTGACTAAAACCACCCCGGTATCTCTTCTATCACGAGCAACCTCCTGTCCTGCCGAGCGACCTGCTGTCGTGAGTACTTTATTTGATAACTAATGGCAGTATCATCATCTTCAATCTTTATATTGTACCACTGCTGGGCACAGGTCTCCTCTCATACATAGAAAGATTGAGCGTAATCACACTTTCTCAATGCGGGTTGGCGATTTCAAACTTAAAGTCCAGGTTTCCTCAAGATGATTTCTTTCACCTTACAATCAGTCATTGGTATCCAAGATATACTTAGAAAGTACCTATAACTTAGAAGTGTTATATTGGTACTTGCCTGACCTGGAATCGAACCCGCACACTCATACTTATGACGCTGGTATTTTAACCGCTAGGCCACCATGACTTAGGGCAAGACTTAAAAAAAAAATAGTTTTCAAAATTTTGCCCCAACCGAAACACCACCATAATATCTTATAAACTCCTCGGAATCTGCCACCATTAAGACTGGACCTTCCCATAACAGTAAAGTTCCCTCACCCGAGAGTTGAACCTGGGACACGCTATTAAGCCGTTGTTTCTAATTAACTTTAGCTTAAGGGGTGTTTAGTCGGAGGTTTACTCGAAATATTTATTTTTATCAAATATATTTTTATGACTGTAAATGAAATAAAAATAATAATCGATCCACCATCAGTGCCAAGTATTGTTGCCTATAAGGCTGATATAGTGATGGTGAATCGGGCAGAGTGGGGTGTGATGATTGTTGACATAACAATACCGCATGATGAAAACCTAAACCATAGTATAAAGACGGACAGAGTAGGCCATCTTCATACAAATGGACCGCGCGCGGCTTGTATGTGTGCGCCTTAGTATCTATGGGTCGCCGCACGCACACCTAAACACAATATTAGAGTGCTATCAGTGCGCTAGTCGCGCCGAGGCTCGCGCGTTACGTGTTCTTGTTAAAAAAATGCATGGATCGTCACGAGGATTGCGAACAACTTAAATCGTATTTAAACGCTCATCAGCAAGTTTGTAATTTAAGTGAAGAATCTAGGTATCTTCACTACAAAAATTATTCTAGAAACCAAATATTATTAGTGGTTCCACCTGACGACTTTGTAGAAAATATTGTTAAGAGGATGGAGCAGATGTTCCAAAAAGCATTTAAAAATGATCACATAAACTGCAAAGTTGGTATGTCTATTTATGAACAAATAAAAGATTTATATTTTTCAAATTATATTTCTAAAAGTTATTTACAAGGATACGGACATATTACACTTTAAAGTTTAATAACAACGCGTTTCGTAATAGTCGAAACCGAAGAAAGTCTGTAGCTAATGTGTAATTTTGTATTAAATGTGTGATTCAATAGATGTTATGTTTGTATTATTTATACTGGTATTAATTAAAAATAAAAATAAATATTGTTCTTTATGTGTAAAAAACTAAAAATAAAAATTACTTACAAAAAAAAAAAACTGACTAGTATATGTAAACTAAATTAATACTAAGCAAATAATTTAAACATAAGCTCTTAGTCTATAAATATTTGTTAGCGGTTTGGGCGACAACCGTAACCGACGAAGCGCGTACAGTCGTCAACCCTAAGACAGTAGGCAATTAAATCGCGGATTGGGTCGGAGATAACCTACTTCCCCTCTTTATTCTATGACCTAAACCATAGTATAAAGCTAAACGAACCAAAGATAAACACATCATGTAGATTTTGACTTGGCTCGCGAGGTTGTCTCCAGATCAATCTCCCTCTGGCACAACATCGTTGGTCGTGTTGTTGGGTTTAACATTGCATCACCTCGCTCAACTGCCGTCTTCCTTCCTATTCACTCAGTTTTTGTTGAGTGAATAGAATAGAATAGAATAGAATACTCTTTATTATGTACACCATATAGATTACAGAACATAAATATAAAGATTTTACAAAGGGTAACACAATCAGCGGTATTATCGCTAAGAGCGATCTTTTACAGACAACCTTTGGATGGAATACTAAGGGAAAGGAGAGGCTGACAAGGTGGCAAGGTGGCGGTGGGTTCGATCCCCGCACAGTGCAAGTATTTGTATGCATGAATATGAATATTTGCACTGGTCTGGTCGTGCCTCGGAAAGCACGTTAAGCCGTTGGTCCCGGTTGCCATACGAACATCTAGTGCAGTCGTTACGGGTTGTTGGAGCCCTCAAAAGTCCAACAATTGGTCTAACTGCAATGCTTCGATTTCGCCTTCGGGTTGTGGAGGTCAGACGGCAGTCGCTTCACGGAAAATGTCGAAGTTTATCCATATCAGCAGTTGGACTGGTAAAGCGGACCCCAGACTCCAAAGCTGAAAAGGCTTCGGATGCGACTGGGATTAACGCTGGGATGATGATGATGACTAAGAGGAAGGAGAGAGCTCTTAATAAACTGGCGCGCTTCACCATCAACGATTGCATCACTGCTTACTATCAGGCGGGATTGCAGTCAAGCACAAGTTTATAAGTATATAAAAAAAATGCAGACTGACTTGTTTAAACCAACGATGCGGCGCCAGAGGGAGATTGATCTGGGGACCCTCCACGACCAAACTCCCGACACAACATTTGGCGCACCGTACCCGGCACACATCGCATCACAACTGCTCAGACCCGTCCTCCGTACGGCTTCACCAGACATCAAGCCGGAACACCACGAGTCGCTAATAGAACTCTGTCTGACGTGTAACGTGTGTGGCTTTGACTCGGATTATTTCATTCTTCTTTGGCTTTGCATTTAGCCAATGGCAAGTAGTGAATTTTCATTCATGTCGAAAAAGACGGCCGCGTGAACCGTCTACGAGGGAGGTTTGAGGCAAAGTCATGATGAGGCTACTACGCTGCGATATCTCAATGTTCTTCATGAATTATTTACTGAACGCACTTTTTACTACATAAATCATGCGCTTTTATTTAGTAAACGACACTATAATTAATTTTATCTACTCTCAAATCAAAAAATTAAAAATATGAAACCTAAAAGGAGTTTATATTGACGTACTTGACCAATAGTATATCGAAAGGAAATTAAAAAAAATAAATTATAACATTATTTCTCTAACAAAATAATGTAATAATATTTTTTTTTTCATTACGGTACCAACCATAGACAGCCATTGATATAATATTAAACTAAGATAGATAAGTCACTAGCGCATTGAACTTGAAGCGTACAAAATATCATATCTGTTTAATATTATATCAATGTAGACAGTACTGTTTCATTTTTTATCTGTGGCTGCGCGCGCTTTGGCGCATGCGCTGTGATGCAGGGTGCAGTAGTGTTAACATTTTGCATATTACAAATATGAAACTGAATAAATGGAATTGTGTTGCATTGGCGTCAGACCCACTGAGATTAGATAAAGTAGTGTATGAAACTGTACATAATTAGGTATTACACACTCGTATGATACTATTAAAAAACTCGCTTTGCTCGTTTTTTAAACTCACACTCGTGCTTAATACCCCTCATTATGTAACAGTACCCTCATGTCGCACCCACTCCAATTGTAGTTGGTTGCTCTGCACTCGAAGTTGTTGACGAGTATATATACCTGGGACAGAAAGTCCAACTAGGTAGGTCCAACTTCGAGAAAGAGGTGTCTCGGCGAATCCAGCTCGGTTGGGCAGCATTCGGGAAGCTACGCTACATCTTCTCGTCGTCCAAGATACCACAGTGTCTCAAGACTAAAGTCTTTGACCAGTGTGTGTTGCCAGTGATGACTTACGGAACTGAAACGTGGTCGCTCACAATGGGTCTCATACGAAGGCTCAGAGTCACACAAAGGGCAATGGAAAGAGCTATGCTAGGAGTTTCTCTGCGTGATCGAATCAGAAATGAGGAGATCCGCAGAAGAACCAAAGTCACCGACATAGCTCTGCGAGTCGCTAAACTTAAGTGGCAGTGGGCAGGGCACATTGCTCGTAGAACCGATGGCCGATGGGGCAGCAAGGTTCTGGAGTGGCGGCCACGTACTGGAAGACGCAGCGTAGGGAGACCCCCAACAAGGTGGACCGATGACCTGGTGAAGGTCGCGGGAAGCCGATGGATGCGGGCAGCACAAGACCGGTCATTGTGGAAAGCCTTGGGGGAGGCCTTTGTCCAGCAGTGGACATCTATAGGCTGAGGAAGATGTAACAGTATCATAAACTACTATTAAAAGTCCAATGAAAAATGAGCGTGACACACAGCTTGACTTTCCCACCAAAACTCCGTGACCCGGGTTATGACATCAGGAAAATATTGCTTTAATTTCTTCATGTTTGAGTACGAGGCTTTTAGTGAATGATTTTTTTTTCTTTTTTTTTTAATTATTTGTTTTTTATTATTGTAAAGTACGTCGTTTGTGTGGTTTTTTTTTTGCGGAATAAACAATTTTCCTTTCTTTCTTTCGGCTTTCTTTATGAAATATTTTTTTTTCTATTCTATTCTATTCCATTTTGTACCACACAGGCACGAGGGACGTCGCCTTAACTAACACATTAAAACGTAATCTGCGTATAATTTGAGCTTCCCTTTAATCCTGGAGTTTTCGTGGATTTCCCTAACGTTGTATATTTATGGTTTAAAGTAAAGTTTAGTAAAAAGTAAAGTAAAGTTTATTTTTTGTATTTTAGACTAGATGCGCCTCGCGGTTTTACCTGCGCATCCACTTGGTTTTACCCATCTTTCTTTTTTTTAATCCATACTAATATTATAAATGCGAAAGTAACTCTGTCTATCTGTCTGCTACGCTTTCCCGCTTATACCTCTCAACCGATTTTGATGAAATTTAGCACAGACAATCTTTAGACCCTGAGAAAGGACATAGGCTACCTTTTATCCCGGGAAAATTGTTGTTCCCGAGGGAAATCTTAAAAGCGCGATATAACCGAACTACACGCGGGCGAAGCCACGGGCGGAAGCTAGTAAATTATAATTTAGAGCTTGACCGCAATCCCGTCTGATGGTAAGCGGTTGTGCAATCGTTGATGGTAAAACGTGCTAGTTTATTAAGAGCCTATTCACTCTAGCCTTAAAGACACTTAAGTAGTAGTCCGACGGAAACACCGCCGCTGGCAAATTGTCCCTCCCGGTCCCTCGATGTAGGAAGGAGAAACGCTTCATTCGGATCGTTGTGGTATCAACAACGTAAGGGTGGAAATTCGCCGTACGACGGGTCGTCCGATGGTGGAATGGAGACGGGGGAATTAAATCATGTAATTCCCTTGCACACTCTTCAAAATGCATCTTAAAGAACACCGTCACACATCTTTACAAACTTTCGTGTTTATAATATAGGTTGTATTTGACATCGACGCACAAACGAGTACCATGGATCCAGTACATGATTCTGAACCCCCCAGTGGTGGAATTCTTCGTCAGTTTTTTCATGATTTAAAAAAAATAAATGTAGTTTCTTTTCACTTCAGATTCAGACCATTCACAATTGCTATACTTTTATAACCCAGTAAGATTTTGAAGTCAAAATTAAATTATTCGCTAATTACATAAAAAGCGCATTGAAAACAAAATCTGAAAAACGATCTTATCAGCTGATTTAATAGAGTTCACATCAGGGATCAACGTCATACCTACAAACTCGCACGGCGGTACGCTTGCAACGTTCAAAAGCCGAGCCGACACTTTTTTTTTAAACAGTGTGTATTCTGTAATCGTTCATTAACGACATAGATGACTATCATAATTTTATTAGTGGCATGCGGTCTAGCCTTTTCGCGAAGTTTGCGTTACGATGTCAGTTACACCCTGTATGTACTACTAGGAAAAGTCGTTGTGGCTTAGTGGTTAAAACAGCCTCTCAAGTATGAGTGTGCGGGTTCAATTCCAGGGCAGGCAAGTACCAATGTAACTTTTCAAAGTTATATGTAGTTTCTAAGTATATCTTGGACACCAATGACTGATTAAAAGGTGAAGGAAAACATCTTGAGGAAACCTGGAACCCGCATTGAGCAAGCGTGGTGATTACGCTCAATCATTCTCTGTATGAGAGGAAACCTGTGTCCAGCAGTGGGACGATAAAAAGGTTGATGATGATGATATGAATTTAATAATATTTAGGTTCCGCAGGCACCGACATAGATTTTTAATTTTTCTAATTATTTCACGAGAGCCGAAACATCTGTCAACTTTTCCAAATTCAATCCGAATGAATATTTAAAACTTCTTTTAAAAATCTTTCTTTACCAAAAGATAATACGGCAATTGTCTTAATTCATGAATCATTCATTGGTCTAATGAATATTCACGTTCATTAACAACTTGGGGTTGAGAAAAAGCCAAAAGCGAAGATTGTTCTCAAAAATGTATATCTGATTTTTACTTACTATAAACGTCCAAGATTGTGTGAATGAATATTTTTTATTTATTTTATTATTTATGTACACACAATAAAATACATAAGGATATAATAAATAAATAAATAAATATATACGGACAAATCACACAGATTGAGCTAGCCCCAAAGTAAGTTCGTGACTTGTGTTATGGGATACTAACTCAACGATACTATATTTATAATAGATAAATAAACAACGTGTAACATAAAGAGTATATACATAACAATGGCATGGCATCTTTACATGATATCAAACGATATTGGAAGGGTTTTTTAATCCTATCTCTTTATGTTAGGAAGTTATGAGGAAAAACACTGCCTGTGATAGGTTACTATCATACTAGTCGCACAGAGATATTGAAGACATTTATCGGATTTTGGCAAGTAATGTGACGGGTAACGAGTAGTTATTAATGTATGTAGTGTGCTGCCACGTTTGTTATGATTTGATTTTAAGAAACACACGAAACCGAAAATTTGGTAGGTACCAATTTTTTGAGTATTTTATTTTGAGTTGAAAACCTTTCGATATCTTTTGATATCATCTAAAGATGCCATGCCCTTGGTATGTATATACCCTTTTTGTTACACGTTGTATAGATAAACATCCAAGACCCAGGCCAATCAGGAAAAAACCGTTTTCCATTATGATCTGGCCGGGGATCGAACCCGGGGCCTCCACATCGCAGGCAGGCGTGTTGACCGCTGCGTCACGGAGGAGCTAAGATCTGAGTACAACGGTGCAGCTTCCAGCTGACTTGGGAAAGGAGAAGAAGAATAGACAATAAATTGTGTGTAAGAACAAGAAGAGACAATTATGAATCTTATAAATCTAAAAGATAACTTTAAATAAATCGACAACTAATTTTTTTTTAAATTACTAGCTTTCCGCCCGCGGCTTCGCCAGCATAGAATTCGGATATATCGCGCTTTTTAGATTTCAAAAAGGTTTCGAAAAGGTAACCTATTTCCTTTCTCAGGGTCTAAAGATTATCTGTGCCAAATTTCATCAAAATCGGTTGAGAGGTTTAAGCGGGAAAGCGTAACAAAAACACACAGACAGACAGACAGACAAAGTTACTTTCGCATTTATAATATTAGTATGG
Organism: Sesamia nonagrioides; assembly: GCA_017933935.1. Classification (NCBI taxonomy): domain Eukaryota; kingdom Metazoa; phylum Arthropoda; class Insecta; order Lepidoptera; family Noctuidae; genus Sesamia; species Sesamia nonagrioides. The sequence continues at coordinate 164,249 of JADWQK010000856.1, forward strand.
ATAACTGGTGCTTGACCGCAATCCCGCCTGATGGTAAGCAGTGATGCAATCGTTAATATTAAAACGCGCTAGTTAATTAAGAGCCTATTCACTCTAGCCTTGAAGGCACTTAAACTGTAGTCCGACGGAAACACCGCCGCTGGCAAATGGTTCCAAAATTCATATTCGCTATAATAAATGGTTACACATTTTCTAGCTAGAAGCAAAAATCCAGGCTGTCACTCCCCAACATTTATCTAACGACAATGCAACCATATTTTAAAGTTCCAACCACCAACACTTAAACTTGGCTAGACTATGTCACTATTAATTTTTGGCAGCGACCAACCCCTAATGGAATACCAAAAAGGTTTAAAGCTTTTTGCTAGAAACCGGAAAATTCCCAGCTAGAGTTTCAGGACAGATTTAAAAGGCACTTGTGTAAGAAGAAAATTTAATTAATTTACTAACGGAAACTATGATGGCTACCGTTGTCGATAGGTATAGCTTTCAGTTCTTAAAAAACGCCCGTCCTTCGACACTTTCTAGCGATGCAATCGTTGATAGTAAATCATGCTAGTTTATTAAGCCTATCCACTTAAAAAACTTAGTGAATAGGAAGGAAGACGGCAGTTGAGCGAGGTGATGCAATATTAAACGCAACAACGCAACCAACGATGCTGCGCCAGAGGGAGATTGATCTGGAGACCCTCCACGACCAAACTTCCGACACAACAACATTTGGTGCATCGTACCCGGCACACATCGCAACACAACTGCTCAGATCCGTCCTCCGTTCGGCTTCACCAGACATCATGCCGGAACACGACGAATCGCTTGGCGGCATGACTTTGTGGGTGGTAACTTCTGCCGGCAGCCGATGGCCTACCACCGACAGACGTTCCATAAGGTGCTGGTTCTCAGCCTAATTTGAATAAATGGCCTTTTGTTTTTTGATTTTCCAGAATTAGCAAGCTAAAATGACAATGGGCTGGCTATGTCAGTCATAGAATGTTCACCGTTGAGGAAAGAAGAAATACAAATACAAATCTGTTTATTCATTAATGCAGGTGTACAATACAAAAGGCGTTAGAGTTACAAGAAGCTCACTACATTATGCCTGTACGTAATACGAAAATTATATTAAACGAGAATTACTTAAGTATATAGAAATATAGAAATATTTTAATTGGCACAAAAGATACATTTTTAAGTTGTTGTATACAATAATACTGCATTACAATAGGTGGGTACAATAGGTTTCTCCCTGTCCCCTAAACTAGGCTAGGCCTGTATCTTAAGGGGCAGTGCCCGGCTACAGGGTATACAAATACAAAATGCAATTTTGGCAGATGCACCAGTGGACTAGAAAATTCTTGAATTTTGACCTTGTGACTTTAAAAATATGAAAGAGAGACGGTGAAGAGTGAAATTGTATGGAGTAAATGAGTGTTTGATGATTATGTTTAGGAAGTGTTTGTGGTGGAGTGAATGTATGTGTGTATGTGTGAAAATATAATGGTCGTGCGAAAGAAAAACAAAAGGTGGATTACATATACAGAGCCACAAACAAACATGGGGCCAAGAGTATACAATGGGATACCTAACGAAATGCTCGGTGGTAGGCCATAACATCGGCTGCCGGCAGAAGTTACCACCCACCAGACAAAGTCTTGCCGCCAAGCGATTCGTCGTGTTCCGGCATGATGTCTGTTGAAGCCTGTACGGGTCTGAGCAGTTGTGTTGCGATGTGTGCCGGGTACGATGCGCCAAATGTTGTTGTGTCGGGAGTTTGGTCGTGGAGAGTCTTCAGACCAATCTCCCTCTAGCGCAGCATCGTTTGGTCGTGTTGGTCTTGGGTTTAACATTGCATCACCTCGCTCAACTACCGTCATCCTTCCTATTCCTAAGTTTTTTAAGTGAATAGGTTTAATAAACAAGTGCGCTTTACCATCAACGATTGCATCACCGCTTACCATCAGGCGGGATTGCAGTCAAGCACTAGTTTATAATTATATAAAAAAAAAAATAAAAAAAAAAAACGAAATTAAAGAGCAACCATTAAAATTATTTAAAAAAAAACTTACTGACATATTGTTATAGAAATGTTATTATTCTGTTGGTGATTTCTTCGCCGACGTTTTGTGATGCTTGTATTTTATCCTTATTGACGTGACATTTAATTATATTTTACCTTTTATTAATATAACTTTTTACATTAATTGCTTTTTGACCTTATTGTGACCGAATCGATTTTTTTTTTTGTGTTTGATTGTTGCGTTTTTTTTTATCTGATTAATGATTATTGTTCTTCTCTGTAGCTTCAAATTGACATAATTTAAATTTTGCATGTCCCATCTGGGACAGAATGTATGGCTCTACTTTCATTTCTGACAACCATATTTGTATATCTACCTGCATTCTAGCAAATAAATAAATTGGTTTGATTTGATTTAGAGTGGATACTTATTATATTGTGTATATTAAAAGTGATTCCGTTCCGTGATAGTCCTGTTTAAGCAGCCATTCAATTAATGTACGTTTTAGTTTAAACCTTCGGAGACCGAGAATGTTTAGAAATTAAGATTTAGAAAAGAACAATGTTTTATATTCTATTAAACTATTATTATGTATATAATACTATCACATTTATATAATACTAATTCTATCACTTATATCTATTCATTGCTTACCATATAATATAGATTTTATTTTTTAAATTTATATTATTTACTAGCGGCCGCCAGCGACCTCGTTCACGTGGAGTTAGTTTTGCTCAGCTCCTATTGGTCGCAGCGTGATGGTATATAGCCTAATGTCTTCCTGGATTAATGGGCTATCCAACTCAAAAATAATTTTTCAAATCGGACCCGTAGTTCATGAGATTAGCGCGTTCAAACAAACAAACAAACAAACTCTTCAGCTTTATTTATTACTAGCGACTTCGTTCACGTGGACTCAGTTATGATGCGTGATGTTATATAGCCTAAAGCCTTCCTGGATTAATGGGCTATAGGTACAACGCAAAAAGAATTTTTCAAATCCGATTTGAAAAATCCTTTTTCAGCAGTTCATGAGATTAGCGCGTTCAAACAAACAAACTCTTCAGCTTTATATATTAGTATTGATTTATTCTAGTACTAGTCGCCCCTTCCTATCAACAATCCCGACTCGCTGCATCCATCCTATGAAGCCTCGGTTCTGCCTCATATCAGCCTTCTTACCTCCCACGCATTCAGAGAGAGGTCGTTTGTGCCATGCTAAAAAGAAAAAAACAAAAATATGGTTATAATTTAGTTCAAAACGGTCGCCTGGAGCACATTTTCGGTGGTAGGCAACAACATCAGCCGCCGGCATAAGTTACCACCCACCAGACAAAGCCAGCTGTCAGTTGTGTTGCGATGTGTGCCGGGTACGATGTGCCTTATGCTGTTGTGTCGGGAGTTTGGTCGTGAAGGCTCTCCAGATCATCCTCTGGCGCAGCATCGTTGGTCGTGTTGTTGGGTTAAACATTGCATCACCTCGCTCAACTGCCGTCTCCTTCCTATTCACTCAGTTTTTTTGAGTGAATAGGCTTAATAAGCTAGTGTGCTTTACCATCAACGATTGCATCACTGCTTACCATCAGGCGGGATTGCAGTCAAGCACTAGTTTATAACTATTAAAAAAAAAAAAAAAAAGAACAGGTGAAGAGTAGCCAGCCTGTCGGTGTTCTATAGGATGCATTGTGGAGAGTGTGCGAGGGAATTGCATGATTTAATTCCTCCTTCTTCGTTCCATTATCGGACAATCCGTCGTACGGCAAGTATCCACCCTTACATTGTTAACACCACTACGATCAAAGCGTTTTGTTGCGTTTTTATGCCGCGTAAATCGAGGGATGGACCATATTGCCAGCGGCGGTGTTTCCAATTTTTTTCCACTTTGGAAGCGTCTGTCACGCATAATATTCGGTTTAGAAAAAAAATATTTTAGAAACCGCGACATCATTTTTGAAGACCTATCCATAGATACCCAAACTAATGTTTGGTGAAAAAAAAATTTTGAGTTTCACTTCTAAGTATGGGGAGTCCCCAATATTTATTATTATTTTTTTATTTTTGCATCAAAATCTTAATACGGTTCACCGAATACATCTACCTACCAAGTTTCAACAGTATAGCTCATATAGTTTCGGAAAAAAAATGGCTGTGACATACGGACGGACCGACAGACATGACGAATCTATAAAGGTTCCGTTTTTTGCCATTTGGCTACGGAACCCTAAAAATCACCTAAAAATGAGCTAGGTATGTACTAACCAATGCTGTAGGAACAGGAGTTAAGATCCATTTTGCAATGATTGACGAACACGTGTCGTTCCCCAGTGTCTGACATGGCACATTGTGGATCGTAGTCTTCTGGGCACGTCACTGGACAAGGGTGTGAGCAAAGCTCTCCGTTAATATTCTTTGTCATTGATCTGAAACAGAAGACAAAGTCTTCTGATACATATACAACGATATTTTTTGTTTATGCGAATCCTGAATATAGTTTGTTCAGAATAAGCAACTGAATCGATTCCAATCATTTTTACACCATGATAAATTTTTTCACTAATACATTTAGAAACTGTTGCAGTATGGTTACCAAGCGCGGTACGCAGCTTAGGTCGATCATCGGATCATCACCATATTTTTGTTGGGTCAGCCAAGTAGGATAACAAGCTCATAACTTTGTTGTTTTTCATGATATCTTTTTGAAATTTTGTACATAGATTCTTTACTTAAAAATACTATACACGTGTTTCAGGTTTCGTATAAATACAAAATATTGTTGTCTATATACTTATTTAGAGGTATGAGGAACAGGATGTAAAGTTAATTCATCCTCCATAGAAAAGGGAGGATCCTCCGACTAGACGGATGCTGTGTCTGGCGGGCACTTGCCCAACGGTTGATGTTTGGAAGCTGTATGTATGCTGGTTGCACGGTAAACTCTGATTGCGAGATGTAGAATACGTGTGACGTCAGTATAACGCGTTGTTTTGTATGCGGTATTTTGTAGATACCGCTTCACTTATTATAACTATTAAAATATTTTAAAGCTGAAGACTTTTTGCTTTAAATGCGCCAATCTCAGTAAGTACTGGTTCTAATTGAAAACTCACCCATAAAAATCAGCGTCACGCTCTGGACGGAGCCGATGGACGTGTCAGACTTTTACTAAATAATACCCACCCGTGTTCCATCACTTGCCGGCCTTGCAGGGGCCACGGGTTTTCTGTCGAACAACCCACGGCCCTGGCAGTTTCAGTCTAACCTTGAAGACATTTATTATAATCAGACGGGAAGACAACTACAGGCAAATTGTTCCCGTCATTTAATGTACGCGCTATAAAAGATGAGATCAAAATCAAAGCATTTATTTCAAATAAACCAGTTACAGGCACTTTTGAATTGTCAAACGGTCGGTCAGTCAGTAAGATGAAGCTAGTCGCCCATTCCAAAAAGTAGATACCTGTGGAGAAGAACGGGCAAGAAACTCCATGGACACACGCCACCACCAGCGAGACATTTGAGTGAGCATGACATACTCTCAACAGCCAGAGCATAATCAAGTCAATAAAAAAGACTTAACAAATGGATGCTTTTAAATTATCAAGCGATTGATACAAATATTTGATTACACCATTCATGTTGAAATCAACCGTGTGAAACGATGCAGAAACGACGATGCGATGCTGAATTGTGTTTTTCCATAATGGACGCTGAGAGCTTCCATTATGGAAAACACAATCAATTAAAATACGCCGTGGCAGCTAAGAGATGACCAGTCCCCTCTGACGGCATCATTCAGCTCAACCATATTGAAGGGAACTAATGACCCAACACACGCCACCACCAGCGAGAAATTTGAGTGAGCATGACATACTCTCAACAGCCAGAGCATAATCAAGTCAATAAAAAGACTAACCCAACAAATGGATGCTTTTAAATTATCAAGCGATTGATACAAATATTTGATTACACCATTCATGTTGAAATCAACCGTGTGAAACGATGCAGAAACGACGATGCGATGCTGAATTGTGTTTTCCATAATGGACGCTGAGCTTCCATTATGGAAAACACAATCAGAAATTCTAAGAGATGACCAGTCCCCTCTGACGGCATCATTCAGCTCAACCATATTGAAGGGAACCTAATGACCCAACACACGCCACCACCAGCGAAAAATTTGAGTGAGCATGACGTACTCTCAACAGCCAGAGCATAATCAAGTCAATAAAAAAGACTAACCCAACAAATAGATGCTTGACAGCAAGTACAGTCAAGACCAAAAGTCGAGTTACAATCTCACAAAACTATGCCCAAGCAATACTAGTTGTAGTTACGACCTTCTTCTATAATAAAGTTTGATATACATTGACAACTTACTGCCCGCTTATGATTGTTAGGTACTACTTACTAATTTCAACGTTCACAGTAACCACGCCTTGATAGGCATTCAAGGTGGTTCGAGTTCAAATCTAATAACTTACAAAATATTTTTGAAATGTTTATTGATGAATTATGAATTCTGACAACAAAAATATGTAAAAATATCGATCCGCAACTTAGCGATGATACTTTATTTTAAGATTTTTTTATATTAGAGTCATTATAAAAACTTGACGGTAGATTTGAAACAAACTGAACAAAAATTATTCCACTACCTACAATAACTATTATTAACTACAATAACTCAAATAATATTACTTAGCTGTTGTTGGTTGGTGAACATATATGTAGTTACGAGTCTGTGTTTTACTTTTTAATCAATATGCAGGCATATGCAGCAATATATCTCAAATATCATATATGAAACTGGCTTTGTGTGTTGTTTTATTATTATTTGGGCAAGGTGCAAACCAATCATTGGTTGTGGGCGTGTATAATAAATTGTTATTGCTTTAGAGAAATACTGCAAGCCAAAGTCAAGAGGCTGGAAGACGAAGGTGGCTTATGTGTCGAGACAAGTGGAACGAAACAAACAATATCACTGTTGAATGTCCTTTAAATCATGCGAAGGAGGTGGCATTTGTGGTTTAAAAATAAACTGGCGAAACAAAAAAAAAAAAAAAAAACAATTTATAAATTAACGCACAAAAGTGTCCTACAGAGTGTTTTAAATAAAATTATATATCCTAATAACGGACTCTAAACCAACTCGTAAAGTAATTTAGCTAAGTGACAGTAATATGTTCGGTTGGCTTAATGGCTAACAGATGTCAGGTCACCTTTTGCAGTTTCAATACAATCATACAATACATTACTTTTGGTAAATTATAAAAACAATAATTTCGGAATTCGATAAGAAATAACTTCGTTTACTTTTGAACTAAGAAAGCGCTTGAAGATTATAATCTCATGCCTTCAAACTCCGAAAAAAGGCACTGCAGGATGACAGCCATGCTATACACGCAAAAAAATTGTAAATGTAATAAGCACTGTTTTGTGTTCTAAGTATAGATTATTTTATGATTGTAATAATATTCAGGTTAAGCTTCAATCCTATTTTCTTTAAGAAAATGAATAATTAAGCTATAACCTCTTTAATGATAACATGTACTATGTATGTAGTATGTGTAACATACTATAACTTTCATATCTAAAAACCAAAAATGTTTTTTTATATTTTTTACCATAATAATATCATAAGTTTGTCAAGGATTACTTTTATATAAAATATTACAATGCTGCCATTTCAACGTTTTTTTCATTTATTAGTATAAGTATATCTATACCGAAGAATATATAACTTTATAATATATTGCATTATAATATACTTATTGTTTTATTTTTATATTTTTTTTATTATATTACATCTATAGTAAACTAAAACATAATAAAATCCTATTTTGGTATAAATATTCAGTATATTTTCCTATTCGTTTAAATATTCTTTGCAAACATTTTTACTTTAAAATACAAATCAGTTATCATAATTTTAAATTATATGAAACAACAAAAAGATTTGCCATTATTAAGGATCGAACCCACAATCGCTCGCTTATGATAGACCATTGTTAAGTGCGGCCGCTAACTTAACTTCAAATGAAGTAACGAAATTTTGCAATACTTTAAAGAAAGATGAAGACTGCGATAATAAAAATAATGCGTTATTGTGCGTGGCCGGTTTAGCGCAGGCGACAGTAGTCTTTAAGGTGGGAATGGACTTCTACAGCTGATTGTACATTGTGCTCAGATGAAACGCTTCGTCTGGATTGTAATGGTGTCGTCTTTTATACCGCGTTCATCGAAGTACTGGAATAGTTTGCCTGAAACGGTCTTTCCATTTAACTACAATTTTTCTTCAAGGTTAGAGTGAATAGGCTCTTAATGAACTAGCGGGCTTTACCATCAACGACTGCATCACTGCTTACCATCACGCGGGATAGCAGTGAAGCACGAGATTACAATATTAAAAAAAATATGATAACCCTCACCTCCTAGAAGATAAACTCCTTCTATTTTCAGGCTCTAGTTTAACTTCTGGCTTATAAATATATGGCTTTGGTTTATAGGGAAAAGGTCTTTCTGAGTGATGAGCCCCAATCATCTTGCATTCGTCCAATTTAACTTTTTTGTATCCTGTAACAAAAATACTTATATCGTGGTCAATCCTGCTAATTACCATCTGCTTAGCCTTTTTGTTCTGGGTGGGATATCACCAAATGACTTCTCCAGCTCTGGGCGGTGCGGAAGGATGTCTCAGACTTTTACTGACTAAAACCCACCCGTGTTCAATCACTTGCCTGTAGGCCAGGGCTACGGTTTCTTTTTTAACCAACCCGCATCCCTGACCCAGGTGGCATCGGTCTTCGTGGACCCCTCCACGATGTGCTGACATCCCTTTGAGGCACGGGTGTAACACAAAGTGCCGTCGACTCGGGCCTGGTACTTACCGGGCGACGAGTTGCCCACTGCCCTTAAGCCCGCGCCTACTGTGGCTGGCAGTTCGATGTTGTCTCCCTACCAGGGCGTCTCAGTAACAAGTATTCATTTATTTTTTCTTTCATTCAAATACTTACTATATACTATACGGAAGATATATTGATTTGAAATGTCGCATGACGTCACGCCGTGGTACAAAATATACCATGGCTTGACGTAATTAGTCCCGTCTCTGTAACTTTAATACGCTATATCTCAGTAGTTTTTGGTAATTTCAACAAAATAAAAATAAATAGTCTGCTATTTTTATGAATTTATCATTCTAATGCGATTCAGATGTTATTCCATTGTCATTGTGCTAAAAGTTCGTAATCAGCTAAATTCATAATGATCAATCAATTATTGGACAGTCGTCTCAAAATGGAATGGTGATAGAATGGCAATTCCGTATTGTCATTATTATAAAACCCGTTAGCAGAAATGATTTTATAAAAACTACTACACAATTTGAACATTTGTTAATATGGAGTGGAGTGTCAGTAATTAACCACTGGAAAGTCATAATGACGCCATTTTTAGTAGATTACGAAACTTGTCAAAACCTATCGTTATGAGGTCACTGATCGACCATTCTGCCACTATTGTAATAACAGACTAGGGCCCCAGGTTGTGCGAGTGCGTGTCATCATTTCAGCCGAAAGTCGTCTACTGCTGGATAAAGGCCTCCCCCAAGGTTCTCCACGACGACCGCACCTGCGCCTCCCGCATCCAGCGGTTGCTCGCGACCTTCACCAGGTCGTCGGTCCACCTTGTCCTACTCACGCTGCGCCTTCCGGTGCGTGTTCGCCACTCGAGAACCCATCGGCCTCATCGGGCATCGGTCCTACAAGCAATGTAACCGGCCCACTGCCACTTTAGTGTTGCAGTTCTTCGGCCTATGTCGGTTACTCTCGTTCTTCTGCGGATCTCCTCATTCCTGATTCGATTGCGCAGTGAAACCCCAAGCATAGCCCTCTCCATTGCCCTTTGAGTGACCTTGAGCATTCTTATAAGGCCCATTGTTAGCCACCACATCTCATTAGTCATCTAGTCTCATTAGTCCATAAATCATCACGTGTACGTGTCTTCTTCTTCTTCTTCAGCCTATAGATGTCCACTGCTGGACAAAGGCCACCCCCAAGGCTTTTCACGCTGACCGGTCTTGTGCTGCCCGCATCCATCGGCTTCCCGCGACCTTCACCAGGTCATCGGTCCACCTTCTTGGGGGCCTCCCTAGGCTGCGTCTTCCAGTACGTGGCCGCCACGCAAATAAACTCGCTTTCACATTAATGCATACTTCCATACTAATATTATAAATGCGAAAGTATCTCGGTCTGTCTGTCTGTCCGGCTTTCACGCCAAAACTACTAAACCGATTGTAATGAAATTTGGTACACAGATAGTCTAGAGCCTGAGAAAGGACATAGGCTATAAAACATCCCCCTATGTTCAATAGGAGCAGAGCAGGAACGAAAAATGTTGCGAAAACGGGAGCAAACGAGGACGTACATATTGCTCCCATTATTTTAACAGGCGCTTATTTTATATCAACTGAGCTCTTTCGGTTCGGAACTTACGCGGGTGAAACCGCGGGGCGCAGCTAGTTTATAATATTAGTGAGATAACTCATCATCATCATCTCAGCGTTAATCCCAGTCGCATCCGAAGCTTTTTCAGCTTTGGAGTCTGGCGTCCGCTTTACCAGTCTAACTACGTCAAGTGTACGTGTGTAATAAACCAAAATATACTTACTATTAATTTCATACTTAAACCCACAATTGACTTTTCTAAAAAAACAGTCGTTCAAAAATAGTCTGTATCTCAATTCATTATTGATCAATTTCGCTCCACAAACAGAATTAATGGTATTGTCACAATCCAAATTATTGCAATTTAGTGGTGGTATTTTAGTTACTTCGTCTTCTATTTCTTCTTCGTTGTCATTGTAGTCGTTATTATAACTGTACCTTCTTCTTGTCTTTTCTTCTGGTTTAGCCTTTTCACCATCATGGTTTTTACCAGTAATGAAAACAATGTCTTCGTTGGGTTCCTCTGAAAACATAAAGAGTGTCATCTGACATCGATGCACAAACGGATCCAGTACATGATTTTGAACCCCTCCGTTGTGGAATATTTCGTCGGCTTTTTCCTGGTTTTTCATAACAAAAAAATCAGTTTTTTTCACTTTAATTACACCGTTCATAATTACTATACTTGTAGAACCCAATAAGATTTTAAGTAAAAATTAATTAATTCACTAATTACCTACTCAAAAAAGCGCATTGTGAACAAAACTCGAAAAACTATCCTATCAGCTGATTTACAAGAGTTCACTTCGGGGGTCAACGCCATACCTATAAACACGCGCGGCGGCACGCTTGCAACGTTCAAAGGCCAAGCCGACACTTTTTTCAACATTGTGATTTCTGCTCATTAACGACATAAATGACTATCATAATTTTATTAGTGGCATGCGGTCTAGCCATTTCGCGAAGTTTGCGTTACTGTGTCAGATACACCCTATATAGAACGTTTGACGAAATGCGTATATGTATATCTGTATATACAACGTGTAACATAAAGGGTATATACATACCAAGGGCATGGCATCTTTAGATGATATCAAACGATATCGGAAGGGTTTCAACTCAAAATAAAATACTCAAAAAATTTGTACCAAATTTTCGGTTTCGTGTGTTTCTTAAAATCAAATCATAACAAACGTGGCACCACACTACATACGTTAATAACTACTCGTTACCCGTCACGTTACTTGCCAAAATCCGATAAATGTCTTCAATATCTCTGTGCGACTAGTATGATAGTAGCCTATCACAGGCGGTGTTTTTCCGCATAACTTCCTAACATAAAGAGATAGGATTAAAAAGCCCTTCAAATATCGTTTGATATCATGTAAAGATGCCATGCCTTTCTTATGTCATCATCATCCCAGCGTTAATCCCAGTCGCATCCGAAGCCTTTTTCAGCTTTGGAGTCTGGGGTCCGCTTTTACCAGTCCAACTGCTGATATGGCTAAATTTCGACATTTTCCGTGAAGCGACTGCCGTCTGACCTCCACAACCCGAAGGCCGAATCATTGCAGTTAGACCAATTGTTGGACTTTTTGAGGGCTCCAACAACCCGTAACGACTGCCTCTAGATGTTCGTATGGCAACCGGGACCAACGGCTTAACGTGCTTTCCAAGGCACGACCAGACCAGTGCAAATATTCATATTCATGCATACAAATACTTGCACTGTACGGGGATCGAACCCGCGCCACCTTGCGCAGCGGCCGCGTCTGCTACCGCTACGCCACGGAGGCTGTCCCATGCCTTTCTTATGTATATACCCTTTATGTTAAACGTTGTATACCAAAGGCACGGATTTTTTGGAATTCAGCCAGATCTGGATAGACTGGACACTGATCTCAATATAACTGGGAACTGTGCTCTTTAAACTTAACTTTTTAACATCGATCACCATTCCCTTGATCACAAACTAAGCTAAATCTAAGTTCTGTGCTGATTTTTTCTTTCTAATACATTAAGGAAGGGACAGGAGATAAAATATGGAGTATATGGGCCTCATACGAAGGCTCAGAGTCACACAAAGGGCAATTGAAAGAGCTATGCTCAGAGTGTCTCTGCGTGATCGAATCAAAAATGAGGAGATCCGCAGAAGAACCAAAGTCACCGACATAGCTCTTCGAGTCGCTAAACTTAAGTGGCAGCGGGCAGGGCACTTTGCTTGTAGAACCGATGGCCGATGCGGCAGTAAGGTTCTGGAGTAACGGCCACGTACTGGAAGACGCAGCATATGGAGGCCTCCAACAAGGTGGACCGATGACCTGGTGAAGGTCGCGGCAAGCCGATGGATGCGGGCAGCACAAGACCGTTCATCGTGGAAAGCCTTATATTAAGTTCGGTGTTTTACGAATGCTTATTAAAATGAGTTTTCGCTTTCGTGCTCCGAGTAAATTTTACACAAAATCCCGCGTTTAAATGCAAATTTTATTATTAATGCCTCCGCCATTTTGATGGCATTTCTGAACATAAATATTTCTTTTTTTTTGGCAGCACAAGACTCGTAAGTCGTGGTGGCCTAGTGGTTAAAACACCAGCCTCTCAAGTATGAGTGCGCGGGTTCGATTCCAGGTCAGGCAAGTACCAATGTAACTTTTCTAAAGTTATATGTAAGTACATAAAACTTTAGAAAAGATGTTGATGAAAAGATGTTTTCCTTCACCTTCAGTCATTGGTGTCCAAGATATACTTAGAAAGTTCTAAGTATATCTTGGACACCAATGACTGAAGGTGAAGGAAAACATCTTGAGGAAACCTGGACTTTAAGTCTGAAATCGCCAACCCGCATTGAGCAAGCGTAGTGATTACGCTCAATCCTTCTCTGTATGAGAGGAGACCTGAACCCAGCAGTGGGACGATAAAAGGTTGATGATGATGATGACAAGACTCGTGATCGTAGAAAGCCTTGGGGGAGGCCTTTGTCCAGCAGTGGACCTCTATAGGCTGAAGATGAAGATGGAGCTGTAAATTCTCTGGAATTCTCGTAGTACATGTATGGACTCCAAAATGACTAAACAAAGTATAAACGGGTACTTATCTTTAACTTTTAAATAACCACGCAGTAGACATTGACAAAATGTACGGTGTGATTGTCAAAAACCGCCTGAGATCACTCTAAATATTTGATTTGTCCCCCAAAAGCCTGAGTTGCCCCATACACCCCTAGGTCTGACTTGTCTCCCATAGGCCAGAAGCTGGATACGCCCATGTGTCTAACGCTAGTTTCGTAGTAGGTTATGACTAACAGACTGAGCGATAGACAGACAGGCATATAGAAAGCCGGTGGTGACGAAATTATGTGTAGGGAATCCTTATACGACTAAGGAAAATTTTTGGCAGATATGCATAATATGTAAAGAAAACCCTGTCCGACCCATAAGGATAATAAATGTTGCGATTCATAGATTGTATCAAAATGTAACTACCTAGCGACATCTAGTCTTTAGCATGTAAACTAAACGCTCTAATGTCAATGTGTCAAAGTAATAAAAGTTAGTCTGCACTGAATAACCAAACGTGTTTTACTTTAGAGGTTATGGGCCTCCACATTTTGTGAAAATATAGTGTTTTATCATATATTTTTGGACACGGTTGTGTTGTGCAAGATGTCAACAAACTATTTAAGTAGTGTGCCGAAACTTAAAGGCAGAGAGAACTACGATGAGTGGACATTCGCAGTTGAAAATGTGCTCGTATTGGAAGGCATGTTACATTCTATTCGGCCGGTGGTTGGAAAAGAAATAAAACCCGAAGACGATGCGAAATCGCGGGCCAAATTATGCCTAACTATCGACCCGACCTTGTATGTGCATATCAAGAGAACGACGACTTCGAAAGAGTTGTGGGATAAACTCAAATCTCTGTTTGACGACTCAGGTTTTTCGAGGAAGATATCGTTATTGCGCCACTTGATATCAATACGCCGAGAAAATTGCGAAGATATGACCAGCTACGTGACTCAAATCGTGGAAACATCGCAACGGCTGTGTGGAACCGGTTTTGAAATAACCGATCAGTGGATTGGATCACTGATGCTTGCAGGTTTGCCAGAAAAATTTTCACCTATGATCATGGCCATCGAACACTCAGGTATAGCAATCACAGCAGACGTCATCAAGACAAAGCTGTTAGATTCTGAGCCGTTAGAATTGATGGGGGTGACATCGAAAGAAACGCAGGATACTGAAGCGGCGTTTGCATCGAAATGGGGGAAACCAAAATCCAGACATGGCAACACCAATCAGAGCGGAAATGGCGGGAAGTCAACGTCAAATGTCAAAGTAGCCGGTGGAAATAAAAACGTAACCTGCTACAAGTGTAAAACTCCGGGTCATTATCGTAATCAATGCCCAATGTTAGAAAAATCAAACAAAAATAAGTCGTCAAATGCATTCAGTGCTGTTTTCTTAAGTGCTAAATATAGTAAAGATGAGTGGTACGTGGATTCCGGTGCCAGCGCTCACATGACGGCTGTCTCCAGTTGGTTGCAAGATGTTTCGAGTCCACAGACATGTCCTGAGATTATGATAGCAAATCATGCGACACTCCAAGTTTCGTGCAAAGGAAATGTTCAGATATCAACGCAACAAGGTTATGATATAACGATCACGAATGTTCTATGTGTTCCAAGCCTGACTACAAATTTACTATCGGTAAGTCAGTTGATTAAAAACAACAACAGTGTTTCTTTCTTAGACAATCAGTGTTTGATATATAATGCGAAGAAGGAATTGGTGGCTGTTGCTAACCTAGTTGATGGTGTGTATAAGTTGAGTTTACAGAATACACCAGTGACAAAATGTTTACTTGCCAGGGAAAGTGCTTTGTTATGGCACAGAAGGTTGGGACACATAAACACTAAAGATATGAATATAATGAAAAATGGAGCGGTGGAAGGTGTCAGCTACACGGATAGTAATGAAGTGACAAAATCTAATTGTGTGGTTTGTTGTGAGGGGAAACAAACCCGATTGCCATTCCCCACAGGCACAAGAGCTACAAAAGTTCTGGAAATTATACACTCTGATGTATGTGGGCCAATGGAAACTAAATCTATTGGAATGTCAAGATACTTCCTTCTTTTTGTGGATGACTATACTCGCATATCATTTGTCTATTTTATGAAAGAAAAAAATGAGGTATTTAAAAACTTCAGAGAATTCAAGGCCATGGTGGAGAAACAGAAAAATGAAAATATCAAAATCTTAAGAACAGATAACGGTGGAGAGTTTTGCTCGAAAGCAATGGAAGATTTTTTGAAATCATCTGGTATTGTACACCAGAAAACAAACCCCTATTCGCCGGAACAAAATGGCATGTCAGAACGTAACAACAGAAGTATTGTTGAGAAGGCAAGATGCTTGTTGTTTGATGCTAAGTTAGACAAAAGGTTTTGGGCAGAGGCTGTATCTACAGCTGTGTACTTGAAAAATCGATCTATAGCATCAGGTCTCAATGGCAAAACACCATACGAGGTGTGGTATGGAAAGAAACCCATCCTGAGTCATATACGAGTCTTCGGCAGTCCAGTCATGGTGCATGTTCCAAAAGAGAGAAGGACTAAGTGGGATAAGAAAGCTCGGCAGCATATTCTTGTTGGCTATTCAGAACATGTAAAGGGCTACAGAATATATGATCCTATCAAAAACCAGGTCACTACGAGCCGAGATGTAGTGGTGATGGAAACAGCAGAGTCAGGTGTGTCCACAACTGATGAAACAATATGGTGTGTGGAAGAAGTATTGCCTGTTCCTGTAGGAAATGATCGTTCAGTGGGGGAATCTGAATCTCAGGAACGATCAGAATCAGACACTGAGAAGAGCAGTGACAGTGAATCATTTTATGAAGCTGATGCTGACGAGACCTATGTTCCTGAATCTCTGTCAGAAAGTAACAGTCTAGTCGAGTCACCAGAACAGGTCTCGGATAGATCCAAAAGAGTGAGACGGAAGCCTCAAAGATATGGAATGAACTGGTTGGCTGCCATAGATGCTGAACTGACAGTTTCCGAAGCTTTGAGAAGTCCTGAAGGTGCACAGTGGAGGAAGGCAATGCATGAGGAATTGGAATCATTCCGGAGGAATGATGTTTTTGAGCTTATTGATGCCCCTAAAGGTGCTACTATAGTGCAGTGTCGGTGGGTGCTAAAGAAAAAGGTGAAAAGTGATAGCGAAGTGCAATATCGTGCGAGATTAGTTGCTAAGGGTTTTACCCAAAAATATGGACTGGACTATGATGAAACATTCTCACCTGTTGTACGGCACTCAACATTAAGATTGTTGTTTGCGCTAAGTGTGAAACTAGGACTAGACATTACTCAGTTAGATGTTAAAACTGCTTATCTTAATGGTCATTTGAAAGAGGAAATCTATATGTGTGCTCCTGAAGGTTTTGTATCTGAAATGTCAGGGAAAGTTCTTAAACTGAAAAAGGCAGTATATGGATTAAAACAATCCGCCTTAGTTTGGTATGAGAGAGTTAGGGATGTATTGTGTAAAAATAATTTTAAAAACTGTACACAAGAGCCCTGTTTATTTACAAAAATGTGTAAAGATGTAAAAATTATTATAGCATTGTATGTAGATGATTTCCTGGTTTTTTCAAATAGTAATACTGAGAGTGAAAAGTTAAAATCTATTTTAAATTCTGAATTTGAAATCAAAGACTTAGGTCAAGTTAAGCAATATCTAGGTATGAATATCAATGTTCACAAAACTTGTAATAACTATGAGATCACTGTAGATCAGCAACAGTACATAGAAGAATTATTACACAAATTTAATATGACTAATTGTAAAACAGCTGATACACCTATAGAGAATAAATTAAATGTAACAAAAGCAGAAAAATGTACAGAAGGAATTAGCTATCAAAAACTCTTGGGTTGTCTTATGTATTTAGCGGTCATGACAAGACCTGATATAACCTACTCTGTTAGTTATTTAAGTCAATTTAATACTTGCTACAGTGTTGAACATTGGAACTATGCTAAGAGGATTCTCAGGTACTTAAAGAAAACTAAAATGTATTGTTTGAAATTTAGTAGTCAGGGAGAGAGCTTACATGGTTATGTTGATGCTGATTGGGCGAGTGACAGCCTAGATAGAAAGTCTTACAGTGGATTTTGTTTTGTTATGTCAGGAACAGCTGTTTCATGGCAAAGTAGAAAACAGAAAGTAACAGCCTTATCCAGCACAGAGGCTGAGTATGTTGCACTCTCTGAAGCCTGTAGGGAGGCAATATATCTTAGAGAACTATTGTATGAATTAACTGGTTCTTTGTTAACAATTAAGTTAAATTGTGATAATCAAAGTGCATTGAGGATGGCTATGAACCATCAATGTCATAATAGGTCAAAACATATTGACGTTAAACACCATTTTGTTAGAGAAACTATCACAAGTGGCAAAGTAGTGGTAAATTATTTATCTACAAATGAAATGCCAGCAGATTTGTTGACTAAAGGGCTGGGTACAATTAAACATTATAAGTTTATGGAAAAATTAGGCATTTTAGAATTGTGATGCAACTCAGGTTTATACTTATTTTGCTCTTATAAGTTCTCTACTTATTCTGTGTTGTATGTTTAGTTTATTTTGATAAGTGGGGGTGTTGCGATTCATAGATTGTATCAAAATGTAACTACCTAGCGACATCTAGTCTTTAGCATGTAAACTAAACGCTCTAATGTCAATGTGTCAAAGTAATAAAAGTTAGTCTGCACTGAATAACCAAACGTGTTTTACTTTAGAATAAAGGTTAGGTAAACACTTGACCAAATATAATATAAAATTTTACATAATCATCATAGAAACAATACTAATGAATTTTGAAATAATCCTTTTTTCCCGGGTATTAATTCCAATTTCCCCGAAATTTGGTAATTTTTAAAAAAGTGACAACACCAGTATTATTATAAGCGAATAGCGACGCGACCAAACGTCACAGGTGCCGCGTGCCCTGCCCCCCGCCGCCCGCGGAAGGAGTTGCTCACCGCACAAGTATTAAGTTACCTCTTTTTGCGAAATAATCATTAATTTTTTTGGAGGATTTATTTTTAAGTTTAGCCTGTCTTTGTGGGCATTAGTAGAATCAGTTATCGATTCCTAACAATACCTTCACGGGTCGGACAGGGTTTTCTTTACATATTGTATAGAACGTTATTTTTGGCACATGCGAAACCCGAAACACGTGTCCAGTACTGTTAAGTAAAGAATCTGTGTACAAAATTTCAAACAGATATCTTGAAAAATCACAAAATTATGAGCTTGTCATTTTACGTGGTTGTCCCAGCAAAAATATGGTTAACGCACCGCTCCGCGTCTGCAGCGGCGGGGCGGGTCTGTGTCTCATTGTACGTCTAGTAATTTGATCTATCGTCAACGGTTTGCGCTCAGTAATCACACCGCTACAATTTCTAAATCTATTTGGGAAAAATATAACATGGTGTAAAAAATGATTGCAATCGATTCAGTTGCTTATTCTGAACAAACTGTATTCAAGTTTCGCAAAAACAAAAAATAACGTACATTGTAGATTGTTTTTTTTTTTTTGGATTTTGCTTCCTTTGTCACTCTCTTCCTTAAAGTTACTACAACAACATCATTGTCCATACCTGCAGCCTTCTCAACATGAAAATCCTTATTCAAAGCATCATCCACAGTCTTCAACTTCATAATGTCTTTGAGCCTTAATCCGCGACCACCGTACTCTTCATCCCTGCTTACGGGTGGTGCTTCATTAGGTACAAAAACCACATCTTCAGTAGCTTCTTCGTAGAACTCAGCTGTTGTTGTTTCCTCTCTTTTCTTCGTAGTTGTTGTCACTACAGTTGTTGTTGTTCGTTCAGTTGTTTGGGTAGCTGTTGTTACTCTGTATTGGGATGTGACGTCAGCATGACCACCGTAGCGTACGAAAACTGTGTCTGTTTTGTTGTTATTTTCATCACAGTTTGATTTAATTATCAGAGCTGGGATTAGGATTGGGATCCAAACTTGGTACCACATTATTTGATCAGGAATGATTAATGCTTGGTCCGGTTGGTAAGGTTCAATGGCGAAATTTTCTGTAATGTGATCAAATTTACTAATTGCATCGCTACTTACCATCAGGCGGGATCACGCTCAAGTACAGGTTTGTAGAGATTAGAACTTTGTTTATTGTTAAATTATAAATAAGTGCTTGACCGTAATCCCGCCTGATGGTAAGCAGTGATGCAATCATTGATGGTAAAGCGCGCTAGTTTGTTAAGCCTATTCACTTAAAAAACTTACTGAATAAGAAGAAAGACGGCAGTCGCTCAGACGTGATGCAATGTTAAACCCAACAACACGACCAGTGATGCTGCGCCAGAGGGAAATTGATCTGGAAACCCTGCACGACCAAACTCCCGACACAACACCATTTGATGCATTATTTTCGGCACACATCGCAGCACAACTGCTCAGACTCGTCATCCGTACCTCGGGAAAGCCGAGTAAGATAAACAAATCAAGTATCTTAACCTGGCTAGCGAGGTTGTCGACATGTAGGATGTGGATCCAGCTACCTTTGTACCGATAGTCGTGACAGCCAATGGCTTAATAGCCAAGAGCCTCGACCAACGCCTCAGGAGGCTCTCCTATGGCAGCTGGATCAAGGACTTGATTTAGTAGGCCTAGTATGAGTTTTCATTACGAGACTCGATCATCGATATCGAACGCGTTTGATTCATCGATTGGCCCGCTTCAAGGTTGTAGAAACTCTCAACCAATGAGAGCGCCAAACGCGCTTGATATCGACGAACGAGTCTCGTAATGAGAACTCATACTAGGCATCCAGAAAGCGGTACTTCTGGGCACGGTTGGCATTGTCAGGAGGTTCCTCTCTCGGGAGCCCTGACGGGCTACTACTTTTTTTATTTTAAATATTTATTTATATGTATGTAAGATAACAATAACTAACTAACTAAAAACTAAACTTACCGTTTATCCAAAATATTTAAAGAATTAATATTCCTGGACACAAAAATGTATAAATTAAGTATCTATTATTTTTAAGTATTTATTTCCGTATATTTCGAAAATACTGTTTTTCAAATCCCTTTGTTCATATTAAATGTACTAATTCGTTCCACACGTCAGCAACACACTTTGAAAGTGTTAGAAAATCAACAATATTGCTTATCAATCAGTATACAATGGTCTGAAACCATTACCTATGTTCTAAGCTAAGCCTAGTTTTCACAAGCCTGATTTGAGATTACCAAATAGTCCGCAGATTTACATTCAGCTAATACTGATTATGGGCCTCATACGAAGGCTCAGAGTCACACAAAGGGCAATGGAAAGAGCTATGCTCGGAGTTTCTCGGCGTGATCGAATCAGAAATGAGGAGATCCGCAGAAGAACCAAAGTCACCGACATAGCTCTGCGAGTCGTTAAACTTAAGTGGCAGTGGACAGGGCACATTGCTCGTAGAACCGATGGCCGATGGGGCAGTAAGGTGGCGGCCACGTACTGGAAGACGCAGCGTAGGGAGGCCCCCAACAAGGTGGACCGATGACCTGGTGAAGGTCACGGGAAGCCGATGGATGCGGGCAGCACAAGACCGGTCGGCGTGGAAAGCCTTAGGGGAGGCCTTTATCCAGCAGTGGACATCTATAGGCTGAAGAAGAAGAAGAAGAATACTGATTACACTCTTGCGGCATACAACGCCCTTCAAGGGAAGTCTGAGGCTGTCTCGCTACTGCAGCGCCTCGCTCATGTCCGCTGAGGCGCATACCGAAGTGACGATGCGCAAGCGGTGAGCGTCTCTGTGGTTATAGGTCATAACATCGGCTGCCGGCAGAAGTTACCATCCACCAGGATGTAACCACCATTATAACAGGAAAAGTTTTGTGGTCATTCTTTTTACAAATTATAAACTAGTGCTTAGCTGGTATCCTACCTGATGGTAAGCAGTGATGCAATCGTTAATTGTAAAGCGCGCTAGTTTATTAAGGACAGAAGACGGCAGTTGAGCGAAATGATGTAATGCTAAACCCAACAACACGACCACCAATGCTGCGCCAGAGGGAGGTTGATCTGGAGACCCTCTACGACCAAACTCCTGACACAACATCATTTCGCGCATCGTACCCGGCACACATCGCAATACAACTGCTCAGTCCCGTCCTCCGTACGGCTTCACCACGTCATGCCGGAACACGACGAATCGCTTGGCGGCAAGACTTTGTCTGGTGGGTGGTAACTTCTGCCAGCAGCCGATGTTATGGCCTATCTTCACGTGTACGCTACAAGTCAACAGTTACAAAAAGTTAAAAAAGGTCTTTCCGCCCAGCGCTTTGCCGTGATCCGGCTGGCGGAATGCAAGCTTGGAGCTGTGTCTGGTGAAGCCGTACGGAGGACGGGTCTGAGCAGTTGTGTTGCGATGTGTGCCGGGTTAACACCGTGAAATAAAATTAGGTACAGAAGGTAAATGTTGCTTTAGTTCAAATACTGTCAAATTAGTCCGCGCTTGACATAAAATGATGTTATTTAGTCTCCATGTTTTAATCGCGTTTAAACTGTCTATGAGGGAATTTTGACGGGAAAGCTAAGATGAGTGTCACACGCATTTTTCATTATACTTTTAAAATTATTTATAGTGTCGTTTACTAAATAAAAGCGCGTGATTTATGTAGTAAAAAGTGCATTCAGTAAATAATTCATAAAGAACATTGAAATATCGCAGCATAGTGGCCACATCATGACTTTGCATCAAACCTTCCTCATAGACGGTTCACGCGGCCGTCTTTTTTAACTCTCATTGGCGATACCCGCCATTATTGTGAAATAAAATTTTCAAAGAATTTCTATTATTTAAATTAATTTGAATTTCTATAATTGTGGTAGGTATATGTTCCACAGAGGCCATTGATCAAGAGTTGAGGTTGAATCTCACCTTGAAAAAAGAAGAACTGTCTATTTTGTATCTTTATTTGACAAGACCAAATTAATGTTTATCTTTATTTTAAACTTTCTAAACTGGCTTTGCGTGAGTGTGCTTGGCCGCTATTCCGCCTGATAGTAAGCAATAATGCCTTCGTTGATGGTAAAGCGCGCTATTTTATTAAGACCCTATTCCCTTGCCTTAATCATCTCACTTTTTCTTAATGCCGGAGCTACATTAGCAGGCGAAGATTAGTGTAGCGTTGGCGCGCAAAATATCCGTTGTTGAAAACATGATGTTCTTGTCTACATTGACGGGCGAAGATTCATAAAGCGGCCTACTGCGAATATTCGTTGTTTAGTTGTGCGGCCAAGACGACGGAGGAAGCAGTGGCTTTGCATTATATGTCAGTAAATTATTATTTATTACATGTCTACAAAACAAAAACAACGAAAAAAAATGCAAAAAGAACGTCAATAACGCTACAAAGTCTGGACGACACTGACGTAGGTGTGGCCACTCCAGCGAATATTGTCGCGACAAGTCATTTACAGCGCGCCACTTTACCGACCGTGCCCCGATGCTACATCGTCTACGCCCGAATACATTGCGTTGCAACGATGTACCCGGCCACATACATCGTCTACGCCCGAATACATTGCGTTACAACGATGTACCTGGCCACATACATCGTCTACGCCCGAATACATTGCGTTGGAACAATGTACCCGGCCACATACATCGTCTACGCTCGAATACATTGCATTGCAACTATGTACCCGGCCACATACATCGTCTACGCCTGAATACATTGCGTTGCAACGATGTACCCGGCCACATACATCGTCTACGCCCGAATACATTGCGTTGCAATGATACACCCGGCCACATACATCGTCTACGCCCGAATACATTGCGTTGCAACGATGTACCCGGCCACATACATCGCCGTAGCCCGAATATTCGCCGTAGCCCGCTAATGTAGCCCCGGCATAATAAAGTAGAAAGATATGACAAGATAAAGATATTATACTGAACTTAAAATTTGTTTTTGAACAAAAGAATAGGGATGTTTCCTGGGTAAAAAAAAAAAAATAGTCCGTTATTCAGATTATAGAAAAATATTGGATACGTATATTTTGTTTTATCAAATCAATAAAAATTGACAAATCTAAAAGGCATCAAAGATCAGGAGTGGTGGCTGGTAACGTCACTGCTCGCTAACAAGTGTAGCGTGCAGTGACGTCACACGAGTTTTCAACGCGCTGTGTCGTCTTCATTTTTTGTTTATATGAAAAAAGAAAAAATACGTGTCTAGTATTTTTGGGAAATCTGACTGACAGACTAATTAGTTTTTTTAGTCAAATACCCTATTAGCGGCAGTAACTTTCCTTCACCATCAGCAACTCGGTCTATGTAGACTAGGCTTTAGACTACTTGTTATGACGTAAGTAGAGAAGTTGGTACTTCTATACGTAATTTCATGATTATGGCATAATCAGTTGGGAATATTATCACTTTACACTGTTAATACACAAGCATCCTTTCTCTGGGAAGTCGTGGTGGCCTAGTGGTTAAAACACCAGCCTCTCAAGTATGAGTGTGCGGGTACACCAGGTGTATAGTCCGACGGAAACACCGCCGCTGGCAAATTGTTCCAGTCCCTCGATGTACGCTTCGTCCGGATCGTAGTGGTGTTAACAACGTAAGGGTGGAAACCAGCCGTACGACGGGTCGTCCGCTGGTGGAACGGAGAAGGGGGAATTAAATCATGCAATTCCCTCGCACACTCCCCGAAATGCATCCTATAGAACACCGAAAGGCTGGCTACTCTACGCCTGTGCTCTAGGCTTTGGAGACCAACTCGAGTTAGATCAGGGTCACAAATCAGCCTCTTTGCACGTCTCTCCACTGAATCCAAAGTGGCCAGGTGACACTTGGCAGCACCAGCCCTAATGTGGCTGCAGTACTCCACACACGAACGGACCTGTGCTTTGTATAACATTAGAAGCTGCCCAGGTGTGAAGTACTGCCGGACCTTTGCAATAACGCCAAGTTTCCTGGCAGCCACCTTGGCCTTGGACTCAATGAACCGCCCAAAGTTAAGGGGTGAGGAAATCTCAACTCCCAAAAGCTGAAGGCGGTCGGAACACTCCAAGGACACATTTCGAAAAGTAGGAGCCAAGGTGAACGGGCTCCTTTTGGCGGTGACAAGACACGCTTGTGTTTTGGCGGCATTGAATGCTACAAGATTGCCATTGCCCCATTCGGAGACTGCCTGCAGTGCAACATTCGTTCGCTCAACCATGGCCTCTCTTTCGGACCGGATTGATTCCCTACTAGCCCGAGCATCCGGCAGGTATCTCTCTACAACTGTGCTGTCATTCTGCATACCCATAGATACCGGGCATCAGCAGATCGTTAATATGCAGCAGGAACAGAGTTGCAGAGAGAACAGACCCCTGAGGAACACCGGCATTAGTTGAAATGGGCTCTGAAGAGCATCCGTCGACAACAACTCGGAGGGACCGTTCAGTCAGAAAGTCTTTTACCCAGCCAGTCAGGCTAGGGGAAATGCCGTACGCTGGAAGCTTACTCAAAAGGCCAGCGTGCCATACCCGGTCGAAGGCCTTCGAGACATCAAGGGAGACAGCAATCGCTTCCCCATTCTTCTCGAGGGCCTCGGCCCACAAGTGAGTGGCAGGTGAGTGGCCTTCACCTTCAGTCATTGGTGTCCAAGATATACTTAGAAAGTAGATAAATTACTTTAGAAAGTTACATTAGTACTTCCCTGATCTGGAATCGAACCCGCGCACTTAAGAGGCTGGTGTTTTAACCACTAGGCCACCACGACAATGGAACGGAGATGGGGGAATTAAATCATGCAATTCCCTCATACACTCCCCAAAATGCATCCTATAGAACACCGAAAGGCTGGCTGCTCTACGCCTGTGCTCCAGGCTTTGGAGACCGTTTTGAGTTAAGACCGTTGTTTCCATATGATGTTCACCTTCACCGTTTTGAGAGCAGCGGTGATGAAATTAAATTCGTCGTGGAATAGTGCCTATCGGGTTTCAAACTTATGACTTACTAGCTTTCCGGCCGCGGCTTCGCCGGCGTGGAGTTCGGTTATATCGCGCTTTTTAGATTTCCCTCCGGAACATCAAATTTTTCCGGTATAAAAGGTAGCCTATGTTCTTTCTCGGGGTCTAAAGATTGTCTGTGCCAAATTTCATCAAAATCGGTTGAGAGGTTTAAGCGGGAAAGCGTAACAGACAGACAGACAGACAGACAGATAGACAGACAGACAGAGTTACTTTCGCATTTATAATATTAGTATGGACTAGCTTTCCGCCCGTGGCTTCGCCCGCGTGGAGTTCGGTTATATCGCGCTTTTTAAATTTCCCTCGGGAACATCAACTTTTTCCGGGATAAAAGTTAGCCTATGTTCTTTGTCAGGGTCTAAAGATTGTCTGTGCCAAATTTCATCAAAATCGGTTGAGAGGTTTAGGCGGGAAAGCGTAACAGACAGACAGACAGACAGACGGACAGACAGACAGAGTTACTTTCGCATATTAATAAAGTATGGATGTAGGTATACAGTTCGTAGGTCAGACGGATTCCACTGAGCTATCACTGCCTACGTAATTATATTTCATCATAATTTGTTAATTTTAATTATCAGACAACTAAAGGAGTTAGGTATATTGTACTATGTTCACTTGTTTAAAATGTTTAAGAAATAAATCATGTTCGCTTCTTATTAAGTGGGATTAGATTACTATCCTTATACCTTCCTAATTATAACAATTTTTCTTTTTCTTAAACAATCCAAAATAACATGAATCGAACAAAATAATTTTGACAAATTTCATATTAGTGGTGCCATCTCTCGGTAAAGTGTAATACCACTAAGAGACCTTCCCTACTTTCACGTTTCCAGAATTTGAATAATGCAGAGCGACGTTCCTTGGCAGTTTAATAAAAATGACAACAGATGGCGCTGTTTAAGGTATTACGGTTTTTAATAACTGCATAGCGTAAAATAAATTAATGAGCGCGCTCATTGATTTGTTCAAATAAGAGTGTTGTAACAAGTTTACATACTATTATAACGCTTGAATGTATTATAATGAAGTACCGTTTGAGAGATTTTCACGGATAATTAATTATTCATCTTTTTATAACAGATATAGTTGTTCCCAACGTTCTACATATAATTATGTTTTCACTAGGTACATGATATTGGTTATAAAACAAAGTCACTTTCTCTATCCCTATGTCCTTTTGTGTGATTAAATGTGATGAAATCTTTAAAACTACGCAACGGATTTTGATGCGGTTTTTTAATAGATAGAGTGATTAAAGAGGAACGTTTGTATGTATTATAACATCCATTAAATTGTGGAGACATTGTATTATTTTTGAGATTTCTAATGTAATGTCGTCAATAATTACATTTTTTTCCGCGTTTGCATTGAAAAGCAGGCTGAACCCTACGAGATTTATTTACCGCAATAACATATTTTTGTCATTTATTTTTAAGAAAAATACCGCCTAATTTTAGAATCGATTTTAACCAATACAGCATTAATCCTTATCCAATTTAATACCTTAAATACATTGTTGATTTAATATACAATATGTAAGGAAAACCCTGTCCGATCCGTGAAGGTATTGTTAGGTATCGATAACTGATTCTACTAATGCCTACTAAAGCCGGGCTAAAATTAAAAAAAAATCCCCCTAAAAAAATAAATATTATTTCGCAAAAACAGCTAACTTAATACTTGTGTGGTATGCAACCCCTTCCTCGGGCGGCGGGGGGCGGGGCACGCGGCACCTGTGACGTGGTCGCGTCGCTATTCGCTTATAATAATACCAGTGTTGTCACTTTTTGAAAAATTACCAAATTTCGGGGAAATTGGAATTAATTCCCGGGAAAAAAGGATTATTTCAAAATTCATTAGTATTATTACTATGATGATTATGTAAAATTTTATATTATATTTGGTCAAGTGTTTACCTAACCTTTATTATCCTTATGGGTCGGACAGGGTTTTCTTTACATATTGTAGATTAGCATTGCACCCGCGCGAAGCCGGGGCGAGTCGCTAGTAATGTATGTATAGGTATGTACTCTGTGGTCCCTATTTAGGTGTGACGCCGGCTCTCGGTTGTTCGGACTAATTAATTGTTATGACAGAACACGGACTCCAGGAGTGATGAACCCTGTTACGAATTCAGCTTTTTTATACACAATTTCTATGTACATTTTATTAAGAACTAGCTGTTACCCGCGACTCTGTCCACGTGAACTTCAGTTTACAGCGCACGGTGGTTCCAGTAAAGTAAAAAGAACTCAGTTGATATCACAGAACAGATAAAAACTTCTCTATTCCGTGGTTGATATAAAATAAGCGCCTGTTAAAATAATGGGAGCAATATGTACCTACGTCCGCGTTAGCTTCCGTTTTCACAACATTTTTTGTTACTGCTCTTCCCCTATTAGTCATAGCGGGATGTTATATAGCTTATGTCCTTTCTCAGGCTCTAGACTATCTGTGTACCAAATTTCATTACAATCGGTTCAGTAGTTTTGGAATGAAAGCCGGACAGACAGACAGACAGAGATATTAGTATGGATAGCGACCCGCCCCGGCTTCGCCTGGGTGCAATGCTGATACTAAATACACTACTTACATAAAAACTGTGAACGTTTAAAAAACAGCTGGTTGCTCCTATTTATGGTTCCGTTGTCAAATGGGAAAAAGCGGAACCCTTATAGATTCGTCATGTCTGTCTGTCCGTCTGTCCGTCCGTATGTCACAGCTATTTTTTTTTCCGAAACTATAAGAGCTATACTGTTGAAACTTAGTTTAAAGATGTATTCTGTAAACCGCGTTAAGATTTTGATGCAAAAATAAAAAAAAGTAATAATATGTATTGGGGGCCCCCCATACTTAGAACTGAAACTCAATTTTTTTTTTTCATCAAACCCATACGTGTGGGGTATCTATGGATAGGTCTTCAAAAATGATATCTAGTTTTCTAAAATATTTTTTTTTTCTAAATAGTTCAAAAAGTTCTAAATCTGTCACGCATGGAAAAAAGTTGCCCCCCCTCTAACTTCTAAAATAAAAATATGAAAGACTTAAAAAAACATTTGATAGTACATTACTATAAAAACTACCAACGAAAATTGTTTTAAATGAGATCTAGTAAGCAGTTTTTTTTTTTAATATTTCGTAAATCGTAAACCGTTTATTACCTACCGCGTAATTTTTCATACAAATAACTTAAATCCTTTTTTTTCATAAACCAATGGTTCGGAACCCTTTGTGCGTGAGTCCGACACGCACTTGTTTAATCTATAATATCTTCGTAAATAATCATTTAAATCATAATCCATACTAATATTATAAATGCGAAAGTAACTCTGTCTGTCTGTCTGTCTGTCTGTCTGTTACGCTTTCCCGCTTAAACCTCTCAACCGATTTTGATGAAATTTGGCACAGATAATCTTTAGACCCCGAGAAAGAACATAGGCTACCTTTTATCCCGGAAAAATTTGATGTTCCCGAGGGAAACCTAAAAAGCGCGATATAACCGAACTCCACGCGGGCGAAGCCGCGGGCGGAAAGCTAGTTACCTATACTGTAAAAAGCAATATAGATCTATATTAAATCAACAATTTATTTAAGGTATTAAATTGGGTAAGGTTTAATGCTGTATTGGTTTAAATCGCTTCGAAAATTAGCCGGTATTTGTCGTTAAAAGTAAATGACAAAAAAGTTATTGTGGGATATCCATAAGAGATAGATATATACCATCGCGGACTACTTTGTAGACCTGGGTTAAGCCTGCATTTCATTGCAAACGCGGAAAAATTTAATTATTTACGACATCATATTAGCAACCTCAAAAATAATAGTTTTCTCCACAATTTAAAGGATCTTTTTATACAAATACCCCTTCCTCTTGAATCACTCTATCTA
Source organism: Sesamia nonagrioides (assembly GCA_017933935.1). NCBI lineage: Eukaryota > Metazoa > Arthropoda > Insecta > Lepidoptera > Noctuidae > Sesamia > Sesamia nonagrioides. Next base: position 193,679 of record JADWQK010000856.1, read on the forward strand.
TTAAAAAAAACCTATCAAAATCCGTTGCGTAGTTTTAAATATTGAATCATACAAAGGGACATGGGGAAAGTAAAAGTGACTTTGTTTTATAATAATTACTAGCTTTCCGCCCGCGGCTTCGCCCGCGTGGAGTTCGGTTATATCGCGCTTTTTAGATTTCCCTCGCGAATATCAAATTTTTCCGGGATAAAAGGTAGCCTATGTTCTTTCTCAGGGTCTAAAGATTGTCTGTGCCAAATTTCATCAAAATCGGTTGAGAGGTTTACGCGGGAAAGCGTAACAGACAGACAGACAGACAGACAGATAGACAGACAGACAGACAGAGTTACTTTCGCATTTATAATATTAGTATGGATGTAGTGATTACTCCATACTCTTTTTAATCATCATCATCATCTCAGCGTTAATCCCAGTCGCATCCGTAGCTTTTCAGCTTTGGAGTCTGGGGTCCGCTTTACCAGTCTAACTGCTGATTTTTGGCTAAACTTCGATATTTTCCATGAAGCGACTGCCGTCTGACCTCCACAACCCGAAGGCGATATCGAAGCAATGCAGTAAGACCAATTGTTAGACTTTTGAGGGCTCCAACAACCCATAACGACTGCCACTAGATGTTCGTTTGGTAACCGGGACCAACGGCTTAACGTGCTTTCCGAGGCACGACTATGTAGACCGACTCCATACTCTTTTTAATGACGTTTGTAAATCTAAACTGAGTCGGTCCAGAATTAAGCTACCAGTTTGGGACTTTCGGAAGCTTCCACAGCAAGAGGCACTGTAGCCTATTAGCGTTATCTTGAGATGAGACAGAACCTAAAAAAGGTTGATTTAAGTCACATTTTTTTAATAAAAGTACAATATATATATATATACACACATCAAAAGTGTCTAGGGATCAAGCATTTTTATGCGGATTTCTTGAGATTGAGATGTGGCTTTGTAATAAATTTATGATTTTATAAATTTATATGGATCCTTTTTGGTGCATTTCATAATTTGAATCAGGAACTGTGAATCAAATTCGAGTAAAAGATGAAAATCAGCTGTCAATATTTTCCCTATAAAAACATACAACGCATTGAAGACATTATTAGTGCTACTGTTTCCCTACTACTGATTAAAACCAACGTTATTATGGAGCGGCGACGTCATTTAAGCAGGGAAGAAATGCTCAGAGCCGTGGGAATGATAGAAGCTGGTTCCCGGCAACGTACTGTGGCTTTAGCTCTGAATACAAGTCAGAGTGTTATCAGTCGACTTTGGACACGTTACCGAAGCACTGGTACCGTGGCTGAGTGCCATGGAGGACGGTATCGCTGCACCACACGGAGACAAGACCGATACATTCAAATCTTAACTCGAAGAGCTCCAACAATAACCGCCATGATGTTAGCCGTGAGGCTTCATCACTCTTCAGGGAACTTAATTAGCGACCAAACAGTCAGAAACCGCTTGCATGAAGTGAACCTTCATTCCCGAAGACCGCTACGGGTACCACCTATAGCAATGCACAATCGTAGGATTCGATATCAATGGGCTCTTGAACACAGAAATTGGGCAGAAGAACAATGGCGTTTCGTGTGCTTTTCTGATGAGTCTCGTTTTGGTATGAGACCGGATACAAGACGTATACGACACTGGAGAACCCCTGGACGCCAACAGCGATTAAAATCCTGCCAGGAAGTCCATCCTTATAGTGGTGGAACCATCATGGTATGGGCGGGTATTTGGATCGGCGGAAGAACTGAGTTGATTTGGATCAGAGGCAACCTCAACGCTCAAATTTATGCTGAAACGATTGTATCAGACGTCATCGTTCCTCTACAAGTGCAAATCGGTCCCTTATTTCAGTTAATGCATGATAATGCACGACCGCACACCGCAAGAGTTGTAAGACAGACTCTCGCCGCAGCTAACATCAATGTCCTGCCCTGGCCTGCTCAGTCGCCAGACTTGAACCCGATTGAGCATGCATGGGATATGCTACAGAGAAGAGCTCTGCCGAATATGGAGGGTATCCAGTCGCAAGAAGACCTTTTTTTGTTGTTGCAACGAACATGGGCGGCCATTCCACAGCGTGATTTGGATGAACTCATTTTGAGTATGCCAAACCGATGTTCTTGTGTTGTTAGTGTTCGCGGTAGAAACACGGATTATTAATTGTTTAAGTTACCCAATAAAATTTTAGAGAAAACTGTTATTTCAGTCTTTTTTTCGAACTTTTGTGTTAGTGGTTCAAATGTCAAATATCCCTTTATTAGGAAAATGGCAAATTTCTTTATTAATGCAAAGGTGACTTGGTTTATCGTTACTGTGACAAACGAAAACACTTTATTTGATGAATCCTTAAAGAAAATTTTAATTAAGTAATATCAATCAGGAGAAAAGTTATTGCAAAAATATATGTTGATCCCTAGACACTTTTGATGTGTGTATATATATATATATATATATATATATATATATATATATATATATATATATATATATATATATATATATATCTATTGGTGCCGATTCTGTTATTCACCAACTATGTACATGTACTTTCTAAGTATATCTTGGACACCAATGACTGAAGGTGAAGGAAAACATCTTGAGGAAACCTGGACTTTAAGTCTGAAATCGCCAACCCGCATTGAGCAAACGTGGTGATTACTCTCAATCCTTATCTGTATGAGAGGAGACCTGTGCCCAGCAGTGGGACGATAAAAGGTTGATCCCTAGACACTTTTGATGTGTATATATATATATATATATATATATATATATATATATCTATTGGTGCCGATTCTGTTATTCACCAACTATGTACATGTACTTTCTAAGTATATCTTGGACACCAATGACTGAAGGTGAAGGAAAACATCTTGAGGAAACCTGGACTTTAAGTCTGAAATCGCCAACCCGCATTGAGCAAACGTGGTGATTACTCTCAATCCTTATCTGTATGAGAGGAGACCTGTGCCCAGCAGTGGGACGATAAAAGGTTGATGATGATTGCACAATGGCGGACTCAATGCCATAGGCATTTTCTACCAGTCTACCTTGAGGTGATGCAGAGACAAAACATGGTAGGTGCAAATAAATGAAAGTTAAAAGAGACAAAAAGAAATATACTAAAAATATTATAATAAATACATCCTACATACAAAATATGAACAGTAGAGAGAGATAAAAAATTATAGATAGAGGAAAAAAAATTATATCTGGGATGACTCTGCCAATTTCTTACGTAGATATTCCCGAGCTGTAACCGGCCGCCAGCGACTTCGTTCGCGTGGAGTTAGTTATGCTCCCCTCCTATTATTCGCAGCGTGATGTTAAATAGCCTAAAGCCTTCCTGGATTGATGGGCTATGTAACGCAAAAAGAATTTTTCAAATCGGACCGTAGTTCCTGAGATTACCGCGTTTAAACAAACAAACTCTTCAATTTTATACATCTCTTCTCTTCTTCAGCTTTAATCTTCTTCTTCTTCAGTCTATAGAGGTCCACTGCTGGACAAAGGCCTCCCCCAAGGCTTCCCTCTTTATCGGGCATAATCCCCACGCTTGTCCGTTGGATTGGGGATCAGTAATTTGATATATCACAGGAGAAGCGCTGGTGCCCGCTTCCCTGGTGAGTTCCCTTAGTCGCCTCTTACGACACCCACGGGAGGATACGGGTTGGTACTATTCTAAGCCCGGTACCACACGGGTCGTAAGATAATATTCTAAATCAAATTTGAAATCAGGGAGAAATAGAATTTGTCAATAAATCTGTTTACTTGGGGATCAGGCTCGATGCAAGGCTTTCAACATTCATCATTTAACTTCCCTTGCGAGACGGTTAAGTTTGGCAGCGTAGGTAATAGGGATGTTTCGTGGGTAAAAAAAATTGTTTAGTCCGTTCTTATTAAGGCGGCTCCAGAGGAAAAACACACCGCAGGCCGTTTTTATGTAGTTTCTCGGAGCTATCCACTCTTTATCCAAAAGAAATATCAACTTATTAAAAATACAAAAAATTTCTCCATAATCTTGGCTCCAAAATTGTAGATTTGTTTTTTTTTTTACTAAGCATAATGTTTAAGTAATTCCTTCACAACGAAACCTCTGACAAGAGAAATAATTATCAAAAACGTGCATCTCCTCGAAAAGTAAGCATTATTTAGATTTCGTTCTTACACTAATGGATAGGCAATTTCATGACGAACATTATTGTAGAAATATTTTTTTAAAACGACCAAAACAAAAATTTTATTCAACAATCTGAGCGTATTCCCCATCATTTCTCTTGCCCGAGCTATTGAGATTCAGTATGCCACAAGCTCTCGAAGGGGGAACCCGTGTCGTTCGTCATCGCGCGGTCCGCTAGCATAGCGGTTGGCGCGTGAGCGAGAAAGCATCTGCTTGCTCGCTCACGCACCGCATGTCGCATAGAGTATAATAATATCATTAAGTGTCTCTGTTATTGATGTTCATTTTGGTGTTCGTTTTTTTAACCGATTTCAAAAGGGAGGAGGTTATATGTTTTTTTATGTTTGTTTGCGGATAACTTTACTATAATATAAATACCTAATAGGGTATTTGACTAAAAAAAACTAATTAGTCCATCATTTAGATTATAGAAAAATATTGGATAGGTTTATTATATACGTTTTACATTTCGTATATTTTGTTTTATCAAATCAATAAAAATTGACAAATATAATAGGCATCAAAGATCACGAGTGATGGCTGGTGACGTCACTGGCCGCTAAAAACTGTAGCGTGCAGTGACGTCACACGAGTTTTCAAAGCACTGTGTCGTATTCATTTTTTGTTCATATGAAAAAAGAAAAAAATATGTGTCTAGTATTTTTTGGGTAGGCCCCCGACAAGGTGGACTGACGACCTGGTGAAGGTCGCGGGAAACCGCTGGATGCGGGAGGCGCAGGGCCGGTCGTCGCGGAGAACCTTGGGAGAGGCCTATATCCAGCAGTGGACGTCTTTCGGCTGAAATGATGATGATGAGTATTTTTTGGAAATCTGACTGACGGACTAATTAGGTTTTTTTTAGTCAAATACCCTATTGCATAAGTTGATAAAAAATGCTATGCAATAGCTTTACCGCGGCAGTTCACGAGTGCCACATATATTTTTTTTTTAATTAGAAAGATTATATCTTCAAGGTAGTCTCATGTTAGGAAAATTACGGCCTGATGATGGAAGACTAAGGAAATCTAGGAGAAATTTAAAAAATCATAGGGGCGCCTAGGGCATTTCTATGTTTTTTCATTAAGTGTTTTAACGCACTACAATTTAGTCAAGTTCGGACTTGATGATGGAGCCGGGAGACAGCCGAGGGATCTCCTTAACGATTCACATCAGCTGCCTCGTGTTTGTGCTTAATAAATTTATATTGATAGGAACTTTACACCTAAATGAGTTGTGATTGTCATTAGAGCTGCAGTGATGATGAAGACAAAGGCCAGTTAAGGGAACTCCTCAAAGGTTTACAATAGTTACCTTGTGTTTGGACTTAATTCATTTATATTGATGAAAACTTTACACACATATAGGTTTAAATGAAGGTCTGCAATAGATCTGATGATGAAGCCCATAGACAGTCGAGGGAATTCCTCAACAATTTACAACACTGTACTTTAACATAGTACAAACACTACCTACTCGTCATGCTTATGCAAAAATCAATTAAAATCAAGAGACTGAATTTAAGCTGTGTTATTTCATTGCGTTATTTCTAGAAATGCTCATACTTTCATTGTGGTCTTATAGGAATTAAATCAAACGAAATACGTCGTTTAGTTGCAGGCCTTTTCCAAATATGCTGCCGTCAGCGTCCAGTCTGACCGGATATTGTATTAGTCAGATATTTATTATTTTTCTGCAAAAAGAAGCTTTGTTTAAATAATATTATAGTATATGTATTTGTTTTTTTTATACGATAGTTTTGTTTTTTACAATTTACGCATTTGTTTTATTAAACGAGAATAATAATATAATATCAGTCTTGCCTGAGCCCGAAAAAAAAAACATCAAATCTTTTTTTTATGTAGGTTTCCTCTCTGCAGAAATTTATTTGACCCTGATTACGTTTTCCCTTAAAATAATAAATAATGACAAATTAACCTTTATTATATTATTTTTCTATCCCTTAGACCATCTGACTTAGCTAACTTTCAATCTACAAAACTAACTTCCAACCCTGAAGTTACAGTCATAACATATTTAGTTGTAAAGCTCTAATCAATACAAATTAAGTAAGCCCAAACACATTACAGTTGCTTCCGATGTGGATTCCCTTGATTCTCTGTCATCTCCATCATCAGGTCAGGCCCAAATCTTCACGGTTTTATAGTATCATCCGATATAAATACGAGTATCAAGTTTTCACCCGAAGCATGCCTACAATTTTATAATATAATTGGCCTAAATTTCTTAGAATTTCCATTATCGACACTGAAGTGGTAACAATGAGATTACATAGGCAGCATACTCTTTCATATAAAAAAGAATGGTCAAAATCGGTTCATTAACGATAAAGTTATCAGCGAGCACACATAAATCGAATTGAGAACCACACTTTTGGGAAGTCGGTTAAAAAATAAAATACGCAAAATTTTTATTATGAAGTATCGTCAATATTTGTAGTATTTAGGCGCACCAATAAACAAAAATAAAAGTGCCATGTCTGTTACTTCTGTGGTCTATGAATTTAACTTGTATTTGTAAGTACTTCGTCCGCCAGACGGCGCTAGTAATATTTTGCGAAGTATTGTAGAGGTGGGGCTCGGTGAAAAGGGAGCAAATGCTCGAGGTCATTTGGTGAGGGTACGACTTTAATATTTCGTATTCCGTATTTGAATATTAATATTTGCACAGGTCTGGTCGTGTCTCGGAAAGCTCGTTAAGCCGTTAGTCCCGGTTGCCATACGCACATCTAATGGCAGTCGTTACGGGTTGTTGGAGACCTCAAAATGTCCAACAATTGGTCTAACTGCAATGCTTTGATATCGCCTTCGGGTTGTGGAGGTCAAACAGCAATCGCTTCACGGAAAACATCGAAGTTTAGCCAAAATCAGCAGGTAGACTGGTAAAGCGGACCCCAGACTCCAAAGTTGAAAAATCTTCGGATGCGACTGGGGTTAACGCTCAGATGATGATGATGATGATTTATAAGTCGATTTGTGAAGTTCTCTTTTTTATGTGAAAGGACATATTTTTAGATTGGTTTGGTTTTAAAACCCGAAGTACCTACAGGTGAAAATTTCTTTTCGCAACTCATCATTTGCCTGGTATTTTCCCGTCTTACCGGAAGCACCAGATCAGAAATAGCACAGAGTTAGCTAGTTGGTTGGGTGGTTGGTTGTTGGTTGGGTTGGCTGGTTGGTTGGTGGTGGTTGGTTGGTTGGTTGGTTGGTAGTTGGTTGGTTGGTTGGGTGGTTGGTTGGAGTGGTAGTTGGTAGAGTTAGTTAGTGTTAGTTAGCGAAGCAGAGTGGTACAATAGATCTGCACGAGTATTACAATAGCTGTTTGCGACAGTGGTAGGTTTGGTTTTCTCGGTGGTAAGCCACAACATTTCAGCCACCGGCATAAGTTACCACCCACTAGACAAAGTCATGCCGCCAAGCGATTCGTCGTGTTCCGGCCGGCATGATGTCTGGCGAAGCCGTACGGATAACGGGTCTGAGCACTAGTGTTGCGGTGTACGTGCCGGGTACGATGCGCGAAATGTTGTTGTGTCGGGAGTTTGGTTGTGAAGGGTCTCCAGATCAATCTCCCTCTGGCGCAGCATCGTTGGTCGTGTTGTTGGGTTTAACATTGCATCACCGCGCTCAACTGCTGTCTTCCTTCCTATTTACTCAGTTCTTTTGAGTGAGTAGGCTTAATAAACTAGCACGTCTTACCATCAGCGATTGCATCACTGCTTACCATCAGGCGGGATTGCAGTCAAGCGCTAGTTTGTAATTTATAAAAAAAAGGTGCCTATACAAAACTTTTTCTACGACCTTGAAATAAATGCAGATAAAAGTTAACAATGGCGCGAAAATAGCGCGGCACGCGCAATCTTGTTTAATACCACAAATGAAAGGCAAAGGCAACTCATCCATACAGCCTAGTAACATGCGATGTTTAGTCGTAACGTAAATACGCGCGCTTTTTGGCTTAATCATAATATGTTGATTTCTTGATGCCATAGCCATAAAAAAAAGTTTCATTGTAGTATGGTTTACCTGTGTGGAAATGGTCATTGTAACACGACTTAGCAGGAATGAGTGCTATTGAGATATGACTTAAGGTTATGTATTAAGCAAATAACCAAATGGTCGTAGAAAAAGTAATTTTTGTCCGGATAGTCTAACAGAATCAAGCCTTTCGCGAATTAAACTGCGGGATGTAGCTAGTTTGATCTATACACTGAATTTAAGTTCATGAGGTTTAGAACATAATTTTCAGTCATTGTCTTCATGAAACCAGACCTTTCAGTGGTCAAGAATCGTATGGAATGGCCTAAGTTTGTTCCCGGGCGGTCATTAATGCGGCTTCCAAGCTGTTTGATAGCTTTAAGTAACATAGTACCCTATTCGGACCCTTCAAATGTTAGGAGGCCATACCCAAGGGGAAAAACGAGTCTCGGGTTGTTGATGAATGAGATATCGCGGCCCTGGCCTATAGGCAAGTGAAGAAACACAGGTAGGATTTAGTCGGTAAAAGTCTGACACGCTCTTCCGTTCCGCCCAGAGCGGGAGAGGTCATTTCATGATTTTCTATCCAAAAAAATGGCTGAAACCGGTATAAAGTCTTGCCGCCAAGCGTTCCGGCATGATGTCTGGTTAATCCGTACGGAGGACGGGTCTGAGCAGTTGTGTTGCGATGTGTGCCGGATACGATGAGCCAAATGTTGCTGTGTCGGGAGTTTGGTCGTGGAGGGTCTCCAGATTAATCTTCCTCTGGCGCAGCATCGTTGATCGTGTTGTTGGGTTTAACATTGTTTCACCTCGCTCAACTGCTTTCTTCCTCACTATTCGCTCAGTTTTTTTGAGTGCTTCCTTAGAACACGGACAGACGGTTACTCTTCGCCTGTGCTCCAGGCTATGGAGACCGTTTTGAACCAAATCTGGGTCGCCAATCTGCCATTTCCCACGCCTGTCCACCGAATCCAAGGTTGCCAGGTAGCATTTTCCAGCACCAGCCCAAATGTGGTTGCAGTACCTACTCCACACACCAACGGACCTGTGCTTTGTATATCATTAGAAGCTGTCCTGTAATATTGTCTTATGTAATAGTGACGTTCAAAAAGTGCTCCTTCTTAGCCTCATCATCATCATTTCAGCCGAAAACGTCCTGCTGGACAGAGGCCTCACCCAAGGATATCCACGGCGACCGGTCCCGCGCCTCCCGCATCAAGTGGCTTCCCGCGACATTCACTAGGACGTTGGTCCACCTTATCGGTGGCCTACCCAAGCTGCCTCTTCCGGTGCGTGGTCGCCACTCGACAACCCGTCGGCCTCATCGGGCATCGGTCCTACAGGAAATATGCCCGGCCGACTGCCACTTTAGTGTTGCAATTCTTCGGGCTATGTCGGTTACTCTCGTTCTTCTGCGGATCTCCTCATTCCTAATTCGATCACACTGTGAAACCCCAAGCATAATAATAATAATTTATTTCAGACTTAGTCCATATAATGTTAGTCATACAAAAATTAAAATACAAATAAGACCTTATAAATCTATTGTTAGTACACAAAACAGAAATACAACACAATGAAATGGAACCGCACAGAAGTGCCAAGTTATGCCAACCCCAGGACGCGACCACCCGTAGTGTGTAGTCGCATCCAGTGCCGCCACATCGGCGAGTCCCGGCGAGTCCACGAACACACTCAGAAGGCTGTTCGGGCTGGCCCGCATTCGCTTCATGAGAAATGCACAGCGCTTTCGCATGATGAGATGGAAACTATCCACTCTTTTCTCAGCAAACATTGCTGAAGCGCTGCAGCAGCGGCGTAGTCCGAACAGTACTCTGAACGCATTATTATATTGGACTCGCAGAGCGGTGCATGTACACTGCGAGTACTTAGTCCACAGGCTGCAAGTGTAGAAGGACTGGCAGAAAGCCTTAAATAAAGTCACCTTGACTTGCTCGATACACCGTGCAAACCTGCGGGACAGTATGTTACAGTGCACAAACAGCACCCTGCGTTCCCTCTCCATTGCTTTGAGCTTGAACTTTCTTCAATAAATGTCTTTTGATTTTGATTTCAGTAGGTACTAGTTTTTTATGGCACAGTTGACTTTGTGGTTACGACTTTAGTATGAACAGAAAGTTGTTCATTTTTATTATTTGTACCCCCCCCCCCCCTTTTTGGCTTGTCCCCCCTTTGACTGGTCTTTGAAAACTAACTCTGTATATAGAACCGGGATCCTGGAACAGCTCGCCCGAAGGCAACACAGTACCTAATTAATGTACTTGTTGGGCGAGGTAGAGTACATTTCCATTGTCACTCAACTTCGGGTGAAATCAGATAATCGGTTATTAAAAAACAAAAGCAAAACAGGATGTGAATCCCAATTTATCAAATATAACTGCACATAATTAATTCGATTCGATTCGTCGTGTTTCGGCATGATGTCTGGTGAAGCCGTACGGAGGACGGGTCTGAGCAGTTGTGTTGCGTTGTGTGGCGGGTTCGATGCGCCAAATGTTGTTGTGTCGGGAGTTTGGTCGTGGAGAGTCTCCAGATCAATCTCGCTCTAGCGCAGCATCGTTTGGTCGTGTTGGTCTTGGGTTTAACATTGCATCACCTCGCTCAACTGACGTCATCCTTTCTATTCCTAAGTTGTTTAAGTGAATAGGCTTAATATACTAGTGCGCTTTACCATCAACGATTGCAATCATTGCTTACCATCAAGCGGGATTGCAGTCCAGCACTAGTTTATAATTATTAAAAAAAAATATATACTAGCGACCAACACCGGCTTCGTACGGTGCAATGCATTACGGAAAAACTGTGAACGTTATATATAAAAACAAAGCTTCCCGCCGCTCATACCGCCCCGGGCAGTCGGTATCGCCACGAACGCTACGTCCCGCAATTTTTAAATTTGTAGTATCTTCGAGAATATTTATTTAAAACGTGTGCTGTAAAAGGCCAAATAGATTATATCATTAATGTATTTAAGGTATTTAATTGGATAAGGATTAATTCCAGGAAAGAATTAAAGAAATTAAAGAACAGCCTCCGTGGCGTAGCGGTAGCGGACGCGGCCGGTGCGCAAGGTGGCGCGGGTTCGATCCCCGCACAGTGCAAGTATTTGTATGCATGAATATGAATACTTGCACTGGTCTGGTCGTGCCTCGAAAAGCACGTTAAGCCGTTGGTCCCGGTTGCCATACAAACATCTAGTGGCAGTCGTTACGGGTTGTTGGAGCCCTCAAAAGTCCAACAATTGGTCTTTAGTAATCTAAAAGTAACTAATGTATAAGTCTAATTGGTATAATGTAAAAGCACTTTTCAAGTTTGTGAATGTGAGGCACCATGGACTATAGTTTGTTTATATATACAACGTGTAACATAAAGGGTATATACATAACAAAGGCATGGCATCTTTACATGATATCAAACGATATTGGAAGGGTTTTTTAATTCTATCTCTTTATGTTAGGAAGTTATGAGGAAAAACACCGCCTGTGATAGGCTACTATCATACTAGTCGCACACAGATATTGAAGACATTTATCGGATTTTGGCAAGTAACGTGACGGGTAACGAGTAGTTATGAACGTATGTACTGCGCTGCCACGTTTGTTATGATTTTATTTTAAGAAACACACGAAACCGAAAATTTGGTACCAATTTTTTGAGTATTTTATTTTGAGTTGAAACCCTTCCGATATCGTTTAATATCATCTAAAGATGCCATGCCCTTGGTATGTATATACCCTTTTTGTTACACGTTGTATATATATATATATATATATATATTATATATATATATAACTACATATATATAATTTGTTTGACATTGCGAGATTGGCAGTTAAGAGTTGTCATGCTCACTCAAATGTCTTGCTGATGGTGGCGCGTGTTGTTGGGTCATTTGGTTCCCTTCAATGTGGTTGAGCTACGTGGGGCTGATGCGCGCGTCATGTTCGTGAACGGGGCCGTCAGTGGAGACTGGTCATCTCTTAGCTGCCAGTGGGCTTAATTCATTTTTATATTTTAATTAATTTTACATTGTGCTCACATGATAAAAGCAACATAAATATGTAACGAAGAAATGTAACCCATATATTATGATTTTAAAAGAGTGTCCATGGAGTTTCTTGCACGTTCTTCTCCATAGAGATCTACACTTTGGAACGTGCAATTTAGCTTCACTTTTCTTGAACTGACCGACATTGACTATTCAAAAGTACCAAGTGATGGTTAATTTGAAATAAACGATTTTGATTTGATTTAATAACTGCAATGCTTCGATGTCGCCTCGGGTTGTGGAGGTCAGACGGCAGTCACTTCACGGAAAATATTGAAGTTTAGCCATTTCAGCACAACTGCTGTCGAGTCGAGTCGGGGTCCGCTTTTACCAGTCCAACGACTGGTAAAAGCGGACCCCGACTCCAAAGCTCCAAGGCTTCGGATGCGTCTGGACCGCTATGAATTGGATAAGGATTAATGCTGTATTGATTGAAATCGCTTCGACAAATAGGCATTGTATGTCGTTATAAGTAAATGACCTAGATGTTATTGTGGGATAACTATAAGAGATAGACATATGTATACCATCGCAGAGTTTTCTGTAGACCTTTTCAATGAGTACAATACTAAGTACATTATTTTGATAAATCTCGTAGGGTTCAGCCTGCGTTTGTATCATCAACCTTTTTATCGTCCCACAGATCTCCTCTCATACAGAGAAGGATTGAGCGTAATCACAATAGCTACTTGCTCAATGCGGGTTGGCGATTTCAGACTTCTTCAATTTCCAGGTATCCTCGAGATGTTTTCTTATACTTAGAAAGTATATATAACTTAGAAACACATTTGTGGTACACACGTTACATTTGTACTTGCTTGACGCGGAATCGAACCCGCACACTCATAATTGCGAGGCTGGTGTTTTAACCACTAGGCCACCACGACATTCACGACATTATATGAATAAGACCAATTCTATGGCATTAAAATATACTTGCAATAGACATTCACTCCATAGTAGACTAGTGGTAGCCTAGTGGCATCAGCCGCGTCAAACACGTTGTAGCTCGTAGGTTCGAACCCCATTAGGCACTTTCGTCATCACCTTTTTTCAATATTTTTTATCGTCCCACTGCTGTGCACAGGTCTCCTCTCACACAGAGAAGGATTGAGCGTAATCACCACGCTTGCTCAACGCGGCTTGCTGATTTCAGACTTGAAAGTCCTTGTTTCCTCAACATATTTTCCTTTTCAGGCACTTTGTGTAAATTATTTCATCACCACTGCTCTCAAAACGGTGAAGGAAAACATCGCGAGGAAACTGGCATGTCCTAGAGACAAGACTTTTTTTTTTTTGTACAAAACCCGCCACACTGTTCCCAACCCACTGCAACTCCTGAAAGCCAGAATCAACAGTGGAGACCGCCAGAAAAACGCCGAGCAATGAAGCTCGATGAGTCCCGGAGAAACGATTCAACTGTCTCGGGTCCCGCAACGAAATTAATCAGAAAAGAATAGCGGAGGAGTAAGAAAAAATATATTTTTTCCACTTCCCTCCATAATAAGCAGGAGACAGAACAGGCAGGGCACAAAGGGACATTATTGCAACTGGAAGAAGCCCAGATTGCCAAGCACCACGGAATAACATTTGATTAAGTTAATGGGTCCTAAGTAGGTATTTGCTGTTACAATTGATTCCAATAATAGGTATGGCAAAAGCGCCTGAACGCACGGAAAGGAGAGGCAATACTTCTAAGACATGTGACATCTATCAACCCGCTGGGCCAGCGTGGTAGATAACGGCCCATTTCCTCTCATCGAGAGGAGGTTTGGATCCCAACAGTGGGAACAGTATAGGCTAAGTTATGTTAGGCGTTGAGCTACAGGGGGCCAAAAGTGGGTCGAAACGCGCTTAGATTTATAGTATTTTTAAGTTTTTATGTGATTTTAAATGATCACAGATCATATACAATATGTAAAGAAAACCCTGTCCGACCCAAAAGGACACTAAATGTTAGGTATACGTACACATGACCAAATAAAATATGAATTTTACGTAATCATCATTGTGACAATATTAATAAATTTTGATATAATCTTTTTTTTCCGTTAATTTAATTCCAACTTCCCCAAAATATGGTAAATTTTTAAAAAGTGACAACACCATTTTCGACTGTGTTATTGCGATATGACCACGAGCCGCGTGCCCTGATCCTCTTCGCCCGCGAGTATGTTGCCTACCGCACATGTATTAAGTTGTGAAATATTATTTATTTTTTTAGGGGATTTTTTTAAGTTTAGTCCTGCTTTGCAGGCATTAGTAGGATCAGTTATCGATACTTAACCATACCATCACGGATCGGACAGGGTTTTCTTTACATATTGTATAAGTAAATTCTCGTGCCGTACCACATAAAACAATGGACACACACACATTGCCTGAAGGCAACATGACTTACAGAACTGTTGAGAATCTGAACTTAATATCAAATCTAATCAAAATGGCTTTCTTAGTAAAAATTACATCTTAAACTAGTAAGAAACATATTGTATAATAACGTATGAATTCCTTTTTCTGGCTCAAAATCAAAAGTCATCTATTCAAATTAGGCTGAGAATCAGCACTTTTTGAAAGTCAATGTTACATTGGACAGTCCCCCAAAACGCCCGCCCTTCGCCACTTCCTAGTACTTTCGCTGGGAAGAAGAAGTGGCGGAATAACCTACCCAGCAGCACAGCAGCCTGTTGATTAAAAAAAAAAAAACACGTGACTTTATACATGTAGAGTAATGAACACTAGAAAACACAATATCAATTATTTACCATATGCCAGCTAGCCACGCCAAAAATATCAGCTAAGCAAAAAAAAAAAATCATTAAAATGGAAATGTAAATAAGTAAAAACTTATTACCTAAATAAAAGCCCCAGGCATAAAGAGCGTGACAGCTTACATGTTTATGCGTTGTAAAAAAAGCAAATGATATGAACTCATTTAATGTAAATAAATAAATATATACGGACAAATCACACAGATTGAGCTAGCCCCAAAGTAAGTTCGAGACTTGTGTTATGGGATACTAACTTAACGATACTATATTTTAATAGATACATATACAATATGTAAAGAAAACCCTGTCCGATCCGTGAAGGTATTGTTAGGTATCGATAACTGATTCTACTAATGCCTACAAAGCCGGGCTAAACTTAAAAAAAAAATCCCCCTTAAAAAATAAATATTATTTCGCAAAAGGAGGTAACTTAAAACGTGTGCGGTAGGCCATACAGGCGCGGGCGAAGAGGGGCAGGGCACGCGGTCGCATCGCTATTCGCTCAGAATTATACCGTCAAAAATAATGTCACTTTTTAAAAATAACCAAATTTTGGGGAAGTTGGAATTAATTCGCGGGAAAAAAAAGATCATTTCAAAATTCACTAGTATTGTTACTATGATGATTATGTAAAATTTCATATGTTATTTGGTCATGTGTTTACCTAACCTTTATTATCCTTACGGGTCGGACAGGGGTTTCTTAACATGTTGTATAGATAAACATCCAAGACCCAGGCCAATCAGGAAAAGATCGTTTTCCATCATGACCTGGCCGGGGATCGAACCCGGGGCCTCCACGTCGCAGGCAGGCGTGTTGACCGCTGCGCCACGGAGGCCGTCAAATGTGTCAGTAAGCTAATTCTGGAGAAGGAACACAAACAATGGCGCCGATTGTGTTGTTTACAGACTAAACTAATTTTAAGTTAACTGCATCTTTTTCTTTCTAATCGTTAAGAAAAGGACAGAAGATAAAATGTCAGTTTAGACCTGTCAAATTAGTGCACTCCTGACGTAAACTGGCGTATTTTTAGTCGCCATGTTTATAATCGCGTCTAAACTGTCTTTGGAGTGAGGTTTTGGCGGGAATGTCAAGATGAGTGTCACGCTCATTTTTCATTGGACTTTTAAAATTATTTATAGTGTCGTTTATTAAATAAAAACGCGTGATTTATGTAGTAAAAAGTGCATTCAGTGAATAATTCAAAAAGAACAGTGAAATATTGTAGCATAGTGGCCGCATCGTGTCTTTACGCTAAACCACTCCTTATCGTCCAAACGCGTAAAACGAAAGGAGTTAGTTTAGGTTAAGTTATGCTAGGATAAGTTAGGCTAAATTAGGATAAGTTAGGATAGATATTTAATGAAGAAAAAAAATTACTGAAGACTTGGCTGTATGGCGTACTATGCCTTTGCCTTTTCCATTCGCCCGAACGGAAAGAACGGAACCAAAAAAAAAATGTCTTTGGAGTATCTTAATTTGACAGGACTAAATAAAAATGTTATCTTCTATCCTTTTCTTAATGAAATAGAAATAGAAATATGCACGTAACTTAAAATTAATTTAATTTGAGAACAACAGAATCGGCGCCATTGTCCTGAGTTAATCAGAGCGATCTTATCATTTGAATAGTCATTTTATTTTTTTTACATATTATAAACCAGCGCTTGACCGCAATCCCGCCTGATGGTAAGCAGTGACGCAATCGTTGATGGTAAAGCGCACTAGTTTATTAAGAGCCTATTCACTCTAGCCTTGAAGACACTCAAATTGTAGTCCGACGGAAACACGGCCGCTGGCAAATTGTTCCAGTCCCTCGATGTACGCGGTATAAAGGAGGAGGCGAAACGCTTCGTCCGGATCGTAGTGGTGTTAACAACGTAAGGGTGGAAACCAGCCGTACGACGGGTCGTCCGCTGGTGGAACGGAGATGGGGGAATTAAATCATGCAATTCCCACGTCATTTGTCCTAGTGGTTAAAACACCAGCTTCTCAAGTATGAGTGTGTGGGTTCGATTCCAGGTCAGGCAAGTACCAATGTAACTTTTCTAAGTTATATTTACTTTCTAAATATATTTTGGACACCAATGACTGATTAAAAGGTGAAGAAAAACATCTTGAGGAAACCTGGACTTCCAAGAAGTCTGAAATCGCCAACCCGCATTGAGCAAGCGTTGTGATTACGCAGATTACGCTCAGTCCTTCTCTGTATGAGAGGAGACCTGTGGCCAGCAGTGGGACGATAAGGTTAATGGTGATGAAATAGTCATTTACAGAATAATATGACTTTGAACAAAGCTTGGATTTGATCTGTGCTTTAAATGCATTGCAAGGCCAGTCTAGCAAAGCAGAGGGTATCTTGTTATAAAAAGTTGTACCAAGCCCAACAAAAGAGTTATGAACATTTTGAAGTCAGTGAAAAGGGGCTCACTGTTAGTCCTTATTTCTGGTCGATAATTACGTAACACACTATCAGTAGCTTTCTCGGTGGTAGGCAACAACATCAGCCGCCGGCATAAGTAACCACCCACCAGACAAAGTCTTGCCGCCAAGCGATTCGTCGTGTTCCGGCATGATGTTTGGTGAAGCCGTACGGAGGACGGGTCTGAGCAGTTTTGTTGCGATGTGTGCCGGGTACGATGTGCCTAATGTTGTTGTGTCGGGAGTTTTGTCGTGAAGGGGCTCCAGATCATCCTCTGGCGCAGCATCTTTGGTCGTGTTGTTCGGTTAAACATTGCATCACCTCGCTTAACTGCCGTCTTCCTTCCTATTCACTAAGTTTTTTGAGTGAATAGGCTTAATAAGCTAGTGCGCTTTATAATCAGCGATTGCATCACTGCTTACCATCAGGCGGGATTGCAGTCAAGCACTAGTTTATAACTATTAAAAAAAAAGTAGCATTGGGTTTCATTTTGATAGTTCAACGATATTCATTGCGCTATTTACATTCTTGAGCGGACACATTTTTCAAACATGTATTTATTTATCCAATTATTTCAGACATCAAGGCCCATATAAACATATACAATAGGTACTATCATCATCATCTCAGTGTATAATCCCGTGTTGCATCTGCGGCTCGAGGCCCGAGGTCCGCTTCCTTACTAATACGCCTCCATTTCGCACGATCTCTGGCATCCCGTGGTGTGAGATTGTTAGCACGCATGTCATCTCTTACAACTTCAAGCCAGCACTTCTTTGGTCTACCTCGCTTGTTCCGGCCCGGCGGAGGCGCCATGGCAAGACATTTGTTACCCACGTAACATGCATGTTTTCGTAAGACGTGACCGTACCAGCGTAGGCGACTCTCTTGCAGTTTGTCTGCTATGTCACGGACATGGAGACTGTTCCTCATGCGGTCTTTCCGCGTAACTTCACACATTCACCGCAGCATATTCATCTCATACAATAGGTACTATACTAACATAAAAAAATTTAATTACACCTAATGTGCTGACTGGTGTCACGTAGCTGGCCACGAAACGGGTGGTACACAACACCTTTCGGCCAGAACTCTTCTTTGAGGAACTTCTTGAGTTGATGTGTCGGAACAGGCACCACAAACGACTTGAAGTTCGTGTTGCAACGCGGCTCTAACATCTAGACCCTCAAAGTCCAATTGGTCTTTACGCGCAGATTTTTTTTTTATAAACTAGTGTTTGATCGCAATCCCACCTGATGGTAAGCAGTGATGCAATCGTTGATGGTAAAGCGCACTAGTTTATTAAGAGAAGACATAACACGACCAACAATGCTGCACCAGAGGGAGACTGTTCTGAAGACCCCCCACGACCAAACTCCCGACACAACAACATTTGGCGCATCGTACCTGGTACACTTTGCAACACAGCTGCTCAGACTCAGAAAATATTCTTTTAAACATAATTTATTTGAATATTTTCGAAAATATTAGAGATTTAAAAATTGCGGGGCGTCAGTTTTTCGGCGGCAAGGGGGCAAGAGCGGCGCGGCGGGGCGGGTCGCTATGTTTTTTATACAACGTTCACAGTTTTTCTGTAGTGTATTTTTAGTATCAGCATTGCACTCGTGCGAAGCCGGGGCAGGCCGCTTGTCTATATACTATTATATAAAACTGAAGAATTTGTTTGCATGTTTGTTTGAACAGGCTAATCTCAGGGATTACTAGTCCGATTTGAATAATTCTTTTTGCGTTAGATAGCCCATTAATCCTGGAAGGGTTTGAGCTATACAACGTGTAACATAAAGGGTATATACATACCAAGGGCATGGCATCTTTAGATGATATCAAACGATATCGGAAGGGTTTCAACTCAAAATAAAATACTCAAAAAATTGGTACCAAATTTTCGGTTTCGTGTGTTTCTTAAAATCAAATCATAACAAACGTGGCAGCACACTACATGCGTAATAACTACTCGTTACCCGTCACGTTACTTGCCAAAATCCGATAAATGTCTTCAATATCTCTGTGCGACTAGTATGAAGTATGATAGTAGCCTATCACAGGCGGTGTTTTTCCTCATAACTTCCTAATATAAAGAGATAGGAATAAAAAACCCTTCCAATATCGTTTGATATCATGTAAAGATGCCATGCCTTTTTACCCGACTACGGCAAAGCAAAAGGAGGGTTATGATTTTCACAGGCTATGTATGTATGTATGTATGTATGTATGTTCATCTGTTCCCTCGTAACTTCTAAACTACTTATCAGAATTCGACAAATGACATATCATTAGAAGCGTCTTAATTGTCCGCTGGTTATAGGCTATATGGGGTTTCACAAAATCTAATGTGGCGCCCTCTATCGGACAAAACATACAGCGTAAAAACATAAAGTTAAGATAAATATGCCGTGTTTGGTATCATTTTAAAGTGTTTTACTTGTACATTTTGAATATATATTTATATATATTACTAGCATTTGCTTGTGACTTTATTCATAGCTTCTTTACTACTTATCATAATAAAAGACCACTGCAGTACCATTAGAAGGGCCTTGATATTCTGTTGATTATGAGCTATAAAGCTTGTCACCAAATTTAGTATTGCGCCCTCTAGCGGACAAAAAGTTATAGGTATGTAAATATAAAATTAAAATAAATATACCGTGTTTGGCATCATTTGAAAGAGCTTCACGAGTACTTTATGTTGGTACATAATTACAGGAATGCTTTTTAGTTCATCAATTTAGCTTTTGATAATATTATGCGCCACAAATACACTTTAACACCAAAATAGTACAAATAATAAAAAGTAAAAAAACTAAAACCCAACTACGACAAAAAACGACGCTGAAAAAGTATTAAACAAGATTTTCTGAATACTGCACTAAACAAAGTTGCTAGTTTTCAAGTTTGGAAAGGCGTAGTCACACGTTACATATACCTACCGTAGCACTTTGACAACGTGTGACTGCGGTTTTCCAAACATGAAAACTCGTCGCTTAACTGCCGTCATCCTTCCTATTCCTTAGTTTTTTTAAGTGAATAGGCTTAATAAACTAGTGCGCTTTACCATCAACGATTGCATCACTGCTGACCATCAGGCGGGTTTGCAGTCAAGAACTAGTTTATAATTATTAAAAAAAAAAAAATATAGTAATGGTGAAATTTTTAGTTGTACGGACAACAGCACATCAAGCTACTACAATTTGTCATATTTCTTATTGGATTTTCAACTATATCACTAAAGCGTTAACGCTCATGGTTGAACGGGAATATTTGACAGTTGCAAGTAGCTTGACCTGCTGTCGTCCTTATGGGCCGCAAGTAAGCAGGCGGCGGGCAATAAGTCGCCGCAAGGGCCCTTTCGTAGGTATTTGCGTTAACGCGACAAAAGATAACTGCAAACAGAGGCCGAGTCGTTTATCTAAACAACGCATGTAAATTCCACTACATCGAAAAAAAAATACTATTTGATTAGATTTGCAACCGATAATCCGGTTTTATTTCATCCGAATAATCCGGATTCTATTCTAATTATATTTTCTTTTACGTAAAGATAACCGTTGTTCACTGTTTAAGTATAGATTGCATTTTTTATAGTTACTCTTTTGTTTCAGAATAAATCTTCGTTACCTGGAATGGTCATTCCGAGTGGGCCAATGTCATCAACTCCAAAAGGTAAGTCTGAATCTGTCAAAACAATCCGAAATGGTCCATTTATTATTTCATTGACGACGAGGTTGGAGCAGGGCTGCAGCGATCGATCTCCTATGAGGCGGCCTGCCTACTGGATGGATCCCCACCCTGGGATCTGGAGGCGAAGGACCACGTCACTGTACCGGCGGCATGATGAGGCGTGGGAGCGGGGCGAACGGCCGATGCGGCGTCAGGTCGAGCAGCGTCGGTCGCAGCTCCGCGAGGTCCTGGTGGCGGAATGGCGGGACAGGCTCTCACGCCCTACTGCTGGTCTCACCACCATCGAGACCATCCGGCCGGTACTGGCGGACTGGCTCGCGAGAAGGCACGGCTCCCTGAAGTTTCAGGCGACACAGGTACTCTCGGGGCATGGTTGCTTTGGAAAGTACCTGTGTGGTGTAAATAGGGAGCCGAACGCGTGGTGTCACCACTGTGTCGACTGCCGGGAGGACCCGACACGGCATACGCTGGCAGAGTGTGCCGCTTGGGAGGAGCTGCGCCGTGACCTCATCTCTTAAGTAGGTAGTGACCGGTCGCTGCAGGCCGTAATCCAGTCAATGGTCTGTAGCGAAGAGTCTTGGGATGCGGTGGTTTTATTCTTGAAACTATCGTCTCACAGAAGGAGGCTGTGAAAAGGGAGAGGGAGATCTCGTCTACTCACCTGGTCCGCAGCTGGCGCACCGAGTGTCCCCTTAAATGGGTCCAGGGGCGACTGACTCGGGAACGTTTGTCGCCCCCCAAACATCAGGACCCGAGGTGACGGCAGGAGCTGTTCCATGCGCGACACTCTTTGCCATCACGGGGGGAGTCAAACAGCTCACTACCCCTTTTTCTTTAAACCAACCCGCACCCCTGTCCCAGGAGGCATCAGTCTTCGCAGACGCCGTCGCGATGTGCTGAAATCTCTTTAAGACGCAGGTGAAACACAACGCGCCGTCGACCCCCGCCTGGTCCTTACCTGCAAGCCCGCGCCTACGGTGGCTGATAGTCCAATATTGCCCCCGACCAGAACGTCTCCTGCGCCTGATAGAGAATTGAGGGCGCTGAGATTCCCGCTCCCTGACGCGCTCCGCCTCCTCCTTTGCCAGCAGGCCGGACACGAGAGGTCGCCGCCACGAGGACACGGCGGTGCTCGAACCAAGCCGGGTAGACCTCCACCGTAGTAAATCTTAAGAGAGGACTCTAGTGCCGAGGAATTTGAAAAATAGATATTTGAAGAGACTATTGTCGTTGTGCCGCTCCAACCTCTCCCCGTAAAGTACGAAAAGGACAGTTCCAACTCAGGTTGAATGTACCTACAAAAACGTTGACCAAAAGAAGTTTCATATTCCGCTGTTTTGTTTTTCAAAACACGACGCATCTCAATTATTTTATATTTTTTATCTCTATTATTTTCTTTTTTGTTAAAAACCTGTCACATTTGTCTAATAGTCGTCTGAACATCGCGGTGCAAATATCATATTTCTTTTGTTAATTAAGTTTTCTAAAAAAGTAAATGGGCAGGAGGGTAAGGGGCACGTATAATGAAGCTGTAAAATTGTAGAAAAAAAATCATTACTCTAAAAGCGTTATCTATGAAGAAAACAGCTGAAAAAAAGTGCCACTAGAGTCCCCCTTAAGCAGCTCACTCTACCCTTAGGGTGTTCACCTGAGTTATCACAGTGACTTCGATACAGAAATGCATTGTAGATTTACTGATAACGTTAGACAATCAAGCCTCGCATGCGTGGATTCCATTTCCAGGTCACTACATTTTCTTAGCCCTAGGGAGAGTACCTATACATTTAGATATATGTATACAATGTTAACATAACATAGCAGTTCTAGTATTCTTGGTAATCAAATATTGTTTATAAAGGCACAGGCTCAAATATATTGTTACGGGCTAGGGGTACTAAAATGCCGGTTAAGGATTACGAAGTTTATTGGCAACGAAGGTACAGTCGATTGTAGGCAATGACAAGTAGAATGTCGCTGACGTTGCACCGAAGTCTTCTCTTACGTCCACGAAGTGCGTATTGTAAACACCCAATAACGCTACAGATGTTACTTCACGTAGTACTCACAGTTCTCGTTACAGTCGTCGCAGTAGGTATTCTCAAAGATCGCTTCTTAACTGTCGCTGTTTTCGTATCGCTAGTCGAGTGTAGACTGACTGTGCGCCGGCGTCACGGCGCTATATATAGGCCAGCTGATCGAACATTCCAGATTCCTCTAGACGTAATAATAATACCCCATAACTTCGAGGTCACCGGCCAAGTAAGTACCTACGGTAATTCCCGGAAACGGGTTTCTAGAAATTTCGATGTCGGCACTTTGTTGACAAAACTGTTGAGACCTGTACCATTCGATAGGATAGGCCATCCTAAGTCTAGTAATGCGTTTTTATATTGTGCCTAGAAAATGTCTAGATCTGGGGAAATAGGGCTTAAATGTCACGCGATATTGAACCTTATGCCATCGACATAAGGTCCATTCGTAACAATATAATCCATACTAATATTATAAATGCGAAAGTAACTCTGTCTGTCTGTCTGTCTGTCTGTCTGTCTGTTACGCTTTCCCGCTTAAACCGCTCAACCGATTTTGATGAAATTTGGCACAGACAATCTTTAGACCCTGAGAAAGAACATAGGCTACCTTTTATCCCGGAAAAATTTGATGTTCCCGAGGGAAATCTAAAAAGCGCGATATAATCGAACTCCACGCGGGCGAAGCCGCGAGCGGAAAGCTAGTAATTTATATTTATTTAAACTAGTAAGATGCACTTTATGTACATATTTATTGTATAAACTAAATAAATAGTACCATACACTGCAGACTACCTATAAGATTGGTCTCTCCTTCTCCCTTGGTATTAAAGCAAATTTCTTAAAGAACAAAGTTATTTTACAATAGTTATTGAAAGGAAATAAAGAAAACAAAAAATAGGAAAACTACCAAAGCAACAGACGGTCTGACTCTAGCTCTAACACTGAAATTGAAGTGGGCCGGACACGTAGCGGGTCTTCAAGACCAGAGATGGACAAAATGTCTCACAGCGTGGAGAGGTCCAGCAGGCAAAAGAAAAAAAGAAAGACCTCTTAAAAGATGGGATGACGAGATTAAACATGTAGCGAATGATTAAATATGGACCAAAGTGGATGCTAACTGCACACTCCAGAGAAGTTTGGCACAATGTGGAGGAGGCCTTTACCTGCAAAAGGGTTCTTGCAGACAAATACTACGAGTTTCTATTAAATAATATAAAATAAAATAGTATATATTTATTAGATATTAAATACTGTAAACAATAACTACATACTTACAAAACTTTAAATATTAAACTACTAACAAACTATACAACACTTAACTATTAAGCAAATAATGCCTGTGTTGGGAAACTCCACCCTTCCATATCTTAGACCAGCGGCCGCCCGCGACTACGTTCGCTTGGAGTTAGTTATTTGAAAATTTTTTTTCTCTCGGTGGTAGGCCATAACATCGGCTGCCGGCGGAAGTTACCACCCACCAGGTCTTGCCGCCAAGCGATTCGTCGTGTTCCGGCATGATGTCTGGCGAAGCCGTACGGAGGACGGGTCTGAGCAGTTGTGTTGCGATGTATGGCGGGTACGATGCGCCAAATATTGTTGTCTCGGGAATTTGGTCGTGGAGAGTCTCCAGATCAATCTCCCTCTAGCGCAGCATCGTTTGGTCGTGTTGGTCTTGGGTTTAACATTGCATCACCTCGTTCAACTGCCGTCATCCTTCCTATTCCTAATTTTTTTAAGTGAATAGGCTTAATAAACTAGTGCGCTTTACACTCAACGATTGCATCACTGCTTACCATCAGGCGGGATTGCAGTCAAGCACTAGTTTATAATTATTAAAAAAAAAAAAAATATTTTAACCCCAAAAGAGTCAATGAGTCAATTTCTATAGTAATATATTATTACACTTCTAGAGCATAAGAACATATATTTTGAATTTCAATTCGCTTACTTCAAATACATAGGACCTTCATACAAACTTCCAAACCCCCTTAAGCCCCATTTTTTTGTTCTGGATAGGAAATCATCAAATGGCACCCGCTCTAGGCTGAGCGGAAAGGCGTGTCAGACTTATACTGACTAAAGCCCACCCGTGTTTCGTCACTTGCTCTAATGTTATACAAAGCACAGGTCCGTCCATGTGTGGAGTACTGCAGTCACATTTGGGCTGGTGCTGCCAAGTGTCACCTGGCCACTTTGGATTCAGTGGAGAGACGTGCAAAGAGGCTGATTGGTGACCCTGATCTAACTCGAGTTGGTCTCCAAAGCCTAGAGCACAGGCGTAGAGTAGCCAGCCTTTCGGTGTTCTATAGGATGCATTTCGGGGAGTGTGCGATGGAATTGCATGATTTAATTCCCCCATCTCCGTTCCACCAGCGGACGACCCGTCGTACGGCTGGTTTCCACCCTTACGTTGTTAACACCGCTACGATCCGGACGAAGCGTTTCGCCTCCTCCTTTATACCGCGTACATCGAGGGACTGGAACAATTTGCCAGCGGCGGTGTTTCCGTCGGACTACAATTTGAGTGTCTTCAAGGCTAGAGTGAATAGGCTCTTAATAAACTAATGCGCTTTACCATCAACGATTGCGTCACTGCTTACCATCAGGCAGGATTGCGGTCAAGCGCTAGTTTATAAATATAAAAAAAAAAAAACTTGCCTGTGCGCCAGGGCCACGGTTTTTTTTTAAACCAATCCGCAACCCTGACCCAGGAAGCATCGATCTTCTTGGACCCCGTCACGATGTGCTGACATCTCTATGAGGCGCACGTGAAACACGACGCGCCGTCGACCCGGGCCTGGTCCTTTCCGGGCGGCGAGCTGCCCACTGCTCATCGCTCGCGCTTGCGGTGGCCAGAAGTTACATGTCGAGCACTGGGATTCCCGCTCCCTCCTTTGCCAGAATCCCTGCTTTCCGGAAGGAGGTGACAGCCTATCATGCACTCTCGCTCCGGACCATGGCCTGGACCAGGGCCGGATGCGAGAGATCGCCGCTACTTCGCTACTTGTTGGTCATATAAATACTACAACTGGCATAATTTGCCAGCATTTGACTACAATTTGAGTGTCTTCAAGGCTAGAGTGATCTATTCACTGTCTTCTATGTCTTAATACTGCATACCATCCACCGGGATTGCGGTCAAACAGTAGTTTATAATTGTAAAAAAAGCCTAATTGAGAACCTTCATTTCTTCGAAGTCAAAAAAAAGGAAAGAAAAAAAAAAAAGAAAAACTGAAAAAATCAGAAAAAAAAATCAGTGAAAAGCTTTTGGGTAAAGCTGAGTATACATACATGATTTTGCTTGTAATTCTACTAGAGTCATCATCTCAGCGTTAATCGCAATCGCATCCGAAGCTTTTTCAGCTTTGGAGTCTGGGGTCCGCTTTACCAGTCTAACTGCTGATTTTGGCTAAACATCGATATTTTTTGCGTGAAGCGACTGCCGTCTGACCTCCACAACCTGAAGGCGATAACGAAGCTTTGCAGTTAGACCAATTGCTGGACTTTTTGAGGGCTCCAACAACCCGTAACGACTGCCATTGGATGTTCGTATAGCAACCGGGACATGACCGATGATCCGAGGCATGACCAGACCAGTGCAAATATTTACACAGCGCGAGGAGCGACCCGCGCCTCCTTGCGCAGCGGCCGCGTTCGCTACCGCTACGCCATGGAGGATGTGTGATTCTATTAAAGTCTTTATCTCATTTTCAATTAGATTAGTTACGAAAATAGCTTATCATCATTTACATTTTCACTTAATACAATATTAAGAGCGATATTAAACGTAGTTATTTACTAGCTTTTGTGTCTGTTAACAGAAGATACTTATATTAATATTTTGCTTCAAGATTTCTGTTAATGTAGTCTGTTTACATATCCTCAGGTGTAGGCTTTGTAGTGCTGTCCATCTTGTCGATACTTACCTAAATTAATGTTGCGACATATATCATCATTTCAGCCGAAAGACGTTCACTGCTGGACATAGGCCTCCGCCAATGATGTCCACGGCGACCGGTCCTACGCCTCCCGCATCCAGCGGTTTCCCGCGACCTTCACTATGGGGGCTTACCCTCGCTGCGTCTTCCGGTGCGTGGTCGCCACTCGAGAACCCGTCGGCCCCATCGGGCATCAGTCCTACGGGCAATGTGCCCGGCCTACTGCCACTTTAGTGTTGCGATTCTTCGAGCTATGTCGGTAACTCTCGTTCTTCTGCGGATCTCCTCATTCCTGATTCGATCGCGCAGTGAAACCCCAAGCATAGCCCTCTCCATTGCTCTTTGAGTGACCTTGAACCTTCTTATAAGGCCCATTGTTATAACGTTCCCACTCGTGGGACACAGGCCTCCTCTCGGTGGGAGGGAGTGGTCCGTAATGTACCACGCGGGCCCAATGAGGATTGGTAGATGTCCCATGTTTTCGAAGTTTTTGGCTCTAGGACATGTCATGACAACCACCACCTTCAGCAATGTTTTGGGTGGAAAATCATCAAATGAATTCTTTTTTTTTTATAAATTATAAACTAGAGGGTCGCCGCAATCCCGCCCGATAGTAAGAAGTTATGTAATCGTTGATGGCAAAGCGCTCTAGTTTATTAAGAGCCCATTCACTCAAAAAAACTGAATGAATAGGAAGGAAGACGGCAGTTGAGCGAGGTGATGCAATGTTAAACCCAACAACACGATCAACGATGCTGCGCCAGAGAGAGATTGATCTAGAGACCCTCCACGACCAAACTCCCGGCACAACAACATTTGGCGCATCGTACCAGGTACACATCGCAACACCACTACTCAGACACGTCCTGCTACGGCTTGCCAGACATCAGGCGCTTTTCTTTCTTCTTCTGCCTGGTCTGAATCCCATTTATTTGGAGTCGGCCCTTCTGGTCAATCTTCGCCAAGACGGCCTGTCTTGGGTTTAGGTCTCTTTTAATAACGGACATCCATGTAAGGTGGGGTCTTCCGCTTCTTCTGGGCTGGGTACCAATATCAAGTACTTTTCTTAATATGTGGTCCGATGGTCGCCGCATGACATGACCGCAACACACCTAAGGTGGTAACCTTAGGTGTGTTGCAGAATATTATCGAAGATGAATGATACATTGCTGTATGATATAGATTCATTAGATCCTTTGTCCAAGCCTATACAGCATTGGCTATGGTAAACAATCTAGATTTGTCAATGTTCTTCTTAGAAAATATACTGTCATGACGTGGTGTGTGTGTAATACAATTAAAACTGTTTGAAGCAATAAAACCATTAAAAACTAAAACAACTCTCTTTAAATCTGTCAAAAAAGCCCTTCTCCCGCCACAAGGTGGCTCTCCAAAACCTTCTCCTGTTACTTTAAAACTGTCGCGAATGTGGATATTTTGGATGTGGTCCAGCATTGTTACCCCACCAGCCGATCTAAGCATTTTCATTTCTCCGACATGTAGTTTATGTTCTTGGCGCTTATCTTTGTATAAATTATTTCATCACCTCTAAAAACGGTGAAGAAAAACATCCTGAGGAAACCGGCATGTCTTAGAGACAAAACTTCTGATACGGGCTAGGGGTACTAAAACGCCGGTTAAGGGTTACGAAGTTTATTGGCAACGAAGGTACAGTCGATCGTAGGCAATGACAAGTAGAACGTAGCTGATGTCGCACCGAAGTCTTCTCTTACGTCCACGAAGTCCGTGTCGTAAACACACAATAACGCTATCAGATGTTACTTCACGTATTACTCAAAGTTCTCGTTAGAGTTGTCGCAGTAGGTATTCTCAAAGATCGCTTCTTAACTGTCGCTGTTTTCGTATCGCTAGTCGAGTGTAGACTGTCCGTGCGCCGGCGTCACGGCGCTATATATAGGCCAGCTGATCGAACATTCCAGATACCTCTAGACGTAATAATAATAACGCATAACTTCGAAGACACCGCCCGAGTAAGTACCTACGGTAATTCCCGGAAGCGGGTGTCTACAAATTTCGATGTCGACACTTTGTTGACAAAACTGTTGAGACCTGTACCATTCGATAGGCCATCCTAAGTCTAGCAATGCGTTTTTATATTGTACCTAGAAAATGTCTAGATTTGGGGAAATAGGGCTTAAAAGTGACACACTGCATGTCACGCGATATTGAACCTTATGCCATCGACATAAGGTCCATTCGTAACACTTCGAAGACATGTGACATCTACCAACCCGCACTGGGCCCGCATGGTAGATTACACCCGGAAGGAGACCAGTGTCCCAGAGGTGGTACCATAATAGACTAATAATTATGTATGTATGCGATTTTCCACATACTGAGCTCAATATGTAAAGTCGTGGTGGCATAGTGCTTAAAACACCAGCTTCTCAAGTATGAGTGTGCGGGTTCGATTCCAGGTCAGGCAAGTAGCAATGTAACTTTTCTAAGTTATATGTACTTTCTAAGTATATCTTGGGCACCAATGACTGATTAAAAGGTGAAGGAAAACATCTTGAGTAATCCTAGACTTTAAGTCTGTAATCGCCAACCCGCACTGAGCAAGCGTGGTGATTACGCTCAGTCCTTCTCTGTATGAGAAGAGACCTGTGCCCAGCAGTGGGACGATAAAAGGTTGATGATGATGATTTCGATATACTATTATCATCATCTCAGCGTTAATCCCAGTCGCATCCGTAGCTATTTTCAGCTTTAGAGTCTGGGGTCCGCTTTACCAGTCTAACTGCTGATTTTGGCTAAACTTCGATATTTTCCGTAAAGCGACTGCCGTCTGACCTCCACAACCCGAAGGCGACATCGAAGCATTGCAGTTAGACCAATTGTTAGACTTTTGAGGGCTCCATCAACCCGTAACGACTGCCACTAGATGTTCGTATGGCAACCGGGACCAACGGCTTAACGTGCTTTCCGAGGCACGACCAGACCAGTGCAAATATTCATATTCATTCATACAAATATTTGCACTGTGCGGGGATCGAACCCGCGCCTCCTTGCGCAACGGCCGCGTTCGCTACCGCTACGCCACGGAGGCTGTGTGAATATATCATGTCGATATTGAATGCTGCCCTATAGTTAACATCGCCGTGTACCAACATCACTACTAAAACAGCAGAATTAGGTTAATTGTGTAATAAAATATTCAAAACGGTTCAACTCGGATTGATGGGTTAACTACTCTTTACAGGCGGCTTTTCTTTTGTGTATTTTGTAGTATATCTACCTGACTATGTCTGCGGTATGCCCAATCAGCTCTAAGCCATGTTAACCATCCCGTGCAGCCCTTTTTTTGGGTGGATAACTCGAAACGGTCTCCAAAGCCTGGAGCACAGGCGTAGAGTAGCCAGCCTTTCGGTCTTCTATAGGATGCATTCTGGTGAGTGTGCAAGGGAATTGCATGACTTAATTCCCCCATCGGACGACCCGTCGTACGGCGAGTTTCCACCCTTACGTTGTTGACACCACTGCGATCCGGACGAAGCGTTTCGCTTCCTCTTTTATACCGCGTACATCGAGGAACTGGCACAATTTGCCAGCGACGTCGCACTATAATTTGAGTGTCTTCAAGGCTAGAGTGAATAGGCTCTTAATAAACTAGCGCGCTTTACCATCAACAATCGCATCACTGCTTACCATCAGGCGGGATTGCGGTCAGGCGCTGGTTTATAATTTATAAAAAAAAAAAAAAAACTACAAGCGACCTCTCTGCGGCGGAGAAGAAGAGTGTCAGACTTTTATTTATTTATTTATTCTTTCACACATGAATTGTACAGAGGCGGACTTAATGCCTAAGGCATTCTCTACCAGTCAACCAGAGGTGGTGAAGAGATTAGTAGCAGGTGCTTACGTGGAAAACATTGTAAAGAAAAAAACTCTTTACACTATTTAAATAAATACATAAATATGCTATACAACGTGTAACAAAAAGGGTATATACATACCAAGGCCATGGCATCTTTACATGATATCAAACGATATGGGAAGGATTTCAACTCAAAATAAAATACTCAAAAAATTGATACCAAATTTTCGGTTTCGTGTGTTTCTTAAAATGAAATCATTACGAACGTGGAACTATACTACATACGTTAATAACTACTCGTTACAAGTCACATTACTTGACAAAATCCGATAAATGTCTTCAATAACTCTGTGCGCCTAGTATGGTAGTAGCTTAACACAGGCGGTGTTTTTCCTCATAACTTCCTAAAATAAAGAAATAGGATTAAAAAACCCTTCCAATATCGATTGATATTGTGTAAAGAAGCCATGCTCTTGTTATGTATATACCCTTTATATTACACGTTGTATACACTTACATACTATTACCAAAATATATACCTATAATATATGCATCATTATCATCATCATCATCAGCCTCTTCTCGTCCACTGCTGGACATAGGCCTCCTTCATGGCACGCCAACAAGCTCGATCCTGAGCAGTTCTCCGTCAGCCACTACCAGTCACCTTTTTGATGTAGTCGCTCCATCTCGCCCAAGGGCGTCCTACGCTACGTTTGCCGAGACGCGGTCTCCACTCGAGGACTCGTTTACCTCAATGGTTGTCGGTCCATAATATATACATCATCATCATCATCATTATCAACCTTTTTATCGTCCCACTGCTGGGCACAGGTCTCCTCTCATACGGAGAAGGGTTGAGCGTAATCACCACGCTTGCTCAATGCGGGTTGGCGATTTCAGACTTAAAGTCCAGGATTCCTCAAGATGTTTTCCTTCACCTTCAGTCATTGGTGTCCAAGATATACTTAGACAGTACATATAACTTTAGAAAAGTTACATTGGTACTTGCCTGACCTGGAATCGAACCCGCGCACTCATACTTAATATATACATACAAAATTAAAATTTGGGAGAGAGATGTTGAAATGGCTTTACGATAATGGTTGCGAAAATAACTCTGCAATTTCCGCTTAAATGCAAACTGACTGGCGACCATCTAGTTTTTTTTTTTTTTTTTTTTTTAATTATAAACCAGCGCTTGACCGCAATTTCGCCTGATGGTAAGCATCGATGCGATCGTTGATGGTAAAGCGCGCTAGTTTATTAAGAGCCTATTCACTCTAGCCTTGAAGACACTCAAATTATAGTCCGACGGAAGCACCGCCGCCGGCAAGTTGTTCCAGTCCCTTGATGTACGCGGTATAAAGGAGGAGGCGAAACGCTTCGTCCGGATCGTAGTAGTGTTAACAACGTAAGGGTGGAAACTCGCCGTACGACGGGTCGTCCGATGGTGGAACGGAGATGGGGGAATTAAATCATGCAATTCCCTCGCACACTCCCCAAAATACATCCTATAGAACACCGACAGGCTTGATACTCTACGCCTATGCTCTAGGCTTTAGAGACCGTCACGAGTTAAATCAGGGTCACCAATTAGCCTCTTCGCACGCCTCTCTACTGAATCCAAAGTAGCCAGGTGACATTTAGCAGCATCAGCCCAAATGTGGAGTGTGGAGTACTGCTCCACACACGAACGGACCTGTGCTTTGTACAACATTAGAAGCTGCCCCGGTGTGAAGTACCGCCGGTGTGAAGAATCAAAAGTACGCGCTTTTAATGTCTAAAGTCCGATTTTGTTACTTCATTTTCTTGCACCAGTGGCCAAGATATTATGCTGACATCTCTTTGAGGCGCGCGTGGAACATAACGCGCCATTGAACCCAATCTGGTCCTGAACGGGCAGCAAGCTACCTATTGCTCTCCCTCATGAGCTCCCTCATTAGCATTACTGCTTCGCAAAAGGAGGTGACGGCCTTCCAAGCATTCTCGCTTCGTACCGGGCCTGACGCGAGAAATCGCCGCCGCCGTGGCCACGAGGATGCCCGAACCGAGCTGACCTGCACAATATACTCAGGGCAACACGTGGAGCCCTGACACAGCTAGAAGTCGTCATAGCAGACCACGTAGAAAATGGTAAGGCGAACGGACAAAACGAAGTCTCGGGGAAAGGCCTTCGCCCAGTAGTGCGATCAAGTCATCCAAATCAAATTTTCATTCTTAGCTATGATGACTATGAAACAGTTGACAGCTGATGAAAGCCATAAGTATCAGCACAGCAGGGCAGCACAAGCATTGCAAGAAGAATTCTTCGTTGTTAGCCGACCATTTCCGAAAGTTGAAACCTCCCGACCGTAGCAAACGGATCAAATCGCCTTGCAATTGTTTCTTCTTCTTCTTCAGCCAATTGAGGTCCACTGCTGGACAAAGGCCTCCCCATGCCTTTCCACGATGACCGATCTTGTGCTGCCCGCATCCATCGGCTTCCCGCGACCTTCACCAGGTCATCGGTCCACCTTGTTGGGGACCTCCCTACACTGCGTCTTCCGGTATGTGGCCGCCACTCCAGAACCTTACTGCCCCATCGGCCATCGGATCTACGAGCAATGTGCCCTGCCCACTGCCACTTAAGTTTAGCGACTCGAAGAGTTATGTCGGTGGCTTTGGTTCTTCTGCGGATCTCCTCATTTCTGATTCGATCACGCAGAGAAACTCCGAGCATAGCTCTTTCCATGTATGAATCTGAGTCTTCGTATGAGGCCGTGACAATAACGATAACGTGATGCGAAATTCTTTTTACAATGCTTGTGCTGTCTTTATCAGCTGCCAACTGTTTCATGGTCATCATAGCTAAGAATGGAGCTGCTTTCATGCCATGAGTGACTGTCATGAGCTGATATTCACGTAGTCGTTGGTTAGGCCAACTTCTCCATAGTATCTTCTAATATGCTTGATGATCAGTGCTGCAGCGTATTTGTCGAAATAATAATAAAATGAAATCGTTTATTTTGCAAGTAGGATCACTGATCACACGTCACATTTTTATAACTAGATGGAGCCGGAATTCCTAACTGACTGCGTCTGAGAAGAAAAATCGACACAAACTCAGGGATCATCGTCTTTTTTCAAGTCCAGACATTACAAATGAAAATGTTTACAATAAACAACAAAAACAGTGATTAAATGTGTAATTAATTAACAGTGTCACAATTGTAGCATAATTACA
This sequence comes from Sesamia nonagrioides, assembly GCA_017933935.1. NCBI lineage: Eukaryota > Metazoa > Arthropoda > Insecta > Lepidoptera > Noctuidae > Sesamia > Sesamia nonagrioides. The sequence continues at coordinate 227,850 of JADWQK010000856.1, forward strand.
CATCTTGCTTAATGACATTGCTCAGTAGAGCGAGCAGCACAATCCCATGTTTTATTGTCTTCTAAGTAAACTGTGATTTTATAATACCCCTTTTTGCAAAGTTTACGTCTTAATATAGCTTTTAAATCGTTTAATGGGTAAGTTTCGAATGTCCATGGGAAGCTTGTTGTAAAAGTATAAAATAACAGTAAGAGAAACTTGAAAATAATGAAACCAAACTATGTTCATAAAACGATACCGTAATTACGTGCGTTAAATTAATGTCAACAAACAAACAAAACGCTGCATAAAATTAATGTATATGTATAAAGTATTGTAAATCATTTTAAATGGATACTGGTGGAGTTTCATGTAATTATGAAATAAATAGGATGCAGTACCTCTTGGGATCCTGTAGTAAAAGGATGCAGTACCTCTTGGGATCCTGTAGTAAAAGGATGCAGTACCTCTTGGGATCCTGTAGTAAAAGCTTCAAAAATAAATCAAATATAATTCACTCTTTATTTATTCTTACTTTATGTTTAGAACAAGACTCTATAAAAACAGTGATACAAATCATATCTTATAATTTCTTTTGATATATATTCAAACCATTCTTTGTGACAACATTTTTACAACTGCCATTTCTACAAAACATTTTTCTCCTTTCTGTAGTGTAATGAAATGTAATGAAATCATTTATTAACCAAGTAGGATCACTGATCACTTTTACACGTCATGTTTATTTTTTTATTTATTTTTTTAACTAGATGAAGCCGGCGTTTCCTAACTGACTACCTCTGAGAAGAAATAGCCGAAACAAACTCAGGGATCATCGTCTTTTTTCAAGTCCAGACATTAAAAATGAAAATGTATACAATAATTTACGTTATAATTACGCATATTGTTTAATAACAATGCTAAACAGAGCGAGCAGCTCAGTCCCAAGCTTTTTTGTCTTCTAAATAATCTGTGATTTTATAATACCCCTTTTTGCAAAGTTTGGCCTTTATATGGTTCTTAAATCGTTTAATGGGTAAGTTTCGAATGTCCATGGGAAGCTTGTTGTAAAAGTGTATACATTGACCCATGAACGAGTTGCCTGCTCTGTGGAGACGAGTGTGATGTACAGCAAGATTGTGTTTGTTCCTGGTATTTATATTATGAATATCGCATAGTTTCTTAAAATTCAAGATATTTTTATGAACATACATAAGATTTTCAAATCTGTCGAATCTGTCTTCTAAACTTGAATTAATTTTCTTTATAAATAATCAGTCAGAGCCAATATTAAAATTCAATCTCAACAGAGTTTTGGTTGTGGGAGAGGTTTATGGTTGGAATATGGTAATGATAACAGCATAGGTTGATTGAGCAGGTAAAGCCACGCTTGCTACGGTTGGCCTATGGATGAATGTCATTATACATACTAGATGGCATTAAGAACGAAAAACGGGCGGGAAAAACGGCTTTAACGTTTACGAACTCATCCTTTTGAAATAATTACATAATAATAATTATTTCAAATCTGACATCATCATGTGACATATAACAACCCGCACTGGACCCGCGTGGAAGATTACGGTCCACTGAGGTAGTGGGGTAGTGGGTGCTAGCTAGTTACGCCTCGCGGTTCCAACCGCGTTTTTTTTAATACCTGTTGTGTAGCTGTTATGCAGCTTAAAGCCTTCCTGGATTAATGGGCTAACCAACGCAAAAAGAATTTTTCAAATTGGATCAGGAGCTCCTGAGATTAGCGCGTTCAAACAAACAAACTCATCATCATCATCTCAGCGTTAATCCCATTCGCATCCGTAGCTTTTCAGCTTTGAAGTCTTGGGTCTGCTTTACCAGTCTAACTGATGATTTTGGCTAAACTTCGATATTTTCCGTGAAGCGACTGCCGTCTGACCTCCACAACCCGAAGGCGATATCTAAGCATTGCAGTTAGGCCGATTGTTTTACTTTTGAGGGCTTCAACAACCCGTGACGACTGCCACTAGATGTTCTTATGGCAACCGGGACCAACGGCTTTACGTGCCTTCCAAGGCACGACCAGACCAGTACAAATATTCATATTCATGCATACAAATGTTTGCACTGTGCGGAGATCGAACCCGCGCCTCCTTGCGCAACGGTCGTTTTCGCTACCACTACGCCACGGAGGCTATCGCAAACAAACTCTTCAGCTATATACAATATGTAAAGAAAACCCCGTCCGACCCAAAGGGATAATAAATGTTAGGTATACACATGACCAAATAAAATATGAAATTTTACGTAATCATCATAGTGACAATACTAATGAATTTTGAAATTACCTTTTTTCCGAGAATTATTCCAACTTCCCCAAAATTTATTTTAAAAGTGACAGCACGTGCCGCCTGCCCTGCCCCCCTTTCACCCGCGCATGTATGCCTAACGTGTTGCCTACCGCACATGCATTAAGTTACCCCGCATTTTCGAAATAATGTTTATTTTTTTAGGGGCATTTTTTTTTAATTGTTATTATCACATTCAGTTATCGATACCTAACAATACCTTCACGTATCGGATAGGGTTTTCTTTACATATTGTATATTAGTATAGATTATCTTATGTTTTTGAGTAACTTGCCGTGAAATAGTTTACTCGCTGTCTGTAGGAACGATAGTTGTATGGTAGCTTGTAACCGTCCTTTCTACAACGTGGTTTAAATACCGTACCATGAACAAAAGGACTTACTGCCTATCTCCGGGGCAGTTAAAATAACAACTGAAATAACAGTTCTAAAGAGAAACTATTCACAATATATGTGACTGATATAAACTGTAGCCGACATAGGCAGCTAGCGACCTCTGTTGTCGAAGGGAGGCGACAGCTTCAATGAACGTAGTACGCACAATATTAGTAGTACCGCTTTTCGACACTGGAGGCGCTGTATTATGAATGAAGGCGGTCGCCATATTGATCTTGAGAACTGTAGTACCGCTATTGGCCGCCAGATGTGCTGGGTTTATGAATGAATCACGATTATTTGTCAATGAAAGTTGTAGTTTAAACCCGCCTCTCGACACCTGGGGGCGGTGAGATAAATACGTTTAGAATGTTCTAGAAACTCTCATTGCCGGAAGTTAGAAAATATCGGTTTCTTCCGCCCACATACTGTGGTAACGGCCCTTTCTGTTCCGAGACGTCGTAGAGTGCGGGTGTGTTAGTTTAGTCTCGTAAAATGTAATCGTGTTTTAGATTTTAAGACTACACCGTGTCTTTACTTGACCGAATCTAGAGATTGTATACTTTAAAACCTGTGGAAATACCGATAATAAATCTGGTAGTAGCATCCGCCTGTTTTTCATTACTATCCAGTACTTATTCTTATTTTACATTAAGAGTAGGTCCGCTTCTGTGCTCAATATTGGTCCTTCGAGCCGGATGCTCCAGTATTCTTCCTAAGATAATCGGATTCGGTCGGGTAGGGCTTCGGTGTAGTTTTACACAGAAAGTGGTAGTGGTGTGTGTGCCGTCGACATGGTGAAAACACGCGGTATGCAAGAAGCCGTCACAGGAGCCACGGATGGGGACTCCACGGAATTGGCGACAGCGGTGGGACCAGCAGACCCGCCCAACTATTCCGTCACAGAGTCGGACGAGACCCAGCCTCACAGCCCTGTGGCGACCACACCCCCACACAGACAACCACGTGGCGAGACGAAAGCCGACAGGAAGTCGTTGGCCCGAGCGAGATTGGAACTCGCTGCCGCTAGATTGGCACTCTTAGAGGCAGAATCGGCAGACGAAGAACTGCTAGAGGAGAGCTCTGCTGCGACATCGAAACGTCGGACGGAAGCCGCAGACAGACTCAGTGAACACGGCGGCCACATCAGCCCACCGCAGTCACAACTCGTGTCGCCTCACAGGGATTCACCCACTCAGCCGCGACACGACGACACGCGGAGGACGAGGGCAGACGACATGGCGCCGTTGCCACTGCAGCAACATAGCGATGAAGGGAGCCTGCTGCAAGGACTGACTCAGGCATTGTTAGAGGTAGCGCGGGGCAAACCCGCTGCCAGCAGGTATGAATTTGATTTACCTATTTATAGTGGCCTCCCAGGCGAATGGCTGCATTTTAAAGCAGCGTATAATGAGTCCGCGTCGACTCACACAGAGGCGGGAAATTTGGCCCGTCTCAGAAGGTCCCTGAGAGGGCCCGCGTTCGAGGCAGTTAAATGCCTATTCCTAGGATCCTCGGCCGTTCAAATTATGCAAAGGTTGGAATCTCGATTTGGACGACCTAACGCATTAATAACTTACGAATTAAATAAAGTACGTCAGTTACCTAGGGTATCAGATAACCCTACAGATATATGTGTGTTTGCATCAAAGGTCACAAACGCTATTGCCGCGGTACAAGCTCTGAAAAGAACAGAATATTTATATAGTCCGGAGATGATTTCTGCAATTTCAGAAAAGTTGTCAGTTACGTTAAGGAGCCGCTGGTACGATTATGAGATGGCGGCAGGTGACACAGAGCCCGGCCTAGTAGTATTGGGGCGATTTCTCGATAGAGAGGCCGATCTTAATGCGCGTCACGCCACAGTAGAGGTGGAACATAAACGAGACCTTCCACGACGACCGGCTCATAAGACATTTAAAATAGGGACTGATAAAACACCTTGCATGATTTGCAACGGTGACTGTAGTAGAGTGACTATCTGTTCTAACTTTAAGAAAATGTCGATAAATGATAGATGGGAAACTGCACGTAAAAATAAATTATGTTTCAGATGCCTAAACCGACGAACGTGGAAGCATAGATGCCAAGGCAAGCAGTGTGAAGTGCAAGGCTGCGAGTATTATCATCACAGGCTACTGCACAGCGACAGAGGGCAGGGAGCACGCGCTGCAAACGACTCGGAAGAGCGTCTTCGTGTGACAGCAACCGAGCACGTAGCGTCGCGCAACGATACGGCGCCAAGCGGTGACAGCGCGCCACACGCCGTCATCAACAACACGAGCACGCCGCGCGCTTACAATCAAGTCCTGCTGAAAGTAGTACCCGTAACACTATCGGGACCAAACGGTAAAGTAGATACATTTGCTTTGTTGGACGATGGGTCGACAATAACCCTTCTTGCCGCTGATATTGCGCAACGGATAGGCGCAAAAGGCCCAAATGATCCATTTTACATCGAGGCCGTAGCAGGCGCGCGTATTGACGCCACGAACTCGCAACGAGTCAAGGTAAATATACGAGGCAAGTACACATCTGAAGGCATAGACATCGAAGCCAGAACCATTGACAGACTTAAATTATCAGGCCAGTCGATACGGGCAAAGGACTTGATGGGTTTCGAACACCTGACACCAATAGCCGAGCAGCTAGCATACGATATGGGCGTGCCAACTGTTTTGATAGGCCAAGACAATTGGGCACTGCTGCTCGCCTCTGAAGCACGAGTAGGCACAAAGAACCAGCCGGTAGCGTCACGTACACCACTCGGCTGGATTTTACATGGCAAGACCTGCGACCTGACAAAGGTACATGTATTACCACAGATTGGAGAACGCTGCGGTCACGTAAGTACAGAGGAATCTATTGAAAAGCTCATACAAGAACATTTTAGTCTGGAGTCGTTAGGAGTGCAGCCACGTCGGCCGCAAGCAGACCCGGAGACGAGAGCACTGAAAATATTAAAGGAAACTACGCGTGCTCTGCCGGAAGGTGGCTATGAGACTGGGTTATTATGGAAAAATGAAAATAGGTCGTTCCCAGATAACTACGCCACCGCGCTCAGTCGACTACACAGCACTGAATCCCGTTTACGTAAAGACCCAAATTTGAAACAAAAATACTTAGAGCAGATGAAGACGCTGATATCAAAGGGGTATGCAGAACTAGCGCCATCGACGCCATCTGGCGGACGTAAGTGGTACTTGCCGCATTTCCCTGTAATTAATCCATATAAACCAGGTAAGGTCAGAATTGTGTATGACGCAGCGGCACGCACGCAGGGAGTGTGCCTCAATGACTATCTTCTGACGGGTCCCGATCTCCTACAGTCACTCCTTGGCGTGTTGATGAGATTTAGACAAAAACCTGTTGCCGTTTCAGCAGACATAAAAGACATGTTTCTGTGCATAACGGTGAGAAGGGAAGACAGAGATGCGCTCCGTTTTCTATGGCGCGATGATGCGACCTTAAAACCCATCGAATATAGAATGAAAGCGGTGTTGTTTGGTGCAACCTCTTCCCCAAGCACTGCGATTTATGTTAAAAATCTCAACGCACAAGTTCATGAGGTCGACTACCCCGAAGCTGTTAACCCTATAGTACGGAATCACTATATGGATGATTTTTTACAGAGCTTCGACAACGCAGAAGAAGCAAACCAAGTGTCTACAGCAGTCGACGTTGTACATCGACGAGGAAATTTTGTGCTGCAAAAGTGGGCGTCCAACGAGCCGGCCGCTGTTGCTGGCCTCTCGACCGAGCCGGCAGAGGAGGATACTCTGCTCAACAAGGAAGAGAAAATTCTCGGTCTTATTTGGCGACACCAGGGTGACACTTTAGGATTTAACTTCAGGAAAGTAGACCCTTCTTATTTGAGCATGCGGGTCACTAAACGACAGTTATTAAAAACAACAATGTCTTTGTATGATCCGCTGGGTCTAGCCGCACCGTTTACGACACAGGCAAAGTGCCTATTGCAAGACGCTTGGCGTTTAAAAATCGGTTGGGACGAACGCCTACCTAAAAATCTAGAACGTAAATGGTGCGACTGGATAAATGCTCTGCAAATTCTGAAAGGCGTGCATATTCCACGTTGTCACCCGGGTTATAATGACTCGACTGGGTTAGAATTGCACGTTTTCGTGGACGCGAGCGAACGAGCCTATGCTGCAGCAGCATATTGGCGTTCAGTGAATGACACAGGTCATGTAGATGTGTCGCTCGCGGCAGCGAAAGGGCGCGTTGCGCCCCTTAAGGTCACATCTATACCTAGACTTGAATTACAGGCTGCCGTGCTCGGCGGGCGCCTGGCGCGCTGCGTGGAAGGAGAGCACGATCGTCGCGCCGACCGCCGAGTCTTCTGGTCCGACTCGCGCACTGTGCTGGCGTGGCTGCGCGCGGGCGCGCGCACTTTCAAGCCGTTCGTCGCACACAGAGTAGCAGAATTAGAAGAAATCACAGAACGGAACGAGTGGCGCTGGGTGCCCACCGCTCACAATGTCGCCGACGACTCAACTCGCGATACACCGACTGACTTCACGGCGAGCCACCGCTGGTACATTGGCCCTTCATTTCTCTATGACAACGAAAAGGATTGGCCACAGGAAACAGACTCACACCTCTATATCGACACGGGCGAGGAGCGTGTTGCCATCACTGCTGCTCACGGTCAGTCTATTTTAATGAAGGCGTTACCTGATGTTACGCGTTTCTCTTCCTGGCTGCGACTCATCCGGGCAACGGCCCGCATTCTTCAATTTATCGACAGACTTCGAGTTCATACCGCAGCAGCTGTCCGCAAACGCAATAAAAACATCAGCATTGAAGACCCGAACTGGATGGAGAAGCAACGGGAAGGTACGAGAAAGCGGTGCAGAGAGCAGAACCGCAACCCCCGCGTTACTCCAACGGTCTACATATCCCTTGGTACACAGTACATACGTCGGGCAGAGATTCTTTGGACACGCGCTATACAGGAAGAAAGTTTCGCAAATGAGTTACGTCACGTCACCGGCGGGAGAACGGTACCGATTGACAGTCGGTTGAAGCGACTATCGCTGACAATCGACGAACACAAGATAATGAGAATACGCTCGCGAATCGCGGCAGCAGTCGATATATCACGCGAAACACAGTCACCAGCAGTATTAGACGGTAACCACCGTTACTGCCGCTTGTATATAGACTGGATACATCGAAAGTTACACCATAGTGGCGTGGAATGCGTCGTGAATGAGGTACGGCAACACTACTGGATTCTACGCTTGAGACCATCCGTCCGTGCAGTTATCAAGCTATGTCAACCCTGCAGGCTCCGTCGAGCTGTACCACCAGAGCCGTTGACAGGTGAATTACCACCCTGTCGACTGGCACACCATCAACGTCCATTCACACACACAGGACTAGACTACTTCGGGCCACTCTCTGTCACAGTGGCGAGACATCATGAGAAGCGCTACGTGGCATTGTTCACATGTCTCACTACGCGTGCTGTACATTTAGAAGTCGCCGCCTCGCTGTCAACGGATGCGGCTATACTCGCATTGAGACGTATGATGGCTCGTCGTGGATGCCCTGAAGTCATTTGGAGTGATAACGGCACCAATTTCCATGGGGCAGACGCTGAGCTCCGTAAGGCCGCCCTAGAATCGCTTCAACACGAAGCAGAGGTACGTCACATAGACTGGCGCTACATTCCGCCAGGAGCGCCGTTCATGGGCGGAGCTTGGGAAAGATTGGTACGCACGGTAAAGGCTGCATTGAATGCTACACTTGTTGATCGGCATCCGTATGAAGACGTGCTGCATACACTCTTGACAGAGATAGAACACACGGTCAATTCCCGACCCTTGACCCATGTGTCGGTTAACCCTGACGACGAAGAAGCTTTGACACCTAACCACTTTCTGCTTGGAGCTCCTTCTAAAGTCCCTTTGCCAGGGACTTTCACGAGGCAAGATGAACTACGCCGTTCGCATTGGAGAGCGTCGCAACGACTAGCGGATTTGTTCTGGCGACGGTGGGTACACGAAGTATTGCCTACGCTTCAAAACCGGCGGGAGCCGCATGGACGCGGCGATTCGATTAAGGTGGGCGATTTGGTTGTCATAGTGGACCCAAACTTACCAAGAAACATATGGCCAAAGGGAAGAGTCGAACGCACGTACCCAGGCGCAGATGGTATCATAAGAGTCGTCGACGTCAAAACCAAGAGTGGTGTGATGCGTCGTCCTGTTAAACGTCTCGTCGTTATACCAGTAGAAGTTTAGTTATTGTCATGAATAATTGTTTGTCTTGTATTTGTAGACGCTAGTGTAGAGTAGAATAAGTTCTTACATTATGTGTCTCCTTGATAGAATAAGTTCTTACGTTATGTGTCTCCTTGATGGCGTCGCTCCAGAATTCTGCTACAAGCAGGAGTTTGTTTTTAGTTAAAGCTGAACTAATATATAGCAGAGCAGGATTTCTGGGGTGGTTACCCTTAACTTAAATTGTTATGTTATATAGTTGCTTGAATTGTTCATTTCATTGTTAATGTCGTGTAGTATATACCAGTCACTGGTGATATTTATGTACACTGCATGTACACGGCGGGAGAAATGTGACTGATATAAACTGTAGCCGACATAGGCAGCTAGCGACCTCTGTTGTCGAAGGGAGGCGACAGCTTCAATGAACGTAGTACGCACAATATTAGTAGTACCGCTTTTCGACACTGGAGGCGCTGTATTATGAATGAAGGCGGTCGCCATATTGATCTTGAGAACTGTAGTACCGCTATTGGCCGCCAGATGTGCTGGGTTTATGAATGAATCACGATTATTTGTCAATGAAAGTTGTAGTTTTGAACCCGCCTCTCGACACCTGGGGGCGGTGAGATAAATACGTTTAGAATGTTCTAGAAACTCTCATTGCCGGAAGTTAGAAAATATCGGTTTCTTCCGCCCACATACTGTGGTAACGGCCCTTTCTGTTCCGAGACGTCGTAGAGTGCGGGTGTGTTAGTTTAGTCTCGTAAAATGTAATCGTGTTTTAGATTTTAAGACTACACCGTGTCTTTACTTGACTGAATCTAGAGATTGTATACTTTAAAACCTGTGGAAATACCGATAATAAATCTGGTAGTAGCATCCGCCTGTTTTTCATTACTATCCAGTACTTATTCTTATTTTACATTAAGAGTAGGTCCGCTTCTGTGCTCAATAATATAAATACAGACCGAACCGACGAAGTTAATTAAAAAATAACTTTATTAAAAGACTCGTCGCTTTGAATGGACGAAACTTATTTCAGTTTCGGGTTTTTCTTGTATCATTTTTTTATTTGCTTGGTTTTACTCGCGATTTTGTTTGCCAAGCCTTACGGAGGACGGGTCTGAGCGTTTCACGGGTTTCTGTTGCGATGTGTGCGGGGTACGATGCACCAAAGTAATGTTGTTGTGTCGGGAGTTTGTCGTATTAACCACCTCTAGTAAGCAGTGACGCAATCGTTGATGGTAAAGCGCACTAGTATATTAAGAGCCTATTCACTATAAACTTGAAGACACTCAAATTGTAGTCCGACGGAATCACCCCCGCTAGCAAATTGTTCCAGCCCCTCGATGTACGCGGTATAAAAGAGGAAGCTAAACGCTTCGTCCGGATCGTAGTGGCATTAACAACGTAAGGCTAGAAACTCGCCGTACGACGGGTCGTCCGATGGTGGAACGGAGATGGAGAAATTAAATCATGCAATTCCCTCGCACACTCACCAAAATGCATCCCTATAGAACACCGAAAGGCTGGATACTCTATGCCTGTGCTCTAGGCTTTGAAGACCGTGTCGAGTTAAATCAAGGTGACCAATCAGCCTCTTCGCACGCCTCTCCACTGAATCCAAAGTGGCCAGGTGACACTTAGCAGCACCAGCCCAAATGTGGCTGCAATACTCCACACATGAACGGACCTGTGCTTTGTACAACATTAGAAGCTGCCCCGGTGTGAAGTACCGCCGGACCTTTGCGATAACACCAAGTTTCCTGGCAGCCACCTTGGCCTTGGACCCAATGAACCGCCCAAAGTTTAAGTTCGAGGAAATCTCAACTTCCAACTCCCGGTGGAACGGAGATGGGGGAATTAAATCATGCAATCCTCTCGTAAACTCACCAAAATGCATCCTATAGAACACCGAAAGGCTGGCCACTCTATGCCTGCGCTCCAGGCTTTGGAGACCGTTTTTAATTAAATCTGGGTCGCCAATCAGCCTCTTCGCACGCCTCTCCAATGAATCCAAAGTATCTCGGAACAATATCCTTTATTTCAATATCTTTAACTCTCGTTTTAAGGGTTCCGTAGCCAGATGGCAAAAAACAGAACCGTAACCTATAGATTCGTCATGTCTGTCTGTCCGTCTGTCCGTCCGTATGTCACAGCCATTTTTTTTCCGAAACTATAAGAGCTATACTGTTAAAACTTGGTAGGTAGATGTATTCTGTGAACTGCATTAAGAATTTGATGCAAAAATATAAAAGTAATGATAAATACTGGGGGCTCCCCATACTTAGAACTGAAACTCAAAAATTTCATCAAACACATACGTCTTCATACGTTCATAGGTCTTCAAAACTGATATCGAGGTTCCTAAAATATTTTTTCTAAACCGATTAGTTTGCGTGACAGACGCTTCCAAAGTGTAAAAAGGTGGTCACCCCCCTCTCTAACTTCTAAAATTAGAAAACGAAATTCTTAAAAAAACATATGATGTACATTACTATAAAAACTACCAACGAAAATTGTTTTGAACGAGATCTAGTAAGTAGTTTTTTTTTTAATAGGTCGTAAATCGTAAACCGCTTATTACTGCGTAATCTTTCATACAAATAACTTAAATCCTTTAACTTCACAAATCAATGGTACGGACGCCCTTTGTGCGTGAGTCCGACTCGCACTTGGCCGGTTTTTAGTTAAATCTGGGTCGCCAATCAGACTCTTCGCACGCCTCTCCAATGAATCCAAAGTATCTCGGAACAATATCCTTTATTTCAATATCTTGAACTGTCGTTTTTTTTTAATTATATTACATTATAGTTCTTGCATGGTTACAGGCCCTGAAACGTAATTCCTTCCTTCATGAATTTTATACTCCCAGTCACGGTATGTGAGTTTAGAGCGTGGTTCATGTGAGGACGAGTTGCGTGTTTGAAATAGCGTGTGGTGTAGATTATTAACTGGTCAGTGACCCAATCTGGCCAGCCTTAATCCAGCTATGTTGGGGTCAGATTGGAAGCTGACCTCAAACTTAAAAAAATGCTAACATATTTATATTCTGCAGCGATGGGTAAGACTGGAGTCTTACCCTTTTTTATGGACATTGCCCTCACATAGAAGTTCTAGACATTTAAACTCACATACACAAACAGTCGGACCCTAACTATCAGTAGGCTATACAAGTATTTGGTCCATGTGGCTTCATCCGGGTCATACAGAGCAGCAGTCGATTGGTCAGCCACTTCGCTAATCATGTCGTTCATAATTAAAAATAGAATTCTCCATAAAGATCTCTCGGTGGTAGGCCATAACATCGGCTGCCGGCAGAAGTTACCACCTACCAAAGTCTTACCGCCAAGCGATTCGTCGTGTTCCGGCATGATGTCTGGTGAAGCCGTACGGAGGGTGGGTCTGAGCAGTTGTGTTGCGTTGTGTGGCGGGTTCGATGCGCCAAATGTTGTTGTGTCGGGAGTTTGGTCGTGGAGAGTCTCCAGATCAATCTCCCTCTAGCGCAGCATCGTTTAGTCGTGTTGGTCTTGGGTTTAACATTGCATCACCTCGCTTTTTTAAGTTTTTTAAGTGAATAAGCTTAATAAACTAGTGCGCTTTACCATCAGGCGGGATTGCAGTCAAGCACTAGATTATAATTATTAAAAAAAAAATATCTACATTTTGGAATGAGCTACCTGCATCTTTAAGACCGACGATTTAATTCCAATCTTCACAGTCCAAAAGTGTATCTTTTTTGCATGACAAATCATTAAATGACGTCTACCGCTCTGGGCGGAACGGAAGGGCGTGACAGACTTTTACCGAATAAACCCACCCGTGTTTCATTACTTGCCTGTGCGCTAGGGCCACGGTTTCTTTTTTAACCAACCCGCAGCCCTGACCCAGGAGGCATTGGTCCTTGTTGACCTCGTCAAGATGTGCTGACATCTTTTTGAGGTGCGCATGAAACACAACGCGCCATCGACCAGGGTCTGGTCCTTATTGGGCGACGAGCTGCCCACGGCTCACCGCCCGTAGGCCCGCGCCTACGGTGGCTGGGAGTTCGGTGTCGTCTCCCGACCAGGGCGTCTCCTGTAGCGGCTAGAGGCGTGAGGACGCTGGGATTCCCTCACGCGGTCAGCCTCCTCCTTTGCCAGCATCACTGCTTCGCAGAAAGAGGTGACGGCCTGCCAAGCACTCTCGGTCCGGACCATGGCTGGTCCGGGTCGGACACGAGAGATCGCCGCCAATCGCCGAAACGAGGACACGGCGGTGCTCTACGCAAGCCGAGCAGACCTTCACCGTTTCTTCAGTTCGATCCACACAGTGGTGCCATCCTGACGTGTTCTTCCACCCTTACTGGAACAGGAACCTCCCGAAACAAAAGTTTCTGTACCTAAATGGTTTATAAATGAAGTATGCGTTTTGAGTTTGATTTTTTTTTTAATTGTAATCTAGTGCTTGACTGCAATCCCGCCTGATAGTAAGCAGTGAAGCATTCGTTAATGGTAAAGCGCGCTCATTTATTAAACCTATTCACTTAAAAAACTTAGTGAAAATGATGCTGTGCCAAAGGGAGATTTATCTGGAGACCCTCCACGACCAAACTCTCGACACAACAGCATTTGGCGCATCGTACCCGGCACACATCGCAACACAACTGCTCAGACCTGTCCTCCGTACGGTTTCACCAGACATCATGCCGGAACACTACGAAACGTTTAGCGGTTTTTTACACCATACCGCCAAACGGTGCGTACCAGATCTCTTTACTGAACGCTCACAACTTCCACCACACAAGCAAAGCCGCACACTAGCATCGTATGTACTCACTGATTTCCCAAATGAATCGCTCGCGGCGGTCGAACTGTGCGAGGGAACCAAGAAATTATAAGAAACGTAACTGATGTCTCTCTCATCTGTCCTTTCACAAACATCACCACCCCACTGTCGATTTAGTTAGCTTACTTTACTAGAAATGTTGGTGTTTTACTTTTGGATAGTCTTTAATTTATTGATGAAAATGAAAAATGAAAATGAAATTTATTAAAAAAAAACATAGAACAAAAAGTCTGTTTGTATAATAATAAAAATCATAATAATAACAACCGTAAAATCTAACTTATTGTAGTCTAATACATAATGATCATCATCATCTCAGCGTTAATCCCAGTTGCATCCGCAGCTTTTTCAGCTTTGGAGTCTAGGGTCCGCTTTACCAGTTTAACTGCTGATTTTGGCTAAACTTTGATATTTTCCGTGAAGCGACTGCCGTCTGACCTCCACAACCCGAAGGCGATATCTAAGCATTGTGATTACACCAATTGTTAGACTTTTGAGGGCTCCAACAACCCGTAACGACTGCCACTAGATGTTCTTATGGCAACCGGGACTAACGGCTTAACGTGCTTTCCGAGGCACGACCAGACCAGTGCAAATATTCATATTCATGCATACAAACATTTGCACTGTGCGGGGATCGTACCCGCGCCTCCTTGCGCAACGGCCGCGTTCGCGTTTGCTATATAAATCTATAAAGTTACTATCTAAATTTAATGTTAGGACCACCCGAACTAGGTTTATTTAAACCTGTGTTTCAGGCTGTCATAGGATATTAATCTTTAATTACAGAACCTACATATGAAAATTTTACAAAGGGTAACATAATGGGCGGTCTTATCGCTAAGAACGATGTTTTGGTCACGGGCCACGATGACCCAGTACGGATTGGTAGATGTTCCATGTCTTCGAGGTTTTAACTCTAGACATGCCGACTTCCTCCCGATATTTTACTTCACCGTTTTGAGAGCAGTGGTGATGAAATAATTTACACAAAGTAAACGGCCTCTCAAGTATGTGCGTTGTATGTTCATTTAGTCATTTTTATTTAATAATTTTTAGTTATTTTAGTTTTATAAGTTTGAAAATATTACCTGTAGTCCTGTTATTTAAAATAAAAGTTATATGTACTTTCTAAGTATATCTTGGACACCAATGACTGATTACAATGTGAAGGAAAACCTGGACTTTTAACATTGAGCAAGCGTAGTGATTACGCTCAATCCTTTTCTGTATGAGAGGAGGCTTGTGCTCAGCAGTGGGACGATTAAAAGGTTGATGATGATGAAAGCACCTGTTGGATTCGAACCAACGGCCTACAATTTGTAAGTCACTGTAGATACCGCTAGGCCACCGCAGCTCTCCACTATCTGTGTACTAAATAAAATTTCCTTTAGCCGTTTAAATTACGAGAAATAGCTTACTGGTTACTTAAGACATCTCACATAACAGCAACCACAGTATAAACTTAGTTCAAACTTACCTCCAGCTAAAGTGGCTGGCTCCCTACCGTGGTACAGCAACCGTTAGCCATAAAGTCAGCAGTGACGTGTACTGCAACATGGTACAGCAACATTACAAGCGCTAGAATGGTAAAATAGTCGTCTTCCGTGGCACAGCGGTCAACACGCCTACCTGCGACGTGGCGGCCCCGGGTACGAACCCCGGCCAGGTCATGATGGAAAAACGATCTTTTCCTGATTGGCCTTGGTCTTAGATGTTTATCTATATATGTATGTATCTATTATAAATATAGTATCGTTGAGTTAGTATCCCATAACACAAGCTCGAACTTACTTTGGAGCTAGCTCAATCTGTGTGATTTAGGCATCTCCACTTACCTAAAACTTATTAAAACATTGAAGTTATTTATCATCACCATCTCAGCGTTAATCACAGTCGCATCCGAAGCTTTTTCAGATTTGAAGTCTGGGATCCGCTTTACCTGTCTTGCTGATTTTGGCTAAACTTCGATATTTTCCGTGAAGAGACTGTCGTCTGACCTCCACAACCCGAAGGCGATATCGAAGCATTGCTGTTAGACCAATTGCTGGACTTTTGAGGGCTCCAACAACCCGTAACGACTTCCGCTAGATGTTTGTATATCAACGAACCAACGGCTTAACGTGCCTTTTGAGGCACGTTAAGCCTGCAAACAAATATTTGCTCTGCGCGGGGATCGCACCCGCGCCGCGCCTGAACTTTCTTTGTTTAAAAACAAATTCCAAGAATGATTAGTTTAATTAATTTGTAGTTTTTTTTTTTTTATAAATTTAAATATATACGGACAAATCACATAGATTGAGCTAGCCCCAAAGTAAGTTCGAGACTTGTGTTATGGGATACTAACTCAACGATACTATATTTATAATAGATACATAGATAAAGATCCGAGACCCAGGCCAATGTGGAAAAGATCGGTTTCCATAATAACCTGGCCGGGGATCGAACCCGGGCCTCCACATCGTTGGCAGGCTTGTTGACCGCTGCGCCACGGGGGACGAGAAATTTGTATTATACAATGTAACTTTTTCTTTTTTTTTTTTATTATATTATAAACTAGCGCTTGACCGCAATCCTGCCTGATGGTAAGCAGTGACGCAGTCGTTGATGGTAAAGCGCACTAGTTTATTAAGAGCCTATTCACTCTAGCCTTGAAGACACTCAAATTGTAGTCCGACGCAAACACCGCCGCTGGCAAACTATTCCAGTCCCTCCATGTACGCGGTATAAAGGAGGAGGCGAAACTTTTCGTCCGGATCGTAGTGGTGTTAACAACGTAAGGGTGGAAACCAGCCGTACGACGGGTCGTCCGCTGGTGGAACGGAGATGGGGGAATTAAATCATGCAATTCCATCGCACACTCCCCGAAATGCATCCTATAGAACACCGAAAGGCTGGGAACTCTACGCATGTGCTCTAGGCTTTGGAGACCGACTTGAGTTAGATCAGGGTCACCAATCAGCCTCTTTATATGAAACCTGAATACAGTTTGTTCAGAATAACCAACTGAATCGATTCCAATCATTTTTACACCTTGTTATGGCTTATTTAATGCGTCGACAGCTTCGGTGGTGCGGACACGTATCACGCATGATGGACGAAAGAGTGGTGAAGCGCATCTTCTTCTCCGAGCTGGAGGAGGGCAAGCAAAAGCATGGCGGACAACTCCTCCGGTTCAAGGATGTCTTAAAACGACACATGAAGACATGCAATATAGAACCCTCTGAATGGGAGCGTTTGGCAGCAAAACGGTCGGAATGGCGCGGAATGGTGTACAGACAAGTTCGCGAGTTTGAGGAGCAGCGCAAAGCTGACCTCGATGCAAAACGCGACCAACTAAAGGCTCGCCCACCTGCTGCCATCTCATACAACTACGTCGACGGCGTGCTTACGTGCCCTCAGTGTGCACGAAGTTTCGCCGCCAAGATAGGCTACATAAGCCATCTTCGGGCGCGTGAGCGCCAAATCATCGGCTAGGAGTCGAAGTGGTCGCCGTGGCCGAAATCGGTCGGGAATATCATCATCATCATATTTTTTTCCCAAATACATTTGGATATTCTTGCAGTTTGGTTACCGAGCGCACAACACAGTTGACGATAGATAGTGCTAGGCGTACGTAGTGACATAGAGCACCCCCCCGCCGCGCCGCGCCTCTGTAGGCGCGGGCGGGCGAGCGGTGCGTTGACCATATTTTTGTTGGGACAACTAGCACCCTAATTACGTAACACACTATTACTATCAGTTGGAATCATTTCGAAGCATATTGCTAATCCATTTCTCCCTATGTTCGAAAACGTGTCTACTCAACAACGTAAATAACGCAATGAATGTTGTTGGACTGTCAAAATAAAACCCATTGCTACTGATAGTGTGTCACGTAATTTCCTTGCTGGTAAGATAACAAGCTCATAACTTTGTGGTTTTACACGATATCTTTTTGAAATTTTGTACATAACTATGTAGATTCTTTACCTAAAAATACTGGTCACGTGTTTCGGGTTTCGCGTATACAAAAACTAACGTTGTATACGTCGGCGTTACATTGTAAAAGGCACTCACTCATCACCTCCTCAGTGCAAGGCTTGGCGAGAGGAGACTTGCTGCCCCATAGCTTACTACGCCGTAGCTTGCTACGTCGTACCTTACTGCACCGTAGCTTGCTACGTCATCACTCGTAGCTTGCTCACCTCCTCTAGTGCAAGGCTTGGCGAGAGGAGACTTGCTGCCCCATAGCTTACTACGCCGTAGCTTGCTACGTCGTACCTTACTTGCACCGTAGCTTGCTACGTCATAGCTTACTACGCCGTAGCTTGCTACAACGTACCTTACTACACCGTAGCTTGCTACGTCGTACCTTTCTACGCCGTAGCATGCTACGTCGTACTATGCTACCCCGTAGCTTGCTACGTCGTATCCCTCTACGCCGTAGCTTGCTACGTCGTACCCTACTACGCCGTAGCTGGCTACGTTGTAGTGGCAATCCGGCTAGGAGGCTCGCCCCTTTAGCGGAGATCTTGCGGTATCCCCGGACTAGCTTGACGACCATGACTCTCTGAGACAGGATCAGGCGTCTTACTGGTCGCCGCCGCCTTCAGGAACGCGCCTACACCAGTGCCGCGTAAAGGGCCATTGACCGCTCGATCTCAGCATAGAGCCTCCGGCAGGAGGCATTAGGACCTCCTAGACTAGAATCTAACAAGTGTTTATAATCTATTTAAAATTCACAGTTAGACTATTTATGCTAATATTATTATAAACGTTAACGTGTGAATAATATCTATCACTGTCATGTATTTTTTTTTTTATAAATTATAAAATAGTGCTTGACCACAATCCTTCCTGATGGTAAGCAGTGATGCAATGGTTGATGATAAACCGCGCTAGTTTATTAAGAGTCTATTCACTCTAGCCTTGAAGACACTTAAATTTCAATCCGATGGAAACACCGCCGTTGGCAAATTGTTCCAGTCCGTCCATGAAAAATCGTAATTTATCCGAACACCAACAAATTAATCGACTTCAAAAAATAGAGTAATTACGAACTGATGCAAAACAAATCACAATATTCAAAATTAACCAGTGACGTGAAGTTATACACTATGTAACAAAAACCTTGTTGTTCCTTTCAGGGACATATATATTTACTTACAAGCACCTCATTAATGAAATTATAATTTAAAAAAGTAATTATTGTCTAGTCGAGGGGTCAACATCAAATAACTATTAAAATCGACACATTCGACAAAATGTTTAGAATATCTGATTCTATAAGTTAAAGAGATTGCCTGGAACGTTCTACTTATGTCTTCTTCATGCAGAATTGCAAAGGTAAGAAATTCGTTAAAGATTACAAATCATCATCATCATCTCAGCGTTAATCCCAGTCGCATCCGCAGCTTTTTCAGCTATGGAGTCTGGGGTCCGCTTTACCAGTTTAACTGCTGATTTTAGCTAAACTTCGATATTTTCGGTGAAGCGACTGCCGTCTGACCTCCACAACCCGAAGGCGATATCTAAACATTGCAGTTAGACCAATTGTTAGCTTTTGAGGGAAAGCAACAACCCTGGACGACTGCTCGCAGATCAGGTAGTTCCTCTCTCTGGAGCCCTGACCGCCGGTAGCTTCGACCCTGTTCCCGATACCGGTGAGCTACTATTTTTTATATTTTTAAATGTTTTTTATATATATTTTTGTTATGTAGAAATATTTAAAAATATAATTTATAAGTGTATTTATTGAAATAAAGGAGATAATAATTAAATATTTATTTTAATAATAATGTTACGGATGGACCTTACGTCGATGGCATAAGGTTCAATATCGCGTGACATCCAGTGTGTCACTTTGAAGCCCTATTTCGCCAGATCTAGACATTTTGTAGGTACAATAATAAAACGCATTGCTAGACTTAGGACGGCCTATCGAATGGTACAGGTCTCAACAGTTTTGTCAACAAAGTGTCGACATCGAAATTTCCAGAAACCCGTTTCCGAATTACCGTAGGTACTTACTTGGCCGGTGACCTCGAAGTTATGCAGTATTATTATTACGCCTAGAGGATTCTGGAATGTTCGATCAGCTGGCCTATATAAAGCGCCGCGACGCCGACGCAGAGTCAGTCTACACTCGACTAGCGATACGAAAACAGCGACAGTTAAGAAGCGATCTTTGAGAATACCTACTGCGACAACTGTAACGAGAACTGTGAGTACTAAGTAAAGTAACATCTGTAGAGTTATTGTGTGTTTACGACACGGACTTCGTGGACATAAGGGAAGACTTCGGTGCAACGTCAGCGACATTCTACTTGTCATTGCCTACAATCGACTGTACCTTCGTTGCCAATAAACTTCGTAACCCTTAACCGGCGTTTAAGTACCCCTAGCCCGTAACAATAATTTTTGTTGAACAAATTTTCATAAATGATATGTTTTATTACATCCGTATACCGATTGTTAAAACGTAGGCAGAAGGAACAACAGGGTTTTTGTTACATATTGTATGTATTTACTAATATAAAAATAACCCCTCACATCCCCTCATACCCCACGTCAAGAGCAGGGTATTCAAACAAGGCCTTATTTCACCCTCAGGCACGTTAGATTTTTTGTTAATTTGTAACTTCAGCAAAAGTAATATGTTCTCTTTGAAGTTGGGTAAACTTTGTAAATACCAAAAATGAGTATTATTTTTTTGGTAAAAATAAATTGTTTTTGTTTGCGTATTTTATGCCCACAGGTAATGCGGGCTGGTGTCCGCAATTCAACGATAATGCGTGATTTTTGCGTGCGAATGGGAGTTTTGGTGACATTTACTACCTATAGTAGGTCTCTCGTTTTCTCGGTGGTAGTCCATAACATCGGCTGCCGGCAGAAGTTACCACCCACCAGACAAAGTCTTGCCGCCAAGCGATTTGTCGTGTTCCGGCATGATGTCTGGTGAAGCCGTACGGGGGACGGGTCTGAGAAGTTGTGTTGCAATGTGTGCCGGATACGATGCGCCAAATGTTGTTGTGTCAGGAGTTTGGTCGTGGAGGCTCTCCAGATCAATTTCCCTCTGGCGCAGCATCGTTGGTCGTGTTGTTGGGTTTAACATTGCATCACCTCGCTCTACTGCCGTCTTCTTTCCTATTCACTCAGTTTTTTTGAGTGAATAGACTCTTAATAAAGTAGCGCGATTTACCATCAACGATTGCATAGCTGCTTCCAATCAGGCGGGATTGCGATTAAGCACTGATTTACAAATAAATAAAAAATAATATCCACTCTTCAATTGTTGACACCACTAAAACCCGTACGTTTTCCAAACGCACTAATTTTCCAAATCTATTGGTTAGCGGCCGCCAGCGACTTCGTTCACGTGGTTAATTTTAGCTCCGCTCCTGTTGGTCGCAGCGTGATGTTATATAGCCTAAAGCCTTCCTGGATTAATGGGCTATTCAACGCCAAAAGAATTTTTCAAATCGGACCCGTAGTACCCGAGATTAGCGCGAACAAACAAACAAACTCTTCAGCTTAAATATTAGTATAGATATTTGAAGGGTTTTTAATACTTATGTTAGGAGATTACTTAGGTTATGAGAAAAACACCGCCTATGATAGGCTGCTACCATTTTTTTTAAATAAATTACTAGCTCTCCGCCCGCGGCTTCGCTCGCGTGGATTTCGCTTATATCGTAGTTCCCGAGATTAGCGCGAACAAACAAATAAACATGCAAACAAACTCTTCAGCTTTATATATTAGTATAGAGTATAGATGTGCGAAGAGGCTAATTAGCGACCCAGATTTGGTTCAAAACGGTCTCCAAAGCTTAGAGCACAGGCGAAGAGTAGCCAGCCTGTCGGTGTTCTAAAGCATACATTGCATGAATTCATTTGGGAGATTGTGCGAGGGAATTGCATGACTTAATTCCCGCATCTCCGTTCCATCATCGGCCGACCCGTCGTACGGCGAGTTTCCACCCTTACGTTGTTAACTGGTGTTCCGGACGAAGCGTCTCGCCTCCTCCATTATACCGTATACATCAAATGATTAAAACAATTTGCCAGCGGCCATGTTACCGTCTGACTACAATTTAAGTGTCTTCAAGGCTACAGTGAATAGGCTCTTAATAAACTAGCATGCTTAGCTATGTTCGGAGTTTCTCTGCGTGATCGAATCAGAAATGAGGAGATCCGCAGAAGACCCAAAGTCACCGACATAGCTCTGCGAGTCGCTAAACTTAAGTGGCAGCGAGCAGGGCACATTGCTCGTAGAACCGATGGCCGTTGGGGCATTAAGGTTCTGGTGTGGCGGCCACGTGCTGGAAGATGCAGCGTAGGGAGGCCCCCAACAAGGTGGACCGATGACCTGGTGAAGGTCGCGGGAAGCCGATAGATGCGGGCAGCACAAGACCGGTCAGCGTGGAAAGCCTTGGGGAGGTCTTTGTCGAGCAGTGGACATCTATAAGCTGAAGAAGAAGAAGTTGTAGGTCATAAGTTCGAACACCATCAGGCGCTTTACTTTGTGTAAATTATTTCATCACCACTGCTCTCAAAACGGTGAACGAAAACATCATGAGAATCCCCAGAATGTTCTAGAGACAAAACTTCGAAGACATGTGACATCTACCAACTCGCACTGGGCCAGCTTGGTAGATTACGGCCCACTCCTTCTCACCGAGAGGAGGCCTAAGTCCCAGGAGTGGGAACCTTAGGCTGACTCATCATCATCAACCTTTTTGTTTTATCGTCCCTGTTAAAGCATGAAATCATTTTAAAGTCAAGCATATTCTAATTTCCCGATTCCCTCCTATGTTATCCCTACTTCCATGCACATCTGGCTTAAAGGGCTAGATACCGTGCCATTTGGGACTTACTAAAAACACAACCAGCAACTTGTCTCTGGTTCAAGACCGGATACATAGTCTATGGACAGCAAGCAATCTCTTTGACATTCATCATTAAATCATCGATCAAGCATCAGACCAAAATGAGATAAATCTGCAATTAGCGTGTGCATCTTTAAACCAAAGTGATTTGTGTTCAACGTGGGGGCCCCTACGCAACAGGCTGAGCGAGAAAACCTGGATATTCTGGTGAGTCCCATTCGATCCTTCTATCCATCTTCTATAATATGCTTGAATTAAGAATTTCTCAGTAAGACGCGCCTCGTGACGCAGTTCCATTTATCGAAGGAATTTATCAAACCACCAAATTATCACAATACACAAACAGTCCCACTGCTGGGCACAGGTCTCCTCTCATACAGAGAAGGATTGAGCGTAATCACCACGCTTGCTCAATGCGGGTTGGCGATTTCAGACATAAAGTCCAGGTTTCCTCAAGATGTTTTCCTTCAGCTTCAGTCATTGGTGTCCAAGATATACTTAGAAAGTACATAGAACTTTTAGAAAAGTTACATTGGTACTTGCCTGACCTGGAATCGAACCCACGCACTCATTCTTGAGAGGCTGATGTTTTAACCACTAGGCCACCACGACATATAATTGGCTGATTATTTGATGTATAAAGACAAATGTAGACGGATTTCCACTATGTTCAAAATCTCCTCAGTTAAATTTCCGAATAGATTTTCCTTACACAATGAATCGATGTGACATCAATCGATTCGGTTTTCGCTCAACAGCAAATGAAGTTTCGTATCAAACATAGAGCAAGGAATAATATGATTGGATTTCTATATTTGCTTAAACTTTGTATGTATGTATACAAAAGCATGTAAGTTATTACGTCTTTTGAATTCAAGCGTATGCTTCGCCAAACGCAAACATTTATGCGTATTTTATATCACGAATATCGAAATGCTGGAATTATTTGCCTGCAGCGGTCTTCCCGCCTCATTACAATTTAAGCGTCTTCAAGGCTAGAGTGAATACCTAGGCGCTTAATAAACTAGTGCGCTTACCATCAATGACAGCATCATTTCTTACCATCAGGCGGTATCACAGTAGTAGTAGTGGCGTTGGTGTGAGATAGACTTCAAAAAATTGAGTAATTTACGGACAATTGATACCTACTGATACAAAACAGATCATAATATTCAAAATTAACACACGCCGTTATATCTATACTTCTATACTAAACTAATAATATATAAAGCTGAAGAGTTTGTTTGTTTGTTTGTATGTTTGTTTGTGTGTGCGCACTAATCTCAGGAACTACTGGACTGATTTGAAAAATTCTTTTTGCGTTGGATTGCCTATTAATCCAGGAAGGCTTTAGGCTATATAACATCCCGCTATGTCCAATAGGAGCAGAGCAGTAACAAAACATTTTGCGAAAACGGGAGCTAACGCAGACGTACATATTGCTTCCATTATTTTAACAGGCGCTTATTTTATATCAACTGAGCTCTTTTTAATTTTTTTCGGAACGGGACGAACAGCGCACTCAGTTACCACTGAACTTAGCTCATGAGGAAATGCAATATTACTAAAAGCAGTGAGCGCGGAAGAACGCTACAGCAGATGACACTTTTCTTATTTTTAAAGCACTCTCTAAAGTTATTCATTGGTTTAATGTAAATAACCTCCTTTTAAATGAAAAAAAAACTAAAGTCATTAAATTTTCTACGCCAAATGTCAGGCAGCTAAGTACCAATGTTCAACTGAATGGAGTAGAGTTGATCCCTGTCGAGTCGACAGTTTTTCTTGGATTAACTATTGACGCCAGGTTACAATGGGGTCCTCACATTGAGAAGCTGTCGGGTAGACTCAGTTCTGCCGCCTTTGCTGTTAAGAAAATGAGACAGATAACTGATGTGGATACAGCCAGAATTGTTTATTTTAGTTATTTTCATAGTCTTATGACTTATGGGATTCTTCTCTGGGGAACCTGTGCGGGCATCAATACTATCTTTGTTTTACAGAAGAGGGCTGTTCGAGCCATTTATAACCTTGGTCCTAGAGATTCTCTTAGAGAGAAGTTCAAAGAGGTGAACATTCTGACTGTAGCTTCACAATATATATTTGAAAATCTTATGTATGTTCATAATAATATGTCGAATTTTAAGAAAATAAGCGATATTCATAATATAAATACCAGGAACAAACACAATCTTGCTGTACATTACACTCGTCTCCACAGAGTAGGCAACTCGTTCATGGGTCAATGTATACACTTTTACAACAAGCTTCCCATGGACATTCGAAACTTACCCATTAAACGATTTAAGAACCATATAAAAACTTTGCAGAAAGGGGTATTATAAAATCACAGATTATTTAGAAGACAAAAAAACTTGGGACTGACCTGCTCGCTCTGTTAAGCATTGTTATTAAGCAATATGCGTAATTATAAGGTAAATTATTGTAAACATTTTCATTTGTAATGTCTGGACTTGAAAAAAGACGATGATCCCTGAGTTTGTTTCGGCTATTTCTTCTCAGAGATAGTCAGTTAGGAAATGCCGGCTTCATCTAGTTAAAAAAATAAAATAAAAAATAAACATGACGTGTAAAGTGATCAGTGATCCTACTTGCTTAATAAACGATTTCATTTCATTTCATTTCAGTGTAAGTTTGTTAGTTTGGGATGAATGTGATGATTTTCCACAAAAGGGTAATTGAAGCACTAGATCGCACAATCGGGGACACCAAAGGCAACCAAGATATCATAGGAGGGACAGTGGTACTTTTAGCTCGTGACTTTAGGCAGCCCCTTCCAGTGATTACTAGGGGTATGCCGCCGCAGATGAAATAAATGCCTCTTTGAAAGCATCTGCATTTGAGTTCGCGTGAAAAAGTATTGTCTCACCACGAATATGCGAGGGCAACTTCATCACGATTCTCAAGCCGGGTATATGCAATATGCAGCTACTCTTTTAAAAATCGGAGTAGATCGCATGCCAACTGACAGTAACGGCATGATTAGAGTGAGTCGTGAGTTCTGTCAAGTTGTGGATAGCTCAGATGACCTATTAAATAGTTCTATCTGGATATTCAAACAAGTATGGTCAACCGAGAATGGCTATGCGAAAGGGCAATTTCGGCGGCAACTAATGAAATAGTTAAACGTTCAGGGAAATATTATCGAATACCTCTCAGTGGACAATATTACGGACACTGAACAAGTTACATCATACCCTATAAAAATTTTCAACTCTTTAGAATTATCAGGAGTGCACCCCATAAGTTGATACTAAAAGTTGGTGGTCCAGTCCTATTAATGAGAAATCTTGACGCTTCAAAGAGCACATTTGGATCACAACATTGTAAAGACTACAATCATAGCTGGACTGGCAAAAGGACAAAATGTCTTGATTCCCCGTATTCCCATAAACCCGACTGATTTGCCATTTCAATTTACTTGAGAGTACAGTTCCTTCTGAAAACATCATTTGCTATAACAATAACAAAGCCGACAGACGCTTAAAGTTGCAGAGTTCATTTAGAAACAACATGTTTTTCTCATGGGTAACTCTATGTGGTATGCTCACTTGTATCAAATCCAGAAAACCTTTATGTTTTGACAAAGGACAGCAAAACAAAAAAAGTTGTTTATAAAACCGTACTTACTTAAATGTGCTCATACTTTATCAAGCGTAATTATTTTAACCAATATTTCTTATCCTAAGCATATCCAAAACACCAACCAACGCAAAACAATTAGAAGCATGATATTTGATGTTTCTTTCCTTTGCTAAACCTTTAAACCCGGTAAAATTAACGTTGCTATAGACCTTATGTATCTTTATAATCCTACTAATAATATAAACGCGAAAATGTGTGAGGATGTTTGAAACCTTGCAGTAATGTAGGCATTTATCTTGGCATTCCTCCGGAAACGGGAACCACCGCGCGCTGTAAACTGAAGTCTACGCGGACGAAGTCGCGGGCAACAGCTAGTATACTATATCGACGGTTAAAAGGAAATTGTTGATTATCCTTCTTTTCCTTTGGTTTCAAGCGACATTGTGTGTCACTAATGTGTTATATCCTGGTATTGTTTTGAAAGCTGACTGTTTCTTGTGCCCTATTATCTTTTATACAACCACAGTGAAAGGTACCTTATCCTTCTTTTCCTATAATACTTATTGAACTGCCTAGTCTCTTATACCCTTTTACCTTGCGATGTGAGAAATCGGTATGTCACTTAGGCTTCTTATACATTAATATTTTATTTTGTCATTTGTACCTTATGCCATATTTCCTTATTGGAAAATTAAAAGCTATTGTTATAAGCGACAAAAACTACGTTAAATAGCGTCAAATAGTTATAACTAAAAATACCGATAACTGCTCCATTTTTTTCTGATTTTATAACAGTTTCAGTTTTCACGATATCTTAATAAATGACAAAAATACGTCAGCTTTTCTAAGATTTAAAACTTCGAACGGCTCTCCTGAACATTTCATTTTTGTCGCTTATACCCTATTTCCTTTTAACCGTCGATATGTAAAGAAAACCCTGTCCGATCCGTGAAGGTATCGTTAACTGATTCTAATAATACCTACAAAGCCGAGCTAAACTTTAAAAAAATCCCGCTAAAAAAGTATATTGTTTTGAAAAAGCGAGGTAACTTAATGCATGTGCGGTAGGCAACACGTTAGGCATACATGCGCGGGTGTAGGGGGCAGGGCACGTGGTCGCATCGCTATTCGCTCCGTCACAAATGTTGTGGTCACTTTTTTAAAAATTACCAAATTATGGGGAAGTTGGAATTACCTAATTCGCGAAAAAAAAGATTATTTCAAAATTCATTAGTATTGTTACTATGGTGATAATGAAACATTTTATATTTTATTTGGTTCTGTGTTTACCTGACCTTTATTATCCTTATGGGTCGGACGGGGTTTTCTTTACATATTGTATATGCTTGTTGTGCGGTAAACTCTGCTTGCGAGTTATAAGATTCTATGACATCAGTATCACGCGTTGTTCACATTGTAGGTTCTACACTACTGCGTATCGTTAAATGAAATGAAATGAAAATGAATTCTAAGCAAGTAGGATCACTGATCACTTTTACACGTCATATGATTTTTTTAAAACTTGTTCAAGATATAATTTCTTGTAAAGTTGTCGGCGTGCTCGATAGATGGCGTTGGCGTAGATTTAGAAGTCGCTATGGTTTCGTTACCGTGTGTAGTATATAAGTAAAGTTTTTTTTTAATAAATGAGAGATCAAGAGAAAGAGATCGAGCTATCGAGAGCAATCAAGTCAGATCAGTACACAGTGGTTTTATTTACAACCCTCACTAGTGTACCAATAGGTCAACTTCCCTAAATACCATTGGGGTATTTAACAAACTACATCATACATGGAGCCGGCATTTCCTAATTGACTACCTCTGAGAAGAAATAGCCGAAACAAACTCAGGGATAACGTCTTTTTTCAAGTCCAGACATTAAAAATGAAAATGTTTACAATAATTTACGTTATAATTATGCATATTGCTTAATAACAATGCTTAACAGAGCGAGCAGCTCAGTCCCAAACATTTTTGTCTTCTAAATAATCTGTGATTTTATTATACCCCTTTCTGCAAAGATGGGCCTGCGTGGAAACCTTCTAAAAACAAGATCGCGGCTGATGGATGTGCCAACATTAATTGTTAGTGAAGTGGTTCCGTGCTGTATGTCCTATTCAGCGAATTTGTGAAACGCATTCAGGAAACACCATTGGTGCGTTTGCAGACATAAATATCTGAACGAGCAGACTCGAAACTGTCTGTAGGTGATGGAAAATAGAGTGATAAATCGGTGTAAAGAGCACTGTATCGACAATTCTGCAAAGATGAGATACTTGCTGAGGGGGCAGTTACTGGAGTCGCAAAGTCTACTTCAAGCCGTTCATGGTGCGTGTACCGATTTTTTTTATAATTATAAACTAGTGCTTGACTGCAATCCCGCCTGATGGTAAGCAGTGATGCAATCGTTGATGGTAAAGCGCGCTAGTTTATTTAGCCTATTCACTTAAAAAACTTAGTGAATTGGAAGGAAGAGGGCAGTTGAACAATGTTGTTGTTGATGTTGTTAAACTCAACAACACGACCAATGATGCTGCGCCACAGGGAGATTATTCTGGAGATCCTCCATGGTGAAACTCCCGACACAACAACATTTGGCGCATCGTACCCGGCACACATCGCAACACAACTGCTCAGACCGGTCCTCCGTACGGTTTCACTGGACATCATGCTGGAACACGACGAATCGCTTGGCGGCAAGACTTTGTCTGGTGGGTGGCAACTCTTGCCGGCAACCGATGGTATGGATGTTATGTGATGTACTCTGCCTGTCGTCATGGAATAAGACTTCAGGCCGTTGAACATGGAGTTCCGTCACTTAAGTACCATAGAACAGTACAAAAATATGCTAGTGAAGTCATCATCATCCGAGTGTTAATCCCAGTCGCATCCGAAGCCTTTTCAGCTTTGAAGTCTGGGGTCCGCTTTACCAGTCCAACTGCTGATATGGCTAAACTTCGACATTTTCCGTGAAGCGACTGCCGTCTGACCTCCACAACCCGAAGGCGACATCGAAGCATTGCAGCTAGACCAATTGTTGGACTTTTGAGGGCTCCAACAGCCCGTAACGACTGACATTAGATGTTCGTATGGCAACCGAAACGAACGGCTTAACGTGCTTTCCGAGGCACGACCAGACCAGTGCAAATATTCATATTCATGCATACAAATTACAAATATTTGCACTGCGCGGGGTTCGGACCCGCGCCTCCTTGCGCAGCGGCCGCGTCCGCTACACAGAGCTACACGAACAGAGCGCGACACGGAGGCTGTCAAATTATTTATAGTGTCGTTTACTAAATAAAAGCGCGTGATTTATGTAGTAAAAAGTGCATTCAGTGAATAATTCATAAAGAACATTGAAATATCGCAGCATAGTGACCACATCATGGTTTTACATCAAATCTCCTAGTAGTCGGCTCACGCGGCCTTTTTTTCAACTGTCATTGGCGATATCCGCCATTATTGTGAAATAATTTTATTAAAGAATTTCTATAATTTGTCACTCGTGTTATTGGCAAAATTGTGGTAAAATTGTGGCAAAACCACAGAGGCCATTGAAGTTGAAGTAGTATTCACTGTAAACAAAAGAAAGAAGATTTTTTACTTGCTTAAACGATTTCATTTCATGCTAGTTTAGATATTGTTTATAATAGAAATATGTATGTTTATATAAATATTATTTAGCTTAAGGTAGCGCCACCTGAAATGAATGAATAAATAAAGCAGCGATGCAATCGTTGATGGTAAAGCGCACTAGTTTATTAAGAGCCTATTCACATTGTCTACTAGCCTGAAGACATTCAAATTGTAGTCCGACGGAAACACC
This sequence comes from Sesamia nonagrioides, assembly GCA_017933935.1. Lineage (NCBI taxonomy): Eukaryota > Metazoa > Arthropoda > Insecta > Lepidoptera > Noctuidae > Sesamia > Sesamia nonagrioides. Next base: position 257,925 of record JADWQK010000856.1, read on the forward strand.
GCCACTGGCAAAATGTTCCAGTCCCTCATTGCACGCGGTTTAATAGACGAGGCGAAACGCTTCGTTCGGGTCGTTGCGGTGTCAACAACGTAAGGATACTCGCCGTACGATGACGGAACGGAGATGGGAAAATTAAATCAAACAATTTTTTTGCGTCTGTGTAATGTAAATGGATGTTAGAATCATCATCATCTCAGCCACATGAAGCCCACTGCTGGACATAGGCCTCCCCCAAAGATTTCCAAAAAGAGCGGTTGGACGCGGCCTGCATCCAGCGCTGCCCTGCGATTTTGGTCAGATCATCCGACCACCTAGGCGTCCGGCGCTGCGCTTGACGGTACGTGGTCGCCATTCAAGAGGCTTTCTGCCCCATTGGCCATCGGCTCTATGAGCTATGTGCCCCGCCCACTGCCACTTCAGAGAGCTAATCCGCTGGGCTAAATGTGTGTTACCGGTGATGACATATGGATCAGAAACGTGGTCCCTCACTATGTATCTCATAAGAAAGCTCAAGGTCGCACAGAGAGCTATGGAGAGGGCTATGCTAGGTGTTTCTCTATCTGATCGAATTAGGAATGAGGAGGTCCATAGAAGAACTAAAGTCGAATGTTAGAATGTTGACTATCAAATAGAACCCATCACTACAAATACTCTGTTACCAAATTACTCTGCCGGTTACTAAATAATGCGATACTCTTTAGTAAGACGAATTGTTAGACTTTACTTGCACAGGAATAAATACTGAAGAAAAGTAATTACAATAAAATAAACTAATTCCCTTCCAACTTCAGAGTACAGTTTCGGAGTTTCGTTATCTACCCCCAGTATTGTAGATTGATTAACTTCTTCCTACATTAAAACCTCTTTATCGAGAAAAGGGTTATTTAAAAAGTTGATTGACGGTTTGATTTGAACTTTTGACAGCTGTCAAATTGATTTGACGTTGCTTGTTTATACTTTTTTTTTTTTGTAGGGTTGCACTAGTTCTTTTTTTTTTCAAGGTGAGATTCAACCTCAACTCTTGATCAATGGCCTCTGTAGATTAGATTATAGATTTTTTTTGAAAATTTTATTTCACAATAATGGCTGTTACCGCCAATAACAGTTGCAAAAGACAGCCGCGTGAGCCGTCTATGAGGAAGGTTTGAGGCAAAGTCATGATGTGGCCGCCATGCTGCGATATTTCAATGTTCTATATGAATTATTGTGGCACTAGTTATGACTTTGTGCCAATTTCAAGTAAAAGCTAAGGATTTTTTTTCCAAGTAATCAAGAGTTTATATCTTTCTTTTTTGGCTTCGCACAGTTTGTGCATTTAGCCAATGTCACGTAATGAATTATTCATGTCGAAAGGGACGGCCACGTAACCCGACTACGAGGGAGGTTTGAGGCAAAGTCATGATGAGGCCACTATGCTGCGATATCTCAATGTTCTTTATGAATTGTTTACTGAATGCACTTTTTACTACATAAATCACGCACTTTTATTTAGTAAACAACACTATATTTAATTTAAAAAATCCAATTAAAAATGAACTTGACACTTAACTTTCCCGCCAAAACTCCTAGTTTATACTTTATAGCGTTCCATAATGTGTGCATATGATGATGATTGTTTAGGCCGATTTCGGTCATGGTGACTCCCTTAACTGAACTTTGAATAGTAGAGTTGAATAGTTAGCTAAGGTATAATAGTAAACTCCGTAGACAACTGAAGTATACGGTGGAAGTCCGCCCAGTTTGGGTAGAGCACCACCTTGTCCTCGTGGCGGCGATCTCTCGCGTCCGGCTCTCATCCGGGTCATGGTCCAGAGCGAGAGTGCATGGCAGGCCTTTTTTTGTTTATTTGGCATCTCGTAGTTGACCTTGAGAGGTCGTGGTTAAGTAAACCGGACTATCCTGTTTCTGCCTTAAATGAATTTAAAGCCTCCAGCCAGGGCAACAAGTGTGTGGTATGAACCTGTGGGGTATGAACCGCGGCTTAGGGCGTCGCTAGTGAGAACAGCAAGGGACGGCTGGATCGAATTTTATTTTAATTCGATTTGATGACCGCGGTACATGGCAGGCCGTCACCTACTTCTGCGAAGCAGTGATGCTAGCAAAGGAGGAGGCGGAGCGCGTGAGCGACCTGGTGGCAACTTAAAAGTTGTAGGTTGTTCGTTAGAACCCCAACAGGCGTTTTTACTACCCATTACCTTATACAACGTTATTTTTTGTATATGAGAAATCAGAAACACGTTTCCAGTCTGTTTAAGTAAATAATTTTTATGTACAAAATTTCAAAAAGATACCACGTAAAATCACAAAGCTATGAGCTTGTTATTCTACTTGGCTGTCCCAATAAAAGTACGGTCCACGCTCCGCTCAGGCGGGCTAGCGGGGCATTGACCTCTGGCGTCGGCTGTTGCGCCGGCGTGCGCAATACTATGATCTAACCACAGTGCAACAATTTCCAAATGTATTTGGGAAAAAATATAACATGGTGATTATTGGAGTCGATTCAATTGCTTATTCTGAACAAACTATATTCAGGTTTCGACACGAAACAAAAATAATGTTGTTGTTTATTTCATCACCACTGCTCTCAAAACGGTGAAGGAAAATATCGTGAAAAAACATGCCCTAGAGGCAAAACTTCTAAGACATGTGACATCTACCAACCCGCACTGGGTCCGCGTGGTAGATTACGGCCCACTCGGTGAGTCACCGAGAGGAGGCCTGTGTTTCAGGAGTGGGAAAATGCTGGCTGCACCAAAAAGACTCTTCTTCTTCTTCAGCCTATAGATGTCCACTGCTAGACAAAGGCCTCCCCCAAGATTCTTCTTTCCACGATGACCGATCTTATGCTGCCCGCATCCATCGGCTTCCCGCGACCTTCACCAGGTCATCGGTCCACCTTGTTGGGGGCCTCCCTACGCTGCGTCTTCTGGTTCGTAGCCGCCACTCCAGAACCTTACTGCCCAATCGGCCATCGATTCTACGAGCAATATGCCCTGCCCACTTCCACTTAAGTTTAGCGACTCGAAGAGCTATATCGGTAACTTTGATTCGATCACGCAGAGAAACTCCGAGCATATCTCTTTCCATCGCCCTTTGTGTGACTCTGAGCCTTCGTATGAGGCCCATTGTGAGCGATCACGTTTCAGTTCCGTAAGACATCACTGGCAACACACACTGGTCAATGACTTTAGTCTTGAGACACTGTGGTATCTTGAACGACGAGAAGATGTAGTGTAGCTTCCCGAACAAATAGTCTCAGTTCAGCAAAAATGGTAGACAACTAGTGCCTATCATTAAGGCTGAAAATTTATAAATAATCAAGAATAGATCATTAAGCCGCCTCCGCTGGATAGTGTTTGGACAGCAATATAGTGTCTTCTCATCCCACATGCATCAGTATCTCAAAACGAAAGCCTTTGATCAGCGCATGTCACCCAAAGGTCAATGGAGAGGGCTATGCTTGGAGTTCTCTGCGTGATCTGGTCAGAAATGAAGAAATTGGCAGGAAACTGAAGGCCAGGGTCGAAGGCGCGATGCGCTCCACGCACGTCTCTAAGAGAAGAGTCTGGTTAGGTTCATGGCCTAAATATGAGAAGGGGGAATGATGGGGTCATTTGAACACCTCTCTTCCATAATTTTTAGTTTTGTATGTATATATTATGTATATATTTTGCTAATAGTATGTATGTGTATATAGCTTATTTAAGTATTTATTTAAATAGTGTAAAGAGTATTTTTTTCCTTTACAATGTGTTCCACTTAAGCACCTGCTACTAATTTCTTCACCACCTATGGTTGACTGGTAGAGAATGCCTAAGGCATTAAGTCCGCCTCTGTACAATTTATGTGCGAAAGAATAAATAAATAAAGCGGGCGCGTTGTGTTTCACTCGTGCCTCAAAGAGATGTCAGCACATCGTGACGTGGTCCACGAAGACCGACGCCTGGGCCAGGACTGCGGGTTGGTACCTGGGATTGGTGCTCGACAGCCGATGGGAATTCGGGCTCCACTTCCGGCGGCTGGCGCCCAAGCTGATGGGTGCAGCAGGCGCGTTATCAACGCTGCTTCCCAACATGGGGGGCCCGAGCGCCGCCTGTAGGCGGTTGTACGTGGGAATCGTGCGGTCCATGGTCCTATATGGGGCCCCTGTGTGGGCGATGGATCTGACGGCCGGAACACTCGCCATTCTGCGCAAGCCGCAGAGGGCGATGGCCGTCAGGGTCGTCCGCGGGTATCGCACGATTTCCTACGAGGCGGCTTGCGTCCTGGCCGGATCCCCGCCCTGGGACCTAGAGGCGAAAGTACTCGCGTCATTATACCGATGCGAGGGACATGGGGAAGTCCCCGCCCCCTATTCGATTGACCTCGAGGCGGAGGCGCGCGAATGTCGGCGCGCGCCTCTGAGGCGATGCACGGGGTAGTTTGACACCCCACTACCCCGTGCAGGAGACGAGGCCCGGACAGACCGGGCCAGCACGAGGGTGTGGGGCCGTGGCAGAATTTAGACTCCCGCAGCCCCACGCGCGCTCGTGATAGAAGAGACACCGGGGTGGTTTTAGTCAGTAAGAGTCTGACAAACCTCGTCGCCCACCCCAGGGCGGCGGACATCCCATGAGGATTTCCACCCCGGAAAAAAAAAAAAAAGGACTGCGGGTTGGTTGAAAGCAAAACCGTGCATGCTCTCGCTGGTGGCGTGTGTGTTGGGTCATTAGGTTCCCTTCAATATGGTTGAGCTGAATGATGCTGATCCATACGCCATGTTCGTGAACGGACGCCGTCAGAGGGGACTGGTCATCTCTTAGCTGCCACGGCGTATTCTAATTTCTGAATTGTTGTTTTTTTTTTTTTGTGATTTCCATAATGGACGCTCTCAGCGTACAATATATTTCTGCATCGTTCTCAGACAGTTGATTTCAACATGAATGATGTAATCAAATATTTGTATCAATAGCTTGATAATTGAAAAGAGTGTCCATGGAGTTTCTTGCCCGTTCTTCTCCATAGGTACTTACTCTTTGGAATGGGCGACTAGCTTCATCTTACTGACTGACCGACCTTCTGACAATTCAAAAGTGCCTGTAACTGGTTTACTTGAAATAAATGCGCTAATTTTGATTTTGATTTAATGGTCCTGGCGCACAGACAAGTCAAGGAACACGGGTTGGTTTTAGTCAGTAAAAGTCTGGCACGTCCTTCCGCTCCGCCCAGAGCGGGAGAGGTCATTAGATTATAGTCCATCCCCAAAAAAATGGTACGAAGGGATTGACACATCCGCATTACGATTATAAAGGTCCCCATAAAAAAAAAAAATTAAAAAAATGATTAGCACCCTCAGCAAATATAAGGAGTATGAGGATAGCCCACAGGCAAGTGAAGGAACATGGGTGGGTTTTAGTCAGTTAAAGTCTGACATGCACTCCGCTAGAGGTTATTTGATGATAACCAGTGATCGGAATAGGTAGAGTAATTTTTGGTACTTATATCATAAATGTTCACAGAAAGAATAACGTGGATAAGCCATTTTCCCGGAATGTATTTCCGGATCCAAGTAAATATTGTTAATGTTGGTAGTGACATTGTTACTACTCAATTCATTTAAAGGAAGGTAACAAAACTAAACTAATTTATAATTTACTTGTAGCAAAATAAAAACAATCAAATTCCGATCGATGCATTAATACATTTCAATATTTTATTCTTAGCCTTTATTTAATGAAGGGTATGGCCAAATCAAACTGTTTTCCGACTTAATTTAATTTATAATTTTTTTTTTTAATATCAACCAATTCCGTAAATCCAGAGGAATGTCCATATTATTATATACGATTCCGATCAATGACTCCAATTCACTCTACCTATTCCGACCTATGATGATAACCCATCCTCAAATAAATAAGGTACGAAGAGACTGACATATACATACCTACGCATTGCGATTATGCAGATACCCAGAAAAATGAAATTATGACTGGGAAAATCTAAATGATTACTAATTCTGATTATTATAATTTTGTTTAAAAATATCGATGGTCCCACGGAATAAACGTGTAAGCGAAAAACGACAACTTTTCAGGAACAAATAAAAACAATATAACTTGAATAACTGTTGTTTGGTAGTGTATTCATCATCAACCTTTTTATCGTCCCACTGCTGGGCACAGGTCTCCTCTCATACATAGAAGGATTGAGCGTAATCACCACGCTTGCTCAATGCGGGTTGGCGATTTCAGACTTAAAGTCCAGGTTTCTTCAATATGTTTTCCTGCACCTTCAGTCATTGGTGTCCAAGATATACTTAGAAAGTACATATAACTTTTAGAAAAGTTGTATTGGTACTTGCCTGACCTGGAATCGAACCCGCGCACTCATGTTTGAGAGGCTGTTGTTTGATAGTGTGTAGGGTTAAACAAATTATACCAAATTAAAGAGAACAAAATGTATTATTACATTAGTTATATAGATATATTTTAGTTTAAACCGTTTACCGACAATATAAGAAAAACCATTTTATTTTTTATTCTTGTGAATTTCTATGACTAGATCACAGTAAACTTTCATTATGCGGTTATTCGTGTAAATGAAACAATTCGATTAAATACCATAAGAGGCAATGCAATACTTTAATTGTAAATAAAAAATATTTTAAAACTTTCATTGACACGTCAAGAATAAACATTGTATGCTTTATCAACACGAATAAAAGTGAAAGCTGCTATTATAAAAAATCGAAGAAGTGCACATGTCTTCCCAAAAGGTGTGCTTGTTATAACACGTTTATTCGCATGAAATCGGGGACCTAATAAGCTTTTAACAATACCACATACTTTTATACTTGTGATATAATTCCATGATTTTTCCATGGAAAAGACAAATCAAATGATATAATAGACATATTTTGAGTAAAAAAAAATAATTAAGAAGATGCTGCATATGTCAATGAATCGAAAAATACAAGAAAATAAATTAGTGTAAGAACTCGTGCACGTTTAGTCTGTGGGGCCAACGATATTATTTGTTACAATAGGGATGTTACCACCCACCAGACAAGGTCTTGCCGCCAAGCGGTTCGTCGTGATCTCTGGTGAAGCGGTACGGAGGACGGGTCTGAGCAGTTGTGTTGCGATGTGTGCCGGGTACGATGCGCCAAATGTTGTTGTGTCAGGAGTTTGGTCGTGCAGAGTCTCCAGATCAATCTCCCTCTGGCGCAGCATCGTTGGTCGTGTTGGTCTTGGGTTTAACATTGTATCACTTCGCTCAACTGCCGTCATCCTTCCTATTCCTAAGTTTTTTATGTGAATAGGCTTAATACTAGCGCGCTTGACCATCAACGATTGCGTCACTGCTTACCATCAGGCGGGATTGCAGTCAAGCGACAGTTTATAATTAAAAAAAAAAACAGAATAAAAAAAATTGTGTAAGAGCTCTTACACGTTTATTCTGTGAGTCCATCGATATTATTTGTTACAGTCCCCAATAATTATTTCAGTTAACAACCAATTTGACACTGAACTGAAAATTGCAAATGACGTGTGTAAATTTTCAGATGCGAAGCTAACGTATCTGCATTAACGTCAAAGATAACAAGCGTCCATATTCTACGAGATTGGTCTATTTCCACCTACTTAGGTTCATCAATCAAAGACTACCCTATAGTCATAGCCTAAACTACCCCTAAACACTTTGACAACCACCCCTCATATAATCGATCATGCAAAAAGAAAAACAGTAATATATTTAATTTGTTCCAAGTTGAGAACCACACGCTCTGCCAAGCCAAATTTCGCTTAACACGGGCAACCTTCAAGAGCGAGTGAGATAGAAGATGTATGCGAGTAAAAGAGAGGGGCATACAGCTGTCAGCTACGCCCAATCAATGCATAGAGCCTTTATGGTCTGCAAGCCAGTGTTTCGTTAACCGTCGAAGTCAACGGTACGGTCGCTATTCCCAAAAAATATAAATAAAATTTACCAAAAAAAAATATATAAAAAATATTTATTGATGCGTTCAATATTCTAATTTGAAGGAAAAATATTCAAATCGCGTTCCGAATTCGTTTAGAACAGATTTTCAGAATTCAAAATTTGGAACGCGTAACAAAAGACCGCGTTGAATTGTGGCTTTTTTTTAATTGTATGTAAAAATAATCGTGGTTAAAGTATTCGGTTTCAAACGGCCTTGTGTATTATAAAAAAAAAAACTTCAGTGTGAAAATGGTTTTTTTTGGGCGGTTCGAAGGCAGAGGTATATCCTTTGTTCCTGATGCACCGGGCGCAATACTAAAAGGTAATAAGTTGTATCATTTTCAGACCACCTGCGCCATCTTGGATTTTTGTTTAAACATGTATTTTCCAGGGTTTTTCAGAGTTTCCTGCGTACTTTCAGGATATTTTTTCAGGACATATTTAACAGTTACTCATTGTTACTTTGTAAATGTTGAAGATTACATATATGAGTGTGTATAAAAAAAACATTACTGCATTGCATTCTTTATACTTATTATTACTTTGCCATATTTAACAAAAAAATCTGCATAATTTAATAACTTAATCTTATAAGGTAGCATTAAAATTGTTTGCAATTAAAAACTATTTTATGTGTCCGCATTAACAACACTAATTTAAAAAAAAAAAAAAATTCGCTTAATTTCCATGCGTAAATGGACGCAAAATCCGTAATGAGAGATCAAATAGTATTAACTCTATAAAAACCACGAACAACATTAAAAATGTGATGCTTACCATAATATTTGATATTGTTATCAAGTTTTTTTTTTTCATTAAGTATGCGAAATAAAGCCGCGGAATTGTTAATGGGGAGGCGGAAGGACATTGCCTTCATTAAAGATAGTGATATTGATCTGCATCAGATTTAATTACAAGCTGGCCTCAACAAAATGGGGAGAAAGTATGTAATTATCCTAATAAGTTTGAGAACGTGAAAATTTGTATAGAATATATCCACACAAGCTTTATTACTCTTAGAAGCAAAAAGTTCTTAACGGACTTGAATGAAATTTGGCATGCAAGGTTTCCAAAAAAAAAAAAAATTAGAAATCGAAATTATTAGACTCCAAAGTATTTTAAACCAGCTTGCCCCCCGCGGCTTTGCCCGCGTGGAATTCGGTTATATCGCGCGTTTTAGATTTTCCTCGGGAATATCAATTTTTTCAATAAAAGGGCTTTTATTGAAAAATTTGAAATTTTATATGTCCTTTTTCAGGGTCTAAAGATTGTCTGTGCCAAATTTCATCAAAATCGGTTGAGAGGTTTAAGCGGGAAAGTGTAACAGACAGTCAGACAGAGTTACTTTCGCATTTATAATATTAGTATGCATTATTTGGTGATTGGCGCCTCCTGTTAAGCAAATAATGGCTGTATTAGGAGACTACGCTCTTCCAAAGCACTGTACAATTTTTACAAAACTTATGTATAATCAACATGCAAGTATGTTTCCGTGTTTGTGTACATATGTGTGTGTGTGATTAAAACCAGGATTAACTTACGGGGTAGTTTTTATTCCAATATTGCTGTGCGGTCTAAACTTTTGTGGGTAAAATGGCGTAGCGCAGTTAGTAATCTATATCTATACTAATATATAAAGCAGAAGAGTTTATTTGTTTGCACGCGCTAATCTCAGGAACTTCGGGTCTGATTTGAAAAATTCTTTTAGCGTTGGATAGCCCATTCTAGGAAGGCTTTAGGCTATATAACATCACGCTGCGACCAATAGAAGCGGAGCATATAAAAAAAATACATATCGAAACCTACGCGGGTGAAACCGCGTGGCGCAGCTTGTGCTATACGAGTATATTTATTTAGCTTTGCGGGATTACTGGAAATTGTTATTATTTTTGTTTTGACTTTGTCTCAAGCTAGGAATTACTCCTTTAACGTGGGTGTGTTTACAAACATATAAACTGACACACACAAACAGACAGACACGGAACAACTACTTGTGGGGCATACAAATATCTGTTTCGTGCGGGAATCGAACCCGTGACACGCAGCGCAGCAGTCCATATTCAGCCTCTGCACCAATCGTGTCGTAAATGGACAAAAAAATATCATTAACGAAGGTTCCAGAGGGATATTTTTATTAAATTATTACATTTCTAGAATAGTCTTGGTGGCCTAGTGGTTAAAACGCCCGCCTCTCAAATATGAGTGTGCGGGTTCGATTCCAGGTCAGCCAACTACCAATGTAACTTTTCTAAGTTATATGTACTTTCTAAGTATATCTTGGACACCAATGACTGATTATAAGGTGAAGGAAAACATCTTGAGGAAACCTGGACTGGATTACGCTCAATCCTTCTCTGTATGAGAGGAGACCTGTGCCCAGCAGTGGGACGATAAAAAGGTTGATGATGAAGATGGTTTCTATTAACTTTAATAACGTTTACAGTTTTATCTGAGCCTCAACCTGTCAAGAATACCTTCAATGTCACAAAATTTTTGACAAGTTGACTATTGACCAGGAGTTTTGACGGGAAAGCTAAGACGAGTGTCATCCGAATTTTTCATTGGACTTATAAAATTATTTTTAGTGTCGTTTGCTAAATAAAAGTGCGTGATTTATGTAGTAAAATTGCATTCAATTAACAATTCATAAAGAACCTTGAAATATTGCAGCATAGTGGCCACATCATGACTTTGCCTCAAACCTCCCTCATAGATGGTTCAGGCAGCCGTGTTTTTTAACTGTCATTGGCGATATCCGCCATTATTGTGAAATTAAATTTTCAAAGAATTTTGATAATTTGTTACACGTGTTATTGGCCCACAGAGGCCATTGATCATCAGAGTTGGGGATGAATCTCACCTTGAAAAAAGAAGAAGACTATTGACTAGATTTTGAACGGTTTAAATTACGGAATCTATATCTATACTAATATATTAAATTGAAGAGTTTGTTTGATTGAACGCGCAAATCGGAGGAGATACTGGTCCAATTTGAAAAATTCTTTTTGCGAGCACATTAATCCAAGAAGGCTATGAAATTAATAATATCACGCTGCGATTAATAAGAGCGGAGCGTAACAAAAAAATAAAATATTTGCTATATATTTTGGGGTTAAAATAAAATGTTCAAATAACTAACTCTAAGCGAACGAAGTCGTGGGCGGCCACTAGTATTAAATAAAATAAAATTTATTAAAAACATTGTTCACGATGAATGCATAAAGTCAGTTTGTATAGTAATTAACAATTCTTAATAATATCTTAGCAAAAAAAATTAACTTCATCATCTTCTTAGCCCATAGAAGTACACTGGTGGACAAAGCCCCCCTTAAGGCTTTCATTTCATTGGGGGGCATTGCCATAATCCCCACGCTTGGCAGGCGGGTTGGCGATCGCAGTAATTTGATAATCTACAGGAGAAGCGCTGCTGCCCGCTTCCCTGGTGAGAGGTTATGGAGGGAAGTGGAAAAAATATATTTTTTCTTACTCCTCCGCTATTCTTTTCTGATTAATTTCGTTGCGGGACCCAAGACAGTTGAATCGTTTCTCCGGGACTCGTCGAGCGGCGTTTTTCTGGCGGTCTCCACTGTTGATTCTGGCTTTCAGGAGTTGCAGTGGGTTGGGAACAGTGTGGCGGGTTTATTCCCTGGTGAGAGTTCCCTTAGTCGCCACTTACAACACCCACGGGAGGATATGTGTTGGTACTATTTTATGCCCGGTACCACATGGGCAAGTCATTCGCTATGTAAAATACTGGTCATCAGCTGAATCCCATCCCAACCCCATCCCATCATAAATGACAAAAGGCAAGCAGAAGGCGAGGTGGCTATTAAGAAAAATAGTTACCCCCTCCATAAAGGTATCTGGAGGTTAATTACAGTAATACTTACAAACAATCCATACTGATATTTTAAATGCGAAAGTAACTCTGTCTGTTTGTTACGCTTTCCCGCTTAAACCTCTCAACCAATTTTAATGAAATTTGGCACAGACAATCTTTAAACCCTGAGAAAGGACATGGGCTACCTTTTATTGAAAAAAAAATCCCAGGGAAATCTAAAAAGCGCTATATAACCGAATTCCACGCGGGCGAAGCTGCGGGCGGAAAGCCAGTCTTTTTTGTAAAGAAAGAATACACATTTCTTTAACATTGACTAAAGTGGCAATGGGCCGGCCATATTAGCCGTAGAACCGATGATCCTTAGAGTAGACGTGTTCTAGAGTCATCATCATCATCTCAGCGTTAATCCCAGTCGCAACCGAATCACACGAGGCTATGGATTAATACTACTCTATACTTGTTTTTTCGACCTCCGTGGCGCAGCGGTCAACACACCTGCCTGCGATGTGGAGGCTCCGGGTTCGATCCCCAGCCAGGTCATGATGGAAAACGATATTTTCCTGATTGACCTGGGTCTTGGATATTTATCTATATATGTATCTATTATAAATATTATAGTATCGTTGAGTTAGTATCCCATAACACAAGTCTCGAACTTACTTTGGGGCTAGCTCAATCTGTGTGATTTGTCCGTATATATTTATTTATTTATTTTGAAATGTAACTTCCTGTAAACTAATACATAATATACTTTTTCTTCCCATTTTATCCCGAAAAGGACAGAAAATAAGTATCAATAAAGTCCTGTCAAATTAGTCCGCGCCTGACGTTAATTGACGTATATTTATTGTTTAGTCGCCATGTTTATAATCGCGTCTGAACTGTCTATGGAATGTCTTAATTTGACAGGATTAAAGTAATATGTTATCTTCTATCCTTTTCTTAATGAAATATTATGTCCTTACATCTTCAATTTCCGTCAAGTTTACTTAGTCAATTTAAGTCAAGTGGTGATTAATTTGATGATATTAAACAGATAATGGGCCTCATACGAAGGCTCAGAGTCACACAAGGGGCAATGGAAAGAGCTATGCTCGGAGTTTCTCGGCGCGATCGAGACAGAAATGAGGAGATCCGCAGAAGAACCAAAGTCACCGACATAGCTCTTCGAGTCGCTAAAATTAAGAAGCAGTGGGCGGGGCACTGTACTCGTAGAACCGATGGCCGAAGAGGCAGTAAGGTTCTGGAGTGGCGGCCACGTACCGGAAGACGAAGCGTAGGGAGACACCCAACAAGGTGGACCGATGACCTGGTGAAGGTCACGGGAAACCGATGGATGCAGGCAGCACAAGACCGGTCATCGTAGAAAGCCTTATAATATGTTCGGTGTTTTATGAATGCTTATTAAAATGAGTTTTCGCTTTCGTGCTCCAAGTTAATTTTATTTAAAATCCCGCGTTTAAATGCAAATTTTATTATTAATGCCTCCGCCATTTTGATGGCATTTCTGAACATAAATATTTCTTTTTTTTTTTTTGCAAAATTACCTTTTAGTAGAGCTTAAAAGTTACGTAAGCCCTGTCACGCAATATCGAACCTTATGCTATTGACATAAGGTGTCTTCGTAACAGTATTATTAAAGTTAGTTTTAAGTTTAAGAGATTAAATTTGGATATAGTATTATGCAAGAAAATCTCCTATTATTTTATATATTTACTTAGAATTACCGGCGCCACGCTGAGTTACGAATTCCCTAAATAGAATATAGAGATGAAAAGAATCATCATCATCATCATCATCTCAGCATTAATCCCAGTCGCATCCGAAGCTTTTCAGCTTTGGAGTCTGGGGTCCGCTTTACCAGTCTAACCGCTAATTTGGCTAAACTTCATTAATTTTCCATGCAGCAACTGCCGTCTGACCTCTACAACCCAAAGGGGATATCGAAGCATTGCAATTAGACCAATTGGTCTAACTGCAATGCTTCGATATCGCCTTCGAACAGCACAACAACAACAACACACAACTGACACATAATTGTTGGACTTTTGAGGGCTCCAACAACCCGTTACCACTGACATTAGATGTTCGTATGGCAACCGGGTCCAACGGCTTAACGTGCTTTCCGAGGCACGACCAGATTCCTTAACGGAGCGACCACATCAAAAAGGTGTTTGGTAGTGGCTGACGGAGAACTGCTCAGGATCGAGCTTGTTGGCGTACCATGGAGGAGGCCTATGTCCAGCAGTGGACGAGTAGGGGCTGATGATGATGATGACATTAAAAAATGATGCAGTGTGGTTACCAAGCGCACGACACAGTTCACAGAGGATCATGGCGTCCTAGGGCCGCTGCCACGCTGCGCCGATTTAGGCGCGAGAGGACGAGCAACGCGATGGCCATATTTTGGTAGGGATAACCAGGTAACACAACAAGCTCATAACTTTGTTAATATTCAAGTTCAACAAAAGACAGAAACAACTTTATCATCTTTACGACTTTGTCAGTCTGACAAATTCTTGCCGCCAAGCGAATCGTCGTGTTCCGGCATGATGTCTGGTGAAGCCTTACGGAGGACGGGTCTGAGCAGTTGTGTTGCGATGTATACCGGGTACGATGTGCCTAATGTTGTTGTGTCGGGAGTTTGGTCGTGGAGGGTCTCCAGATCAATCTCCCTCTGGCGCAGCATCGTTGGTCGTTTTGTTGGGTTTAACATTGCATCACCTCGCTCAACTGTCGTCATCCTTCCTATTCCTAAGTTTTTTTAAGTGAATAGGCTTAATAAATTAGTGCGCTCGCTTTACCATCAACGATTGCATCACTGCTTACCATCAGGCGGGATTGCAGTCAAGCACCAGTTTATAATAATTAAAAAAAAAACATGACATCATTTTGAAATTTTGTACATAGATTCTTTACTTAAACAAAAAATAACGTAGAATAATATTAAAAAAAGAATCTACTCAGAAAAAAAAGTGGTAACTAAAATTTTTTTAGTGCCAGAAGAACCAAGTCACTGACATAGCTCTGCGAGTCGCTAAACTTAAGTGGCAGTGGGCAGGGCACATTGCTCGTAGAACCGATGGCCGATGGGGCAGTAAGGTTCTGAAGTGGCGGCCACGTACTGGAAGACGCAGCGTAGGGAGGCCCCCAACAAGGTGGACCGATGACCTGGTGAAGGTCGCGGGAAGCAGATGGATGCGGGCAGCATAAGACCGGTCATCGTGGAAAGCCTTGGGGGAGGCCTTTGTCCAGCAGTGGACCTCTATAAGCTGAAGAAGAAGAATTTTTCTTTTTTGGAAAAGTTCATTTTGAAATAAAAGATTTCCTTTATTAAAACAGAGTTAATTAATTTTAAAACAATTTGGTTTTAATCTCAATCTCAAATGTAAACATTTCATTAAAGACAATAAAAGGTAATGAGAGATGAATTATTTTTCGTTATTCAATTATCTTTTTTAACTAATGTTTTTTTTTTTTGTTATGTATCTTTAGGAGCTTTTTCCTTGGATACGGGCTATTGGTACTTGAAATGCTAGTTTTGATTCATGAGTCAATTAAAACCGGCCAAGTGCTAATTTAACTTTTTTTATAAATTACTAGCTGCGCCGCGCGGTTTCAACCGCGTAAGTTTCGATATGTTTTTTATATGCTCCACTACTATTGGTCACAGCGTGATGTTATATAGCCTAAACCCTTTCTAGGTAAATGGAGCTATCCAACGCAAAAATATTTTTTCAAATCGGGCCAGTAGTTCCTGAGATTAGCGCGTTTAAACAAACAAACAAACTCTTCAGCTTTATATATTAGTATAGATAGATAGATTAGCATAGATAAACAGTGCTTGACCGCAATCCCGCCTGATGGTAAGCAGTGACGCAATCGTTGATGGTAAAGCGCACTAGTTTATTAAGGGCCTATTCACTCTAGCCTTGAAGACACTCAAATTGTAGTACGTCGGGTACACCGCCGCTGGCAAATTGTTCCAGTCCCTCAATGTTCGCGGTATAAGATGGATGCGGGCAGCTTATGACCGGTCATTGTGGAAAACCTTGGAGGAGGCCCTTGTCCAGCAGGGGACCTGAACACACTGAAGAATATAGAAAAAAAATCATAAAATACACGGTTTCGATTATTCAGTTCAAACTTACGCGGGTGAAACCGCGGGGTGTAGCTAGTATTATTTATAAAAGTGTCTCTTATGACTGATTTAGTAATAAAACGTCTGGCATTTTACATGATACTTCAGAACTGGCGAATCGTGAATGTAGTACACGCTTCTGCTTACCCCTCGAACAAGAAAAACATGATGATACTCAACACACAGTTAATAAAACTCCAAATATAATTCAATTTTTAAATATCACAGAACTCTCGTAGCATTTGCTACGAATTTCGTAGCACTTACTACGAACGTAGAAACTTTGCTACAGTGTCGTAGGCGAGACGCTACGAGATTATTTTTTAACGTTTTTTTTTAGTAATTGATTTCTTTATCACCTTTTTGGAAGCAGTGTTGATGAAATTCACAACCGACAAGTCGTAAGTAGGGAGCCAGAATGAGGGCAGCTTTTGTAATTTTAAGAATCAGTCTAATCTTAGTTTGAACTACCTACGCCCTGCGGTTTCACCCGCGTAGGTTTGAATATGTTCTTTTTTATATGCCCCTCTCCTATTGGTCGGACCATGATGTCATGTGGCCTAAAGCCTTCCTGGATTAATGGACTATTCAACGCAAAAAGAATTGATCAAACTCTTCAGCTTTATATATTAGTATAGATTTGCATTGGTAGCTTAGTGGTATCGGGATTGATTTACAAGTTGTAGGTCGTAGGTTCAAACCCTGTCAAGTGCTTTCATCATCATCATCATCATCAACCTGTTTATCGTCCTACTGCTGGGCACAGGTCCCCTCTCACACAGAGAAGGATTGAGCGTAATCACCACGCTTGCTCAATGCGGGTTGGCGATTTCAGACTTAAAGTCCAGGTTTCCTCAACATGTTTTTCTTCACCTTGTTATCAGTCATTGGTGTCAAAGATGAAACCGGTATTTCATAGGTGGTGAAGCCGTACAGAGGACGGGTCTGAGCAGTTGTGTTGCGATGTGTTCCGGGTACAATGCGTCAAATGTTGTTGTGTCGGGAGTTTGGTCGTGGAGAGTCTCCAGATCAAACTCCCTCTGGCGCAGCATCGTTGGTCGTGTTGGTCTTGGGGTTAACATTGCATCACCTCGCTCAACTGCCGTCGTCCTTCCTGTTCTTAAGTTTTTTAAGTGAATAGGCTTAATAAACTAGTGCGCTTTACCATCAATGATTGCATCACTGCATGCCATCAAGCGGGATTGCAGTCATGCACTTGTTTATAATTATTAAAAAAAAGGATATACTTCGAAAGTATATATAACTTAGAAAAGTTACATTGGTACTTGCCTAACCAGGTGCTTTACTTTGTGTAAATTATTTCATCACCACTGCTCTCAAAACGGTGAAGGAAAACATCACATCGTGAGGAAACCGACATGTTCTAGAGGCAAAACTTGTAAGACATGTAACATGTACCAACCCGCACTGGACCCGCGTGGTAGATTACGGACCACTCCCTCTCACTGAGAGGAGGGCTGTATCACACGAGTGAGAACATTATAGTTTCATTGTGTTTTAATAATAATATTAAATTTTATTGTCAGACCATGATCCATCGAAATCCATACTAATATTATAAATGCGAAAGTAACTCTGTCTGTCTGTCTGTTACGCTTTCCCGCTTAAACCTCTCAACCGATTTTGATGAAATTTAGCACAGACAATCTTTAGACCCTGAGAAAGAACATAGGCTACCTATTATCGCGAAAAAAAAATGATATTCCCGAGGGAAATCTAAAAAGCGATATAACCGAACTCCACGCGCGCGAAGCCGCGGACGGAAAGCTAGTAGCATATAAAATAGCAACAATATTTTATAAAAAAGATTCGTCCAAAATTAAAATTAAAAGTGTAAAAGAAATAATATTAACAATAAATATAGAATCAAAATTAAATCAGAATTAGAATGAAAGTACAAAATTTAAATTTAACAATAAAATTAAAATAAAATTAAATACTTAATCCACGAATAAAAAAAAGTGTGTGTGTCAGCTCCGATGCACGACTGGAGTTTACTCCTTAAGTACGAGTATCTAACTAAACGCAAAAAGAGTTTAAAAAATTAATAATTATTATTTATATTAATAAAATAATAATAAAAAATAAATAAATAATAATTAATTAATACTAATTTATTATTATTTTTTAATTAATAATTAATTTTAAAAAATCAATAATTTTCGATTAATAATTAATTTTTAATTTTTATTAATTTAAAAAAAAATATTTTTTAAATTAATTAACATTTTATTTTTTTATTAATAACATTTATTATTATTTATTTATTTATTTTTTTTAATAATTATTTTTATTTTTTAATTATTATTTTATAATTTTTTTTTATTATTATTATTATTTTAATTTATCATTCAATTATTTTCATTAAATCTTTTAATCAGGCCCAATAACATATAGTATATAGGTATAGTCGCCTATACAGCATACCCTATGTACGTCTTAATACACTCACAGCCAGATTAGAAAGTTGCGCACCAAAGGTGCGCACTAAAATAGTAACGCTTAAAATTCGTTACTCGTTAGTAGGTTTTACCTCTGGGATTTTTCTCATACCGGGCGCCTTATATATGAAAATCGATTCTTATGGAGTAAACTCCAAAAACAAAATGTCAAAAAATTATGAATTACAATACAATCAAAATTAATTCCTGAATTTAAATTAAAACAAACACAGTAAAAATAATATTAAACTTAAAAACTAGTCAGTCCACATAACAGTATGACGCTCGAGGCATCGTCATCCAGTGCCACATTATTAGGCTGTCCATCCTGCCGGCTATCACAGAGACTAGGCTGGTGGAGCTATCGCGTACTCGCCGCATCAAGGATGCTATGCGTGTACGGATCAGCGCATAAAAATCAGGCACACCTGCCTCTGCGAACATCCCCAACGTGCTGCAAAATCGCGGTAGCCCCAACATAACCCTGAAGGCGTTATTGTACTGGATACGCAGAGCATTATACGAACTTTTTATATAACTGACCCATAGGACAAAACTAAACCAATTTATTATTTACTTGTTATAAAAATAAAACATCAAATTTCGATCGAAGCATATTTAATTATTATTTTACATTATTATACTATAGAGTATTTTATGTTTAGCCTCTAATGAAGGGTATGGCCAAATCAAACAGTTTTATGACTTAATATAATTTTAAATACACATTTTTTTTAATAATCAACCAATTCCGTAAATCCGGAGGAATGACCATATTAATAAAGGGGATTAACACTACGGAGAGTATGCGTGTCGTGCAGTACTAGAGTTACATACGGCAAAAGTAGCCATATAATTATGTATATTTGCATTGAGTTTAAAGAGTTTTTAATTTTTATAATTTGCAATGCTCTGAGTTGATAAATAATAAACACTACTCAGGCATAAGAGGGACACAGCCTCCGTGGCGTGGCGGTAGCGGACGCGGCCGCTGCGCAAGGTGGCGCGGGTTCGATCCCCCCACAGTGCAAGTATTTGTATGCATGAATATGAATATTTGTACTGGTCTGGTCGTGCCTCGGAAAGCACGTTAAGCCGTTGGTCCCGGTTGCCCTACGAACATCTAGTGGCAGTCGTTACGGGTTGTTGGAGCCCTCAAAAGTCCTACAATTGGTCTAACTGCTTCGATGTCGCCTTCGGGTTGTGGAGGTCAGACGGCAGTCGCTTCATGGAAAATGTCGAAGTTTAGCCATATCAGCAGTTGGACTGGTAAAGCGAACCCCAGACTCCAAAGCTGAAAAGGCTTCGGATGCGACTGGGATTAACACTGGGATGATGATGATGATGATGACCCATGTATACAGAGATTGGCAATTTGCTCTAAAAAGTGTAAGTTTTCCTCCTTCGTACAACGCGCAAACCTACGAGCCAGCATATTAGACTTAACTGCCAATGCCCTGCGTTCCCAAGAAAGCACTGATATTCAAAACTGTGTTCAGTAAAAGCCATCTTCAAAACCTCATTTAGCTAGCAACCTAAACAAAGGCATAAACAACACATTAATGTGCTCTGACCTAATTTTTTAATGGGCCACACCGCGCTGAAACGTCGCATAGATCAGGCTTTTGGGGGTGAGCAGAGAGAATTATGATTATGAAACACTAACACATAACTTTTCGTAACATTATACATATCACTAGGCGTTTAGTACCTCAATTAAATCATCATCATCTCAGCGTTAATCTCAGTTGCATCCGTAGGTTTTCAGCTTTGGAGACTAGAGTCCGCTTTACCAGTCTAATTGCTGGTTTTGGCTAAACTTAGATACTTTTAAAACAAGCTTCCCATGGACATTCGAAACTTACCCAGTAAACGATTTAAGAACCATATAAAGGCCAAACTTTGCAAAAAGGGGTATTATAAAATCACAGATTATTTAGAAGACAAAAAAGCTTGGGACTGAGCTGCTCGCTCCGTTAAGCATTGTTATTAAGCAATATGCGTAATTATAAGGTAAATTATTGTAAACATTTTCATTTTTAATGTCTGGACTTGAAAAAGACGATGATCCCTGAGTTTGTTTCGGCTATTTCTTCTCAGAGGTAGTCAGTTAGGAAATGCCGGCTTCATCTAGTTAAAAAAATAAAATAAAAAATAAACATGACGTGTAAAAGTGATCAGTGATCCTACTTGCTTAATAAACGATTTCATTTCATTTCATTTTTCCGTAAAGCAGCTGCTGTCTGACCTCCACAACCCGAAAGCGATGTCGAAGCATTGCAGCTAGACCAATTGTTGCACTTTTGAGGGCTCCAACAACCCGTAATGACTGCCACTAGATGTTCCATACTACTTACTACTAGATCTATCCATACTAATATTATAAATGCGAAAGTAACTCTGTCTGTCTGTCTATCTGTTACGCTTTCCCGCGCGATATAACCTAAATTCACGCGGGTGAAACCGCGGGCGGAAAGCTAGTAGATACATATATAAATAAACATCCAAGACCCAGGCCAATCAGGAAAAGATCGTTTACCATCATGACCTGGTCAGAGATCGAACCCGGGGCCTCCACGTCGCAGGCATGTTGACCGCTGCGCCACGGAAGACGACATAACTTTTTGTAACATTATATATTTTATTCGGCATTTTGTAACTCAATTTACATCTAAACTAATATATAAAGCTGAAGAGTTTGTTTGTTTGTTTGAACGCGCTAATCTCAGGAACTACGGGTCCGAATTAAAAAAATATTTTTACGTTGGATAGCTTTAGGCTATATAACATCACGCTGCAACCAATAGGAACGGAGCATCACTAAACCACGCGTACGAAGTCGATGGCGCCCGCTAGTTTATTTATAATTTCGCAATGTACAGAGTCAGACTTAATGCCTTAGGCAGTCTCTACCAGTCAACCACGGGTGGTGAATAGATTCTTTGAACTAGGACCTACCGGTGTCTTAACAATGGTTTCCTTCAAGTATCTTGGAGTTGGTTTCTAATCCAACCGAATGTACCTGAATGTATTTCACGTGGAGCATTAACCTATCTTTTTTAAAATAATTATAAACTATTGCTTTACGGCAATCCCGCCTGCAAAGCGCTATCCTGGTAAGCAGTGATACAATCAGTGATGGTAAAGCGCGCTAGTTTAGTAAGATCCTGTTCAATTAAAAAACTTAGTGAATATGAAGGAAGACGGCAGTTGAGCGAGGTGATGCAATGTTAAACCTAACAACACGACCAACGATGCTGCGCCAGACGGAGATTGAGACTCCACAAGCAAACTCCCGAGACAACATCATTTGGCGCATCGTACCCGACACACATCGCAACACAACTGCTCAGACCCGTCCTCCGTACGGCTTCACCAGACATCATGCCGAAACACGACGAATCGCTTGGCGCTTGTTCCACGAGGTATAGCGTCGAGGTGTGCTGCTCTGCGCAAATTTATTATAAAGATACTTAGATATTCCTACCACGAACATAATATTTCATAAACGTACATTACACGGTGTTATGAGCACACAGATTGTCTTAATCATAGTCAACCATACATTATCAGCCTTTAAGGTTCCCGCTCCTCCCAGCGCGCTCACGCCTCTACCCACCACAGGAGATGCCCTGGTCGGGAGACAACATCGATCAGTGGGGCAGTGGGTGAGCAGTGGGCAGCTCGCCGCCTGGTAAGGACCAGGCCCGAGTCGACGGCGCATTGTGTTTCACGCGCGCCTCAAAGAGATGTCAGCACATCGTGACGGGGTCCACGAAGACCGATTTCTCTTGGGTCAGGGTTGCGGGTTGGTAGGTTGTCTACAGGCAAGTGAAGGAACACGGGTGGGCTTTAGTCAGTAAAAGCCTGACACGCCCTTCCGCTCCGCCCAGAGCGGGAGAGGTCATTTGATGATTTCCCATCCCAAACAAAAAAAGGTCCCGCTCCTGGCACACAAGCCTCATCTCGTTGAGGACGAGTGGACCGTAAACTTTTTTTTTTGACGCTGAGGAAATGCCTTTACGCACCATACCCCGAAGGGCGTGTGTGGGACACGCCCAGCCGAAACCGGGAATACCCTCTAAAACCACAGCGGCACAACGACATCGCCTGAATGGCGTGGTCATGGGAAATAGCAGAACTTTTGTACCAATTCCCCGCCGACGACTCCCGCCTGAAAGGCGGGCCCACAATGCTCCCCCCATACGGAGGGGCCGGGCTGTGTACGTCTTCTTGTGCGAGAAGACGCAACAGCCAAGGGTTTTTTAGCGAAGTGTCCTTCCTCTTAGCCCCACTCGTTTGCCCGGACTCAAACGGACCCCCAGCTCCTCTCGATGAGGAGACCGGGTTGCCCGACGGTGACCCGGAGTTCGGATCACGTCAGCCACCTGGAGTACTGACCGACCCGTCCCGGTGACCGTCGAA
Source organism: Sesamia nonagrioides (assembly GCA_017933935.1). Taxonomy (NCBI): domain Eukaryota; kingdom Metazoa; phylum Arthropoda; class Insecta; order Lepidoptera; family Noctuidae; genus Sesamia; species Sesamia nonagrioides. The sequence goes on from JADWQK010000856.1 coordinate 280,756, forward strand.
GCGGTCCCCACTTCTGGTTTTGGTCCGCGCCGGTAAACCGGTAACCCCCATATCTGGGGGCCATTCCCCTATCCTCCACCTAGGAACACGTCTGATGGCAGACCAGAAACTGCACACTGAACCAGAAACTACACACGGAGAGTGGATCCTTATCAGTGCGAGTTAGTAGATGTCACATGGCTTCGAAGTCTTGCCTCTAGGACAAGCCGGTTTCATTACGATATATTCCTTCACCGTTTTGAGAGCAGTGGTGATGATTTTTTTAGGCTTATGTTTAACTTACCACCAGATATAGTAACAAATAGCAGACAAAAATAGTAAATGATCACCAAAATGAAACTCGCATTTTAATGTAAAATTATAATCAAAGTTTTTAAATTCTGCTATCCAATAAATCATTGTTATCCCAAAAGTAGTAAATGATCACCAAAATTATACCAGCGTTTTAATTGGCGCTTCGCCGGCCGCTGCCGCGGCATGCTCGCTACGCTCGCTCGGCTCGCGCGCTGTTTTGGTCACAGTTCTAACCTAACCTAACCTATGGGTGGACAAACGATGACTGACGTGTCATTTTATTTTTCGTTTTCTGATTTTATGGCAATCACAGTGATTTATAAAAAAATAATACATTAATTTGGTCGGCAAGATTTGGTGATAATTTACTAAATTTGGTTACAAAACTAAGGGTATCAAAGCATTTTATGGTGGTCATTATATTTGTCCCCATTTTTTTACTTCAGCTTTACTTGAAACCCATGTTAAAACATTTATCTATCCATCTGTTACACTAAAAATATAAGGAATCTACCGCTCTCCCGAATTCATTTGCTTATTCAAATGTGATTCAGAAAGTCCAAAAGTTCTTGTATAAAAAGTTTTGAATTCATTATAGAAAGAATCAGAATAGACACTGGCGGCCGAGGGAGGGCTTTGTAAAGTTTAAAGAGCTACACAAATCAGTCTTTTGGTTAAAATTTTAAGAGGCTCCGAGTGAATGGGAACGGTTATATGGCTTCTCCGGAGAATGGGGTAACCCCTTTATATTTTGGTCGGTGTTTTGAAAGTGGACGAGGATTTTGTGTATACATTTTATTTTTATTGTTTATTTGTGTTTTATTTAGCTTTATAATCGCCTTTATTTTAAAATCACTACATATTATAAAACAAAGTCACTTTTACTTTCCCTATGTCGCTTTGTATGATTCAATCTTTAAAAGTACGCAACGGATTTTGATAGGGTTTTTTTTAATAGATAAAGGGATTCAAGAGGAAGGTTTTTATGTTTATAACATGCATAATATATAAGAGGAACACTGATAATTTTTGAGGCTTCTAACACATCATCATCATCATCCCAGCGTTAATCCCAGTCGCATCCGAAGCCTTTTCAGATTTGGAGTCTGGGGTCCGCTTTACCAGTCCAACTGCTGATATGGCTAAACTTCGACATTTTCCGTGAAGCGACTGCCGTCTGACCTCCACAACCCGAAGGCGATATCGAAGCATTAAAGTTAGACCAATTGTTGGAGTTTTTGAGGGCTCCAACAACCCGTAACGACTGCCACTAGATGTTCGTGTGGCAACCGGGACCAACGGCTTAACGTGCTTTCTGAGACACGACCAGACCAGTGCAAATATTCATATTCATGCAAATACTTGCACTGTGCGGGGATCGAACCCGCGCCACCCTGTGTAGCGGCCGCGTTCGCTACCGCTACGCCACTGAGGCTGTCGAGGTTTCTAACACATGTCGCAAAATAAACCAATTTTTTGAGCGTACGTTACAAACACTGGATGAACCCTATGAGATAGATCAAAATAATGTACTACAGTATCATAGACCGAGCGGCACGCGGATTTTTTCTGATATTCAATTTTATATAAATCGTGATATCTCCTGAATGAAACAACCAATTCCAATAAGTCAAAAAGAGATCTGCTGCTACTGAAATTACCTTTGATATGACGATCATTTATTTGGATAAGTATTAATAATAAGGAACAAATAGTGGGCTCTGATTTCGACTGGCATTTTATAATTATTTATATACTAGCTTTCCGCCCGCGGCTTCGCCCGCGTGGAGTTCGGTTATATCGCGCTTTTTAGATTTCCCTCGGGAACATCAATTTTTTCCGGGATAAAAGGTAGCCTATGTTCTTTCTCAGGGTCTAAAGATTATCTGTGCCAAATTTCATCAAAATCGGTTGAGAGGTTTAAGCGGGAAAGCGTAACAGACAGACAGACAGACAGACAGCCAGACAGACAGACAGAGTTACTTTCGCATTTATAATATTAGTATGGATTATATATTAACTTTTCAAACATAAAAAAGTAGTCATAATGAAGAAACTATAGTAGGTAGACATATGATGTCGCAGACTTTTTTGTAGGCATTCTTAAAGTCTACAATACTGTAGTACATTATTTTGAACTATCTCATAGGGTTCAGTCAGCGTTTGCAATGTAAGCTCAAAAAAATGGATTTATTTTGCGACATGTGTTAGAAACCTCAAAAATTATCAGTGTTCCTCTTATATATTATGCATGTTATATACATAAAAACCTTCCCGTTGATTTACTCTATCTATTAAAAAAACTCTGTCAAAATCCGTTGCGTAGTTTTAAAGATTTAATCATACAAAGCGACATAGGGAAAGTAAAAGTGACTTTGTTTTATAATATGTAGTGATGAGCGTGTTACCTCCATGTAATAAAAATGCATGCTGGTAGCACTCATCTATCTCACTGCATTCTTCTCCGGATGAAACCCTTCACAAAGAAGTCTACAACTTCCAATATTTATTATCTATCTCAAACGTCTCCAGCCAGTAACTGGAATATCTAACTTATGAAAGTTGGCGCCAAAACGTCAGCCATTTTGGTTGGCAGACCGCCATCTTTAGCCCATCTGTCATTTTGAACGGAGTTTTCAATAAACGTATTTCAGTTAGGTCGTTGGTTCCGACTGTGAAAGAGGAATGTTTACGTTTTTTGGTGTATAAAGACAGATATTCTGTTCGGGTTGTACTTCGAAAAAAATCTTAAATCTTGTCTGTGGAGTAACTTAATTTGACAGAACTAAACTAATACATTATCATCTTCTATCCTTTTCTTAATGAGTTAGATGAGCAAGATGCAGTAAGTAAACTTGAAATTAGTTTAGTTTGTTAACAATAGAATCCGCACAAATATAACTTCGAAACATGTTTAGTCGTGGTTAAAACACCAGCCTCTCAAGTATGAGTGAACTTTGAAATGAGGCTGTGACTACATAGATTTGGAACTTTTTGAATTACTAGAATTATTATTAGCCTTCTGATCATACAGTTTTATTACTACGCACTTGACCTAAACAATGTCACTTCCCGTGGCCTTCATGTACTATTTGTACCTCGGTTTTCATTCGCCCCTCTCTTCGCAATATAACGAAAAAGAAGACAAATTTTATTTTATTTTCTTTTCTTTTCATTAGTATATATGTATAAATAAAAACAATACATACGGGATATGAAAAAACTAAAATCTGAGTAAAAAGGTACACTGTTTATTTCTTAAGAAATTTCTTCCAGCAGACCTGCGAAAGGAGAAGTAAAACAGAAATGTAGACAATAGTGTGTAAGAACAAGAAGAGAAAAATATTAATGTGTTGTCTAAAACTAAACATATTAAAAATACTAATAATTATACTACGGAAGGGCTAAACAAATATTTTAACTTCAGTCCTTTTATTAATGAAATGGAATAAAAAACAGATTCAAAATAGGTTACAGGTTCAGTTGAAAACCAGCATCAGGCACTAGTTGTTTGTCATTTTTGCTGAACTGGACCTGTAGGTGCTGCCGCGAGGCACACTTTGCTACTATTTTTATATCGGGGTTTGTACTTTCTATTTGATTTTTTTAATAGGTATACAATATGTAAAAAAAACCCTGTCCGATCCGTGAAGGTATTATTAGGTATCGATAATGGATTCTACTAATGGATACAAAACCGGGCTAAACTTAAAAAAAAAACCAAAAAAATATCATTTCGCAAAAAGAGGTAACTTAATACATGTGCGGTAGGCAACCCTTCTGTGGGCGACGGGGGGCAGGGCACACGGCACGTGGTCGCATCGCTTATAATAATACCACCAAAACCGTGTTTTCACTTTTTAAAATTATCAAATTTCGGGGAAGTTGGAATTAATTCGCGGGAAAAAAAGATTATTTCAAAATTCGTTACTATTGTTACTATGATGATTATCCTTATGGGTCGGGCAGGGTTTTCTTTACATATTGTATATATAAACTAGTGCTTAACCGCAATCCCGCCTGATGGCAAGCAGCGATGCAATCGTAACACAACTGCTCAGACCCGTCCTCCGTACGGCTTCACCAGAGATTATGTCGGAACACGACGAATCGCTTGGCGGCAAGACTTTCTCTGGTATTTTCGTCCTCCGTGGCGCAGCGGTCAATACGCCTGCCTACGACGTGGAGGCCCCGGGTTCGATCCCCGGCCAGGGCATGATGGGAAATGATCTTTACCTGATTGGCCTGGGTCTTGGATGTTTATCTATATATGTCATCATCGTCCAAGCGTTAATCCCAGTCGCATCCGAAGCCTTTTCAGCTTTGGAGGCTGGGGTCTGCTTTACCAGTCCAACTGCTGATATGGCTAAGCTTCGACATTTTCCGTGAAGCGTCTGCCGTCTGACCTCCACAACCCGAAGGCTGTTTATCTGTTTATAAAATATAGTATCGTTGAGTTAGTATCCCATAACACAAGTCTCGAACTTACTTTGGGGCTAGCTCAATCTGTGTGATTTGTCCGTATATATTTATTTAGTTATTGTGTCTTTTAGTTTGTGCTAAATAAATATATTTTCTTTCCCTCTTACTTCTTTTTTTCAAAAATATGCACTTAGTTTAAATGTAGGGTTTCTAGACAAGGGATTCAAAGCCATTGTCAGGTTTTGAATCAGCAAACTTCATCTCCAGACAGACACGTTACTACTTAGAATAAATTGATCCAATAAGATTCCAGATATCAGCGATACAGCATATATTGGTCAGCATTTTCTGTGATATTAAAGCTAGCACGCGATATTGAAATTTATATTAATATCGGAAGAATGTTTCATTTAGTAATCGTTCGTTTAGGCTTCCAAACTATGCGGTCGACGGAATTCCAGTCTAAAAGGATGCAAGTATATATTAACAGTCGAAAAAAGGAATGATCCAGACTTTCCAGGCTTTTAAGACTAAACTTTGCATAAAGGGGTATTATAAAATCTCAGATTATTTAGAAGACAATAAAGGGCGAAACATACTATCAAAACGCAACGCAATGTGTTGTGTCGACACCCGACGCTCGTCGTGCACATCAACACGCCACGCGATGCTACAACACGTAACGTGTAGTGTAGTCTCTCACGAAATGCTGAAGTGCATTGACGTGTCACGTGGCCATGGATTCGATTCTGCCTGAAGACGAGCTAGATGAGGATTTTGAAGAATATTAATTGCAGATTTTGGGGATAAATTTTGGACAGAAACAGTTAATAAAAAAGACGTACTCATATCGTATAACAATGAGTACCATTTTTCCCTAATTCTATTAATTCTTCATCCGACATTTTAGACCAATTTTTGAACAAAAACGAACAAAAAATATCTTTGCTTTTATCTTACCCCTAAAAATGTTCACGAAAGACTGACGCGTGGCGTCGGGTGTTAACTAGAAACGCACTGCGCTGATTCGTCGGGTGGCGCGTGTCCCCCCTCTCTCGGCAACACGCTAATCCAAATCGGTTGGATGTTGCGGCGTGTGGTCACATAGCGTGTTGTCTATGCGTTTCTGACCATCCATATTATTATTATAAATGCGAAAGTAACTCTGTCTGTCTGTCTGTCTGTTACGCTTTCCCGCGTAAACCTCTCAACCGATTTTGATGAAATTTGGCACAGACAATCTTTAGACCCTGAGAAAGAACATAGGCTACCTTTTATCCAGGAAAAATTTGATGTTCCCGAGGGAAATCTAAAAAGCGCGATATAACCGAACTCCACGCGGGCGAAGCCTCGGGCGGAAAGCTAGTATTAAATATATGGAATTGATACGTACCGACATGCGTCGGGTGGCGTGGCGTCGTGTCACGTTTTGTATGTTTCGACCTTAAAGCTTGGGATTGAGCTGCTCGCTCTACTAAGCAATGTCTTTAAAGCAATTATGCAACAATTATGACATTTTAATCTTTGTTTTTTTTAAATCTAATGTCTGGACTTGAAAAAAGACGATGATCCCTGAGTTTGTTTCGGCTTTTCTTCTCAGAAGTAGTCAGCTAAGAAATGCCGACTGCAGCTAAATTTAAAAAAAAAATATGACGTGTAAAAGTGATCAGTGATCCTACTTGTCTATTAAACGATTTCATTTCATTTTATTTCGGTATTCTATAGGATGCATATTAGAGAGTGTGCGTGGGAAATACAGGACATAATTCAGCCATCACCGTTCTATCATCGGACGACCCGTCATACGGCGAGTATCCACCCTTGTTTTTCACACCACTACGATCTCCGGACGAAGCGTTTTGGAGGACTGGAACACTTTGCTTGCGGCGGTCCTCTCGTCTGATTACAAATTAAGTGTCTTCAAAGCTAGAGTGAATAGGCTCTCAATAAACTAGTGCGCTTTACCATCGACGATTGTCTCTGTTCACTGCTTACCATTATGCGGGATCTCGGTCAAGCATTAGTTGACGCAAAAAAAAAAACAAAAGTACAATGCCGATTGAGAGGAATGGAAGAAAGTAGGAAAAAAAGAAATATATTTCACATGTCTTCGAAGTTTCACCTCTAGGACATGCCGGTTTCCTCAGGATGTTTTCCTTCACCGTTTTGAGAGCAGTGGTGATGAAATAATTTACACAAAGTAAAGCACCTCATGGGATTCGGACCTGCAACTACGACATACCACTAGGCCACTACTGTTCTGTGAAATTAATGTCATTTTATCATCATCATCATCAACAACATTTTATCGTACCACTGCTGGGCACAGGTCTCCTCTCATACAGAGAAGGACTGAGCGTAATCACCACGCTTGCTCAATGCGGGTTGGCGATTTCAGACTTAAAGTCCAGGTTTCCTCAAGCTGTTTTTCTTCACCTTTTAATCAGTCATTGTAGTCCAAGATATACTTAGAAAGTACATACAACATAGAATCGAACCCGCACACTCATACTTGAGAGGCCGGTGTTTTAACTACTAGGCCACGACGACTGTCAACTGACGGGAAGATTGCTGTAGGCAAATTGTTCCAGTCTTTCAATGTACGCGGTATAAAATACGAGGTGAAACGCTTCGTCCGGATCAGAGCGTGTGAATATTGCACTACAAGCAGCCATTGTCATTTCAATTCAAACCAATACCCACTCTATGGTAATGACAATAAAGTCGACTATAGAGTGACTATGCATGAATGAAAAAAGTTATAACTTTTTTTGGAGTTAATGTAAGACAGACTGGTGTGGAAAAGAGAGAGGTGTTCTTTGCCCTGTAGTGTGACAATACGGGCCAGTTAAATTAGATTGTAGCGGAAACTGAACTTAAAATCTAGGATTTAAGGACTTTTTCCATAAACTCATTTTTGTTCGATCACTCGTATTTACGCGACTGCCAGGAAGGGTTATGTTTTTAGCGCGTATCTTGTATGTAATATTCTTTATTAATTTGTATCTCCCGAACCGCTAAACGGATTTTCACGTTTGTGGTATCGATATATTTGTCTTAATAGCCCAAGTGTTCTCAAATGGGTGACATTAAAACAAAAACACAGTAGCGGACGTTTAACGCCATATTGTGAGGCAATAAAAGAAAAAAATCTATCAAAGCATATTGAGTTGGGTATCAAAATGAAGGATTTTAAACAATGATTCTAAATATATGTAAACCATATTTATAAACAAGAAAACTAAAAAGATAGAAATATAAAAAAAAACATATTATGATCAAACGAAAAACCCGCCTGCATAAAAATGTAACGAACTGAAAAGCAGAAACAAGTTGAACAGTCGCAGTTGGAGGACTGTTCTATGGAACATTTGTTGACCCTTTTTTTCACTTTCGGAATACAATACTTAAGTAAAGATGGATCGAACAGGGTTTCTGTTCGACCCATGAAGGTATTGTTAGGTATCGATACAGTTATCGATACCTAAGCCGGGCTAAACTTAAAAAAATCCCCTAATCAATAAAAAAATAAATATTATTATATACTTGATACATGTACGGTAGGCAATACATGCGCCGGCGAAGGGGGGCACGGCACGTGGCACGTGGTCGCAACGCTCATAATAATACCGTCGAAAAAAGTGTGGTCACTTTTAAAAAAAACTACCAAATTTTGGGGAGGGAGTTGAAAATAATTCGCGAAAAAAAAAGATTATTTCAAAATTCATTAGTTATGTTACTATGATGATTATGTAAAATTTCATATGATATTTGGTCATGTGTTTACCTAACCTTTACTATGCTTACGGGTCGGGCAGGGTTTTCTTAACATATTGTATACATCTAATTAATTAAAATCGTGCAAGAGACAAATAAAATATAATGATAATGTTTAAAGAGAGAGGAAGTGCTTTTTTATTGTAGTTTTAAAAGTGGACAGAAAGAGTGGATTGAGGAAACAATAAATTTTACGCCGTAAACGGTGGACTCTTTCAATTAGAACAGGTTCTTAGCTGGTTTAAAAAGCGGAAAGTGAATATAATTGGCTTTAAACCGTTTTCATTAAAGGGACAAACAAATATATTAAATTTGAAATTACCACAATTAAACACCTGATTGCATAGAGACGTCTTTTAGCGTAGCTTTTTTTTGTTGGATGGAAAATGTTTAAAAGACATCTCCCGCTCTGGGCGGAGAGGAAGGGCGTGTCAGACTTTTACTGACTAAAACCCACCCGTGTTTCTTCACTTGCCTATACGACGGCCAGGGCCACGGTTTCTTGTTTAACTAACCCGCAAGCTTGTCCCAGGAGGCATTGGTCTTCGTGGACCCCGTCACAATTTGCTGACATCTCTTTAAGGCTGAGGCTACATTAGGTCGCGACTCGACCTGCGACACATGAGCGATTAAAACAAGTAAATCAATGCTCACATATATGGCTACACCGTACACCAATTATTACTAGCGATCTTTGATTTCTTTAAGCGATAGGAACAACATTACTGAAATCATGGCATCGGCTACATCAACATATGAGCGAAATTGAAGCGAATTTATTAGAAAATTTCTCACTTGCACGACTAGTTCAATAGTGCTGCTAAATATGCGTGGCTACATTATGCGTATAGTAAACCGCGATGGATTATTTGTACTGCAGCCATGTCATCGCCGAATATACGCCGGAATTTCGCTTGTAATGTAGCCATACCATGTTTTTCTCGTTTCGCTCTTCCAGTCGCATGGCAAATCGCTACCTACTCGCGCGTGTAACACAACGTGCCGTCGACTCGGGCCTGGTCCTTACCGGGCGGCGAGCTGCCCACTTCTCACCGACCGCAGGTCCGCGCCTACGGTGTCTGGGAGTTAGGTGTCGTCTCCCGACCAAGGCGTCTCCTGCGAGGCTAGTGGAGTGAGGGCGCTGGGATACGTCTTAATAGCTTATTTTAGAATCTAAAGTGATTATTTTTCCACTCTGCAATCGGCTATTTTCTTTTTTTTGAAGTTAAAACTCCTTTAGAGCCGACACTTTTGTTGGATTTGATTGGACCCGACACCGCGAACAATGTTCTTTTTACGTTTGTGTATACTAATATGTTTTTTAATGATTTCGGTTTTCAATTGTGTCAGCCAGAATCACGACAGTAAATTTTACTATAAAATATCTTTTCTACTAACGTGTTTTATAATAATGACAATATTGCTATGTCGTTCTATATCACCATTCCATTACGAAACGATGCACCGATAATTGATCGATCATTATGAATTTAGTAGATAACGAACTTTTAGCACAATGACAATGAAATCGTATTGGAATGACTAATTTTAAACAGCCGACTAGGGTCCCAGGGCGTCTCCTGCGAATAGAGGCGTGAGGGCGCTGAGATTCCCGTTCCCTCCTTCCACCTTTCGCTCCACCTCCTCCTTTGCCAGGATCACTGCTTCGCAGAAGGAGATGATGGCCTGCCATGCACTCTCGCTCCGGACCATGGCCTGGACTAGGGCTGGACGCAAGAGATCGCCATCGATAGCCGCCACGAGGACATGGCATTGCTCCGTTCGATCTGGGCAGATTTCCACCGTGTCCTCCAGCGCACACGACAGCCTCCGTGGTGTAGTGGTATCAAACGCGGCCGCTGCGCAAGGGGGCGCATGTTCAGTCTCCGAGCATTGCAAATATTTGTATGCATTGGTCTGGTCATGCCTCGCAAAGCACATTAAGCTGTTGGTCCAGGTTGCCTTACGAACATCTAGTGGCAGTCGTTACGGGTTATTGGAGCCCTCAAAAGTTCAACAATTGCCCGTTGTGTGACTCTGAGCCTTCGTATGAGGCCCATTGTGTCCGACCACGTTTCAGTTCCGTAAGTCATCACTGGCAACACACACTGGTCAAAGACTTTAGTCTTGAGACACTGTGGTATCTTGGGCGACGAGAAGATGTAGCGTAGCTTGCCGAACACTGCCCAGCCGAGCTGGATTCGACGAGACACCTCTTTCTCGAAGTTGGACCTACCTAGTTGGACTGTTTATCTAACTGCAATGCTTCGATATCGCCTTCGAGTTGTGGAGGTCAGATGGCAGTCGCTTCACGGAAAATATCGAAGTTTAGCCAAAATCAGCAGTTAGACTGGTAAAGCGGACCCCAGACTCCGAAGCTGAAAAAGTTTCGGATGCGACTGGGATTAGCGCTGAGATGATGATGATGATGACTCCACCGTGTCCAGATTAGTTTGAAAATCGACCCTAATATAGTCAAAAGGCTAGGCGGATGTTGTTAACATCAGCTACATACTTTCAAAACAAAACGATCTCAAAATCAACTGTGTATTTCCTCAGTAACCGTCCTATAAAAACAGTTTAAGTTAAACCGTCCTGCATAGTAACGTAAAATTCCTTTGTAAACGCCGCCCTTTGTTCTGCTGATCTTTGATCTCGACTACGAGATGGGAATGAAGGCCCGAATATTGTTAAAGGCAGAGAAAGTCAAAATTGTAGATAAGGTACTGCAGACAAGAAAGTAATCAACATAATGCTCTAGTTATACAATATGTAAAGAAAACTCCGTCCGACCCATAAGGATAATAAAGGTTAGGTAAACACATGACCTCGACAAGCACGTAAAGCCGTTGGTATCGGTTGCCATACGAACATCTAATGGCAGTCGTTACGGGTTGTTGGAGCCCTCAAAAGTCCAACAATTGGTCTAACTGCAATGCTTCGATATCGCCTTCAGGTTGTGGAGATCAGACGACAGTCGCACGGAAAATATTGAAGTTTAGCCAAAATCAGCAGTTAGACTGGTAAAGACCCCAGACTCCAAAGCTGAAAAGCTACGGATGACACTGGGATTAATGCTGAGATGATGATGAAACACATGGTCAAATAAAATACGAAATTTTACATAATCATCATAGTAACAATACTAGTGAATTTTGAAATTATCTTTTTTTCCCGGAATTAATTGCAACTTCCCCAAAATTTGGTAATTCTTAAAAAGTTTACACATTAATTTTGAGCGAATAGCGATGCGTCCGCGTGCCGCGTGCCCTGCCCCTCTTCGCCCGCGCCTGTATGGCCTACCGCACATGTTATAAGTTACCTTTTTTTGCGAAATAATATTTTTTTTTTTGGGGATTTTTTTTAAGTTTAGCCCGGCTTTGTAGGCATTAGTAGAATCAGTTATCGATACCTAACAATACCTTCACGGATCGGACAGGGTTTTCTTTACATATTGTATATGTATTTAATCGAAGTCGTGGTGGCCTAGTCGTTAAAACACCGCCTCTCAAGTTTGAGTGTGCGGGTTCGATTCCAGGTCAGGCAAGTACCAATGTAGCTTTTCTTAGTTATATACTTTCTAAGTATATCTTGGACACCAATGACTGATTACAAGGTGAAGGAAAACAACTTAAGGAAACCTGGACTTTAAGTCTGAAATCGCCAGCCGGCATTGAGCAAGCGTGGTGATTACGCTCAATCCTTCTCTGTATGAGAGGAGACCTGTGCTCAGCAGTGGGACGATAAAAAGGTTGATGATGAATATGATGATGATGATTTAATAGACCGTATGTACATATTTATTGAATAATCTATGTAAATAGTACAATGTAAACTACCTACATTTTCTGCCCTCCTTCCCCTTAGTATTCCATCCCAAGATTGTCTGTAAAAGATCGCTCTTAGTGATAAGACCGCCCATTGTGTCACCTTTTGTAAAATCTTTATGTTTATATTCTGTAATAGGGAGGCTTCCTGGGTTAAAAAAAATATTCTATTTAGTCCGTCATTCAAATTATAGAAAAATATTAGATATGTATATTTTATTTAATCAAATCAAAAAAAATTACAAATATAAAAAGCATCAAAGATCAGGAGTGGTGACTGGTGACGTCACTCCTCGCTTAAAAGTGTAGCGTGCAGTGACGTCACACGAATTTTCAACGCACTGCGTCGTCTTCATTTTTTGTTTATATGAAAAAAAAACTAATAAGACCATTCTTTTAAAAAATATCAAAGTAAACAGTTCAAAATATTTTTTATAAAAAGCGTGACGCGCTTAATATACAAAAATTATGGCACAAAGCGCATCACGCTTTTTTTTAGTTTTTTAAACTATATTTATTTTCAACGTTTTTGTTCGATATTCTTTAAAAAACGTATTGAAAACGGTGGGACATTTCACAGTAATGAGCCGCTCACTCGTAGTCCAAAGAGTTAGAGACGGACAAACAAACAAACAAGCAAGCAAACATACAAGCTAATAAAAGGCATGTAAAAGAAAAATACGTGCCAAGTATTTTTTGGAAATCTGAGTGACAGACTAATTAGTTTTATTTAGTCAACCCTATTATATGTATTTGGTATGCATAATATAAAAGTATTCATTAGGGCCCAAGGTTGACTCTGAATATTTAATAGTTTCAGCTAGCTTAATCCGCTGTCGTCTTTTTTTTTTTTTTGTTCATCCAGTGGAAATCTCTACCAGACCGTCCTCCGTCTGGGGGTCGACGGAGGGTGTGCCGGGCTCTCACCGGCTAAAACCACTGGAGCGTTCCTCTTCTTGCCTATGGCCAGGGGTGCGGGTTCTAGTTTGCTATAACGCCGCATCCCCGGCAGGCCTTGACCCGCCGCGCGCGAGATCGGTGGGTCACTCTTCCCCCCCTCCTTCCATCAGGTAGGCGTGTAGGAACAGCCACTACACGCCTACTCCGGCCCTGTCTGACTGACGTCTGTAGCAACTTATACTGACTTACATACGACTTGCAATAACCTTATAAAGAAACCAAGTTACGACTTCCAATAACCGCAGACATAATATAACTATTTTTCATAAGAGTGGCCCATAGATTCACGTTCAAATACAGTTCGTGACTCTTTGGCTTTCTGCCAAGCACCTGTAGTAATACAGTATTTGATACTACTGTGTTTAGTAAATATTTTTGTTACTAACTACAGAGGTATGAGGAATGTGGAGTTATCGAGGACTAGTGTTGCAAAAAAACCGTTTTTTTTTCTAATGTGAAAAAAAAACTTGAAAAAAAACCTGAAAAAAAAAACGGTTTTTTTTCTGGACCATGTTTTTTTCAAGAGCATGAAATCTGAAACTGTTACGGCATTTACCGTTAAATAATTAATACTTAAGAGTACATAATAGAGTATTAGGTTTATTCTTGCACCTTCGGTACTTTTCTGATAAAATAGTACCAAAATTTCATAAAAATAACTAGGCAACATTCATTGATATACAAAAAAAAAATTGAAAAAAAATATATTGAGTTGTGATTTGTGATTTATTGTTGGAAGTAGTGAATTATGAATAAATAATATGTTGATTTATTATATAAATTACAAATTTAATTTATAATTGAACTAAAACGTAGGCTAGGAAAAAAACCAAATTTAGAATAAAACATTGACGCTAAGTTTTTTTCATGTTTTTTTTTCAAGAAAGTGAAAAAAAAAACAAATTGTTTTTTTTTCATTTTGCATCACTATCGAGGACCTAAAACATTTATAATCTTCAATCACAATTGGGTTGTATCCCAAAAAATAATTTAATAAATAAATAAGTCGCAATCAGCGACGGCGGAGCGGTAGGGTCGTCAGCATCTTGGTATAGTGGTAAGGGTTCCATTTCGTAGGTGAGTTTTGAGTTAAGCACAACGAGTAAATATACCCTTCAATCTTTCACAATCACAATAGGCAAACCGACAGTTTCGGTTCAGAGAAGTGCCTTGGTCCGCGTCTCGTTGCAAAGTGACCGTTCGACGAACCCCACTTTTCATAGCGACTCTGTCCTTGTGCCGCCATCACAAAATAACGTCACAAGCGTTTGCCCCTCTACTACGTAAATCAAGTGAGCAACTTTTCTTCAAATAATTTCGACCATCCACGACAAACATATACGGACAAATCACACAGATTGAGCTGGCCCCAAAGTAAGTTCGAGACTTGTGTTATGGGATACTAACTCAACGATACTATAATTATAATAGATACATATATAGATAAACATCCAAGACCCAGGCCAATCAGGAAAAGATCGTTCTCCATCATGACCTGGCCGGGGATCGAAACCGGGGCCTCCACGTCGCAGGCATGGGTGTTGGCCGATCGATATCCAATGTCCATCAGATAGATTTATAAAAAATATTGAACGCGTATTTTTTATTTTTTCTTTCATTCAAATACTTAGGAAGATATATTGATTTGAAATGCCGCATGACGTCACGCCGTGGTACAAAATGTACCACGGCGTGACGTAATTAGCCCCCACTCCGTAACTTTAATACGCTATATTGACTATATTGAGATATAGCGTATTAAAGTTACGGAGTGGGGGCTAATTATGTCATTAATTATAAGTTTTTAAATTTTAGTTTTAGTAATTAGTTTTTGGTAATTTCGACAAAATAAAAAATACCGGTTTTAGTTTTTTTTTATTATCTATTAGACAGACTATTTTTTTTTTATTTCCATACCTTGGATACGCCAAAACACAAGCGTATCATTTCACTGCCAAAAAGAGCCCGTTCACCTTGGCTCCTACTTTTCGGAATGTATCCTTGGAGTGCACCGACCGCCTTCAGTTTTTGGGAGTTGAGATTTCCTCGAACCTAAACTTTGGGCGGTTTATTCAAAGCCAACGTGGCTGCCAGGAAACTTAGCGTTATCGCAAAGGTCCGGCAGTACTTCACATCAAGGCAGCTTCTAATTTAGTGCAGCCACATTTTGGCTGGTGCTGCAAAATGTCACCTGGCTACTTTGGATTCAGTAGAGAGGCGTGCGGAGAGGCAACCCTGATTTAACTCAAAATGGGCCCCAAAGCCTGGAGCACAGGCGTAGAGTAGCCAGCCTTTTGGTGTTGTATAGGTTGCATTTTGGTGAGTGTGCGAGGGAATTGCATGATTTTATTCCCCCATCTCCGTTCCACCTTCGGACGACGCGTCATATAGCGAGTTTCCATCCTTACGTTGATAACACCACTAGGATCCGGACGAAGCATTTCGCCTCCTCTTTTACCGCGTACATCGAGGGACTGGAACAATTTGCCAGCGGCGGTGTTTCAGTCGGACTATAATTTATGTGTCTTCAAGTCAAATTCAAATCAAAAATCAATTATTCAAATTAGGCTGAGAATCAGCACTTTTTGAACGTCAATATTACATAAGACAGTCCCCCCAAAACGCCCCCCTTCGCCACTTCCTAGTGCTTTCTCTGGAAGAAAGAAGTGACGGAACAAACTCCCCAGCAGCACAGCTGTCTGTTCATTTAATAAACACAAGCCTTTTGGAGTGAATAGGCTCATAATAAACTAGCGCGCTTTATTATCAACGATTGCATCACTGCTTACCATCAGGCGGGATTGCTGTCAAGCACTAGTTAATCTATACTAATATATAAAGCTGAAGAGTTTGTTTGTTTGTTTGAAAGCGCTAATCTCTGGAACTTCGGGTCCGATATGAAAAATTCTTTTTGCGTTGGATAGCCCATTAATTCAGGAAGACTTTAGGGTAAGTACCTATATAACAGCATGCTGTCGCCAATAGGTGCGGAGCATAACTAACTCCACCCGAACGAAGTCGCTGGCGGTCGCTAGTAATTTATAAAAAAAAACCGGTTAGACTGGAATCTGACCCCCACAAAGTTATGAAAAGACTGGGCAGATGATTTACTATTATAAGCTGAAGAGTTTGTTTGTTTGTTTGAAAGCGCTAATCTCTGGAACTTCGGGTCCGATATGAAAAATTCTTTTTGCGTTGGATAGCCCATTAATTCAGGAAGACTTTAGGGTAAGTACCTATATAACAGCATGCTGTCGCCAATAGGTGCGGAGCATAACTAACTCCACCCGAACGAAGTCGCTGGCGGTCGCTAGTAATTTATAAAAAAAAACCGGTTAGACTGGAATCTGACCCCCACAAAGTTATGAAAAGACTGGGCAGATGATTTACTATTATAATAGCGCGTCTTAAATTATCCTGCATTATAATATTTAAGTTAAACATTCCCATTTAACTAGCAAAGCGTTAATATTTTCCAACTTAACTCAAAGAACACTACAACAGGATAAGATAGTCGAACTTGAAGTTCTCCGACTTCAAAAGAGCCGACAAAGCTCTGAGATCAAAGTGACGCTGGATAGAAGTACTCGTCGAAATAACTTGTATATTTACAGTTGAACTTCCATTTCTGTTAACTGTTTTAGTTACATAAAAGTTGTTTATGCCACTGTCAAGCAATGATAGCTATTGTAATACGAGTGATAGTTTTGCGACAGTGGCATAGAAAACTTTTTGTATCGACCTTGAAATAAATAAACACAAAAAACCGTCAATCAATAGCACGAAAACAGCGCGGTGCGCGCAATGTTGTTTTGTTGTCATAATTCCACAAATGAAATGCAAAGGCAATTCATCCATACAGCCCAATAACATGCGATGTTTAGTCGTAACGCTTATACGCGCGCTTTTTGGCATAATCATAATTGTGTTGATTTTTTGATGCCATAGCCTTAAAAAAAAATTAAAAAGTTTCATGGTAGTACGGTTTATCGGTGTGGAAATGGTCATTGTAATACGATTTGGCAGGAATGAAACTATTGAGATATGACTTATGGTTATGTATTAAGCTAATTACCAAATGGTCGTAGAAAAAAGGTATTTAATTATTGCTAATAAAATTTACTATCGTTGATAAGTTTCCTAGTGGTTTACTACCTCACACTATGAAGTGTCGAATTCTGTGATCCTCCGCCATTCTATGCAGAAATAAGTTCATTGATGCTGTACAGCAGCGGTGGCCTAGATGTATTTTAAATTCGATCATAATCAGCTATACCTACTAATAATTTAATTATTATACGATTATTCAAATGTTACGTACGCCATAACATCAGCTGCCGGCAGAAGTTACCACCCACCAGACAATGTCTTGCCGCCAAGGAATTCGTCGTGTTCCGGCATGATGTCTGGTTTAGACGTACAGAGGATGGGTCTGAACAGTTGTGTTGCGATGTTTGCGCGCTTTATCATCAACGATTGCATCACTGCTTACCATCATGCGGGATTGCGGTCAAGCACTATATTATAAATATTAAAAAAAAAAACATTTAATCAATTACAGTACGAAACCTCAAGTTCAATTTTAGAAGTTTAGAACAGGTTTTTGATAAATATTTTATGAACCTGTCATATAATGATTTGATGACAATTTTTTATTAAAAATTCGATATTCGTCTAAATCGCTCACGCTTGACCGGCTTCATAATTTTTTTAATGTTTTGTTAATCTAAAAACATTATAACACACGACCAAATTTAATAGTTAAAACGCATTAAGTTCCAGGTTTTACAATAAAATTAACAAAATAATCTCACTATACAAACTAAATAAGTATAATCTCAAAGATAAATTAAATAATTGGTTGATGTTATTGAGTTATGACGAAACTGAGAAACTTATTGAAATACCAAAATGAAAAAAGATAACAAGTGCGTGTCGGACTCACGCACAAAGGGTTCCGTACCATTGATTTATGAAATTAAAAGATTATTTGTATGAAAGATTACGCGGTAATAAGCGGGTTACTACTTAATAGATCTCGTTCAAAACAATTTTCGTTGGTAGTTTTTATAGTAATGTCGCGGACAGCCGCCGTGGCGTAGCGGTAGCGGACGCGGCCGCTGCGCAAGGTGGCGCGGGTTCGATCCCCGCACAGTGCAAATATTTGTATGCATGAATATCAATATTTGCACTGGTCTGGTCGTGCCTCGGAAAGCACGTTAAGCCGTTGGTCCCGGTTGCCATACGAACATCTAGTGGCAGTCGTTACGGGTTGTTGGAGCCCTCAAAAGTCCAACAATTGGTCTAACTGCAATGCTTCGATGTCGCCTTCGGGTTGTGGAGGTCAGACGGCAGTCGCTTCACGGAAAATGTCGAAGTTTAGCCATATCAGCAGTTGGACTGGTAAAGCGGACCCCAGACTTCAAATCTGAAAAGGCTTCGGATGCGACTGGGATTAACGCTGGGATGATGATGAGTTTTTATAGTAATGTACATCATATGTTTTTTTTTTTATATTCTTCATTTTCTTATTTTAGAAGTTAGAGTCCCCCCTCTAGAGCCGACCAACGTTTTTCCACTTTGGAAGCGTCTGTCACGCAAACTATTCGGCTTAGAAAAAAAATATTTTAGAAACTCCGACCTATCCATAGATACCCACACGTATGTGTTTGATGAAAAAAAAATTTGAGTTTCAGTTCTAAGTATTTGGAGCCACCATTTTTTTTTTTTGCATCGAAATCTTAATGCGGTTTACAGAATACATCTACCTACCAAGTTTTAACAGTATAACTGTTATAGTTTCGGAAAAAAATGGCTGTGACATACGGACGGACAGACGGACAGACAGATATGACGAATCTTTAAGGGTTCCGTTTTTTGCCATTTGGCTACGGAACCCTAAAAATTATTTATTTGCTTCTGTACATTTTACCATACCAAAATACTTATACAGGATGTATCTGATATCGTAACGCAAACTTCGCGAAAAGGCTAGACCGCATGCCACTAATAAAATTATGATAGTCATTTATGTCGTTAATGAACGGTTACAGAATACAGTGTTTAAAATAAAGTGTCGGCTCGGCTTTTGAACGTTGCAAGCGTGCTGCCGTGCGAGTTTGTAGGTATGAAGTTGATCCCTGATGTGAACTCTATTAAATCAGCTGATAAGATCGTTTTTCGGGTTTTGTTTTCATTGCGCTTTTTTATGTAATTAGCGAATTATTTAATTTTTACTTTAAAATCTTATTGGGTTATAAAAGTATAGCAATTGTGAATGGTCTGAAGTAAAAAAACGACATTTATTTTTTTTTAAATCATGAAAAAGCCGACGAAAAATTCCACCACTGGGGGGTTCAGAATCATGTACTGGATCCATGGTACTCGTTTGTGCGTCGATGTCAGATACACCCTTTATGTAACTACTCTTTCTTGTAACGTTTTTGTACTTTCGAAAAATAAAAATTATTATTATTATTATAGCGTGGTGTGCCAAATTTCATAACGCTAGGACAATTGGAAGTGACCTAAAGGTTTTGATTACCGGTCAGTGAGTGAGGCAATCAATGCCAAAATATGCTATTTCTACAGAGTCATATTTTAGGATCTACTGAAGCTGAATCAGTCTAATTTGGTATACATCTTTAGTACTAGTACATGGTTATGTGGGTAAATTTTATCTCTGTACTTGCAATAGCCATCGAGCTAAAGAGGTGTCAACATATTTATTTATTTAATCTTTCGCACATGAATTTCATGTGCGAAAGATTAAATAAATAAAGAGACGAACGAGACAGAGGGGGACTTAACGCCTTAGGCATCCTCTACTACCAGTCAACCACAGGTGGTGTAGAGATAAGATGGTAGGTACTTAGGTTGAAAAAAAAAAATTAAAAAAAAGTTCTTAACACTATTAAAAATGTATTTAAATAAGCTAAATATACATACTTATTATTACCAATATATATACAATATGTAAAGAAAACCCTGTCCGGTCCGTGAAGGTATTGTTAGGTATCGATAACTGATTCTACTAATGCCTACAAAGCCGGGCTAAACGTAAAGAAACACCCCTAAAAAAAATATTATTTCGCCAAAAAGAGGAATTAAAACATGTGCGGTAGGCCATACAGGCGCGAGCGAAGAGGGGCAGGGCACTCGGCACGCGGTCGCATCGCTATTCGCTCAGAATTATACCGTCAAAAATAATGTTGACACTTTTTAAAAATTACCAAATTTTGGGGAAGTTGGAATTAATTCCCGGGAAAACAAAGATTATTTCAAAATTCACTAGTATTGTTACTATGATGATTATGTAAAATTTCATATGTTATTTGGTCATGTGTTTACCTAACCTTTACTATCCTTACGGGTCGGACAGGGTTTTCTTATCATATTGTATATACATATTGACGATCAAAAACGGTTGATACTCAGTCTAATTTGAATAAAATGAATTTTGACGTTGATTTTGGGTTGAAATAGTTTTTATAAATAGTGCACGGCGTGCGCGCGGCCTGTTGCTCGAACTTGATGATGTCATCATCATCAACCTTTTAATCGTCCCACTGCTGGGCATAGGTCTCCTCTCATACAGAGAAGAATTGAGTTCCCAGACTTACATAAAGTCCAGGTTCCCTCAAGTTGTTTTCCGTCACCTTGTAATCAGTCATTGGTGTCCAAATTATACTTAGAAAGTAATAACTGAGAATAGTTACATTGGTACTTGCCTGACCTGGAATCGAACCCGCATACTCATACTTGAGAGGCTGGTGTTTTAACCACTAGGACATCATGACTTACTAGTCCACCACGACTTGAAGAGCTGGTTGCTGAACAATCTCATTGACACTGCTAGTTTGAGTTAGCTATGAGCCCATCTTGACCTTGTTTTGACACGTATTAATTAAACAAAATTAAAATTACTAAATAAATTCTACGAAAACACCGTCAAACAAATTATTGTAATTGGTTCCTGAGAATTCCCTCGCTAACAAAATGGCGGACGGCCTCTAAATGTCACTGCATTATAAGCAACACTTGACACAAATCTAAAGAACTAAATACACTTTTTTTTCGAATGCCGCAACTCGATCGGCCAGGGTCTGCTGCCACATAGTGTCAAAATATTCGACCAGTGACTTCATACATAATGATCTTTTTAACACCCTTGCTCGTAAAGCTGATGTAATCCCACCGGTTTTAAATAAGCGGCCCATAACAAACGCGTGTGTTATCAAAGGAAATAGTTAAGTTATAGTCCATACAAATTCCATAACAGCATTATTTGTCATTTCAAATAATTATGGAACTGATCGCCGCCGCACGGCTCTAACCAGTGAGCAGCGCGCTGTTCCATATTTGAAATGGCAAATAATAATACTAATGGCGGGAAAGCAACAGTGTGCATTCACAGATTGAGTTTATTTAAAATAACTGATGTCCTATTTGAAATAAACAAATTTGTATTTGTTTGTATTTAAATGAGTATTTGTAAAAAAAAAACCAGTTTATTCGGTAATTTAAAAACTTGACTGCATGCTCTAGCATCTTTGCCAACATGTTCACGCAGCTACGGCAGAAAATAAACCTCGCGCCATTTTTCTCAAATTTTCTTTTCTTTGTACTTGTATTCTGAATATCTTTTTTTCTGTTTCCTCGCAAGTGTGTTAAAAAATGTCGTACGATATACGTGCGTATTGTTTATAACATGCGAGGCGGAATTTCAGCCCGAGCCGAAGGCGAGGGTGTAATTGAGCCGAGCATCATTACGCACTAACATCGTAATGTACTATTTTGGCATGGCTAGCTGGCATATGATAAATAACTTCATTGTTGTTGTTTTCTTGTGTTCATGACTCTATACACAGTATTGTATAAATTCATGTGTTTTTTTTTTTTTAAATAAGCAGACTGCTGTGCAGCTGCGGAGTTTGTCCCGCCACTTCTTCTTCCCGTCGAAAGCACTAGGAAGTGTCGAAGGGCGGGCGTTTTTGGGGGAACTAAAGCACAGGTCCGTTCGTGTGTGGAGTACTGCAGCCACATTTGGGCTGGTGCTGCTAAGTGTCACCTGGCCACTTTGGATTCAGTGGAAAGACGTGCAAAGAGGCTGATTGGTGACCCTGATCTAACTCGAGTTGGTCTCCAAAGCCTAGAGCACAGGCGTAGAGTGGCCAGCCTTTCGGTGTTCTATAGGATGCATTTCGGGGAATGTGCGAGGGAATTGCATGATTTAATTCCCCCATCTCCGTTCCACCAGCGGACGACCCGTCGTACGGCTGGATTCCACCCTTACGTTGTTAACACCACTACGATCCGGACGAAGCGCTTCGCCTCCTCCTTTATACCGCGTACATCGAGGGACTGGAACAATTTGCCCACGGCGGTGTTTCCATCGGACTACAATTTGAGTGTCTTCAAGGCTAGAGTGAATAGGCTCTTAATAAACTAGTGCGCTTTACCATCAACGATTGCGTCACTGCTTACCATCAGGCAGGATTGCGGTCAAGCGCTGGTTTATAATTTGTAAAAAAAAAAAAAAAAAAAAAACTGTCTTATGTAGTATTGACGTTTAAAAAGTGCTGAATCTCAGCCTAATTTGAATAAATGACTTTTGATTTTGATAGATTTTGACAAGTTTCGTAATCTACTAAAAAAATGGCGTCATTATGACTTTCCAGTGGTCAATCACTGACACTCTACTCCTTATTAATAAATGTTCAAATTGAGTAGTAGTTTTTAGAAAATCATTTCTACTAAGAGGTTTTATAATAATGGCAATACGGCAATGTCATTCCATTACGAAAAGACTAAAGTAATTGATCGCTCATTATGAATTAAAAAGATTACGAGCTTATAATTAAAATGACAATGAAAATCAAAATCAAAATTGTTTATTTCAAATTAACCATCACTTGCTACTTTTGAATAGTCAATGTCGGTCAGTCCAAGAAAAGTGAAGCTAAATTGCACGTTCCAAAGCGTAGATCTCTATGGAGAAGAACTTGCAAGAAACTTCATGGACACTCTTTTAAAATCATAATATATGGGTTACATTTCCTCATAATATATTTATGTTGCTTCTATCATGTGAGCACAATGTAAAATTAATTAAGCCCACTGGCAGCTAAGAGATGACCAGTCTCTACTGAAATGACAAGGGGATTGTGTTAGAATGTCAATTTTTTAAAAGCAGCAGAGAGTGCCCCAGGATGAGTGACCCATTCTGGGTTTCAATTATTATATATACTAACAGATTATAAAGCTGAAGAGATTGTTTCGTTGTTTGTTTGTTTGAACGCGCTAATCTCAGGAACTTCTGGTCCGATTTGAAAACTTCTTTTTGCGTTGGAGAGCCCATTAGTCCAGGAAGGCTTTAGGCTATATAACATCACGCTGCAGCCAACAGGAGCGGAGCATATAAAAAAACGTGATCAAGGTCGCGGGCGGGCCACTAGTAAATTATAAAATACTAGCGGCTGCCAGCGACTTCGTTTGCGTGGAGTTAGTTATGCTCCGCTACTATTGGTCGCAGCGTGATGTTATATATATAGCCTAAAGCCTTCCTGGATTAATGGGCTATCCAACGCAAAAATAATTTTTCAAATTGGACCAGTAGTTCCCGAGATTAGCGCGAACAACTAAACAAACAAACATACTAACAAATTCTTCAGCTTTATATATTACTATAGATAAATATGCGGTAAAACGCTTTCTTTTATAATTATAAACTAGTGCGTGATCACAATCCCGCTGATGGTAAGCAGTGATGCAATCGTTAATGGTAAACCGCGCTAATTTAATAAGCCCATTCACTCAAAAAACTGAATAGAAAGGAAGACGGCAGTTGAGCGAGTTGATGCAATGTTTATCCAGAGGGAGATTGATTTGGAGACCCTTCACGACCAAACTACCGACAAAACAACATTTAGCGCATCGTACCCGGCACACATCGCAACACAACTGCTCAGACACGTCCTCCGTACGGCTTCACCAGACACAACAACAATTTGTATTCATGCTGTTATATTATTATTAGCATGCTATGACTTCTTATAAGTGGAGAAGCACAAGGTCATATCCTGTTATTTATATTTTCTAGCATTTAGGGTGTTTTCTCTGTTAGAAGTCCAAATGAATCCATACTAATATTATAAATGCGAAAGTATCTCTGTCTGTCTGTCCGGCTTTCACACCAAAACTACTGAACCGATTGTAATGAAATTTCGTACACAAATAGTCTAG
Source organism: Sesamia nonagrioides (assembly GCA_017933935.1). Classification (NCBI taxonomy): domain Eukaryota; kingdom Metazoa; phylum Arthropoda; class Insecta; order Lepidoptera; family Noctuidae; genus Sesamia; species Sesamia nonagrioides. The sequence goes on from JADWQK010000856.1 coordinate 305,280, forward strand.
AGCCTGAGAAAGTACATAGGCTATATAACATCCCGCTACGACTAATAGCAGCAGAGCAGTAATAAAAAAATGTTGCGAAAACGGGAGCTAACGCGGACGTACTATATATTGTTCCCATTATTTTAACAGGCGCTCATTTTATATCAACTGTGCTCTTTTTAATTTACGGGAACCACCGCGCTCTGTAAACTGAAGTCCACGCGGACGGAGTCGCGGGCCATCTTCAACCTTTTATCGTCCCACTGCTGGGCACAGGTCTCCCCTCATACAGAGAAGGATTGAGCGAAATCACCACGCTTGCTCAATGCGTGTTGGCGATTTCAGACTTAAAGTCCAGGTTTCCTCAAGGTGTTTTCCTTCACCTTCAGTCATTGGTGTCCAAGATATACTTAGAAAATACATATAATTTTAGAAAAGTTACATTGCTACTTGCCTGACCTGGAATCGAACCCGCGCACTCATATTTGAGAGGGTGGTGTTTTAACCACTAGGCCACCACGACATAACGTCGTCGAGTCGCGGGTAACAGGTAGTAAATAAATAAATATTTAATTTGTTTACACACACACACAGACACTTCACAAATAGACTTACATAACCACAGCCACACTCACACATCTACACCCACACTCAAACATCGACACGAACATACCCTACTTTGCTGTCTAATCTTTTAAATTACATAATTATTTACGTTGTGTTTTCCTTTTTGCATTTTTTTTGTCAATTTACTTTCATCCCATAATCTTTGTCATCTGTTATTATACGTCTGTATTAGTTGTGACACGACCGTGTAGCCAGGAGGCCTGGAGACCTGTAACACAGGTTGTCCTAGTACAGGCTCCAGTTTCCACTATATCATTATATCTTGTATACTTAATTATGTGTTAAATTTATGTTTATTAAATTATTATTATTATTCCATTTATTTCTCTACATAGACATATTCGTTTACAATTTTAAATATTTATAAAAATATTTAAAAATATAAAAAATAGTGTTCCACCGATGGCGGGAGCAGGGTCCAAGCTACCGGAGGTTAGGGCTCCGGGACAGGAACCTCCTCACGATGCCGGCCGTATCGAAGAGTACTGCATTTTGATTCTGGCCCTTGATCCAACTGCCTAACGAGAGCCTCAATAGATGTTGGTCGAGGCTCTTGGCTATCAAACCATTGGCCGAGACGACAATTGGTACAATGACTGCCGAGTTCACATTTTTTTTTTTTACGTATTATAAACCAGCGCTTGACCGCAATCCTGCCTGATGGTAAGCAGTGACGCAATCGTTGATGGTAAAGCGCACTAGTTTATTAAGAGCCTATTCACTCTAGCCTTGAAGACACTCAAATTGTAGTCCGACGGAAACACCGCCGCTGGCAAATTGTTCCAGTCCCTCGATGTACGCGGTATAAAGGAGGAGGCGAAACGCTTCGTCCGGGTCGTAGTGGTGTTAACAACATTCCACATGTCAACAATCTCGTGCGCCAAGTGGAGCTATAAGTATTATTATTATTTCGTTTATTTATTTTACTTACATATAATTTACATTTATAAGTATTTACATTAAAAAAAAAAAAAAACAAAATAAAAATATATAAAAAGGGAGATGATTAATTAATGACATGAAAGATGACTAAACCAAATCATGATAAAAATATATTTTAGGCAGGCTCTGAATTACATTGCTCTGCTGTTGTAATCCTGGCCACAGTACACGTTAATAAAACTTATAATCCATACTAATATAATACGAAAGTAACTCTGTCTGTCTGTCTGTTACGCTTTCCCGCTTAAACCCATCAGCCGATTTTGATGAAATTTGGCACAGACAATCTTTAGACCCTGAGAAAAACATAGGCTAACTTTTATTAAAAAAAAATTGATATTCCCGAGGGAAATCTAAAAAGCGCGATATAACCGAGTTCCACGCGGGCGAAGCCGCGGGCAGAAAGCTAGTTATTAATAAAACCGCTAATGCCACGTGACAATTTTCATTCGCCATCAAAAAAAGTTTAAGGAAAGAGTGCAGAATGGCAATCATTCAAATTCTCAAGTAACTTCAGCGGTAAAAAGAATTATTATTATCCATCGTGACAGCCTCCGTGGTGTAGTGGTAGCGAACGTGGCCGCTGCACAAGGTGGCCCGGGTTCGATCACCGCGCAGTGCAAATATTTTTATGCATGAATATGAATATTTGCACTGGTCTGGTCGTGCCTCGGAAAGAACGTTAAGCCGTTGGTCCCAGTTGCCATGCGAACATCTAATGGCAGACGTTACGGGTTATTGGAACCCTCAAAATTCCAACAATTGGTCTAACTGCAATGCTTCGATATCGCCTTCGGGTTGTGGAGGTCAGACGGCAGTCTGCTGAAGCGGACCCCAGACTCCAACGCTAAAAAAAAGTCTCGGATGCGACTGGGATTAACGCTGAGATGATGATGATGATAATGCGTCAGTAAGCTAATTCTGGAGAAGGAACACAAACATTGTCTTGAGACTTGAATCAGAGCGACCAGCTATTCTTACAACCTTACAGTCTCGTACGCGACTGGGATTAACGCTGAGATGATGATTATTATTATTCATTGCACAGTATTAAAATACAGTGTACCTGTAACACGGTGATCTAAAAATATTATCTAGAGTCATCCAACCATCCCTCTTGTAGTCCTCACACGAATATCGATCTGTGAAGCCCGATGATGAAACAGAGGTATATAGCCTACTATACTCTGTCCCTTTCAACCGTCACCTTTGTATCGGTGTGCAAAATCAAGCGGCGTTTGTAATTTAAAGCGCATTTAGCGCTGTTTTGTCGCTTCATAAATCTTCTTTCTTTTCTTTAGAGTGAATACTACTTCAACTCTTCAATGGCCTCTGTGGTTAGATACCACAATTTTGCCAATAACACGTGTAACAAATTATAGAAATTCTTTAAAAAAATTATCTCACAATAATGGCGGATATCGCCAATGACAGTTGAAAAAACGGCCGCGTTAGCCGACTACTAGGAGATTTGATGCAAAGCCATGATGTGGTCACTATGCTGCGATATTTCAATGTTCTTTATGAATTATTCACTGAATGCACTTTTTACTGCATAAATCACGCGCTTTTATTTAGTAAACGACACTATAAATAATTTAAAAGTTCAATGAAAAATAAGCGTGACATTCATCTTAGCTATCCTGTCAAAAAACCCTATCTTCATAGATCTTTTTTGTGGTTTCTGTATCATTTTCTAAACGTCACTTTGATATTTGAATGGAGTCTCGTTCTGCATTAGCGATGATTATTTTGAAAACAAATGAGTCCGTTTTCAAATTAGCGAGGTTTTTAGCCTCGCTAATTTATAAGACTAACTAGCTTTCCGCTCGCGGCTTCGCCCGCGTGAAGTTCGGTTATATCGCGCTTTTTAGATTTCCCTCGGGAATATCAATTTTTTTCCGGGATAAAAGGTAGCCTATGTTCTTTCTCAGGGTCTAAAGATTGTGTGTGCCAAATTTCATCAAAATCGGTTGAGGGGTTTAAGCGGGAAAGCGTAACAGACAGACAGAGTTACTTTCGCATTTATAATATTAGTATGGATTGAAAGGAAAGTTTTTCCTTATTCGGTCCAGGAACAGATACACATAGACAGACAGACAGAGAGACTGACAGAGTTACTTTCGCATTTACAATATTACTAGCTTTCCGCCCGCGGCTTCGCCCGCGTGGAGTTCGGTTATATCGCGCTTTTTAGATTTCCCTCGGGAACATCAAATTTTTCCGGGATAAAAGGTGGCCTATGTTCTTTCTCAGGGTCTAAAGATTGTCTGTGCCAAATTTCATCAAAATCGGTTGAGAGGTTTAAGCGGGAAAGCGTAACAGACAGACAGACAGACAGACAGACAGACCGACAGACAGAGTTACTATAGGAGCCCCTATTGGTCATAGCGTGATGTTATATAGCCTAAAGCCTTTCCGGATAAATGGGCTATCTGACAAAATTTTTCAAATCGGTCCAGTAGTTCCTGGGATTAGCGCGTTCAAACAAACAAATAAACTCTTCAGCTTTATATATTAGTATAGATTTCAGCTTTGAAATTTTGTGTATTCTAAATAGAAGTAAACCGCAAACTTTTGGTGGACTACCGATTAAAACCTTTGCTTCACCGTGACCCTTAAAAAAACTTGGTTTCAGATGTCAATTATATTGTCATTCAACTTGTCAAACTTGTTGGCACGTTAGTTTGTGATTTTAACTAAAAACTGGAGTTTTTGACGGGAAAGCTAAGATGAGTGTCACGCACATATTTCATATGACTTTTAAAATTATATTTTAAATGTCATTTACTAAATAAAAGCGCGTGATTTGTGTAGTAAAAAGTGCATTCAGTAAATAATTCATAAAAACATTGAAATATCGCAGCTTAGTGGCCACATTATGACTTTGCCTCAAACCTTCCCTCATAGACGGTTCACACGGCCGTCTTTTTCAACTGTTATTGGCGATATCCGCCATTACTGTGGAATAAAATTTTCAAAGAAGTTCTATAATTTGTTACACACGTGTTATTGTCAAAATTGTGGTATCTATTCCACAGAGGTCATTGATCAAGAGCTGAGGTTGAATCTCACCTTGAAAAAAGTAGAAGAAGAACTAAAAACTGCTTCATGTCACCGTATAAGTCAAATAACGTTTTACCATAAATTTAGAAAATTGACGATACGGTTGGCACACGGGCTGAGCTTTCGATTTCTGGGATGCGTGTCGCGGGTTAAATTCCTGCACGGAACAATTAATATTCGTATTGCATACAGGTAGTTGTTCCGGGCGTTAGCCTCCGTGGCGTAGCGGTACCAAACGCGGCCGCTGCGCAAGGAGGCGTGGGTTCAATCCCCGTGCAGTGCAAATATTTGTATGCATGAATATGAATATTTGCACTGGTCTGGTCGTGCCTCGGAAAGCACGTTAAGCCGTTGGTCCCGATTGCCATACGAACATCTAATGACAGTCATTAAGGGTTGTTGGAGCCCTCAAAATCCAACAATTGGTCTAACTGCAATGCTTCGATATCGCCTTCGGGTTGTGGAGGTCAGACGGCAGTCACTTCACGGAAAATATCGAAATTTAGCCAAATATAGCAGTTAGACTAGTAAAGCGGACCCCAGATTCCAAAGCTGAAAAGCTTCGGACGCGACTGGGGTTAACGCTGCGATGATGAGTTATTCCGGGCGTCGTTGTCTGTGTGTGTAGTAAAAAGATATAATATCACGTTCAACTATCTAACTTAACAGAGTAAACGTGAAAAATTGATAGATTAGATTAGTGGTTCCTAACCTTTTTTTTTACGAGCGTGAATGCGTTACGCACCGTACCCGCCGCTAGCTAGGCGACAGGCGTGTGTGGGACTCGCCCGGCCGGAGCCGGGAATACCCACTAAAAACACTCGGTTCTCCTCGAGCCCTGCGTTGAGAGTGACACGGGCTCGGCCCGAAGATCTGACTCCGTGCCACTCTCAGGGCTTACCGGCCTATTTTGGCCGGTTTCCGCGCCAAGGGAGGATTACCCGGGTACAGGGTAATCCTCAGACGTGGTGACCGGTGTAATATGCGTGCGGGAGCTACCCATACACGCTGGTCACACTCGGGGGCTAAGGCACTCGGGGGTTAACGTGATTTTTCGAGGCACGGAGGGCTTGGTATGTAAACTTTGGGCGGTTCATTGGGTCCTGCAGTGTGAAGTACCTACTTAGTAGCCACATTTGGGCTGGTGCTGCAAAATGTCACCTGACTACTTTAGATTCAGTGGAGAGGTGTGCGAAGAAGCTGTTTGGCGACCCAGATTTAACTCAAAACGGTCTCCAACGCCTGGAGCACAGGCGTAGATTAGTCAGACTTTAGGTGTTCTATAGTATGCATTTTGGTGAGTGTGCGAGGGATTGCAAAATTTAATTCCCCCATCTCCGTTCCACCATCGGACGACCCGTCGTACGGAGAGTTTCCACCCTTACGTTGTTAACACCCCTACGATCCGGACGAAGCGTTTTGCCTCCTCTTTTATACCGCTTACATCGACGGACTGGAACAAATTGCCAGCGGCGGTGTTTTCTTTTTTGTTTCTAATTTGAGTGTCTTCAAGGCTAGAGTAGTAGTCTCTGCGTGATCGAATCAGAAATGAGGAGATCCGCAGAAGAACCAAAGTCACCGACATAGCTTTTCGAGTCGTCAAACTTAAGTAGCAGTGGGCAGGGCACATTGCTCGTAAAACCGATGGCCAATGGGGCGCTAAAATTTTGGAGTGGCGGCCACGTACTGGAAGACGCAGCGTAGGGAGGGCCCCAACAAGGTAGACCGATGACCTGGTGAAGGTCGCGGGAAGCCGATTGATGCGGGCAGCACAAGACCGGTCATCGTGCAAAGCCTTGGGGCAGGCCTTTGTCCAGCAGTGGACATCTATAGGCTGAAGAAGAACAAGTTTAAAGTGAATAGGCTCTTAATAAACTAGCGCGTTAAACCATCCACTATAGCATCACTGCTTACCATCAGGCGGGATAGCGGTTAAGCATTAGTACATAATTTATAAAAATAAAAAATGTGAAGATGAACACCCGTCCACCAACCAACCTCAGAAAGCGTGGCTTAACCGGATCAATCGACGTTTGCAGCCGCTACTATTTAGCCACAGCCGACTCAGGCAGAAATTCGTCAGTTATGTAAAGAAAATACTTCTACAACTTTGACAGCCTCCTTGGCGTAGCGGTAGCGAACGCGGCCGTTGCGCATGGAGGCGCGGGTTCCGTCCCCGCCCAGTGCAAATATTTGTATGCATGAATATGAATATTTGCACTGGTCTGGTCGTACCTCGGAAAGCACATTAAGCCGCTGGTCCCGGTTGCCATACGAACATCTAGTGGCAGTCATTACGGGTTGTTGGGGCCCTCAAAGTCTAAGAATTGGTCTAACTGCAATGCTTAGATATCGCCTTCGGGTTGTGGAGGTGAGATGTCAGTCGCTTCACGGAAAATATCGAAGTTTAGCAAAATCAGCAATTAGACTGGTAAAGCGGACCTCAGACTCCAAAGCTGAAAAAGCTTCGGATGCGACTGGGATTAATGCTGAGATGATGCTGATGACTATTTAGCCACAGCCGACTCAGGCAGAAATTCGTCAGTTATGTAAAGAAAAAACTTCGCATAAAAAGTAAAAGATAGGTTGAGAGCCTACAACATCCCTTCACGCCCACTATCGATCGCTAAATACTCAGTCATCCCTTATTAACGAGGACAAAGGGGTGGACAATTGAGACGAGAGTGGTCTGACATACCGCGATGTGCGAAACTATTCGGAAATTCAGATCGCCTGCCTTTATGATTGGATCACACTGTTTTTGTACTTTTACCCTAGAATAAAATAGAATTGAATTGAATAGAATACTCTTTATTAAATACTGACAGCCTCCGTGGCGTAGTGGTAGCAAACGCAAGGAGGCGCGGTTTTGACCCCCGTGCGTGCGTGCGTGAGTTGTGTGCGTGAATATGAATATTTACACTGGTCTGTTCGTGCCTTGGAAAGCACGTTAAGCCGTTGGTCCCAGTTGCCTAACAAACATCTAATGGCAGTCGTTACGGGTTGTTGGAGCCCTCACAAGTCCAACAATTGGTCTAACTGCAATGCTTCGATGTCGCCTTCGGGTTGTGGAGGTCAGACGACAGTATAGTTAAAGCGGACCCCAGACTCCGAAGCTGAAAAAGTTGCGGACGCGACTGGGATTAACGCTGAGATGAAGAATACTTTTTATTAAATACTAGCGACCCGCCCCGGCTTCGCACGTGGACGAATGTATAGGTACCTAAGCCTTCCTTAAGAAACGGTGGCCCTTCAATAAAAATAATGTCTACTGTGCAGCCCTTCAGCCAATATCTGACTCTGCAAGATACATCGACCTTATTGTCCATGGATAGCCAGTTCCACCACCTTCAAACAGGATGAAAGCCTACCGGGGTAGCAAGATTGTTCGAAATAATGGACCCCCACTCCGGCCCACTCCTTCCCGCGGTTTAGGCAGAGAAACACTCAAGTAGCAGGCGCCCGGCACGGGTGCGAGCGGCACGCGGATTTTTTCTGGTGTTTAATTTTGAATAAATCGTGAAATCTTCTGAATGAAACAACCAATTCCAATAATTCAAAAAGAGTTTTTTTTTTTTTATTATTGACATATAAACCAGCGCTTGACCGCAATCCCGCCTGATGGTAAGCAGCGATGCGATCGTTGATAGTAAAGCGTGCTAGTTTATTAAGAGCCTATTCACTCTAGCCTTGAAGACACTCAAATTGTAGTCCGACGGAAACACCGCCGCCGGCAAGTTGTTCCAGTCCCTTGATGTACGCGGTATAAAGGAGGAGGCGAAACGCCTCGTCCGGATCGTAGTAGTGTTAGCAACGTACGTAACGTAACGTCATTTATTTGGATAAGGATTAATAATAAAGAACAAATAGTGGGCTCTGATTTCGACTGGTATTTCAATTAACTTTTCAAACATAAAAAAGTAGTCATCATAATGAAGAAACTACAGTAGGCAGATATATCATGTCGCAGACTTTTTTTGTAGGCATTTTTTAGGTCTACAATACTGGAGTTTATTATATTGATCCATCTCGGGTTCAGTCAGCGTTTGCAATGTAAAAAATGGGTTTATTTTGCGACATGTGTTAAAAACCTCAAAAATTATCAGTGTTCCTCTATATGTTATGCATGTTATATAAATAAAAACCTTTCTGGTGAATCACTCTATCTAATGAAAAAACTTTATCAAAATCCGTTGCTTAGTTTTAAAGATTGAATCATACAAAGCGACATAGGGAAAGTAAAAGTGACTTTGTTTTACATATAATATGTAGAGTAGTATGCTATTCTCGTCTTAATAGACGGAAGTCAATCGTCGAATTCAACTCGGCTGGGCAGCTTTCAGGAAGCTACGTAGAATCTTCTCTTCCGAAATACCGCAGTGTCTATGCGCAGTCCTGGATGCGGGAGGCGTAAGACCGGTCGTCGTGGAGTACCTTGGGGCCGGCCTCTGTCGAGCAGTGGACGTCTTTCGGCTGAAATGGTGATGATGATGACTCCTCATTATGTACAGATTACAGAACATAAAACATAAAGATTTTTCAAAGGGTGACACAACGGGCGGTCTTATCGCTAAGAGCGATCTTTTAGAGACAACCTTTGTATGGAATAATAAGATACCCTACATCTAAGTCACTAAGTTTCGCATGGATTTTCCATCTTCGTTCCATTATCAAATGACCTGTCATACGACTCATACGGCGAGTTTCCACCCTTACGTTGTTGACACCACTAGAATCCGGACGAAGCGTTTCACCTCGTCTTTTATACCGCGTACCATCGAGAGACTGGAACAATTTGCCAGAGGTAGTATTTCCGTTGAACTACAACTTAAGTGTCTTCAAGGCTAGAGTGAATACGTTCTTAAGAGGGAACTCTAGTGATGCTTTTTCTATAGAAACGTATTCCGCTGTTTTCTTCCTGGATAATGCTTTTAGAGCAATTATTTTTTTCTACAATTTTACACCGTGATTATATGTGGATCTAACATTTGATTTTTAACCAAAACTTAATTAATAAAAGCAAAATCGCGAACAATAATCAATTATTTCCCTTGATATTCAGATGACTATTATACCAAGGTGAAAAGTTTTTGACAAAAAAGAAAATAATAGAAGCATAGGTATACTTTTCCTCTAAATTTTCATATAAAAATAATTGAGATCTGTCGTGTTTTGAAAAAGAAAACAGCGGAATACAAAACGTATTATGGTTAACGTTTTTGTAGGTAAAATCAGCCTGAGCTGCAACTGTCCTTTTCGCACTTACCGGGAGAGGTTGGAAGCAACGCGACGGCAATAGTTTCTTTATATATATTTTTTCCAAATTCCTCGGCACTAGAGTCCCCTCTTATTAAACTATCGCACTTTACCATTAACGATTGCATCACTGCTTACCATCAGGCGGGATTGCAGTCAAGCACTAGTTTATAATTTATAAAAAAAAAAAAAAGTTATTTATTTACCAAAAAATTGCTAATTCATCCAAACAGGGTCAAATAAAAAAGTTATAAAATATATTTGATGTTGAATAAGGTATGAAACGCTTGTTTTATATTACTCAGAAGTTTAAACTTAATTTTTCTCATCATCATCATCCCAGCGTTAATCCCAGTCGCATCCGAAGCCTTTTCAGCTTTGGAGTCTGGGGTCCGCTTTTACCAGTCCAACTGCTGATATGGCTAAACTTCGACATTTTTCCGTGAAGCGACTGCCGTCTGACCTCCACAACCCGAAGGCGGCGAAGCATTGCAGTTAGACCAAGTTATTGTTGGACTTTTGAGGGCTCCAACAACCCGTAACGACTGCCACTAGATGTTCGTCTGGCAACCGGGACCAACGGCTTAACGTGCTTTCTGAGGCACGACCAGACCAGTGCAAATATTCATATTCATGCATACAAATACTTGCACTGTGCGGGGATCGAACCCGCGCCACCTTGCGCAGCGGCCACGTCCGCTACCGCTACGCCACGGAGGCTGTAAACTTAATTTTTCTATAAGCCTACAAATATTTTCTATTCACATTTTTTTTTTTTTTTGGAAATATGTCGCGAATTTCAACTACGTTATTTTCCAAAAGTTAAAAGAGAGAACCCGGACGAAGAAGACGAGGCGAAACGCTTCGTTCTGATCGTTATGGTGTCAACGTAAGTACGTACGGGTCGTCCGATGGGGGAATGGAATCATGCAAATGCTAGCTCGGTAACCACACTGCAACATTTTTTAAATATATTTGGAAATATAACATGGTGTAATAATTATTGAAATCAATTGCTATTCTGAACAAACTTTAGATCTTTAGGGATATTGTTGCAAAAGCATAGGTAGGTACACGCAGCACAAGGCAGCTTTTAGCATATTTGGCGATTCTATCCTTCATAATAACCTCTGCAATAACGTATACGATCACGGTGTCGGCTCGGTCACGCTCACGCGAATTCAGTCACGAGGACGGATAAATGCACAAATGTATTCATTATCATTGTTATTGCATAACCAACTAACTTTTTAACTTTTCTTCGGCAGCCGTTACCGCCGGCAGAAGTTACCACCCACCAGACAAAGTCTTGCCGCCAAAGGGATTCGTCACATTCCGGCATGATGTCTGGTGAAGCCGTACGGAGGACGGATCTGAGCAGTTGTGTAACGATGTGTGTCGGGTACGATGCGCCAATTGATGTTGTGTCGGAAGTTTGGTTTGGTCTCCAGATCAATCTCCCCCTGGTGCAGCATCGTTGGTCGTATTGTTGGGTTTAACATTACATCACCTCGCTTAACTGCCGTCTTCCTTCCTATTCCCTCAGTTTTTTTTGACGGATTAGGCTCTTAATAAACTGGCGCGCTTAACCTTCAACGATTGCATTAGTGCTTACCATCAGGCGGAATTGCAATCAAGTACTAGTTTATACATATAAAAATAACCAAGTCGTCTCCTGCAACAGATACATAACCTGTTGAAATGAGGTTTTATTAAAAGTGCTTACTGGCCCTGGAATGGACAGAAAAGCTCGTTATAGTTTTTATTTGGTTTCCACCTGAATGGTCAAAGCAACTATGAACCTTTGAACAGTCGTTAGACAAACTATTGTATTATGATAAAGAAAAAACAGATTTTTTTATAACAAAATTTTCATTAAAATAGTCTTGAGGCTTGAACAGGCTTTCGGTATTCTATAGAATGTATTTTGGAGAGTGCGTGGGAATTACATGACTTAAATCCGCCATCTCTGTTCCATCATCAGACGACTTTGCGTTATTGATACCACTACGATCCGAACAAAGCGTTTCGCCTCCTCTTTTATCGAAGAACTGGAACAATATGTCAGCGGCAGTCTTCCCGCCTGATTACAATTTAAGTACCTTCAAGGTTAGAGTGAATATGGCTCTTTCCTCACTAGTTTATAATGTTATGAAAAAGAATATAACATCGGCTGCCGGCAGAAGTTACCACCCACCAGACAAAATCTTGCCGCCAAGCGATTCGTCGTGTTCTGCATGATGTCTGGTGAAGCCGTCCGGAGGACGGGTCTGAGCAGTTGTGTTGCGATGTGTGCTGGGTACGATGCGCCAAATGTTGTTGTGTCGCAAGTTTGGTCGTGGAGAGTCTCCAGATCAATCTCCCTCTAGCGCAGCATCAGTGGTCGTGTTCCTTCGTGCCTGCGTGTCTTCCTTCCTATTCATAAGTTTTTTAAGTGAATAGGCTTAATAAACTAGTGCGCTTTACCATCAACGATTGCATCACTGCTTAATATCAGGCGGGATTGCAGTCAAGTACTAGTTTATAATTTAGGTTGGGGCAGGTTTTTTCTGTAACAGACGTGTTACAGAATTACTCTGCAGATCTACCAAAAAATGTTTAAGAATAATCCGCTCTAAGCTACCGTAGGAGCCCTGCAACGCCCCAATGCCTCACAAGACTGTAAATAAGATACGTCAGCAGTCAGTTACCTACAAGATTTTTAGATAATAAAATTGGACTTACCAGTCGCTGCTTACCTCAATTCCAGGCGAGATGATAAGTGTTGTGTAGTGAGTTCTATGTTGACAATTGACATTAAAACTTTGATTTTTATTCTATTGTGCGTAATAATAAATAAAGTAATTGATGGGATTTATTATATGGCAGGATACGCTGGAAAAAATGCACTGTAACACCCTTTGTACCGTATTTTAGCAAATAAACATTTTGGATTTGATTTGATTTGAATAAACTATTTTTCTTCCATTTAATTTTGAGTTATTGGCATGCTGACAAATCGAATAAACAAAAGTTTTATTAACTGCTCTTGAACATTCACGACCACATAAAATGGTATTGACAAAGAGCCAAGCTTATTGAAGATCATAAAGAAATCTACATTTAGTCAAAAATAAAACATGATTCATTTAATTCACCCAGCCTTCTCGTCATCCAAGATTGGTATCTTGGATATCAATACTCAAGACTTTAGTCTTGAGACACTGTGGTCAGTGTCTCAAGACTTTAGTCTTGAGACACTGTGGTCAGTGTCTCAAAACTAAAGTCTTTGACCAGTGTGTGTTGACAGTGATGACTTACGGAACTGAAACGTAGTCGCTCACAATGGGCCTCATACGGAAGCTCCACGTCATATAACGAGCGATGGAAAGAGCTATGCTCGGAGTTTCTCTGCACGATCGAATCAGAAATGAGGAGATCCGTAGAAGAACCAAACTGACCGACATAACTCTTCGAGTCGCTAAACTAAGTGGGCGGGGTACATTGCTCGTAGGACCGATGGCCGATAGGGCAGTAAGGTTCTGGAGTGGCGACCATGTACAGGAAGACGCAGCGTAGAGAGGCCCCCAATAATGTAGACCGATGACCTGGTGAGTGTCGCCTGAAACAGCTGAATGCGGGCAACACAAGACCCGTCTTTGTGGAAAGCCTTGAGAGAGGCCTATGTCCAGTATACGCTGAGAAAAAGAAGAGGAGTTCACCTAACATCACGCCCATATAGTCCTAGACAGCCTTTCTAGGATTATTTGCACTCCTCTTCGTCTCTACCTTAGTCTATCCAGGCCGAGGTAGAAACGATGCAAAGGCGAATTGGTTATCCAGATTTCATCATCAACCTTTTTTATCGTCCCACTGCTGGGCACAGGTCTTCCCTCATACAGAGAAGGATTGAGCGTAATCACCACGCTTACTCAATGCGGTTGGCGCTTTTAGACAAGTCCAGGTTTGTTCGAGATGTTTTCTTTCACCTTATAATCAGTCATTGGTGTCCAACATATACTTAGAAAGTACATATAACTTAGAAAAGTTACATTGGTACTTGCCTGACCTGGAATCGAGAGGCTGGTGTTTTAACCACTAGGCCACCAAGACTCAATCTCGATCCAGATTTAGTTAAGATAAATCTACTAAGCTGGAGCACAGGCGCAGAATAGCCAGCCTTTCGGATTCGGAATTCTTCTCTGGGGAACTTGTGCGGACATCAATACCATCTTTGTTTTACAGAAGAGGGCTGTTCGAGCCATTTACAACCTTGGTCCTAGAGATTCTCTTAGAGCAAAGTTCAAGGAGGTGAACATTCTGACTGTAGCTTCACAATATATATATTTGAAAATCTTATGTATGTTCATAAAAAATATATCGAATTTTAAGAAAATAAGCGATATTCAAAATATAAATACCAGGAACAAACACAATCTTGCTGTACATCACACCCGTCTCCACAGAGTAGGCAACTCGTTCATGGGTCAATGTATACACTTTTACAACAAGCTTCCCATGGACATTCGAAACTTACCCATTAAACGATCTAAGAACCATATAAAGGCCAAACTTTGCAAAAAGGGGTATTATAAAATCACAGATTATTTAGAAGACAAAAAGCTTGGGACTGAGCTGCTCGCTCTGTTAAGCATTGTTATTAAGCAATATGTGTAATTATAAGGCAAATTATTGTAAACATTTTCATTTTTAATGTCTGGACTTGAAAAAAGACGATGATCCCTGAGTTTGTTTCGGCTATTTCTTCTCAGAGGTAGTCAGTTAGGAAATGCCGGCTTCATCTAGTTAAAAAAATAAAATAAAAAGTAAATGACGTGTAAAAGTGATCAGTGATCCTGCTTGCTTAATAAACGATTTCATTTCATTTCGGTGTTCTATAGGATGTATTTTGGAGAGTGTCCCTGGGAAATACATGACTTAATTTCGCCATCATTAAACACTAAACGTTTTTTCTTTATTTTCTATCTTTTTCTTTCCATCACCGGACAACCACCGGCTCCTGGTTAAAATAATAAAAGTCGCACAGGTTGAATGACCATATTAGCATACCGAGACCCCTCCGTGTCTCGAAAAGCACGTTAAGTAAATCAGGTCACCCATCCTCATGCCAACCGCGGCAACTATAGCTTTACCTGACCGATAGACCTCAGCGATTGTTTTTATTTAGCGACGGGGTAATACGTCTGACTCGACTTATACGACGTAATAAGGCGTAATCCGCCTCACAGCCTCCGTGGCGCAGCGGTAGCAAAAGCGGCCGCTGCGCAAGCAGGCATGGGTTCGATCCCCGCTTACAAATATGAATATTTGCACTCGTCTGGTCGCGCCTCGGAACACGTAAGCCGTTGGTCCCAGTTGCCACACGGACATCTAATGGCAGTCGTTACGGGTTTAACAAATAGTCTAACTGCAATTCTTCGGTATCGCCTTCGGATTGTGGAGGTCGCTTCACGGAAAATATTGAAGTTTAGTTAGACGAGTAAAGCAGACCCCAGACTCCAAAAAGCTTCGGATGCGACTGGGATTAACGCTGAGATGATGATGAAAGGCGTACCAAGATGCCTTCGTTGTAAATCCATACTAATATTATAAATGCGAAAGTAACTCACACACATTAAAACAAACTGTAACAGAGTGGCTACTGCAGAAAGACTACACATACACGGAGTCTTTACTCACTTACCTCGCCTAAATGAAAAAAGCACACAAACATATTCATACATTCATCCATACACACTCACCCCTATATCACACACACAGACTTATAACAAGCATATACCACATCACACCACACCACGACACATCCCTTCCACATTTTATTCGTACACGCATAACATAACTATTGCTGCTGTCAAGCTTGAACAAGTAGATCGACGCTGTCCACTGTTGTATAAAAATGATTAATTAATGAGCTAGCGATATATACTGTCTCTTAAAATACAGGTTAGCCTAGTTTAAGAGGCAGGGTTACTATAAATATGTACAGAATTTTTTGCAACACATTGTAATGCCTAGAATAAGTCACCCATTAGTTGTATCTACTTGTGAACATTTCTGTAACTATTGGTAAATAAACTTATTATTATTATTATTATTCCTTTATTTCATTGTATATACATATAAATTACATTTTTAAATATTTCTACATAAAGAATACATAAAAAACATTTAAAAATATAAAAAATAGTAGCCCACCGGTATCGGGAACAGGGTCCAAGCTACCGGCGGTCAGGGCTCCAGAGAGAGGAACTTCCTGACGATGCGAGCCGTGTCCAGCAGTACCGCTTTCTGAATCAAGCCCTTGATCCAGCTGCCTAACGAGAGCCTCCTGAGGTGTTGGTCGAGGCTCTTGGCTATTAAGCCATTGGCTGTCACGACTATCGGTACAATGATTGCTGAATCCACTTCCCACATGTCGACAACCTCGTGAGCCAAATCAAGATACTTGATTTGTTTATCTTTCTCAGCTTTCACGAGGTTCTCATCATGTGGAATGGTTATGCCAACAATCATTGCACGCCGCTCTGATCGATCCACCAGCACTATATCAGGCTTATTGGCAACAATAGTCCTGTCAGTGATGATGGATCGATCCCAGTACAATGTGATATGGCCATTTTCGAGAACTGGGTCGGGCATATACCTGTAGTACGGCACCTCCGATTCCACAAGTTTGTATTTAAGAGCAAGTTGCTGGTGAATTATCCTGGCTACAAGGTTGTGTCTATGGAAGTACTCTCCGTTAGCTAGACGAGAACACCCGGAAATAATGTGTCTAATTGATTCTCCCGGCCGGTGACATGCCCAACAGATGTCAACTGTGCCGTCTTTCACAATGAATCTCCGGTAATTGTTCGTCATCATAACTTCGTCCATAATTGCAAAGACAAAACCTTCGGTTTCCCCAAAGAGGTCACCGAAACGTAGCCAGGCTACGGACGCTTGAAAATCTACATCGGGCCCGTGTAGGGCTCGGAAAAAGCGTCCGTGAAGCTCTTTGCTCTTCCATACCTCCATGCGATCATTTGTGTCAAGCACTACTGGTTTACGCCAGTTCTCTTTAGCCAAGGAGAGCGGAGTGAGGCCCTTGTCAGCCGCGACCACATCTCGATGCATCCCCACGTCGGTTTCTAGGAAATAGTCCCTGAGACTGCATATCTCGCGATTGTGGAGAGTCTTGGCGTTTAAAAAGCCACGACCTCCACATTTTCGCGGGATATACAGCCTCATAACTGATGACCGTGGGTGATGCAATCGATTTGCAGTCAGTAGCGTACGGACCCTCTGATCCAGGGCGTCAAGCTCGGTTTGAGTCCATTTGAGTATGCCGAAAGAGTACATCAATACCGGCATGACCCAACCGTTGAAAGCGCGCACCTTATTTCCGCCTGATAGAAGACTATTAAGTACTTTCTTCAGGCGGCCAAAGAAGCGTTCTTTCAACGATTGCTTCATGTCAGTAACATTGATACCCAACGCTTCCGACATACCCAAATACTTATAGGTTTCGGATGCGGAGAGGGCTCTAAGGTTTATGGAACTCGTGAGTTGGGTTCCCACGGGTTCCATAATCTCTCCTCGCTTTACATGCATGACCGCACATTTGTCCACACCAAATTCCATCCTGATGGAGCTACTGAAAATTTCAGTAATTTTCAGTAGCTCGTTCAGTTGTGAATTGTTGGGAGCAAAAAGTTTCAGGTCATCCATGTAGAGGAGGTGCGATATAACCTGACCACCTCTCCTCAGCCGATAGCCTAGACCTGAATCCTCTAATAGTGTACTTAGAGGATTCAATGCTAAGCAAAACCAAAGTGGACTCAAACTATCGCCCTGAAATATTCCTCGCTCGATCCTTATCGGTTCGCTATTCCTCTGAATATTTCGACATCCTGGATAGCGAAGGACTGTCCTCCATGTCCTCATACACGTCATCAGGAAGGTGCGCAGAGTTGCATCCACTTTATACAACTCCAGCACCCGCATGAGCCATGTATGTGGCACTGAGTCATAGGCCTTCTTATAATCTATCCAACATGTCGACAGATCCTTTCGGGAACGACGAACCTGTTGGCTAATGGCCGTATCAATAAGGAGTAGCTCCTTAGTACCGCGGGACCCGCTCCTACATCCATTTTGAGAGGCAGACAAGATGGAGTTGCTGTCAATATGTTTGTTAATTTTAGTTTTCAAAATGGATGTAAGAACTTTATAGACCGTCGGTAAACAGGTGATCGGCCTATAATTTTTGGGTTCCGCGGTGCTACCTGATTTATGGAGCAGGTGGGTTATTCCAGTAGTTAGGAACTGAGGTAACGAACCAGACACTAAGGCAGTCTGGAATTGAGATGCCAAGCGAGCGTGCGACCTTGGAAACCATTTTATCCAAAAGTTATGCAGCCCGTCCGGTCCTGGAGACTTCCAGTTAGGTAACGGACGGACTGCATGAGCTACATCTTGGGGGCAGATGGTAATAGCCCCCATTTCAGGTATTGGATCGCAGGCTCTCTCGACATCCTGGGCCCAGTCACCTTCAGTGTGACTGACAGGTACCGACCAGATACTGCGCCAAAATGAACACATGGCATCATCATCCGGTAGGCACGTGTCAGTCACACCTTGTTCTGGTCGTTCCCAGTCCCTATAAACCCTCCTTTCATTGCTTTGGAAGGTGCGATTCTGGGTGTACCGTTCCACTCGTCGTTTATATCTTCTAATACGGTTCGCCCATGCATACACTTTCTGCTTCAGGAAGTCGATGCGCTCCGTGACACGGGCCATATAGTTTTGAGGGCTGGTATTTGTACCTGAGAATGCCCGCCTCACAAAGCGCATCACTCTAGGACGAGTATTTCCCTCCCTGAAGCAGATTAGTTTACCGATGAGTGCTCTGGCCCCACCAATACGACGTTCAATCCTGTGCTGCCAAGCTGGTATTACTGGTTTCGGTCGTGTAGCTCTAGAGTCACTGGGAAATTTGACATGAGCTACACGACAAGCTGCTACAGCTGCGCAGTACAGGATTGAATGAGTATCAGTGAGGTCCTCGCAGGTATCAAAATAATTTGATAACTGCGCATCCAGAGCACCCATCAGTGCCCTATTTCGGTTATGCATGGGCAAACGTGGCAGGCGTGGTCTTAGCTCTGCCGAGATGGAACGATATTCCCGAATCGCAGCCTCCAAAGCATTTCTTAACTCCTCATTGCACTGGGTACTTACATTTGTAGCCCTATCATTACTTCCCTCGTCAGCATAGATTGTTGGCTGCGGTGGTATCTCCGCAGACTGCGACTGGTGAGCAATGATACGGCTACTCTGCATTTCGTTTCGCAGGCGATCAAGCACAGTATCATCCAACATATGATTACGCTGGATAACCCGTACCTGATCCGACAGTCGTTGCGCCGACACGTTGACAGCTGGCTCAAGCACCTGAAACAGAGAGAGCATTCGAACACGGTACGCGGTCAGGTTGGTTCCTCCCTCTGTAGCCCCATAGTATGAGCGCATGACGTTTTCGTTGATGGATTGTGTCCATCTCATGCGCTGCACACTTCCGCCGGGAGCTGGGACCCTGTCAGAAGCCGGTGGGCCTCGAGGTCCTAAGCAGTCCGGCGGCCGGCGTCCTCCCCGTCGGCGAACAGGTGGTGGCGTCGTCGGCGGAGAGAAATACTCGTCGCTCGAGCTCGACGCAACTGCCGCGGCCGGAGTCGTCACAGCGCTTACAGTGGCGCTGGAGACCGGCGGCGGCAAGGCGGAGCTGAGCAACGAGTCCGGAGATGGTGGGCGTGCACGTCGAGCGGCAGATCTTGTCAACATCTTCAATCAGTATAAATCTAATCTAATCTAATTTATTATTATTCCTTTATTTTATTGTATATACATATAAATTACATTTTTAAATATTTCTACATAAAAAATACATAAAAAACATTTAAAAATATAAAAAATAGTAGCCCACCGGTATCGGGAACAGGGTCCAAGCTACCGGCGGTCAGGGCTCCAGAGAGAGGAACTTCCTGACGATGCGAGCCGTGTCCAGCAGTACCGCTTTCTGAATCAAGCCCTTGATCCAGCTGCCTAACGAGAGCCTCCTGAGGTGTTGGTCGAGGCTCTTGGCAATTAAGCCATTGGCTGTCACGACTATCGGTACCAAATCAAGATACTTGGTTTGTTTATCTTTCTCAGCTTTCACGAGGTTCTCATCATGTGGGATGGTTATGTCAACAATCATTGCACGCCGCTCTGATCGATCCACCAGCACTATATCAGGCTTATTGGCAATAATAGTCCTGTCAGTGATGATGGATCGATCCCAGTACAATGTGATATGGCCATTTTCGAGAACTGGGTCGGGCATATACCTGTAGTACGGCACCTCCGATTCCACAAGTTTGTATTTAAGAGCAAGTTGCTGGTGAATTATCCTGGCTACAAGGTTGTGTCTATGCAAGTACTCTCCGTTAGCTAGACGAGAACACCCGGAAATGATGTGTCTAATTGATTCTCCCGGCCGGTGACATGCCCGACAGATGTCAACTGTGCCGTCTTTCACAATGAATCTCCGGTAATTGTTCGTCATCATAACTTCGTCCATAATTGCAAAGACAAAACCTTCGGTTTCCCCAAAGAGGTCACCGAAACGTAGCCAGGCTACGGACGCTTGAAAATCTACATCGGGCCCGTGTAGGGCTCGGAAAAAGCGTCCGTGAAGCTCTTTGCTCTTCCATACCTCCATGCGATCATTTGTGTCAAGCACTACTGGTTTACGCCAGTTCTCTTTAGCCAAGGAGAGCGGAGTGAGGCCCTTGTCAGACGCGACCACATCTCGATGCATCCCCACGTTGGTTTCTAGGAAATAATCCCTGAGACTGCATATCTCGCGATTGTGGAGAGTCTTGGCGTTTAAAAAGCCACGACCTCCACATTTTCGCGGGATATACAGCCTCATAACCGATGACCGTGGGTGATGCAATCGATTTGCAGTCAGTAGCGTACGGACCCTCTGATCCAGGGCGTCAAGCTCAGTTTGAGTCCATTTGAGTATGCCGAAAGAGTACATCAATACCGGCATGACCCAACCGTTGAAAGCGCGCACTTATTTCCGCCTGATAGAAGACTATTAAGTACTTTCTTCAGGCGGCCAAAGAAGCGTTCTTTCAACGATTGCTTCATGTCAGTAACATTGATACCCAACGCTTCCGACATACCCAAATACTTATAAGTTTCGGATGCGGAGAGGGCTCTAAGGTTTATGGAACTCGTGAGTTGGGTTCCCACGGGTTCCATAATCTCTCCTCGCTTTACATGCATGACCGCACATTTGTCCACACCAAATTCCATCCTGATGGAGCTACTGAAAATTTCAGTAATTTTCAGTAGCTCGTTCAGTTGTGAGTTGTTGGGAGCAAAAAGTTTCAGGTCATCCATGTAGAGGAGGTGCGATATAACCTGACCACCTCTCCTCAACCGATAGCCTAGACCTGAATCCTCTAATAGTGTGCTTAGAGGATTCAGGAGGATTCAGGAGGATTATTATTATTATTATTATCATTTATTTTTCTACATATACATATTCATCTACATTTTTAAATATTTATAAAAAACATAAAAACATTTAAAAATATAAAAAATAGTGTTCCACTGATGGCGGGAGCGGGTCCAAGCTACCGGTGGTTAGGGCTCCAGAGACAGAAACCTCCTCACAATGCGGGCCGTATCGAGGAGTACTGCCTTTTGAATCTGGCCCTTGATCCAACTGCCTAACGAGAGCCTCAATAGATGTTGGTCGAGGCTCTTGGCTATCAGACCATTGGCCGATACGACAATCGGTACAATGACTGCCGAGTTCACATTCCACATGTCAACAACCTCGTGCGCCAAGTCGAGATATTTAATTTGTTTCTCTTTCTCAGCTTTCACGAGATTCCCGTCATGTGGAATGGTAACATCGACAATCATTGCGAGGCGCGCTAATCGATCTATCACCACTATATCAGGCTTATTGGCAACAATAGTCCTGTCAGTAATGATAGAACGATCCCAGTATAACGTGACATGGTCATTTTCAAGAACTGGGTCGGGCACATACTTATAATACGGTACCTCAGAATCTACAAGTTTATATTTCAAAGCAAGATGCTGGTGGAAGTCGTGGTGGCCTAGTGGTTAAAACACCAGCCTCTCAAGTATGGGAGTGCAGGTTCGATTCCAGGTCAGGCAAGTACCAATGTAACTTTTCTAAAGTTATATGTATTTTCTAAGTATATCTTGGACACCAATGACTGAAAGTGAAGGAAAACATCTTGAGGAAACCTGGACTTTTTAAGTCTGAAATCGCCAACCCGCATTGAGCAAGCGTGGTGATTACGCTCAATCCTTCTCTGTATGAGAAGAGACCTGTGCCCAGCAGTGGGACGACTAAAGGTCGATGATGATGCTGGTGGATGATCCTAGCTACTTGGTTATGCCTGTGCAAATACTCGCCGTTAGCTAATCGAGAGCAACCAGAGATAATATGTCTGATGGACTCACCCGGATGGTGACATGCCCGACACACGTCATTCGTCCCGTCCTTCATAATATATCTCCGGTAATTATTAGTCAAGATAACTTCGTCCATAATTGCACAGACGAAACCTTCAGTTTCCCCGAAAAGGTCACCGAATCGTAGCCAGGATACGGAAGCTAAAAAGTCAACATCGGGCTCATGAAGAGCCCGATAAAATCGCCCGTGAAGTTCCTTGCTTTGCCATACCAACTTGCGGTCATCTGTGGTAAGTATTATAGGCTTGGGCCAGTTCTCTTTCGCCATGGATAGCAGGGTAAGCCCCTTGTCTACTGTGACCACATCATGATGCATACCCACTACGGTTTTTAAAAAATATTCTCTGAGACTGCATACCTCTCGGTTGTGGAGGGTCTTCGCATTTAAAAAGCCTCGACCCCCGCACTTCCGCGGAATATACAGTCTCATCACCGATGATCGTGGGTGATGCATCCTGTTTGCTGTCAGCAGTGTACGGACCCTTCTATCCAGGGCGTCGAGTTCGGTCTGAGTCCATTTAAGTATGCCGAAAGAGTACATCAAAACCGGCATGACCTACCCGTTGAAGGCGCGCACCTTATTTCCACCCGAGAGAAGACTATTTAATACCTTCCTCAGGCGACCGAAGAAGCGCTCCTTCAACGATTGCTTCATGTCAGCATCGTTGATACCTAACGCTTCCGACATACCTAAATATTTATAGCTCTCGAATGAGGAGAGGGATCTAAGGTGTATGGAATCCGGGAGAGTAATTCCCTCGGATTCCATAATCTGCCCTCGCTTTACATGCATGACTGCACATTTGTCCACACCAAATTCCATTTTGATGCCACTACTAAAGGTTTCACTTACATTCAGTAGCTTCATCAGATGCAATTTATTGGGGGCAAAGAGTTTCAAATCATCCATGTAGAGGAGGTGAGATATGACCTGACCACCTCTCTTCAATCGATAACCCAGACCTGAATCCTCCAGCAGTGTGCTTAGAGGATTCAGAGCTAAGCAGAACCATAGTGGACTCAGACTGTCGCCCTGGAATATTCCCCGCTTAATCCATACAGGTTCATCGTTCCCCCGGACCCGTCGACTCCCTGGATAGCGAAGGACCGTCTTCCATTGCCCCATACACGACCTAAGGAAAGTGCGTAGAGTTGCATTAATTTTGTACAACTCCAGCACCCTCATAAGCCATGTATGTGGCACCGAATCGTAGGCCTTCTTATAATCTATCCAGCAAGTTGAGAGGTCTTTGCGGGATCGACGAACCCGCTGGTTGATGGCCATGTCTATGAGGAGAAGCTCCTTAGTACCGCGGGACCCGCTCTTACATCCATTTTGAGAGACAGACATGATGGAGTTGCTGTCAAGATGTTTGTTTATTTTAGTTTTCAAAATGGATGTAAGAACTTTATAAACCGTTGGTAAACATGTGATCGGCCTATAATTGTTGGGTACCGCGGTGCTACCTGATTTATGGAGAAGGTGGGTAATTCCAGTTGTTAAGAACTGGGGTAGCGAACCAGACTCTAAGGATGACTGAAATTGAGATGCCAAACAAGTGTGTGAACTACTTAGCCATTTTAGCCAAAAGTTATGCAGCCCGTCCGGTCCCGGTGATTTCCAATTCGGTAACGAACGGACTGCTGTGGTTACATCTATTGGTGTTATCAAAATGGTATCCATTTCTGGTATCATTTCACACACTTGCTCGACATCCTGTATCCAGTCACCCTCAACGTGACAGACGGGTGCTGACCAAATGCTGCGCCAGAATGCAGTCGTGGCGGCATCATCTGGGCGGCACACATCGGTCTCGTTTTGTTCAGATCGCTCCCAAGTTCTGTATACCCACCTCTCATCACTCTGGAACATGCGATTCTGCGTATAACGATCCACCCGCCGCTTATACCGACGTATACGGCTCGCCCATGCACAAACTTTTTGCTTCAGGAAGTCGATGCGCTCTGTGACATGTGATATGTATTCTCGAGGACTGATTCCTGTCCCCGAGAACGCCTGTCTCACAAAGCGCATCACTCTTGGTCGTGTATTGCCCTCCCTGAAGCAGTATAGTTTGCCGATGAGTACCCTGGCCCCATCGATACGACGCTCGATCCTGTGCTGCCAGGCTGGTACGGCTGGTTTTGGTCGGTTAGCTTCATCACAATTTGGGAACTTTATATTGGCTAATCGACATGCCGCTACAGCCCCGCAGAATAGGATCGAGTGTGTATCAATGAGATCCTCGCTGCTCTCGAAGACATTCTTGAGCTGCGAGTCCAAAGCACACACCAGCGCCCTATTCTTTTTGTGCATAGGTAGCCGTGGTAATCGTGGTCTAAGGTCTGTTGGAGTGGATCTATATTCGCGGAACGCATCCTCCAGTGTGCTCCTCAGTCGGTCGTTATACTGGCTACTTACTGTTTCAACCCTATCATCCTCTTCTTCTACACGATTGGACCGCGGCGGAACAGCATCAATAATTGACGCTTGTGCCGCGGTCTGTGTCAGAGTCGGGGCGATTTGGTTGCTCAGTACCTCTGAGCGCAGCCTATCAAGTGCGATATCGTCCAACCTGTGGTTGCGTTGGATGACCCGTACCTGATCCGACAGTCGTTGGGCCGAGACGTTGACAGTTGGTTCCAGTGCCTGAAACAAAGACAGCATCCTTTCACGGTACGCAGTGAGGTTAGTTCCCCCCTCTGTAGCCCCGTAATATGCGCGCATGACGTTCTCATTCATTGTTTGAGACCATCTCATGCGCTGCACAAAACCACCGACAGCGGGGACCCGGCTCGGGGCCGGATGGCCCCTAAGTCCCAAGCTCTTCGGTGGCCGGCCTCTCCCCTGCCGACGTACAGGTGTTGGCGACGTCGGCTGAGAGAAATACTCGTCGCTCGAGCTCGACGCAACTGCCGCGGTCGATGTCGTCACAGCGTTCACAATGGGGCTGGAGACCGGTGGCGGCGAGGCGGAGCTGAGCAACGAGTCCGGAGGTGGTGGGCGTGCTTTTCGTGTGGCTGATCGTGTCAACATCTTCAAGCTCTTGTGAATTGTTATAGTATATAAGACTGTGGAGGTGACATGACAGATGTCACTAGTTTTCTGTTTCTTGATGCAAGGTTTAATTTCATATTTTGTCTTGAAATTTATACTTAAATAATATGTTTTATTTTGGTTTTGATTTCCACATGTATATATATATGTAAACGGTTTCTAGTAATTTTATATATATTTAAATATTGAAAAGCTATCAAAACAGATGTTGACAGTGACGTTGTTGTTGCCATTTTTTTTTTATTATTATTATTATTAACTCTGTCTGTCTGTCTGTCGGTCTGTCTGTCTGTCTGTTACGCTTTCCCGCTTAAACCTCTCAACTGATATTGATGAAATTTGCCACAGACAATCTTTAGACCCCGAGAAAGAACATAGGCTACTTTTTATCCCGGAAAAATTTGATGTTCCCGAGGGAAATCTAAAAAGCGCGATATAACCGAACTCTACGCGGGCGAAGCCGCGGGCGGAAAGCTAGTTGACAATAATGTCATACAATACTATTCTGAAATATGCAATATTCACTATGTACAGATAAATTTTCATTTTTGTTCGCGTCTAACTCTGTGCCAAAAAAAACTGAGCGTTTCACGGTGTCCTACGTTTGGATATCCCAACGAAATAAACTTTCCAAAATAATATAAAACGATGTAAATACCTGTTGAGTTTGAGTGAGAAACCATACTTTTTGACACAATGAAAAATATCCAAACTTACGCCCAATTTACGATGATCTTAAATACTATTAAAGACGTTCTAGATGAGGGCTCAACTCGAAACGGTCCATTATAACAAGGCCGTCAAACGGTGTTAAATTCTCCAAGTCGGGGATCATGAAAAATTGGCATCGGCAATCAATTTAGTGCCTCGATCTTTGCTTTTCGGATTCATAACTAAGTTGAAACATCGATGAAATTATGATATCAGCAGTGTGAGTATGTCATCATCTGACCCTGAAGACTTAGGAGAAGTAATCCTGGAGTGGGCTGCATTCTAACTATTGCTAAAGAGTGATATTGACAGCGTATTGAGGCCCCCAACAAGGTGGACCGATGACCTGGTGAAGGTCGCGGGAAACCGATGGATGCTGACAGCACAGGACCGGCCATCGTGGAAAGCCTTGGGGGAGGCCTTTGTCCAGCAGTGGACCTCTCTAGGCTGAAGAAGAAGAAGATATTGACAGCCTTCGTGGCGTAGCAAGGAAGCTCGGATTCGATCCCCGCGCAGTGATATTTGCACTGGTCTAGTCGTGCCTCGGAAAGCACGTTGAGCCGTTGGTCCTGGTTGCCATAGGAACATCTAGTGGCAGTGGTTACGGGTTGTTGGAGTCCTCAAGAATCCAACTATTGGTCTAAATGCTTCGATATTGCATTCGGGTTGTGGAGGTCAGACGGCAGTCGCTTTATGGAAAATATCGAAGTTTGGCCAAAATCAGTAGTTAGAGTGGTAAAGCGGACCTCAGACTCCAAAGTGGAAAGGCTTCGGATGCAACTGGGATTAACGCTGAGATGATGATGATGCTAAAGAGTGCTCACTCTTAGCTCATTTCACTCACACTTCTCTTGGTGGTAGGCCATAACATCGGCTGCCGGCAGAAGTTACCACCCACCAGACAAAGTCTTGCCGCCAAGCGATTTTTCGTGTTCCGGCATGATATCTGGTGAAGCCATAAGGAGGACGGGTCTGAGTAGTTGTGTTGCAATGTGTGCCAGGTACCAAATGTTGCTGTGTCAGGGTTTGGTCGTGGAGGGTCTCTAGATCAACCCCCCCTTGAGCAGCATCGTTGGTCGTGTTGTTGGGTTTAACATTGCATCACCTCGCTCAACTGCCGTCTTCCTTCCTTTTCACTCAGTTTTTTTGAGTAAATTAGCTGTCAATAAACTAGCGTGCTCTAGAAGTTACCACCCATCAGACAAAGTCTTGCCGCCAAGCGATTCGTCGTGTTCCGGCATGATGTCCGGTGAAGCCGTACGGAGGACGGGTCTGAGCAGTTGTGTTGCGATGTGTGGCGGGTACGATGCGCCAAATGTTGTTGTGTGATATTGTGTCGCTTGCTATGCAAAATACATTAAATGCGTTTTAGCTGAAAAACCGCCCGAAGGAAGGTTAGGCCCTACGCCGACCGCGGCGTAATTTAGGCTGATGTGTCATACAGTACTTGAAATACACTGCGAGCGTATTTAGCCTACCTTTCGGCGCCGTACGTTCCGCGGATGTCTCGCGACATTTAACTACGCAAATTAGGTTCACCTACTTAAGTTCACTTACTAAACCCTTTGCTTGACTTGAGAACGGTTTCAGTCCCACTCAGGTCATCATTCCAGCAGAAAACGTTTCGGAAAGCCATGACTGGACTGGACATCTAACGAGTGAGTCACTACGTTTTTAGGGTTCCGTAGCCAAATGGCAAAAAACGGAACCCTTATAGATTCGTCATGTCTGTCTGTCCGTCCGTATGTCACAGTCATTTTTTTCCGAAATTATAAGAGCTATTAGGTACTGTTGAAACTTGGTAGGTAGATGTATTCTGTGAACCGCATTAAGATTTTGATGCAAAAATAATAATGGGGGGCTCCCCATACTTAGAACTGAAACTCATTTTTTTTTTGTTTTCAACTAACTCATACGTGTGGGGGTATCTATGGATAGGTCTTCAAAAATGATATTGAGGTTTCTAAAATATTTCCTTTTCTGAATCGAATAAAAGTGGAAGAAAGTTGGTCCTCTAACTTCTAAAATAAGAAAATCAAAAATAAAAAAATAACATATGATGTACATTACTATAAAAACTACCAACAAAAATTGTTTTAAACGAGATCTAGAAAGCAGTTTTTTTTAAACACCTCGTAAATCGTAAACCGCTTATTACCGCGTAATCTTTCATACAAATAACTTAAATCCTTTAATTTCATAAATCCATGCTACGGAACCCTGTGTGCGTGAGTCCGACACGCACTTGGTCGGTTTTTCTAGTTAGACAAACCGTTTTCGACCGAAATTAAAAATGTCACTGAGAAGGAAAAAAACGAGTGTTGCTTATAATGAATACTAAATATCTGACCTTGTTTAACGACTACGGTTTCCGTGGCTTAAGAGGCACCCTAAGCCATTATAGCGTCGGTCCCAATTGATATTCGTACATCTATAGGGGTATGAGGAACAGAGTCTATACAATATGTAAAGAAAACCCTGTCCGATCCGTGAAGGTATTGTTAGGTATCGATAACTGATTCTACTAAAGCCTACAAACCCGGGCTAAACATTAAAAAAAATCCCCTTAAAATATAAATATTATTTCGCAAAATGAGGTACCTTAGTAAACGTGCCGTATCATCATCATCATCACAGCGTTAATCCCAGTCGCATCCGAAGCCTTTTTCAGCTTTGGAGTCTGGGGTCCGCTTTACCATTCCAACTGCTGATATGGCTAAACTTCGACATTTTCCGTGAAGCGACTGCCGTCTGACCTCCACAACCCGAAGGCGACATCGAAGCAGTTAGACCAATAGTTGAATCTCATCCCAACAAAAAAAAGGTGAATAACCTATGAATAACCTAAATAGCTGGGATTAACGCAGATATGATGATGATTGACGTCCTCCGTGGCGCAGCGGTTAACACGCCTGCCTGCTACGTGGAGGCCCCGGGTTCGATCCCCGGCCAGGTCATGATGGAAAACGATCTTTTCCTGATTGGCCTGGGTCTTGGATGTTTATCTATATATGTATCTATTATAAATATAGTATCGTTGAGT
The DNA here is from genome assembly GCA_017933935.1 of Sesamia nonagrioides. NCBI lineage: Eukaryota > Metazoa > Arthropoda > Insecta > Lepidoptera > Noctuidae > Sesamia > Sesamia nonagrioides. Next base: position 334,511 of record JADWQK010000856.1, read on the forward strand.
TAGCATCCCATAACACAAGTTTCGAACTTACTTTGGGGCTAGCTCAATCTGTGTGATTTGTCCGTATGTATTGTCCGTATGTATTGAGGTTAAAACTTAATTATTAAGGTTAACGTGGAGATGGATTGTAGAGTCCGCTATTTTACAAAACTGCCAATTGTTATACAGTATGTTAAATAACAGAGGGCGTTCCCTTAAACTCGTTAATATATATCATTAATAGATTAAAATTAAAATATCAGCATAGAAAAATAAGCATAAAAAAAAACGAATAAAAAAAAAATCTAATTGGAAATAAATTTGAAACCTCCTGTTTTAAATCAAAATAGTAGCGTAGTATCATAAACAAATTGCGACCTTGCCGTCTTTCAAGTTCGCGTGTACAGTGTGTTTCTTTTACATGTCAATTTAAAATTTTTATTGAATATTTTCTTATTGGAAAAATTAAAAAAAAAAAAATGTTTTCGAATGGAAATATTTTTTTTAGCATGTATGTATGCTATACTATTTCGGGTTAACGGGAACGCCCTCTGTTAGTTAACATACTGTATAAAACAGTTCAGTTGTCTAAAACATCTGAACCACGACCAGCTGTTTTGAATAATTACTGAACTTGAAAACGCATACTTACCTTAACGTTTTTTCACTAACTAAATTTATAATATTAGTATGGATTATCCATACTAATATTATAAATGCGAAAGTATCTCTGTCTTTCTGTCTGTAAGGCTTTTACGCCAAACCTACTGAACCGATTGTAAATAAATTTGGTACACAGATACTCTACTGCCTGAGAAAGGACATAAGCTATATAACATCCCGCTATGACCAATAGGAGCAGAGCAGTAACAAAAAATGTTGCGAAAACGGGGGCAAACGCGGACGTACATATTGCTCCCATTATTTTAACAGGCGCTTATTTTATATTTCAACTGAGTTCTTTTGGTTTGAGGCTTAAGCGGGTGAAACCGCGGGGCACAGCTAGTATGGTAAATAATTTAATTTAACGTTTTGTGGTTTGTAATGTGTAATACAGTGAGGTGTTTTAACTGAACAGACGATATTTAGTGCTTGTTCCCCAACCAACATAAGTTCTCAACATTGCTTAACAAGATTTCACATTAAAAAAAACCGGCCAAGTGCGTGTCGGACTCACGCACAAAGGGTTCCGTACCATTGATTTATGAAATTAAAGGATTTAAATTATTTGTATGAAAGATTACGCGGTAATAAGCGGTTTACGATTTACGAGGTATTAAAAACAATACTACTTACTAGATCTCGTTCGAAACAATTTTCGTTGATAGTTTTTATAATAATGTACATCAGATCTTTTTTTAGATTTTACATTTTCTTACTTTAGAAGTTAGAGGGGGGGAACCTACTTTTTTCCATTTTGGAAGCGTCTGTCACGCAAACTATTCGGTTTAGAAAAAAAATATTTTAGAAACCTCGATATCATTTTTGAAGACCTATCCATATCTATGGGGTATCTACCCCACACGTGTGGCTTTGAAGAAAAAAAAATTGAGTTTCACTTCTAAGTATGGGGAGCCCTCATTATTTATTATTATTTTTTTTTTGCATCAAAATCTTAATGCGGTTCACAGAATACATCTACCTACCAAGGTTTCAACAGTATAGCTCTTATAGTATCGGAAAAAAATGGTTGTGACATACGGACGGACGGACAGACAGACATGACGAATCTGTAAGGGTTCCGTTTTTTGCCATTTGGCTACGGAACCCTAAAAACAGACAAAGTTCAATGGGTACCAAAAACATCATCCACATCCCTGTTAATGAGATAAGTGCCCAAAACGCTGGCCGCATTACCACGTTGGATGGCAAGACCGATTGTTTGGGCTAAAAATAGACTAGGCCTCTGGTCAAGTGAGGAGTCAGCTGACCCCTTGGCGATGTCCAGGGAGGTGTTTCAATCCCAAACGGTTTCTATTTCATACTCCCCTAACGAACCCCCCAGCGGAAAATGCCGCATTTTTCGCAATTTCATCCATTTCGTGTTTCCCTACATTTGGTAGCGAGCATCGATAAGTGAGTGCTTTACAGGGGTCAAAAGGTCAAAGTTCGTAGAAGGTGTTTTAGACTTTGTTTATTAGACTATTTTTGGTACAAATACTTGGATATTTAATTAATAAAGTAGATATATCTATATGTTTTTCTCCAAGTCGCACTTCACTGGTCTTTTTTTCTTTTTGCTCGGCTTAAGAGATAAGTAACCAACAGGTCCGCGTCTCGGCAAACGTAGCGCGGGACGCCCTTGGGCGAGATGGAGCGACGAGATCAAAAAGGTGGCTGGTAGTGGCTGGCGGAGAACTGCTCAGGATCGGGCTTGTTGGCGTGCCATGAAGGAGGCCTATGTCCAGCAGTGGACGAGTAGGGGCTGATGATGAACCAACAGGTTAATTACGTAACACACTACCAGTAACAATGCGAACGCGAATACGAATATCTAAAGGCAGTCGTTACGGGTTGTTGGAGCCCTCAAAAGTCCAACAATTTGTCAACTGCTTCAATATCGCCTTCGGGTTGTGGAGGTCAGACGGCAGTCGCTTCACGGAAAATATCGAAGTTTAGCCAAAATCAAAAATCAAAATCAATTTTATTTGTATAACATAGGTAGTGAATACAGTTCTTAAATTTATGTTTAGGTATGTTATGCTAAGAAGCGTACAAATATAAATAAATGCATGCAAAACATTAAAGAAAATTTTAGTCAATCATGCTAGAGGCAAAAAACAAATTATTAATTATATAATGTCGAAATGAAACTAAATGCTAGAGGCAAAAAACAAATTATTAATTATATAATGTCGAAATGAAACTAAATAATGATAAATGAATAAAAACAAAGTCATAAGTGTCACAATACGGAGTAATTTCGCTAGTCAAAATAAATAAGTCTCATTAATTTGTCATTTAGGAATTCATCAGTTGTATAATAACATTTCTCAATTAATAAATGTTTTAATTTGGTTTTGAATTGCATAACATTCAAATTTTTTATGCCAACTGGTAATTTGTTGTAGATGCGCGGTGCCATTCCTAAAACACTCTTTTTTACTAAAGCAGTATTATAACGCTGATTTTTTAAACTATTGGCATATTGGCTACGAATTGTAACATCTCGTGACGTTGACACCGTCTCAAACAATCTTATGTTTGTCTTGACAAAAACACTAATTTCATAAATGTACAATGATGGTAAGGTTAAAATTTTCAGCGACTTAAAAATGGTACACAGCTATCGTTAATTCTCAGACCACACATCGATCTTATGCACCTTTTTTGTGCCTTAAATATGACATCTTTATCAGTAGAGTTTCCCCAAAAAATAATGCCATATCGCAAAATGGAGGCTACTAAGCCATGATATGCAACGAGTAGCGCATCCATATTTATTTTTCTAGCAATTTGGAAAAGTGCGTACGATGATCTATTTACTTTTTTACTTAGGTCATCTACATGGGCCTTCCAGTTCAGTTGGTTATCTAGTAATAAACCTAAGAATTTTGCTACTTTAACTTCTTCAATTTCGTAGTTACTATATCTGATATTTACTTTTGGTGCTGCAGTTCTTTGATGATAGTGCATTATTTTCGTTTTTTGTAAGTTTATAACTAAATTATTTTCATTAAGCCAAGTAATTATGTCTGATAAGGTAGTATTTATGTCATCTTGATACATATTGCGATTAATACATTTGACTATGGCAGTAGAGTCATCCGCAAACATCACCATTTGATGTCGAGTCACATTTGGGAGATCATTTATGTAGACTAAGAAAAGCAGTGGCCCAAGGACGCTACCCTGTGGGACACCAAACTTTACCAGTCTAGGATGAGAAAAGAAACTCTTTTCAATTTTTGTTTTTTTAGCTTGTAGCCAAATCAGCAGTGCGACTGGTAAAGCGGACCCCAGACTCCAAAGCTGAAAAAGCTTCGAATGCGACTGGGATTAACGCTGAGATGATGATGATGACAGTAGAACACGTCTACTCGAAGAGTCATCGGTTCTACAGCTAATATGGCCGGCCTATTGCCACTTTAGTCAATGTTAAAGAAATGTGTATTCTTTCGTTATAAAAAAGATTGTTTATATTACGGGAATTAACCTCCAGATACCTCCTTTATGGAGGGGGTAACTATTTTTCTCAATAGCCACCTCGCCTTTTGCCTGCCTTTTCTCAGCTATGATTGGGTCGGCTTTACAGTTGGATTCAGCTGAAAACCAGTATTTTACATAGCGAATGACTTGCCCATGTGATACCGGGCATAAAATGGTACCAACAAATATCCTCTCGTGGGTGTCGTAAGAAGCGACTAAGGAAACTCTCACCAGGGAAGCGGTTAGCAGCGCTTCTCCTGTGGAATATCAAATTACTGCGATCCCCAACCCGCCTGCAAGGGTAGGGATTATAGCAATACTCCCCAATGGAATGAAAGCCTTGGGGGAGGCTTTTGTCTAGCGGTGGACCTGTAGCTGAGAAGGAGAAGACGACTGCCTATATTAACTCAACAGCCAAATCACTTGTTAAAACGATACTTGTTAGTAAAACTGGTGGTCAGACTTTCAGGCATCTGAAGACTTAAAACTACTGTCAAAGATCTGCAAATGACAGGCGGGACCAACGGCTTAAAGTGCTTTCCGAGTCATGGATCTTCTTCTTCTACCTATAGAGGTCTAAACTGCTGGACTAGGTCTCCCCAAGGCTTTTCACGATGATCGGTCTTGTGCTGCCTGCATCCATCGGCTTCCCGCGACCTTCACCAGGTCATCGGACCACCTTGTTGGGGGCCTCCCTACGCTGCGTCTTCCGGTACGTGGCCGCCACTCCAGAAACTTACTGCATCATCGGCCATCGGTTCTGCGAGCAATGAGCCGCGCCCACTGCTATAGTTTAGCGACTCGAAGAGCTATGTCGATGACTTTGGTTCTGCTGCGGGTCTCCTCATTTCTAATTTCATTGCGCAGAGAAACTCCGAGTCCAATCGCCCTTTGTGTGACTCTGAGCCTTCGTATGAGGGTCATTGTGTGTGACCACAATATTCAGTTCTGTAAGTCATCATCATCCACGAGGCATGGAAACCCATCTAAGAACATGAAAAAATAACTTACTACTTAACAACGAAAAATTCGGAAATGAAACATAAACACCAAATGATTATATGAAACCGAGAAATATGAGCTTGAATAAGAAAAAAAATGGTGCGTTTAACTCACATAGCTACCGAATACGAAAATAATGTGTTGCTAACACGCATCGAACCAATTTACTGTTTATCAAACAACCACGAAGTTCAAACTAACTTTATTTTTTATTTTGTGTTAAAATAACTTTGTATACTTAGCTTAACTTAGCTCTTATGATGGCTGTGGTATCAATACTTAGGCCGCTGCCTCGAATCTTGCGGGCAGCGGGGCGGCGACGGCGGCGGCGAGTGAGCGGCAAGATCTTATACGTAAAATCAAATGGACCCGTTCTCGAAAACAGCGGCGCGGCAGCGGGGCGGTGGCGAGCAGCGAGCGGTGTACTTCTCGCGTTCGAATATTGCGGGCAGCGGGCGGCCCGCGAGCGGTGATCGAGCGTTAGGAATAAATTTGAATGAAAAAGATGTTGCCGCCATTGTTCAGACACAATTGTGAACACAACACTACGCGGCTATAGTGACGCGCGATCTGCCCGCTAGTTTCGAGAATGGGTCTTCGATGCCCGCCCGGCTCCCGCGCCGCTGCCGCCGCCGCCCCGCTGCCCGCAAGATTCGAGGCAGCGACCTTAATATTATTATAAATCGGAAAGCGAGTTTGTTTGTTCCGCTTTCACGTTGTAATTACTGAACCTGATTTAGGACATTGCTAAAATTCCATACATTGAATGCCCCAGAATAGACAGCAATAAGAAAATGCTAGTTGTGTTTGGAATGATTCATGTAATCATATCAGGTATTTGTTGATACACGGACAAGCTTAGGAACCGAGTATCAAACTAAAATGTGTTTGATTTTGAGGTTATGTAATCGTAAAGAAAACTGAATAGATTTATTATTTCTTTTACGTTTAGTAAGAAAATGAATGTAATCATCAAATGTGTAAATAATACAAGTAATTTATAGTCTAGCCTTTTACCAATTATTTTGGGGTCAGCGTCCAGTCTAACCGGACGCCGCTGAATATCAATGTTTTACATGGAGCGACTGCCATCTGACCTTCACAACTGTTACTCGTGTAATCCAGTAACAAAAGTGAACACTCACTACTCTGCACAAAGGCAAGGAAGCGAGTAACAATTTTTTTTTTGTTTATTTCTTTCCGGTCTTCTGAACGGAAAAGGCAAAGGCATAGTACGCCATACAGCCTAGTCTTTAGTAATTTTTTTCTTGAGTAAGTTTCTATCCTAACTTATCCTAGTTTATCCTAACTTATCCTAGCTTAACTTAACTAATCTATCTCCTTTCTTTTCCTGCGTGAGGCCGACAAGAAAGAATTTGGAGTAAGGACATGATGTGGCCACTGTGCTACATTATTTCACTGTTCTTTATAAATTATTCACTGAATGCACTTTTTACTACATAAATCACGCGATTTTATTTAGTAAACGACACTATAAATAATTTTAAAAGTCCAATGAAAAATGAGCGTGACACTCATCCCGCCAAAAAAAAAAATAATCGCGAGTAACAAACATAACAAAACAATTGGAGATGTCACTCATTTCCGCATCTGTAGAATCGATACCGCTATTTGAACTAACGATTTGAGAATCGATTTTGTTTAATATCGATAAAAACACTATTATTACGCTATTTTACAGATTGCGTTTAATGTATTTTGATAACAAATGTAGTCATAATAATAAAAAAATGCATACATTAAATAAAACTTCATGTTTTTTAATTCATAAATACAATTATTAAACTATCGATTTCGTAAAAACAAGAAGCAACATCTCTAAAGCTCTTGACATGGCAGCAATTTATATGACAGACAAATTGTTTAGTAGTTACAAGGCTTTTAATTATTCGTTTTAAACCCACGCTTGTCCGTTAACTATGGATATTTGCTTAAAATATAAAAAAATGAAAGAAAAATTATAATGCAGGACATTTATTTGTCCATGCTGGGGCGAATTTCGGCGATCTCCTTTTGCAGACGAAAAGTTAGAAGTCCGGATTAAATAATCGGGTACTTTTAATTCCGGAAAAATTTGATATTCCCGAGGGTAATCTAAAAAGCGCGATATAACCGAATTCAACGCGGGCGCAGCCGCGGACGGAAAGCTAGTACAGAATAAGTTAACATTATTTTTTAATGATTATAAACTAGTGCTTGACTGCTATCCCGCCTGATGGTAAGCAGTGATGCAATCGTTGATGGTAAATCGCGCTAGTTTATTAAGCCTATTCACTTAAAAAACTTAGCAAATAGGAAGGAAGACGGCAGTTGAGCGAGGTGATGCAATGTTCAACCCAACAATAAGACGTGTCATATAATTAAGGCTACCGTATGAATATTATGTAAAATATCAGTGGTAGGCCATAACATCGGCTGCCGGCAGAAGTTACCACCCACCAGACAAAGTCTTGCCGTCAAGTGATTCGTCGTGTTCCGGCATGATGTCTGGTGAAGCCGTACGGAGGACGGGTCTGAGCAGTTGTGTTACGATGTGTGCCGGGTACGATGCGCCAAACGATGTTCTGTCGTGGAGGGTCTCCACATCAATGTCCCTCTGGCATAACATCGTTAGTCGTGTTGTTGGGCTTAACATTGCATCACTTCGCTGAACTGCCGTCTTACTACTGTTCACTCAGTTTTTTGAGTGAATAAACTAGCGGCTCTTAATAAACTAGCGCGCTTTAAAATCAACGATTGCATCACTGCTTACCATCAGGTGGGATTGCAGTCAAGCGCTAGTTTATAACTATAAAAAAAAATGCACGAATCGATTGGTCAGGTTAAGCAAGGCTTGCCGCGGTTAGGCTATGGATGGGTTGACCATGTTTACATAAAACTCCATTTGGTACGATTGGTACCTGGTCCCAACATAGTTGAAAACAATTTGGTGAAAATTCAGTTTAAAAAACCTTTTAAAAGCACTTTCCATTTATTTCACGCCGGACGATTCTTTTGATAATGGTTTTAGACTAGTGCATTCCCGTAATCTGATTGAGCTGCTGAAAGTTTTTAAAAACGTTTAGTTTTGTTGCTAATTCGTACTTCGTAGCGTAGCGATAGCGAACGCGGCGGCTGCGCAAGGAGGCGCAATTTCGAACTCCGCGCAGTGCAAATATTTGTATGCATAAATATGTAGGTATATTTGCACCGGTCTGGTTGTGCCTCGGAAAGCACGTTAAGCCGTTATTCCCGGTTGCCACCATACAAACATGTAATGACACTCGTAACGGGTTATAAGAAAGAAATAAAATAAGAAAATACGTTTATTCAGCACAGACTTAAAGACACACAATACATCTAGCATAGACATACATCAAGTAGCAACAAAATAAACAAAAGACATCAAAAACCATTGATATAATATTAAACAGATATGATATGCTTTAACAAATTAACCAAAATAAATGTGCCGATCGGAGCAGCAGCACACACATGCAATTTTTTTATTGTGCGTACATTTCACACGTTGGCACAGTTTGAGTGAGATGGGGCGCTATCTAAAGCATAGAGAAGAAAAAGATGGCTAGTGTTTGTCGTTTGCGCTTAAATAGAATCGACGAAACCTAAAGCGACTTGCTGGACTTACCTCCTTTTGTACGCTTCATTTTCAGTGCGCTAGTGACGTATCTACCTTGGTTTAATATTATATCAATGTGAAAAACCAAATAAAAAACCAAACAAAAAGTAAAAAAATCCTGTTTTAAAAATACCAGCAAAATGTGCCTCGTGGCTGCACCAAAAAGGCCCAGTTCAGCAAAAATGCCAGACAACAAGTGCCTGACGCTGGTTTTCAACTTGGTCAACTGAACCTGATGTGAGATGAGGTGGCGAATATTAGAGCCCTCAAAAGTCCAAAATTGGTCTAACTGCAATGATTCGATATCGCCTTCGGGCTGTGGAGGTCAGACGGCAGTTGCTTCACGAAAAATATCGAAAGTTTAGCCAAAATAAGCAGTTAGACTGGTAAAGGGGACCCCAGACTTCAATGCTGAAAAAGCTTCGGATGCGCGGGGATTAACGCTGAGATGATGATGAGTTTTGCTGGTAATACAGTAGCCGCGCGCTGCGATTTCACCTGCGGAACTTTCAAACCAGCAGGAACATAGGATTTTTTTTTTATTAGTTATAAACTAGTGCTTGACTGCAATCCCGCCTTATGGTAAGCAGTGATGCAATCGTTGATGGTAAAGCGCACTAGCTTATTAAGTCTATTCACTCAAAAAAACTAAGTGAATAGGAAGACAGACAGCAGTTGAGCGAGGTGATGCAATGTTTAACACAACAACACGACCAACGATGCTGCGCCAGAGGATGATCTGGAGACCCTCCACGACTAAACTCCCGACACAACAATATTAGGCACATCGTACCCGGCACACATCGCAACACAACTGCTCAGACCCGTCCTCCGTTATGTTATGTTATTTCTGGTTATAAACTATCTGTGTGCCAAATTTTTTCCAAATCCGTTCAGTAGTTTTTTCGTGAAAGAGTTAACAAATATCCGTCAACTCACAAACTTTCGCAATTAAAAAAACTGGTGGAATTTTGGGGGTTCGAGGGAATTGCCTGATTCAAATCCCCCTATCTCCGTTCCATCATCTGACGACCCGTCGTACGGCGAGTTTCCACCCTTACGTTGTTAACACCACTACGATCCGGATCCACTACGGTCTTTTATACCGCGTACATCGAGGGACTGGAACAATTTGCCGGGAGCGGTCTTCCCGTCTGATTACAATTTAAGTGTCTTCAAGGCTAGAGTGAATAGGCTATTAATAAATTAGCGCGCTTTACCATCAACGATTGCATCACTGCTTACCATCAGGCGAGATTGCGATTAAGAACTAGTTTATAATGTAAAAAAAATGTCAAACAAATATCAAATTCATTTCAATAGGGATTATATTGATTTCAGAATAGAAAAAAAAACATTTGTTGTTGTAGCGAAAACTTTACTTTATTTTGTAGGAAATAAGGTTATTTTTCCAATAATTCATATTTAGGGTCTAGAATTCGGCATCAAAACATAACCCGTTGGTTGATCTCAAGTTACAACCTTCGACCCTTTGGACCTTTATGGTAATCCGCCCAGCCTTCACCCTTCAATATTGTTATCGGCTTCTAGTAGGTAAAATCAGATGTGAAAAAAGTAAGAAAAACCAGCCAAGTGAGTTTGACCTGCTCAGGAATCATCATTATCAACTTTTTCTTTTATCGTCCCACTGGTGGGCACGGGTCTCCTCTCATAAAGAGAAGGATTGAGCGTAAAACCACGCTTGCTCAATGCGGGTTGGCGATTTAAGACTTATAAAGTCCAGGTTTCCTCAAGATGTTTTCCTTCACCTTTTAGTCAGTCATTGGTGTCCAAGATATACCTAGAAAGTACATATAACTATAGAAAAGTTACATTGGTACTTGCCTGACCTGGAATCGAACCCGCGCACTCATACTTGAGAGGCTGGTGTTTTAACCACTAGGCCACCACGACTGGCTAGGCCACCAGGAATGTGTATATGAAATTATTCGCATCCGCAGCTTTTCCAGCTTTGGAGTCTGGGGTCCGCTTTACCAGTGTAACTGCTGATTTTGGCTAAACTTCGATATTTTTCCGTGAAGCGACTGCAGTCTGACCTCCACAACCCGAAGGCGCTATCGAAGCATTGCAGTTAGACTAATTGTTGGACTTTTTGAGGGCTCCAACAACCCGTAATGACTGCCATTAGATGTTCGTATGGCAACCGGGACCAACGGCTTAACATGCTTTCCGAGGCACGACCAGACCAGTGCAAATATTCATATTCATGCATACAAATATTTGCACTGTGCGGGGATCGAACTCGCACCTCCTTGCGCAGCGGCCGCGTTCGCTACCGCTACACCACGGAGGCTGTCCTCCTCCCTAGCTACTCTCCCCTGACATTTTGACATCATCTTGTGTGGGGTACTGTACGAGCCAATAATGCTCATACAGCAAAATACTATTGTATATAGAGTGAACTTCAACACAATGTAAAACAGTCGTAAATATACCTCCGTCACGCGGTCAGGTGTAAATAAAACAAGTGCGGCTCAATACTGGTGGCTTTAGTGTGACTCATTACCTATAACAACTCTGGGGTATCGTCAACGGAGAAAAACCCCAACAGGTACGTTAAGCTCGCATAAATCCTGTCAAATTAAGATACTCCATAGACAGTTTAGACGCCATTATAAACATGGCGACCAAAAATACGCCAATATACGTCAGGAGCGCACTAATTTGACAAGTCTAAACTAACAGATTATCTTATGGCCTTTTCTTAAACCATACTAATATTATAAATGCGAAAGTAACTCTGTCTGTCTGTCTGTCTGTTACGCTTTCCCGCTTAAACATCCCTCAACCGATTTTGAGAAATTTGGCACAGGCAATCTTTAGACCCTGAGAAAGGACATAGGCTACCTTTTACTGAAAAATTTGATGTTTCCGAGGGAAATCTAAAAAGAGCGATATAACCGAATTCCACGCGGGCGAAGCCGCGGGCGGAAAGCTAGTGGAATATAGATACAAATAGGCATTGGACTTAAAACCTTTTATCCCGGAAAAATTTGATGTTCCCGAGGGAAATCTAAAAAGCGCGATATAACCGAACTCCACGCGGGCGAAGCCGCGGGCGGAAAGCTAGTGGAATATAGATACAAATAGGCATTGGACTTAAATTTCGTTTAGCTTGTTAACTAGGTAATCGGGGCCATTGGCTGCTGCGCTGCGTGTTGCGGGTTCGATTCCTGCACGGAACAAATATTTTTATGACCTGCAAGTAGTTGTTCCGTGTCTGTCTGTTTGTGTATGTGAGTTTATATGTTTGTAAACTCACCCACGATACAGGAGAATTTTCTAGTGTAGGGCACGCTTTAAAAAAAATAAAAGTAAAGGACCGATGGTTTAAAGCAGCGGTCGGCAACCTTTTGACAGGCAAGGGCCACAAGGTAGCAACATAAACTTAAGACGGGCCGCAGTCATGATATTAACTCGTCAAACTAAGAAGGCAAGCTGGCACAAAATTTTATAAGATAACTAGCTTTCCGTGACTTCGCCCGCGTGGAATTCGGTTATATCGCGCTTTTTAGATTTCCCTCGGATGTATCTTTTTTTTTTCAATAAAAGGTAGCCTATGTCCTTTCTCAGGGTCTAAAGATTGTCTGTGCCAAATTTAATCAAAATCGGTTAAGAGGTTTAAGCGGGAAAGCGTAACAGATAGACAGACAGGCAGAGTTACTTTCGCATTTATAATATTAGTATGGATGGATGGATTTATCAGATCTTATGAAAGCATCTTTAGACTGGAGATCCATTCCGTTCATTTATAAATGACTCTGTACAGACGACAGCAGATCAAGCTACCCTTAACTCTAAATCTAATAAAGAAATCCGACAGATTGTAGTAGCTTGATGTGCTGTCGTTTGTACATCCTCATCATTACACGAATAGGGTTTGTAACTTATTAACAAAATATTCATGGGCCGCAAGCAAGACGTACATGGCCGGATGCGGCCCGCGGGCCGCAAGTTGCCGACCGCTGGTTTAAAATACTTATTGCACACGGAGCAATGTCGGTATGTCGGTATGTGTAGAGGGCCGCCCATCCACCAACTAACCGCAGTAAGCATAGCTGACCCTGATAGATCAACCTGACTGGCCGTATTTTTGTTTTCCACCGTTATCACATACTAACCAAAATTCTCGGCATAAAGGTGTAAACACAAACTCCTAGACGGCTATCCATTCGATCACGGCCAACTAAATGAGGGTAGAATTTTTAACAAGGCATATCGGGTGTCCGTGAATTGGAGCTCCCACCCTACTTTCAGGGAGCGCTCACATAAATTTCTGTAGGGTGGAGGGCCCAACTCTCGACCTCAGCTAGCAATTATGAAGGGTATTAGTTTGAAGTTTAAATTTGCTACCGTCAAATTTCGGTGGACATAGTTTATGTAGAGAATGTTGAACATTATGGTATCGTGTTTATATTGCGTAGTTTTATTACAAAGACTAGTTCTTGACCGTGATGTTTGTTTGAAAACTTTATACATTTGTTTAGGACTAAGAACAACTACATTTAGTTTTTGCCTGCGACTTCGTTCGCGTTGAGATCGAAAATTATTGTTACGGGAAAAAAGTAGCCTATGGCCGGCCCTGGAATGTATTCTTCATCTCAAAAGTTTAATTAAACCTGTTCATAAGTGTTGGCATAAAAATTGCCTATTTTACTCCTTAAGTCGCATTAAAATCGGCCCAGCAGTTTTGAAGTTTAATCAATAAACACACTGACGTTAATGGGAGTACCCAGGGGGAAGGCAGGGGGCAGCAAGGAAATCTCGCAGGACATGTATGAACTGCCCTAATTACTAAACGCAGTAGACACTGACAAAATGTACATTACGATATAATTTGTGTCACCTGGCCACTTTGGATTCAGTGGAGAGACGTGCAAAGAGGCTGATTGGTGACCCTGATCTAACTCGAGTTGGTGTCCAAAGCACAGGCGTAGAGTAGCCAGCCTTTCGGTGTTCTATAGGATGCATTTCGGGGAGTGTGCGAGGGAATTGCATGATTTAATTCCCCCATCTCCGTTCCACCAGCGGACGACCCGTCGTACGGCTGGTTTCCACCCTTACGTTGTTAGCACCACTACGATCTGGACGAAGCGTTTCGCCTCCTCCTTTATACCGCGTACATCGAGGGACTGGAACAATTTGCCAGCGGCGGTGTTTCCGTCGGACTACAATTTGAGTGTCTTCAAGGCTAGAGTGAATAGGCTCTTAATAAACTAGTGCGCTTTACCATCAACGATTGAGTCACTGCTTACCATCAGGCAGGATTGCGGTCAAGCGCTAGTTTATAATGTATAAAAAAAAAAAAAAAAAATTAGGCAAGACACGACAGGGCAAGAACACGACCAACGGATGCTGCGCCAGAGGGAGATTGATCTGGAGACTCTCCACAACCAATCTCCCGACACAACAACATTTGGCGCATCGTACCCGGCACACATCGCAACACAACTGCTCAGACCCTTCCTCCGTACGGCTTCACCAGACATCATGCCGGAACACGACGAATCGCTTGGCGACAAGACTTTATCTGGTGCGTAGTAACTTCTGTCGGGAGCCGATGTTATGGCCTACCTTGAGAAATATTATTCGTTATCAACTTGCATCCTTGAATTGCTGGTAAAGTCGAGAGCATTTGAAGCTTTTTACTTATAGTAGGAGCTCTTTTTTGGCGTGGTCGAAGTCATAAAATGACCTCTCCCGCTTTGGGCGGCGTGGAAGGGCGTGTCAGACTTTTGCTGAAATACATAATAATATCCACCTACACTCTACTGTTACGATAGTCTGCAAGTGTTATTAAAAACGTTAACATGAGTTTTTTTTTTTTAATATTTATAAACTAATGCTTGACCGCAATTCCGCCTGATAATAAGCAGTGATGCAATCGTTGATGGTAAAGCGCGCTAGTACATTAAGCCTATTCACTCAAAGAAACTGAGTGAATAGGAAGGAAGACGGCAGTTGAGCGAGGTGATGCAATATTAAACCCAACAACACGACCAACGATGTTGTGGGTAGAGGGAGATTGATCTGGAGACCTTTCACGACCAAACTCTCGGCACAACGACATTTGGCGCATCGTACCCGGCACACATCGCAACACAACTGCTCAGACCCGTCCTCCGTACGGCTTTACCGGACATCATGCCTGAACACGACGAATCGCTTGGCGGCAAGACTTTGTGTTACTTGCGATAGTAAGAAAATACAAAGGAACTACAAATTTCCTTACATTATTGCCATGTTTCTGACGTAAGCCTCGAATCCCTTGTTGATGAACTAAACTAATTTTACGCCCAGTGCATCTTTTCCTTTCTGGTTCATTTAGAAAAGGACAGAAGATAAGGCCGCCCATTACATATATTGTTATGTTGAATGTATTCGACAGCCTCCGTGGCGTAGCGATAGCGGACGCGGCCCGTTTCGATCCCCGCACAGTGCAAGTATTTGTATGCAGAATATGAATATTTGCACTGGTCTGGTCGTGCCTCGGAAAGCACGTTAAGCCGTTGGTCCCGGTTGCCATACGAACATCTAGTGGCAGTCGTTACGAGTTGTTGGAGCCCTCAAAAGTCCAAAACTTGGTCTAACTCTAACTGCAATGCTTCGATGTCGCCTTCGAGTTGTGGAGGCCAGATGGCAGTCGCTTCACTGAAAATGTTGAAGTTTAGCCATATCAGCAGTCAGTCCAACTGCTGCTACGATTGCTACGCTGGCTACGATGGCTACGCTTGCTGGGTGGCAATCTTTTCATACTGGAACATCTCCGTGCTTTAGTAAGTACGTTAAACCGCTGGTCGCTGCTGTTATTTGTGGATTTGATAATGACAGTTGATAAAACAGCCTCCCTACTGCTATCTTGCTGCGGTCGGTTCTTGGATGGAATTGATTATCTTTACTAAAGTAAAAAGTTTTTTGTGAATCTCATAAGTCCAACAGTTGGTCTAACTGCAATGCTTCGATATAGCCTTCGGATTATGGAGGTCAGACGGTCGTCGCTTCACGGAAAATATCGAAGTTTAGCCAAAACCAGCAGTTGGACTTGTAAAGCGGACCCCAGACTCCAAAGCTGAAAAGGCTTCGGATGCGACTGGGATTAACGCTGAGATGATGATGATGATGATGATGTTATTTTGAATGTATTGTTAATCAATGTATGTGATTTTTTTTTATAAAATAAAGGATACATAATTATTTTTTGTATATGCGAAACCCGACACACGTGTCCAGTATTTTTAAGTAAATCTATGGACAAAATTTCAAAAAGATATACTTAAAAATAAATATAGTTTAACAAACTAAATAAACATGCTTTTAAAGAATATCAAACTAAAAAGTTAAAAATAATTAAAAAAAAAAGCGTGAGTCGCTTTGTGCCATCATCATCATCAACCTTTTTATCGTCCCACTGCTGGGCACAGGTCTCCTCTCATACAGGAAAGGATTGAGCGTAATCACCACGCTTGCTCAATGCGGGTTGGCGCCATAATTTTTGTATATTAAGCGCCTCACGCTTTTTTTAAATTATTTTTTACTAAAAAGTTAAAAATAATTTAAAAAAAAGCGTGAGGCTCAAACTCAAAAAACATGCTTTTAAAGAATCTCAAACTAAAAAGTTTGATATTCTTTAAAAGCATGTTTTTTGAGTTTTTTAAACTATATTTATTTCCAACTTTTTAGTTCGATATTCTTTAAAAAAAAACGAACTAACGAACGTATTGAAAACGGTGGGACATTTTACAGTAATGAGCCGCTCACTCGTAGTCCAAAGAGTTAGAGACGGACAAACAAACAAGCAAGCAAGCAAGCAAGCAAACTTACAAGTGAAGCTAATAAAAAGCATGTAAAAAAACAACTTAATGAAGTAAAAACTTCACAGAAACAGTAATAACAACAGGGGATTTAAACTGTATAAATAGACGATTGTAACAAAGATGCTATCGCTACTCAGCGCTTACGTCGAATGCGGGGCGCTGCACGGGGAAGCGGGATAGGGGTCAAATTCCAGCGAAGTGCACAGTTAACTTGCGCAAACATACAAGTGAAGCTAATAAAAAGCATGTAAAAACCACGAAGTTATGAGCTTGTTATCTCACTTGTTTGTCTCAACAAAAATATGGTAATGCACCGCTCGACCGCCCGCGCCTGCAGCGGCGCGTCGTAGGTCTCACTGTGCGTCTAGTACTATGATCTACCGTCAGCTGTGTAGCACGCTCGGTAGCCACACTGCAACAATTTCTAAATATATTTGGGAAAAAATATAATATGGTGTAAAAATTATTGGAATCGATTGAGTTGCTTAACTTGAACAAACTGTTTTCAGATTTCATATAAAGAAAAACTAATGTTGCATATAAATGAAAAAAATATTTTTTTTCTCCATTTCATTAAAAAAAAGATAAAAGATAACTTATTAGTTTAAGCCTGTCAAATTAAGACACTCCATTGACAGTTTAGTTTAGACGTAATTTAAAACATGGCGCTTAAAATTACTTACGTCAATTTGCGTCAGACGCGGACTAATTTGACAGGACTAAACTAATATAAATCTTCTGTCCTTTTCTCGCTGGTATAGAAAGAATAAGATACACTGAACTGAAGTTCAGTTTTTAGTATCAACCTTATGCCATTGACATAAGGTTCAACATTTTCCATCACACTTTAAAAATTGATACCAAACATTCCGTTTCACGTTTCTTAAATTCAAATCATAATAAAAGTGTCAGCACACTACGAAGGTCAATAACTTTCCACGTTTCTAACCAATATCACGATAAAGTGGTGTGTTTATTTAAATTTAAATTCCTTTTTTTTTATAAATTATTAGCTGTTGCCCGCGACTCAGTCCGCGTGGACTTCAGTTTACAGCGCGCGGTGGTTCCCGTAAATTAAAAAGAAGCTATGAACGAAAAGATGTGAATTATATGCAATCAGCCCATGAATACAGATAAAGTCACAAGCAAATGCTAGTAATATATATATATATATATTCAAAATGTACAAGTAAAACGCTTTAAAATGATACCAAACATGGCATATTTATCTTAACTTTTTTTTTACTCTGTATGTTTTGTCCGATAGAGGGCGCCACATTAGATTTTGTGAAATCCTATATAGCCTATAACCAGCGGACAATTAAGACACTTCTAATGATATGTCATTTGTCGAATTCTGATAAGTAGTTTAGAAGTTACAAGGGAACAGATGAACATTTATACATACATAGCCTGTCAAAATCATAACCCTCCTTTTGCTTTGCTGTAGTCGGGTAAAAAGAGCTCACTTGATATAAAATAAGCGCCTGTTAAAATAATGAGAGCAACATTTTTTGTTACTGCTTTGCTCCTATTGGTCATAGCGAGATGTTATATAGCCTATGTCCTTTCTCAGGCTCTATACTATCTGTGTACCAAATTTCATTACAATCGGTTCAATAGTTTTGGCGTGAAAGCCGGACAGACAGACAGAGATACTTTCGCATTTATAATATTAGTATGGATAAACTAGCATTTGACCGCAATCATCGCGATTGTAAGCAGTGACGCAATTGATGATGGTAAAGCGCACTAGTTTATTAAGAGCCTATTCACTCTAGCCTTGCCATTTCCTCGATGTACGCGGTATGAAAGAGGAAGCGAAACGCTTCGTCCAGATCGTAGTGGTGTTAATAAAGTAAGGGTGGATACTCGCCGTACGACGCGACGGGTCGTCTGATGGTGGAACAGAGATGGGGGAAGTAAATCATGCAATTCCCTCGCACACTCACCAAAATGTATCCTATATAACACCGAAAGGCTGGCTTCTCCACGCGAGATAGGATTAAATAACCCTTCCAATATGGTTTGATATTATCCAATAAAGCCGTGGCCTTGGTATGTATACAACGTATAACAAAAAGGGTATATACATACCAAGGGCATGGCATCTTTAGATGATATGAAACGATATCGGAAGGGTTTCAACTCAAAATAAAATACTCAAAAAATTGGTACCAAATTTTCGGTTTCGTGTGTTTCTTAAAATCAAATCATAACAAACGTGGCAGCACACTAGATACATTAATAACTACTCGTCACCCGTCACATTACTTGCCAAAATCCGATAAATGTCTTCAATATCTCTGTGCGACTAGTATGATAGTAGCCTTATCACAGGCGGTGTTTTTCCTCATAACTTCCTAACATAAAGAGATAGGATTAAAAAACCCTTCCAATATCGTTTGATATCATGTAAAGATGCCGTGCTCTTGGTATGTATATACCCTTTATGTTACACGTTGTATACAACTTTATTCTGTGCATATGCGAAACCTGAAACACGTGTCCAGTATTTCTAAGTAAAGAATGTATTTACAAAATTTCAAAAAGCATCACAAAGTTGTGAGCTTGTGTTCTTACCTGGTTGTACCTACCTAAAAGAATATGGTCAACGCGCCGCTGGCCCATCCGCGCGTACGGCGGCACGGCGCCGTTTTGCGTTTATCGATAATAATAATCTGTTGTGTCGTAATTATTGGTATCGGTGGTGGGCCATAACATCGGCTGCCGGCAGAAGTCACCACCCACCAGACAAAGTCTTGCCGCCAAGCGATTCGTCGTGTTCCGGCATGATGTCTGGTGAAGCCGTACGGAGGACGAGTCTGAGTAGTTGTGTTGCGATGTGTGCCGGGTAAGTACGATGCGCCAAATGTTGTTGTATCGGGAGTTTGGTCGTGGAGGGTCTCCACATCTATCTCCCTCTGGCGCAGCATCGTTGGTCGTGTTGTTGGGTTTAACATTGCATAACCTCGCTCTATTGCCGACTTCCTTCCTATTCACTCAGTTTTCTTTTGAGTGGATAGACTAAGATCCGGACGAAGCGTTTCGCTTCCTCTTTTATATCGCGTACATCGAGGGACTGGAACAATTTGCAGCGGCGGTGTTTCCGTCCGACTACAATTTGAGCGTCTTCAAGCGCTTTCCATCAACGATTGCATCACTGCTTACCATCAGGTGGGATTGCGGTCAAGCACTCTTCTTCTTCTTCAGCCTATAGATGTCCACTGCTGGACAAAGGCCTCCCCAAGGCTTTCCACGATGACCGGTCTTGTGCTGCCTACATCCATCGGCTTCCCGCGACCTTCACCAGGTCAAGCTCTAGTTTATAATTATTAAAAAAAAACACTATCAACAGTCATTGACCTCAGATAAATAACCATGAATTCTATTTTTCCTTTATTGTTATAACATGAAGTGTTTTATTGATAAGCATCACGAACGGTGGAGTTTGGCTAGCAAAATAACTTTGAATCGACATTGGATCGTGTTATTTGTCAACAATTAATCATACACTGAGTCGTGGTGGCCTAGTAATTAGAACACCAGCCTCTCTAGTATGAGTGCGCGGATTCGATTCCAGTACCAATTCAAGTTAATGCACTTTCTAAGTATATCTTGGACACCAATCATCATCATCTCAGCGTTAATCCCAGTCGCATCCATAGCTTTTCAGCTTTGGAGTCTGGGGTCCGCTTTACCAGTCTAAGGCTGAGGCCGCACTACGGTTAAACCGTGGCGGTTTTTAATCGCGTGAATTTGTGCCCCTAGAAGACTAATGCAAGCGGCCGCACTTGCGATTTTTTCCCGCGAGCATTTTGTACCAAAAAAATCAGTCGCGGGAAAAAACCGCAGCGGTTTAACGGTAGTGCGGCCTCAGCCTAACTGCTGATTTTGGCTAAACTTCGATATTTTCCGTGAAGCGACTGCCGTCTGACCTCCACAACCCGAAGGCGGTATCTAAGCATTGCAGTTAGACCAATTGTTAGACTTTTGAGGGCTCCAACAACCCGTAACGACTGCCACTAGATGTTCCTATGGCAACCGGGACCAACAGCTTAACCTGCTTTCCGAGGTACGACCAGACCAGTGCAAATACTCATATTCATGCATACAAATATTTGCACTGCGCGGGGATCGAACCTGCGCCTCCTTGCGCAATGGCCGCGTTCGCTACCACTACGCCACGGAGGCTGTCCATATCTTGGACACCAATGACTGATTAAAAGATGAAGGAAAACATCTTAAGGCCAACCCAACTACGCTCTGTGATTACGCTCAATCCTTCTCTGTATGAGAGGAAGCCTGTGCCCAGCAGTGGGACGATAAAAAGTTGATGATGATGATGATTTGTCATCAATTAATGATGCAAAGTCAAAGTATTTTATTTGTGAAACATTTGTAAATATGAGCGTATCACTATGTTTTGTCTTGTAAGTCGTACAAATTATTTAACAACAATTTTACTTTTTTTTTTTATTAGTTATAAACTAGTGCTTGACTGCAATCCCGCCTGATGGTAAGCAGTGATGCAATCGTTGAGTGTAAAGCGCACTAGTTTATTAAGCCTATTCACTCAAAAAAAAACTGAGTGAATAGGAAGGAAGACGGCAGTTGAGCGAGGTGATGCAATGTTTAACCCAACAACACTACCAACGATGCTGCGCCAGAGGCTGATCTGGAAACCCTCCACGACCAAACTCCCGACACAACAACATTAGGCACATCGTACCCGGCACACATCGCAACACAACTGCTCAGATCCGTCCACCGTACGGCTTCACTAGACATCATGCCGGAACACGACGGATCGCTTTATATTCTTATCATCTAAAACTCATTGATGGAATAGTAAGCTTTGCCAAGCAATAATTTCTTTAGTTGTGATTGTGATTTATACTTTTACACAGTTTCTAAACTTTTGAAACCATTCACGACAACTTTTCTCTCTTAAAGCAGCTTCACCGTAAGCTTCTACAAGCAATCGATGTGCCTCAGCTGCAGATTTCTTCAAATTAAAGAAGTGACAAAAGTTCCCGCAATAGACGCTTATTCGGGAAAAAACTTGTAATCCATACTAATATTATAAAGGCGAAAGTAACTCTGTCTGTCTGTCGGTCTGTCTGTCTGTCTGTCTGTCTGTCTGTCAGTCTGTCTGTCTGTTACGCTTTCCCCCTTAAACCTCTCAACCGATTTTGATGAAATTTGGCACAGACAATCTTTAGACCCTGAGAAAGAACATAGGCTACCTTTTATCCCGGAAAAATTTGATATTCCCGAGGGAAATCTAAAAAGCGCGATATAACCGAACTCCACGCGGGCGAAGCCGCGGGCGGAAAGCTGAGTAACAAATATGTGATTTTGATATAGAGTCACTAATACTTTAAGGTCCGTATTACAGAACGTCACTCAAAACTCAAGCTCTACTTAAGTCTCGTTTCAAGCCATTTGATTGGTTGAAATTAGTTTTAAGTAATGCTTAAGCAGAGATCAATGCTTGAGTTTCCTTCTGTAATACGGACCTAAGTGTCTTTACTTGAAGTCCGAATTTACGATATCAAATTTTACATCCGACAATTTCAACGTAAGCTCCTAGTGATGACATCTTTTATTAAACGGCGGAAAGTTATTTTTACACCTAAAGTATCAATTATTTAGCAAAACAATTCGTTTTTATGCTATTACATTATCCGCGCACTGCTAACTCATTACAAATAAACATATATAAAGTCCATATCTATACTCCTGTACCTACCGCTCAGGAACAAAGAAATTCTCACTGCGCATGCGTGGGCCGAGAGAGACGGCAGCTACGGTCGAACACTATTAAAGCCAACGCGTTAGACAAGGACAGAGAACGTCATAAATTTAACAGAGAATTCCCTGGGTGTGTTAGATATTATTATTTTATAATTAGCAGTTATGCTTTTTGAGGCTAAATGTAAGTTTTTTCATTGTTAATATTTGGTCTGTTAAAGATTACAACTATTTAAAATGTCTGCCGAAACTTTGCTGTTTCTGGCGTGATTACAAATATACGAGGAAAATCAGCTTTGTATTTCCATTTGAGGTCATTGGCCTATAGCTTAGTAGAGTTTAAATACCCCTTAATAATGTTATCTTCGGCTAATGACAGTCCGCCACTGTACATATGCCACTCTTGTTGTTCCTCATTCAATTCTATTCAAATTCAAATAATTTATTTCGGAAAGCATTTTTTTTATAGCAATTAAAAACTGAATGTTTGAAGACTAAAATCTTCAACCAGTGCGTCCTACCCGTCATGACTTACGGAGCTGAGACGTGGACACTAACGGTCAGACTAGTCCTTAAATTTAAATCCGCTCAGCGAGCTATGGAGCGGGCTATGTTGGGCGTCTCTCTAAAGGATCGTATCAGAAATGAGGTGATCCGACAGAGAACCAGAGTCACTGACATAGCTGAGAGGATTAGCAAGCTGAAGTGGCAATGGGCTGGTCACATATGCCGCAGGGCCGACAACCGTTGGGGTAAACGAGTCCTCGAGTGGAGACCGCGTCTCGGCAAACGTAGCGTCGGACGCCCTTGGGCGAAATGGAGCGACGACATCAAAAAGGTGGCTGGTAGTGGCTGGCGGAGAACTGCTCAGGATCGAGCTTGTTGGCGTGCCATGAAGGAGGCCTATGTCCAGCAGTGGACGAGTAGAGGCTGATGATGAATTAAAAACTAGTGCTCGACCGCAATCCCGCCTGATGGCAAGCAGTGATGCAATCGTTGATGGTAAAGCGCGCCAGTCTATTAAGAGTCTATTCACTCTGGCCTTAAAGACACTTAAACTGTAATCAGCTGGTAAGACCGCCGCTGGCGAATTGTTCCAATTCTTCGATGTAGTATAAAAGACGAGGCAAAACGATTCCTCCGGGTCATAATGGTGTCAGTACCTATGTAAAATATCAGAAGAATAACAATATTTTTTGAGAGAATAGAGTTCATCTTAGGATACTGTGTGATCACCAGGCTTCACCGCTAATTCAAAATCAAAAGTCATTAATTCAAATTAGGCTGAGAATCAGCACTTTTTCAACGTCAATATTACATAAGACAGTTCCACAAAACGCCCGCCCTTCGACACTTCCTAGTGCTTTCGCTGAGAAGGAGAACTGACGGAACAAAGTCCCCAGCAGCACAGCGTAGCAGCATACGAGCCGCTGACGAGCGAGACTCACGAGTGTGAAGATGAACATATTGCGACGCTGTTGTCATTATACAACAGCGTCGCAATATGTTACTATATTGAACGCGTATAGACGTACACGAGCGACATTAGTGTAAGAAGAATGCAAGCCTAAAGAGGAGACCGATTTTATGACTTAAATATTAATCATTTTCATTCTCCTGCCCTTATCCCAATTTATTTGGGGTCGGCGCAACATGTCTTTTTCTTCCATGCATCCCTATCAGAAACCATCTCGGCAGTCACCCCCTTCCTAGCCATATCATCCTTCACACATTCCATCCATCGTTTCTTTGGTCTTCCCCTACTCTTATAGCCATCAACATTCATAATTAAGACTCTCCTCACGACATTCTCCTCAGTTCTCCGTAACACATGCCCGTACCATGACAACCGATTTCCACACAACTTTTCAGCTACCGGTGCCACTTTCAGACTTCCTCTTATGTATGACTTAAATATTAATATTATTATTTATTCCTTTACTGTTTTAATTCAACATTTGTACGCTTTAATTCAACATGAATGATGTAATCAAATATTTGTAACAATAGCTTGAAAATTTAAAAGAGTGTCCATGGAGTTTCTTGCCCGTTCTTCTCCATAGGTAACCTACTCTTTGGAATGGGCGACTAGCTTCACTTTTCTGACTGACCGACCTTCTGACAATTCAAAAGTGCCTGTAACTGGTTTATTTGAAACTAGCTTTCCGCCCGCGGCTTCGCCTGCGTGGAGTTCGGTTATATCGCGCTTTTTAGATTTCCCTCGGGAACATCAAATTTTTCCGGGATAAAAGGTAGCCTATGTTCTTTCTCAGGGTCTAAAGATTGTCTGTGCCAAATTTCATCAAAATCGGTTGAGAGGTTTAAGCGGGAAAGCGTAACAGACAGACAGACAGACAGAGTTACTTTCGCATATAAAATAAAAAATGCTTTGATTTTGATTTTAGACATGAAATGACTTGACTGTATTGTTGATGTTTTATTGAGTGCATATAAATGTGTTAATAGGTATTTATTTAATTTCTTCTTTTTGTGTAGTTTTTTTTCTGTATATTTTAATTGTTAAATGAATTTGTGTGCCTGTGAGGCAGATCACAGCAGGAACTCACTTTGTATTTGTAAGACCTATGGTATGTACCTGTGTATCACAAATAAACTATTTGATTTGATTTGAACATTTTTCTCTGTTTTGTTTCAGAGTGCTGCCCCATATCGAAAGGGAACAAGGATCAAGGTTACTTTTTTTAATTAATTTATTTATACATCTACTAATTGACCCTGTACATGTTGTCCCAGCAAAATTTATTTTACTTTATACATTATTCCTGGGAAATATTTTTAATAGGGATTGTTGTAAGTGTGAAAATTTGCCATTGTATGTATATTTTGACTGCTAACTTATAAAAAAAAAATACACAGAAATAAAAATTGAGGCAGCAAGTAAGGGATGTGAAAAATTGATAGCAGCAGATTCCCAGACCTACTGAACCTGAAATTTCATTAAAATTTGTCAAGCAGTCAAAATTTGCCGTTGTGTGTATTTTTAACGCCACCATATAAAGAAAATAAAAATAAAAATTGAGGCAGTAAGGAAGGGATGTGAATAATTGATAGTTGCCGATTCCCAGACCTACTGAACCCGAAATTTTATTAAAATTGATCTAGCACTTTCGGAGAAGTATGGTAACATCATCATCATCATCATTCATCATTCTCCTGCCCTTATCCCAATTTATTTGGGGTCGGCGCAACATGTCTTTTTCTTCCATGCATCCCTATCAGAAGCCATCTCCGCAGTCACTCCCTTCTTAGCCATATCATCCTTCACACATTCCATCCATCGTTTCTTTGGTCTTCCCCTACTCTTATAGCCATCAACATTCATAATTAAAACTCTCCTCACGACATTCTCCTCAGTTCTCCGTAACACATGCCCGTACCATGACAACCGATTTCCACACAACTTTTCAGCTACCGGTGCCACTTTCAGACTTCCGGTAACATACGTGACAATTTTATTTAAAAGAATATTATTAAAAGTCTGCTCAAAGCTAAAAAGATTGTTTGTTTGCACATTCTAATCTCAGGAAGGGCGATGGAAAGAGCTGCGCAATCGAATCAGAAATGAGGAGATTCACAGAAGAACCAAAGTCACCGACATAGATCTTCTAGTCGATTTTTGTGTTGGGTAGTCCATTTATTGAGAAAGGTTTTAGGCTATATAACTTTGTTGCGGCCAATAGGAGTGAAGAATCAGTGTAAAATGTGGAAGAAACGGAGAATATTAATCATCCTTGAGGGCTTCCGTTGGGTGAGCTGCGTAAACGGTTCAAGTTACCCAAAAAGTTATACTCCCTATCCATACTAATATTATAAATGCAAAACTCTGTCTGTCTGTCTGTTACGCTTTCCCGCTTAAACCTCTTAACCGATTTTGATTAAATTTGGCACACACAATCTTTAGACCTTGAGAAAGGACATAGGCCACCGTTTACTGAAAAAATTGATATTCGCGAGGGAAATCTAAAAAGCGCGATATAACCGAATTCCACGTGGGCGAATCCGCGGGCGGAAAGCTAGTACACTAATATGTAAAGCTAAAGAGTTTTTTGTTTGTTTGTTTGAACGCGCTTGTCTCAGTGGTCTGATTTAAAAAAATCTTTTTGCGTTGAATAGCCCATTAATCCAGGAAAGCTTTAGGCTTTATAACATCACACTTCGACCAATAGCAGCGGAGCATAACTGACTCCACGCGAACGAAGTCGCTGGCTGTAATGAGTTTGTAGGAGGCAATCTCTGGAAGTCATGGTGACCTAGTGGTTTAAACACCAGCCTCTCAAGTATGAGTGTGCGGGTTGATTTCAGGTCAGGCAAGTACCAATGTAACTGTTTTAAGTTATATGTACTTTATATCTTGGACACCAATGACTGATTAAAAGGTGAAGGAAAATATCTTGAGGAAACCTGGACTTTAAGTCTGTAATCTCCAACCCGCATTGAGCAAGCGTGGTGATTACGCTCAATCCTTCTCTGTAGGAGAGGAGACCTGTGCCCAGCAGTGGGACGATTAAAAAGCTTGATGGTGATGATGAATCTCTGGTAATAAAGGTTAGGTAAACACATGACCAAATATAATATAAAATTTTACGTAATCATCATAGTAACAATATAATGAATTTTAAAATAATCTTTTTTTCCGCGAATTTATTCCAACATCCCCAAAATTCGGCAGTTTTTTAAAAAGTGACAAGACCATACAATAGAATACTCTTTATTATGTACACCAATTATGAGCGAATAGCGATGCGGCTGCGTGCCGCGTGCCCTGCCCCCCTTCGCCCGCGCATGTGTTGCCTACCGTACATGTATTAAGTTACCTCTTTTTACGAAATAATATTAGAATTAGTTATCGATACCTAACAATACCTTCACGGATCGGACAGGGTTTTCTTTACATATAGTATATTTATATAAACGTGTAATCTTATTCCGGGTGGAGTGTGTGTGCAAACACAGGTGTGCACCTGTGTGTGGACACAAGAAAGGGGAAAAGGATTGTCTTCTATAACTCTTGTGGTCCGTTGGGACTTCACATGATCGACTGGGAAGAGAATAGGCAAAGGGCGAAAGGTTTAACGTGATTTTAGGGACACGGGTATTTCACTCTGCCAAATTTCAAGCTTTTACAAAGAAAATATTGAAAATGTTGTTTATCTGGTGAATTCGTACGGAGGACGGGTCTGAGCAGTTGTGTTGCGATGTGTGCCGGGTACGATGCGCCAAATGTATTGTGTTGGGAGTTTGATCGTGGAGAGTCTCCAGATTAATCTCTCTCTGGCGCAGCATTGTGGGTCATGTTGTTAGGTTTAACATTGCATCACCTCGCTCAACTGCCGTCTTCCTTCCTATTCACTAAGTCTTTTTTTAGTGAATGGTATTAATAAACTAGTCCTTACAATCAACGATTGCATCACTGCTTACCATCAGGCGGGATTGCAGTCAAGCGCTAGTTTATAATTATTAAAAAAAAGTATATATATTTATTTATTTATTTAAACTTCATTGCACAATGGCGGACTTAATGCCTTAGGCATTTTCTACCAGTCTACCTTAAGGTCATGCAGAGTCAAACATGGTAGGTGCATATAGATTAAAGTAAAAAGAGAGAAAAAAAATATATTAAAAATATTATAATTAATACATACATACAAAATATAAACAGTAGAGAGAGATCAAAAATTATAGATAGAGAATAAATAAATTCGCCAATAATGGCGATTCATTTGTTCGCAAACTAATAGACAAGAAAATTACACACTAATAGACACTAATAGAGAAGAAAAAGACAAAATAAAATATAAGTTTTAGTCCTGTCAAGCATATTAGTTTAGTCCTATCAAATTAAGATAGTCCATAGACAGTTTAGACGCGATTAAAAATATGGCGACTAAAAATACGTCGATTTACGTCTGGGGCGGACTAATTTGATAGAGCTAGACTAACTGTTATATTCTGTATTTTTCTTAATAAAATATAAAGGGGTTTATTTATAAATTACTAGCGGCCGCCAGGGACTTCGTTCGCGTGGAGTTAGTTATGCTCTGCCCCTATTGATCGTAGTGTGATGTTATTTAGCCTAAAACCTTTCTGGGTTAATGGGCTATCCAACGCAAAAAGACTTTTTCAAATTGGACCAGTAGTTCCTGAGATTAGCGCGTTCAAACAAATAAACAATCTCTTCAGCTTTATACAATATGTAAAGAAAACCCTGTCCGACCCATAAGGATAATAAAGGTTAGGTAAACCCATGACCGAATATAATATAAAATTTTACATAATCATCATAGTAACAATACTAATGAATTTTGAAATAATCCTTTTTCCCGGGAATTAATTCCAATTTCCCCGAAATTTGCTAATTTTTAAAAAAGTGACAACACCGGTATTATTATAAGCGAATAGCGATGCGACCACGTCACAGGTGCCGCGTGCCCTGCCCCCCGCCGCCCGCGGAAGGGGTTGCTTATCTCACATGCATTAAGTTACCTCGTGTTTTCAAAATAATATTTATTTTTTTAGGGGGATTTTTTTTAAACTTTAGCCCGGCTTTGTTGGCATTATTAGAATCAGTTATAGATACCTAACAATACCTTCATGGATCGGACAGGGTTTTCTTTACATATTGTATAAATAGCTCCGCGAGTCGCTAAACTCAAGTGGCAGTGGGCAGGGCACATTGCTCGTAGAACCGATGGCCGATGGGGCAGCAAGGTTCTGGAGTGGCGGCCACGTACTGGAAGACGCAGCGTAGGGAGACCCCCAACAAGGTGGACCGATGACCTGGTGAAGGTCGCGGGAAGCCGATGGATGCGGGCGGCGCGGGACCGGTCATCGTGGAAAGCCTTGGGGGAGGCCTTTGTCCAGCAGTGGACATCTATAGGCTGAGGAAGATTGTATAAATATTAGTATAGATTTTATAAAAGATGATATATCATCTTTCTTTATTCCAACGAACAGTCCTAGTAATTCCTTAAATTTCTGATAGATGGTGCTGTATTCAAAAATGTTAGGTGGCCTGCTCATTCTCCCTTTTAGGATATTTCTATCAGGGGTTGTACTGACCCGTGTTTGACAATTTATACTGATACAAAACAAGTACATACCACCACTATAGTAGAAGATTTCACTTAAAAATAAATAAGATTCACCATATATCGCCCAAAGACATACAAATACAATAGCAAGAATACTTAATAAAGAGCAAAAGAAAACATAAAATTGCATTTAATTAACAAAAACAATCAAAATGTCATACGGAACCCTAAAAAACAAAAAAGAAACACTCTGTATACTTCGTAAATAGTTTTAAAAACATGCTTAAACATCCATAAACAGCGATAAACAAAACATTTCATGAGCGAACTTCAAGCCTTGTCCCTCGGGCCGGCGGTGTTCAAAATTTCATTACCAAAAGCCGTCGAGTCACTAATTAGAACACGTAGGGATGGGACACGAGTTAACATCGATATCGATAAACATTTGTGGGTTAACTTCTGTTTGAGTGACTAACGTTTTTTAGGTTAATTAATTTTTAGGGACACATAAAAGTGTCTGTATTTTTTTTTATGGGTTTTGTCAACTTTGTTCAATGGCTGTGGAATTTAAAGAGACCTTGAAATAATGTTGCCATTTGAACTTTATTTACCCATACTAATATTATAAATGCGAAAGTAACTCTGTCTGTCTGTTACGCTTTCCCGCTTAAACCTCTCTACCGATTTTGATGAAATTTGGCACAGACAATCTTTAGACCCTGAGAAAGGACATAGACTACCTTTTATTGAAAAAAGAAATGTATTTCCAAGGGAAATCTGAAAATCGCGATATAACCGAATTTTGATAAAACCGAATAAAGCATATTTCAAACTTTACCGCAATCCCGCATAGTGATAAACAGTGATGCAATCGTTGATGGTAAAGCGCGCTAGTTTATTAAGAGCCATTCACTTAAGCCTTGAATACACTTAAATTGTAGAGAGACAGAAAGACTGCCGCAAACAAATTGTTCTAGTCCTTTGATGTACAGTAAGGGTCAAAAGTGATACACTCGAATTGTTTAAAAGATGACACCGATTCGACCTCGCCATAGATCCGATCGGCGAAATTTCGGGGGATAGGTTATGGTAGGAGGACCTGGGAGTCCTGTCACAACAATCTATAATGATTACGTGAGTAAAAAGTTCACTAAGACAAAGGCATCCATGCGGACTAAAATTACTGCAATAAAGTTCAAAAGTGGTAATGCACTTTTGACCTTTACCTGTAATAACGCGGGATAAAAGACGAGGCGATACGCTTCATGTCAACAACGTAAGGCGTCGTCCTAATTGGTGAAGATCGCACGATGAGACGATGCGTTCTCTTCGTGCGATGAGTTCAAACATACTGATTTCAGCAGAGTGTCCTATGCATACGATCGTTATTAAACACTAGCGGCCGCCAGCGACTTTGTTCGCGTGGTTTAGTTATGCGTCGCTCCTATTGGTAGCAGCGTGATGTTATAGCCTATTATAGCCTTCCTGAATTAATGGGCTACGCAATGCAAAAATATTTTTTCAAATTAGTTACTGAGATTAGCGCGTGCAAATAAACAAGCAAACAAACTCTTCAGTTAACTATATAACATACCGCTGCGACCGGGGCATATAAAAAATGCGGGTGAAACCGTGTGGCGCAGCTAGTGTCATAATAAAATAAAATATTACAACTGCCCCAATTACCCTGTTCACAAACTGAACTTAATTAAAATTAAACGTATCTTTTTCTACCTATTTCATTAAGGAAAGGACAAAAGATATACAGTATGTTAACTAACAGAGGGCGTTCTCGTTAACCCGAAGTAGTATAGCATACATACATGCTAAAAAAAATATTTCCATTCGAAAACAAAATGTTTTAAATTTTTTTCCAATAAGAAAATATTCAATAAAAATTTTAAATTGACATGTAAACGAAACACACTGTACACGCTAACATGAAAGACGGCAACGTCGCAATTTATTTATACATGACGACTACTATTTTGATTTAAAACAGGAGGTTTCAAATTTATTTCCAATTAGAATTTTTTTTTATTCGGATTTTTTTATGCTTATTTTACAAAAATATCAGCATAGCTGATATTTTTATTTTAATCTATTAATGATATATATTAACGAGTTTAAGGGAGCGCCCTCTGTTATTTAACATACTGTTTAATGTATATTTTATTATTACTAGTTCGGTCCTGTCAAATTAGCCTCCATCTGACGTTAATTAACGTATTTTTAATCGAATCTAAACTGTCTATGGAGTAGCTTGAATTTTAAAATGATAGCCGACACTAACGAATCAACATATTTCGATTCACAAAGAGATCATCATCATCATCTCAGCGTCAATCCCAGTCGCATCCGAAGCTTTTTCACCTTTGGAGTCTGGGGTCCGCATTACCAGTCTAACTGCTGGTTTTGACTAACCCACAACCCGAAGGCGATATCGAAGCATTGCAGTTAGACCAACTGTTGGACTTATGAGATTCACAAAAAAACTTTTTACTTTAGTAAAGGCAATCAATTCCATCCAAGAACCGACCGCAGCAAGATAGCAGTAGAGAGGCTGTTTTATCAACAGTCATTATCAAATCAACAAATAACAGCAGCGACCAGCGGTTTAACGTACTTACTAAAGCACGGAGATGTTCCAGTATGAAAAGATTGCCACCCAGCAAGCGTAGCCATCGTAGCCAGCGTAGTAATCGTAGCCAGCGTAGCCAGCGTAGCAATCGTAGCCAGCGTAGCCAGCGTAGCCAGCGTAGCCACCGTAGCCACCATAGCCTTCCATTGATCCATGCAGCTGTAGTCATTTAGCGATAACGTTACATTTTGTATATGCGAAACCTGTAACACGTGTCCAGTATTTTTATGTAAAGAATTTATGTACAAATATTCAAATAGATTTCATGAAAAATCACAAAATTATGAGCTTTTTATGTTACCTGCTTATCCCAAAAAAAATATGGTCAACGCGCCTGCAGGGGCGCGGGGCGACGGGACCCCTATGACACTATGATCCGCTGTGAACTGTAATGTGCTCTCGGTAACCACGCTGCAACAGTTTTTAAACATATTTGGGACAAAATATAACATGATGTAAAAATTATTGGACTCGATTCAGTTGCTTATTCTGGACAAACGGTATTCCGGTTTCGTTTAAAGAAAACGTAACGTCCTATATACAATATATAAAACAAACCCGTCCAACGGATAAGGATAATAAAGGTTAGGTAAACACATAACCTAATAAAATATAAAATTTTACATAATCATCATAATGACATTACTAATGAATTTTGAAATACCTAATCTTTTTTTTTTTCGCGAATTAACTCCACTTCCCCTACATTTGGTAAATTTTAAAAAAGTGACAACACCATTTTCGACTGTGTTATTGGTAGGTACCTTATCTGGATGAATGTAGAATACTAGCGGCATTTTGTTTTACCGCGTGCCCTGTCCCCCGTCGCCCGCGCTTGCATTGCCATGTAAGTTTTCTCCTTTTGCGAAATAATATTTTTTATAGGGGGTATTTTTTAAAGTTTAGCCTGACAGCAGCCGAAATAGCTCTTCGCTAAAATTAAGTGGCAGTGGGCGGGGCACATTGCTTGTATAACCGATGGCCGATGGGGCAGTAAGGTTCTGGAGAGGCGGCTACATACCGGAAGACGCAGCGTAGGGCGGCCCCAACAAGGCAGACCGATGACCTGATGAAGGTCGTGGGAAGCCGATGGATGCGGGCAGCACAAGACCGGCCATCGTGGAAAGCCTTGTGGGAGGCCTTTGTCCAGCAGTGGACATCTAGAGGCTGAAGAAGAAGAACCCAGGCTTTGTAGTCATTAGAAGAATCAGTTATGGATACCTAACAATACCTTCACGCATCTGACAGGGTTTTCTTACAATATTGTATGCTGAAATATAAAACGTCAAACTCAGTAAATCCATTATGTACACGGCTTTGTCAGGTAGGATGCGACACGTTCTCTTTCACTGAATATATATTTAATTATAATAACACCACATCCCCTGGGTCGTCTGAGAGGGTTGCTTCAAAGATGGTAAAAAAAGGCAAAATATGTTTCGTCAATATTATGTTTCAATCAACGTACAACGGCGGCCACCGCCGGACGGGGTTCAAATTCATACGTGTATATCTTTCTACATATTGTAAACAAAGATGGTCGTCGCGAAAAGGTATTGGTGGTTAGCGTTTGATGATTAGGTATGTACAGTAAGGGTCAAAAGTGGAGTACCACTTTTGAACCTTATTGTCATTGCAATAAAGTTCAAAAGTGATAATGCACTTTTGACCCTTGATTGTACCTTCATCATCATCATTTCAGTCGAAACACGTCCACTGCTGGACATAGGCCTTTTTTTTCCGGGGTGGAAATCCTCAATAGATGTCCGCCGCCCTAGGGTGGGCGACGGGGTCTGTCAGACTCTTACTGACTAAAACCACCCCGGTGTCTCTTCTATCACGAGCGCGCGTGGGGCCGCGAGAGTCTAAATTCTTCCACGTCCCCACACCCTCGTGCTGGGTAGTGGGGTAGTGGGGTGTCAAACTACCCCGTGCATCGCCTCAGAGGCGCGCGCCTCCGCCTCGGGGTCCATCAAATAGGGGGCGGGGACTTCCCCATGTCCCTCGCCCCTGGACCCATTCATGGGGGGCGGAAGAGGGCGTTATCCGCCCTTCTTCGGCGCCCGGTGCGTATTCTGTGGCCCGAGAAGGGAGTTGAGATCTCCCTCTCCCGTTCACCCATTACGTCTTCGCAGAAGGACACCACCGCGTCCCACGACTCTGCGCTACCGACTGGACATAGGCCTCCCCCAAGGTTTTCCACGACGTCCGGCTGTGACATACGGACGGACAGACGGACAGACCACGGACTACGGAACCTTAAAAAATTAAGAGCCGTATTTTATTTTGTCGAAATTACCAAAACTACAGAGATATAGCGTTTTAAAGTTACGGACTAATTACGTCACGCTGTGGTATATTTTGTACCACGGCATGACGTCATGCAACATTTAAAATCAAACAATTATCTTCCTAAGTATTTGAATGAAAGAAAAAAATAAAAAATACTTGTTTAATATTTTTTATAAATCTATCTGATGGACATTAAGTTATATTTTTAGGATAGAACCCAATTATTGTTATATTGAAAGAAATTATTATAAAGAAATCGGTCAGGTCAAGCTACTCTTCCCACGGTTATTACGTTGATGGGTGACCATCTTCAGATACCGTGGACCCTCCGTGCCTCTAAAAGTACTTTAAAACGTTAGTCCTGGCTGTTATTTGTAGATAAATATTTGGCAGTTGTTACAAGTCATCAAAACCTCGAAATTCTGACAAGCAACCTTACCAAGGGTATCGCAATATCCAGTAACTGGGATGTGCAGGTCAAATAGGCAGTCTTCTTCAGCCTATAAAGGTCCACTGCTGGACAAAGGCCTCCCACAAGGCTTTCATTGCATTGAAAGGGTTTGCTAGCCACGCTTGGCAGGCGGGCTGGAGATCGCAGTACTTTGATATTTCACAGGAGATGCGCTGCTGCCCGCTTCCCTGGTGAGAGTTCCGTTTGCCGCCTCTTACGACACCCACGGGAGGATATGGGTTGGTACTATTCTAAGCAAGGTACCACACGGGACAAGCCCGGTACCACACGGCCCGATGCTCCGTGCTAGTATTCATTTAACTCCGGTTAGAATTTCAGCCGACCCAAAATAGGTGAAAATAAGTTGAACAAAAACTAGTAGATTTTTGTCACACCAGGACAGCTTCTAATGATATACAAAGCACAGGTCCGTTCGTGTGTGGAGTACTGCAGCCACATTAGGGCTGATGCTGCAAAATGTCACCTGGCTACTTTGGATTCAGTGGAGAGGAGTGCGAAGAGGCTAATTGGCGACGCAGGTTTAGCTCAAAATTGTCTCCAAAGCCTAGAGCGGACTACAATTTGACTGTCTTCAAGGCTAGAGTGTCTAGGCTCTTAATAAACTAGCGTGTTTTACCATCAACGACTGCATCACTGCTTACCATCAGGCGGGATTGCGATCAAGCATTAGCTTATAAATTATTTAAAAAAAATGCATGTTCTGCAAGTTTTGCAAAACAGCTGAATAGATGTAGACGTGACTTTTACTTGCCAAAAGCAAATTTTATAAGGAATAAAAGTACTTCTTTTATTTTAGTAAAAGAATTACGGGTCCTCACATCACAAAAAAAAAATCATCATCATCATCATTTCAGCCGAAAGACGTCCACTGCTGGACATAGGCCTCCCCAAGGATCTCCACGACGACCGGTCTTGCACCTCACACTCACGACAGTTCAAATCTTTATTGCAATCCATATGCGCTTGACAATACTAGCAAAAATAATTAATCTCACCTTTTCACTTCAATAGCCATGCCTCGTCAGTCACGTTCAAAGACGTGCTTCACCAGTTATTACATTGCAACGTTCAAGACTAAATTAAAAAGTCTCGTCTGCCTGTAACACGTGCACCAAAACCATTCTTCATTTAGGATATTATATAGTAACTCAGTCGGCTGTAATTTCACGTGCACTCAAACTAATCTTCATCCAGGATATATAGTAACTCAGTCATACCGACCAACAAAGGTAGAATATTCAAGTAATGGAAGGTCCTTTACTCTTCGTAAATCTTCTTCTTAACATGTTTATAACCATCAAATGACCTCTTTCATCGTGGATGAGAAATCATCAAATGACTTCTCGTCGTTCAAGATACCAAATTGTCTCAAGACTAAAGTCTTTGACCAGTGTGTGTTGCCAGTGATGACTTACGGAATTGAAACGTGGTCGCTCACAATGGGCCTCATACGAAGGCTCAGAGTCACACAAAGGGCAATGGAAAGAGCTATGCTCGGAGTTTCTCTGCGTGATCGAATCAGAAATGAGGATATCCGCAGAAGAACCAAAGTCACCGAAATAGCTCTTCGAGTCGCTAAACTTAAGTGGCAGTGGGCAGGGCACATTGCTCGTAGAACCGATGGCCGATGGGGCAGTAAGGTTCTGGAATGGCGGCCACGTACCGGAAGACGCAGCGTAGGGAGGCCCCCAAGAAGATGGACCGATGACCTGGTGTAGGTCGCGGGAAGCCGATGGACACGGGCAGCACAAGACCGGTCGTGGAAAGCCTTGGGGGAGGCCTTTGTCCACCAGTGGGCCTCTATAGGCTGAAGAAGAAGAAGAAAGAAAACCCCTCCCGCTCGACAGCCTCTGTGGCGTAGCGGTAGCCAACGCGGCCGCTGCGCAAGGAGGTGCGGTTTCGATCCCCGCGCCGTGCAAGTAGTTGTATGCATGAATATAAATATTTACACTGGTCTGGCCGTACCTCGGAAAGCACGTCAAGCCGTTGGTCCCGGTTGCCATACGAATATCTTAAGGCAGTCGTTACGGGTTGTTGAAGCCCTCAAAAGTCCAACAATTGGTCTAACGGCCATGCTTTGGTATCGCCTTCGGGTTCTGGAGGTCAGACTGCAGTCGCTTCACGGAAAAATATCGAAGTTTTGCCAAATTACCGGTTAGACTGGTAAAGCGGACCCCAGACTCCAAAGCTGAAAAAGCTTCGGATCCAACTGGGATTAAGGCTGAGATAATGATGATGATGGACCTCTCCCGCTCTGGGTGTAGAGAAAGGACGTGTCAGACTTTTACTTACTAAAACCCATCTGTGTTCTTTCACTTGCCTGTTCGGCCACGATATCCTTTTTGAACAACCTTCAGCCCGGTAGGCCTCGGTCTTCGTGGACCCCGTCATGATGTGCTGATATAACTTTGAGGCACGTGTGGAACACAATGCACCGTCGACTCGGGCCTGGTCCTTAATCGCAACCCCGCGCTTATGGTGGCCGGGAGTTTTTGTCCGACCGAATATTCAGTTGCGCGGGTAGCATTCGCTGACACATTAGATTGGTTCTCACTTGCGCATGTGACTCCATGGTGCAAGATGAGAGGTAAGCCATTATTTGTGGAGAGACTCCGCATACTCACCGGAGGTGAGGCTTCCATGAGACCACACTTATCGAGTCTGTTTTTGCCTAGGCTGACTTGGGTACGAAGTCTTTCAAATGAGCCACAGTGGGTTTTGCCGGGATTTTTGTAAATTATTTCATCAGATCACTATTGGAATCAACACGATGAAGAAGCACACGGAAACTGGCATATCCTACAACCTAAACTTAGAGGACATTTTACTGGGCAAGCGTCGTTGATTACAACCCATTACCTTTTACAGGAAGGATATTTGAGACTGAGTGAGTTTCGTGTGATGTGTCATTAATGGCCCCTGTTTCTACTATATTTTCTATCTATTCTTTTTTTGTAGCCCATTTGGTGTCGAGCTGCTGGGCAAAGGCCTACCCTTTTATCTTCTAAATCTCCCTGTCTTGTGCTATGCGCACGTTACCAGGTGATCACACAACCTTCGCCGTATTCTATTTCATCATCACCTTTTCTATCGTCCCACTGCTGGGCACAGATATCCTCTTTATAGAGAAGGATTGAGCGTAATCACCACGCTTGCTCAATGCGGGTTGACGATTTCAGACCTAAAAGTCCAGGTTTTCTCAAGATGTTTTCCTTCACCTTTTAAATAGTCATTGGTGTCCAAGACATACTTAGAAAATACATATAACTTGGAAAATTGCATTAGTACTTGCCCGCACACTCATACTTTAGAGGCTGGTGTTTTAATTACTAGGCCATCACAACTATCTAACTACTTATTTAGTTAAAAATATATATACTGTACGAAAATGACGTAAGAAAAATTAGGCGGATTTTTCAAACCGTGTAGGTATTATTTATTTATTTATTTATCCAATTATTTCAGGCATCCAGGCCCATAGAAACATTTACAATACTGTATTAACATAAAAAGCTTAAAAGACTATACATACATAACATTAAAATACTATAAATTTTCTCGGTGGTAGGCAACAACATCAGCCGCCGGCATAAGTTACCACCCACCAGACAAAGTCTTGCCGCCAAGCGATTCGTCGTGTGCCGGCATGATGTCTGGTGAAGCCGTACGGAGGACGGGTCTGAGCAGTTGTGTTGCGATGTGTGCCGGGTACGATGTGCCTAATGTTGTTGTGTCAGGAGTGTGGTCGTGGAGGGTCTCCAGATCATCCATCATCCTCTGGCGCAGCATCGTTGGTCGTGTTGTTGGGTTAAGAATTGCATCACCTCGCTCAACTGCCGTCTTCCTTCCTATTCACTCAGTTTTTTTGAGTGAATAGGCTTAATAAGCTAGTGCGCTTTACCATCGACGATTGCATCACTGTTTACCATCAGGCGGGATTGCAGTCAAGCACTAGTTTATAAATAATAAAAAAAAAATAACATAATTATCTAAACCTAATGTACCCGAAGAAAACAAATTATCTATCCGTTCAGAGACAGCAAATCTACACTCGACCTCTTGAGGTCAGTCCCCGGGTCAGGTAGGGTTACTGGGTTCATCCATCAGAAATGTATTTATGCTGCCTTAAACTTTGTATTCGTACCCGGATAATCCCCATTAGACGGGATATCAACACAACTATCAAAGTAAATTTACACGACACATCTGCTCACACCTTAATACATTACAAGTGGGATGTTAAGTGTACATATGAAACCTTCCCAAAACATGAAGTCCAATGTGATCAAATATTAAAACTGAATTATATCGATACTACCCTAAGTGTCCCAACCCTAGTATGAATTTAGTAATGAATATTTTGACGGCCAGAGGGTGAAACTAAAGCCTACGGTAGAGTAAACAGGAGCCTATGTTGGGCCATATTGCCAAATATTAACGAGTATTACAAATAGACAATTTGTGTAAATAATTTCATCACCACTGCTCTCAAAACGGTGAAGAATTATAGGAGGACATGTGAGATCTACCAACCCGTACTGGACCAGCGTGGTATATATATATTTTTTTTAATATTTATAAACTAGCGCTTGACCGCAATCCCGCCTGCAGAAATGCAATCGTTGTTGGTAAAACGCGCTAGTTTATTGAGCCTACTAGCTTTCCGCCCGCGGCTTCGCCCCGTGAACTTCGTTTATATCGTACTTTTTAGATTTCCCTCGGGAATATCAATTTTTCCGGTATAAAAAGTACCCTTTTATTTAATCCGATCTTCTAACTTTACGTCTGCAAAGTTCCAAAGCAATCGATAGGCCTAGTATGAGTTTTCAATGCGATACTCGATCGTCGATATCGAGTGCGTTTAACTCGGCGATTGGTCCGCTTCAAGGTTGTAAGAACTGTCAACCAATGAGAGCGCCAAACGCGCTCGATATCGACGATCGAGTTTCGTATTGAAAACTCATACTAGGCCTACTGTTCAGTAGTTAAAGCGGAACAAAACTGAGTAAATAGGAAGGAAAACGGCAGTTGAGTGAGGTGATGTAATGTTAAACTAAACAACACGACCAAAAATGCTGCGTCAGAGGGAGATTGGTCTGGAGACCCTCCACGACCAAATTCCCGACACAACAATATTTGGCGCATCGTACCCGGCACACAGCGCAACACAACTGCTCAGACCTGTCCTCCGTACGGCTTCGACGTATCGCTTGGCGGCAAGACTTTGTCTGGTGGGTGGTAACTTCTGCCGGTAGCCGATGTTATTTCCTACCACCGAGAAAAGTAAAATGCCTGCCACAATCTACATCTAATAACACACCACCAGGTTGTTCTGTTCGCAAAGTGGTGTGAACACACATTAATATCTACCTACCCATTTCACTCAGCCGAGTGTTTGCAGCCATTTAAATATTCTGTTTCATTCGCTGTGCCAGAAACAGAGTTTTATTTAGCCTTTTAATAGTCAAAAGGTTTCATTTTCAAAGTACAAGCTTTATCTTTGATGGGTTCCGCATCTCTAAACGGGAAACAGAACCCTTTTAAAATCACCTCGTTGTCCGTCAGTCTGTTTATCTGTCAAGACCCTTTTTGGTAAAAAGGCGTGGAATGATCTAAATGAAATTAAATATCAAATAGACCTGAAATCACTTGAAGTAGTGAAAAAATCAAACTTGTAATTCAACTCAATCAAAATATTCGGGAGTATACAGAGTGGTGCCGACAATACGACAACTAAATCGCATAAAATTGCAAACGGAATAGAACACCCTTTTAAGATATTGGTTCACTGACCTCCGACTGGCGACAGCGCGATCCTGTATCGAATAGCTTTTTTCGCGCCATTATTATTAAAGATTGTTACCACAGGATGTTGTGGTCATTAACCTGTAAGCGCTTCCTTATCAACATGTACATCATGTAGAAAATGTGAAAAATGAAAAATCACATCCTGTGACTAAACTAATGGACATATTTAAATGATTATTTATGGGTAGACTGAGAATGTGTTGAGGTACACGATGTTTAATTTATTGTCGTATTGTCAGCACCACTCTGTATATTCCAGAATCAAAACTTATATAACTTTAGTTCAAGCCTTTGAGTCACTATTTTTATTTCGAACTTTATTTAGATTAAGGCAAAGTTCTTAATAGAAATCTGTCAACTTAGTACCGAAATAAGTTGTCATCACTACATATTATAAAACAAAGTCCCTTTCTCTTTCCCTATGTCCCTTTGTATCATTAAATCATTAAAACTACGCAGCGAATTTTAGTGCGGTTTGTTTAATAGATGGAGTGATTAAAGAGGAAGGTTTATATGTATAATAAAATGCAATAAATAGTTGGAAAATACTATTATTTTTGAGATTTCTAATGTGATGTCGTAAATAATGACATTTTTCCGGGTTTGCAATGAAACTCAGGCTGAACCCTACAAGATTTATCAAGGTATTGTACTAAATATTGTACACATTGAAAAGGTCTACAAAAAAGTCGTTGATGGTATATGTCTATCTCTTATGGGTAGCCCACATTATTTTTGTTTTGTAATTTACTTTTTACGACAAATATTACACACAAAAAACAATACAGATTTTAACCAATACTGCATTAACACTTATCGAATTTAATACCAAAATAAAAAAAATAAAATAAAAAATAAATAAAGGTTGGTTTTAAATACATTTTTGGTTTAATATAGATCTATATCGCCCCTCCACAGCATATGATTTAAATTAATATTTTCGAAGATATTACAGATTTAAAAATTGCGGGGCGTCGCGTTTACGGCAATACCGAACCGCCGTGGCGGAGCGTGAGCAGCGGGCTGCTATGTTTTTTATACAACGTTCGCAGTTTTTCCGTAGTGTATTTAGTATCAGCATTGCATTCCTTCTCTGTATGAGAGGAGACCTGTGCGCAGCAGTGGGACGATAAAAAAGGTTGATGATGATGATGATTGCACCCGTGCGAAGCCGGGGCGGGTCGCTAGTTTTTTATCTATAGAACTGCATTTCTGAAGCGGTTAGGTTCATAATTCCATTACTATGTAGGTCATTTGAACATGGTCTAAACAAAATCCTTGTTTTTTCATAAGGAGTAGGTATAGGGTTTTTCCCGTTGATTTGACAAGCAGCAATGTCATTTTATACAAGTAAAGGAAAAAATCCGAAAACCCTAAATTTTTCGTTACATACTTACAAATGTGTTCGGTCTAAGTGCCCTCAGTGTGCGAATCCGGCTCGCACGACCGATTTTTATTAGTTTTGCTTGAGGATTCACGATTCTTTTTATTTCACAACCTCTATATTATATTCATCCTTTTTTCCTGTCTTCGAGAAGGAATCAAGTCCAGTAAGTGTTAGGTGAACCGATGACCTGGTGAAGAACGCCGGAAACAGATGGACGCGGGCAGTACAAGACCGGTTATTGTGAAAAGTCTTGGGGGAGGCCTTTGTCTGCTGTGATAATTTCCCACCCAGAACAAAAAAAAAGGTCACACAATGGGCGAAGGAAAGAGCTATGCTCGGAGTTTCTCTGCGCGATCGAATCAAAAATAAGGAGATCCGCAGAAGAATCAAAATCACCGACATAGCTCTTCGAGTCGCTAGAATTAAGTGGCAGTGCACGGGGCATATTGCTCGTAGAACCGATGGCCGATAGGGCAGTAAAGTTCTAGAGTGACGGCCACGGACCGGAAGACGTAGTGAAGGGAGGCCCCCAACAAGGTGGACCGATGACCTGGTGAAGATCCGATGAAAGCGGCCAGTATAAGACCTGTCATTGTGGAAAGCCTTGGGGAGGCCTTTGTCCATCAGGGTACCTCTATAGGCTGAAGAAGAAGCGCCTGGCTGAGTTCAAACTGCGAACAATCTGAAAATGCGGGGCCTTTAATGGACCAAAATCTTGCTTACAAAACCAAGGAATAAAAATGTATTCATCATCATCTCAGCGTTAATCCCAGTCGCATCCGCAGCTTTTTCAGCTTTGGAGTCTGGGGTCCGCTTTACCAGTCTAACTGCTGATTTTGGCTAAACTTCGATATTTTCCGTGAAGCAAATAAAAGGGATAAAAAAAAATAAAGCAAATAAAGGGGTATAATACATAGCAAGGGCACGGCTTCTTAAGATGATATCAAACAATATTGAAAGGGTTACTTAATCTTTTCTCTAGGTGTTTGAAAGTTATGAGAATTTCAGATTTAGTTCAAAACGATCTCCGAAGCCTGGAGCATAGGCGAAGAGTAGCCAGCCTGTCGGTGTTCTATAGGATGCATTTTGGAGAATGTGCGAGGGAATTGCCTGCCTTAATTCTCCCATTACTGTTCCATCATTGGACGACCCATCGTACGGCAAGTATCCACCCTTACGTTGTGACACTACTACAATCCGGAAGAAGCGTTTCTTTTAATAACAGCCTCACTGGTCGATTTCACGCCAGCCACAATAATAATAATAATAAATTCTTTATTCGAGTAACCATGACTCAATAATGTTAGTAATACTTAAAACTATGTTAGCAACATATCACAATTTAATTAATACTAAAATAAACAAAAAAAAAAAACTCACACGAGTCACCGCTGCTTCACCCCATGAGTTAAAGCGCAACAACGATTCACGTATGAGCAATCAAGACGCCCAGCAATCATACGCAGGACACTGTTGAAGCTAGCCCGCACCCTGCACACCAGAGAAGCACACCTCTTTCGCATAGTCGCATAAAAACAATCTACGTGTGCGTCAGCAAACATCCCCGATGCGCTACAGAAGCGAGGCAGCCCCACCAGCACCCTAAACACGTTATTGTATTGAACGCGAAGAGCACTGTACGAATTTTGAGTATATCTGGCCCAAAGGCTACATGTGTAGAAAGAAGTGCAGTATGCTCGGAAGAGTGTGATCTTCACCTGAAGGGAACAACGTGCAAACCTTCGGGCCAGCATATTCGCTCGAATCGACAACGCTCTCCGCTCCCGTTCAATGTCGTCATTGTGCTGGAGGTTGGGGGTTAAAAAGTGGCCCAGGTATTTAAATCTATGTACTCTCTTCAATGGTATTCCATTGAGTGTAACGGGTGGTATAGTACTAGTGTTTTTTCCCCCAACCTCAAAAACTATGATTTCCGTCTTTTTGGAATTATACGTCAGGCCATGTTGTTCTGCGTAACTTTCACAATGGGCCACAAGTTTCCTCAACCCGCAGACCGACGCACTTAACAGCACCATATCGTCTGCATAACTAATATTATTTACGCAGACACCATCTACATGGCAACCGACTCTGGTGCTGCCAAGCTCCTCAATCAGCTCATTCACATATAGGTTAAAAAGCGTAGGTGAACTTAACCCCCCCTGCCTCACCCCGCATTCCAGCCAGACAATAGCAGTCTGGTCGCAGGATTCCCCCTTTTCTATGTAGGATGTGTTTTTTTTTTAAATTATAAACTAGCTTATAATTATAAAAAAAAAGAAAAAAAATACTGCTTGACCGCAATCCCGGCTGATGGTAAGCAGTGATGCAATCGTTGATGGTAAAGCGCGCTAGTTTATTAAGAGATTCACTCAAAAAAACGGAGTGAATAGGAAGGAAGACGGCGTTGAGCGAGGTGATTCAATGTTAAACCC
The DNA here is from genome assembly GCA_017933935.1 of Sesamia nonagrioides. Classification (NCBI taxonomy): domain Eukaryota; kingdom Metazoa; phylum Arthropoda; class Insecta; order Lepidoptera; family Noctuidae; genus Sesamia; species Sesamia nonagrioides. Next base: position 378,960 of record JADWQK010000856.1, read on the forward strand.
AACAATGCTGCGCCAGAGGTAGATTGATCTGGCCCTCCACGACCAAACTCCCGACGCAACAACATTTGGTGCATCGTACCCGGCACACATCGCAACACAACTGCTCAGCTCCGTCCTCCGCACGGCTTCACCAGAAATCATGCCGGAACACGACGAATCGCTTGGCGATAAGACTTTGTCTCTATTAACTTGTTGTCAACGCAACATAAATATATTTTTCTTCGATACTTTACTTTTAGTTGTCATCTGCGTGGTCACCCCTTTTCTAACCAGACGCCTTAGGAAATATTCGAAATTATAATACATAATATATTAAGGTGAAATACACCATTTTCCTTCGGGCAATTTCGCAAAAAGGGTTGTCTACCCCTGAGGCAAATAGAAACTCTGTTTACTTTCAATTATGGTAAACTCACCATTTGTATCATTAATTTATTAATAATAAAGACTTTGGTTAAGGCTTTGTGGCTAAGTTATAACAGCTGGATGGGTCGATCGATCAGGTTAAGCAACGTTTTCCGCGGTTGATTAGAGGATGGGTGATCCTCATTACAGTAATTACGGGTCGTCTGAAGATCGAAAATGTTTTAATCAGTCTTACCAAGAGACTGCTAAACTGACCTCCACTCAGACTGGCGATCACTCTATCTATACTAATCTATAAAGCTGAAGAGTTTGTTTGTTTGAACGCGATAATCTCTAGAAGTATTTATCGGATTTCAAAAATTCTTTTTGCGGTGGATAGCCCATTAATCAGGAAAGTTTTAGGCTATATAACATTACGCTGCAACCAATAGGAGCGGGGCATAACTAACTCCACGCGTAACGCGTAAAATATTTGGTACCTTCTCTCTACTTTACATGGAGTTGCTAAACTAGTTCTCGTGTGGTACCGGGCATAGAATAGTACCAACCCATATCCTCTGGTGGGTGTCGTAAGAGGCGACTAAGGGAACTCTCACCAGGGAAGCGGGCGGCAGCGCTTCTCCTGTGGTAAAACAAATTACTGCGATCCCCAACCCGACGGATAAGCGTGGGGATTATGACAATACCCACGAATGGAATGAAAGCCTTGGGGGATCTTTTTGTCCAGCGATGGACCTCTATAGACTGAGAAGAAGACTAAACTAGTTCTTGACCGCGATCCCGCCTGATGGTAAGCAATGATGCAATCGTTGATGCAAAGCGCTCTAGTTTATTAAGAGCCTATTCACTTCGGTACATAACGTAGGTGCATTTACAAACATTTGAACTCACAAACGCTAACATCCAGACCCGAAAAAATTACATGGAGACTATACAACAAATATTTTTGTTCCATACGGCCATTGAACTCGCTACACACAGCACAGCACTCAATCGCTGAAGCACCGTGCCAAACGTGTCGTCAAAAGTGAGAATTTGGGGAAAGGCTACACAAATTAAGATGATGGATTTTCATGGAAACCCTATGATTTTATTTGTATATAAATAAGATGTTATATATGTAGATCTTATATGTCGGCTTCAGCTCCAATAACGGTAGCTCCAGGCCCCTGTTATCACAATAAAAAAGGTCACATTTGTATATTTGCATGAATACTGTAGCAAAACGTTCTCTGTGTTGACCGCGAAACGAATCGATAAAAAGGGCAGCCGTTCCACCACGATCCCGTGTCACGACATGTCACAGTTAAAAACCACACCCTTTACTCATACACTTTTAATTTAACTTGTCCTGATATTTAAAAAATTCACGCTGTATAATTAGATTTGAACTCCGAATGTCAGGCTACGGCGTAGAGGGTTACGCCGTGGAGGATGCTACGCCGTAGAGGGTTTTAGTGTATTTCTTTAGCTACCCCCAATTTCAGTAAATGTTGTAATAAAGCCCTTTGTGAAGGGTTGTTACGTAGAATTTGGAGCGTGTTTTCGTAAAAAAGGAAAGAAAGGCTTTTGTGTTATAAAATACTGTTTATTTTTAAGTTTAGATTAATAACGGCTTACCGTTTTTGTTATTTTGTTTCTTAAGCCTAGAATAAGATTTTTGATTGACTTTGATAAAAACTCTCAAACTATTGTTTACCAGAGTGTTCTTTAACAACTGCACATTAGCAACATCCAACGGACAACACTATTGCGCAATAACTGGGCGATTGACTGCTGAGTTTCGTGTCGCGGGCTTAATTCCAGCATAAAAATTTATATGGCCTACAGTTAGTTGTTACGTGTCCCGCTGTTTCTGTATGTGAGTTTATGTATCTTTCACATTATATATATTTATTTGATTAAAAAACGGTGCGAGCTTAGAAATAAAGCATGCAAAATTGTTCAGCACAAGCAAGTGCAAGCGTTGCATGTTGTCAACGTTAGTGTTCTATGTAGTCCTTAATACTATATAAATTATATTCATTCAACCACTTATAGAATTTAAATTTAAATACTCCAAAATTTAATTCTTTCAGTGTCTTTGGTAAATTATTATGTACACATAGCTACACAGCTTTTTTTAGTACACCTAGGCAGTTCTTATATATAAGAACATAGATAGTCTCTTATTTGTTCTTATGGTACAAAATCAAACTTTGAAAATATTCTTAAGGAATAGGATAGTATAGTCTTTATTATGCGCACCATCTTGTTACGGGCTTGGACTTTTTTTTTTTCGTTTTTGGCAACTGAGCCGGTTTCGACTATTCTGCCAGTGTCACGTGGTGACGGCAGCAATTGGGCTATTAAAATGTCGGTTAAGGTTTACGAATTTCATTAACAAAGAAGGTATGCATAGACGCAACGACAAGTAGAACGTAGCTGATGCCGCACCGAAGTCTTCCCTCATATCCACGAATTCCGTATCGTACACACACAAAACACCACAAAAGTTACTTCACGTAGTCCTTGAAATTCTCGTTACAGTTGTCGATGTCGATTTTCTCGTTTATCGCTTCATACTTATCGCTGGTTGCGCTTCGATAGTCAAATGCAGATTGATTGATTCGCTAAGCCACGCCACTTTATACAATATGTAAAGAAAACCTTGTCCGACCCATAAGGATAATAAAAGTTAGGTAAACACATGACCAAATATAATATAAAATTTTACGTAATCATCATAGTAATAATACTAATGAATTTTGAAATAATCTTTTTTTCCCGCGAATTAGTTCCAATTTCCCCGATATTTGTTAATTTTAAAAAAGTGACAACACATTTTGATAGTATTAATATAAGCGTAGCGACCACGTGCCGCGTGCCCTGTCCCTCGTCGCCTGCGGAAGGGTTGCCTACCGCACATGTATTAAGTTACCTCTATTTGCGAAATAATATTTTTTTTAGGGGAACTTTTTTTTTAAGTTTTGCCCAGCTTTGTATACATTAGTAGAATCAGATATCGATACCTGACAATACAGGCAGGGTTTTCTTTATTATATTGTATAATGTATATGCAAGTTCATCGAACATTCCTATACAAGCCCGTGACAAGTAAGAACTTGTCATGAGCAAAACGCTGCAATCTAGCCTGTCGCGTTTTGTCAGAACATTTTACTGCAACTCTGGGTTGCAATAAAGTATAAAATTGAGTTTTTTTTTTTTTTTTTACTGGAAGCCATTATTGAACTGTAAATCAAACCTGTACCAAGCTAACATCCCGTAGATTATTTAACGATGTATTACCATAAAACCAGAGAGAGAAAGGAGAGTAGCCAGCCTTTCGGTGTTTTATAGGATGCATTTTGGGGAGTGTGCGAGGGAATTGCATGATTTAATTCCCCCATCTCCGTTCCACCATCGGACGACCCGTCGTACGGCTGGTTTCCACCCTTACGTTGTTAACACCACTACGATCCGGATGAAGCGTTTCGCCTCCTCCTTTATACCGCGTACGTCGAGGGACTGGAACATTTTGCCAGCGGCGGTGTTTCCGTCGGACTACAATTTGAGTGTCTCAAGGCTAGAGTGAATAGGCTCTTAATAAACTAATGCGCTTTACCATCAACGATTGCGTCACTGCTTACCATGAGGCAGGATTGCGGTCAAGCGCTAGTTTATAATATATACAATATGTTAAGAAAACCCTGTCCGACCCGTAAGGATAGTAAAGGTTAGGTAACCTAACCTAAGGGTAGGTTTTCTTTACATATTGTATATAAAAAAAAAACCTTGTAACCCGGGTTGCATTGTTTTGTCATAACAGGGTCGAGAAGCCTTAGTAATTTTTTACTTTATTTGTTATGTGTAAATATCGTAGATTGAAGTGTTATATACTGTGTTATCAATCTCTTCTATTCGTTCAATCAATGGAACTACTCGATCAAACCGGTCGGAATGGACGAAGGAATTGACTGGTCCTAGAGCTTGTCGTTGGTAGTTAGTAATCCATTATCACATTGCATCACGCCAGTGATGTGATTAATTCATATTAATCAAGACAATGACAGCAGGATTTAATTCAAAAGTCATTTGTTGAAATTAGGTTTAAAAAATCTTTATTTCTCCAAAGAACATAATACAGTTCACTTACATTAGATTTAACTTTTAACGTACGAATTATCTCGTCTAGTGACGAAGCATGCAGATATTACAATAGGTAAAACAATAACAAAGCAAAATCAAAAGTGTGGGTAGTTACATAGTATTTTTTTCTAAAAACAAGTTAAGAGTGGACTCTAGGGCCGAAGAATTAGAGAAATAGGTAGGTATTTGAAGAAACGATTGCCGTCGCGCCGCTTTCAACCTTTCCCCGTTAAGCGCGAAAGGGACAGTTGCAACTCAGGCTGATTTTACCTACAAAAACGTTGACCGAAATATGTTTCGTATTCCGCTGTTTTCTTTTTGAAAACACGACAGATCTCAATTATTTTCATATCAAAATTTAGAGGATGAGTCAACCTATGCCATTATTACTTTCTTTTTTTGTCAAAAACTTATTACATTTGTGTAATAGTCGTCTGAACATCGCCGTAAAAATGGGTTATTTTTCGGGATTGTGAAACATATATTTCGTTTATTAATAAGTTTTCGAAAAAATCGAATAATAGGGGCGCTTATAAACAATGTGTGAAATTGTAGAAAAAATCATTGCTCTAAAAGCGTTGTCTACCAAGAAAACAGCGGAATACTTTTGTATGGAGAAAACGTCACTAGAGTCGCCTCTTAATACAGCTGGCCAATTAGAAACTAAAATACCCTCTCACACCACCATCAACCTTTTTATCGTCCCACTGCTGGGCACAGGTCTCCTCTCATACAGAGAAGGATTAAGTGTAATCGCCACGCTTATACGGGTTGGCGATTTCAGACGTAAAGTCCAGGTTTCCTCAAGATGATTTCCTTCACCTTTTTAATCAGTCATTGGTGTCCAAGATATACCCTCTCATGTACTGATTATTAACTTTTTGAGCTTATTATTGTGTAAATGTGCTTATGAGTGCAACAAACAATAATAATAATAATTCAGCTTTATTACATTCCACAATTAATCAAGTGATATTAATATATGTAATTCCATTCATTAAATTATATTAATTCATTAAATTCAAAAATATAAACATTAAAAAAATACATTAATTTGTGCAGGATATTGTTAATGTCATTGTTTCAAAAAAAAAAAAGCGTGGACCCCCTTAGGGTAAAAGCCTCCTCCAAAGAATTCTCAGACTTCCTGCTGTCGCCACAATCTCATCCTGCCACCGAGCGTTGGGACTACCTCTAGCTTTCCTACCGTATGGTCCTTTCCAGTTTGTGATATTGATTGTCCAACGATTGTCCTTGTATCTGGCGGCATGTCCAGCCCACCTCCATTTTAAACTTTTAGCAAAACGCAGAGCATCCTGTACCATGGTAATATTCCGAATTTTTGTACTTCCGTCTTTTAGCTTTAAGTTCAAGCAGCTCCTTTCCATTGCTCTCTGGGTGGTGTAGACTTTATGACTTGATTTCTGAACGTATTTCCACGTTTGGCCGTCGTAGGTGAGACAGGGTAATATTGTACTATCCAGTATCAACCTTTGTAATTTAATTGGTAATTTCGATTTCAAAACCTCTTTTTGAGCCCAGTATTTTCTTCATGAGATAGCTGCGGTGTCCAAGATATACCCATAAATATGTACTAATTATTTACTTTTTGAGCTTATTATTGTCTAGATCTGTTTATGAGTGCAATAAACTATAATCTCAGATTATTGAGGCTCAGAATCACCACTTTTTGCACGTCAACACATCAATCACTTATACATTAGATTCACAATCACCGTAAAAAAAAATGGTTGAACTGAACAAGCGCATAACTCAGCACTTGGGTGCTTCTTTCATTTAGTACTTACTTTATAATTTTAACTTTAATGCCTGCGTGTAAGGTAGAATTTGGTTTGATGTCAGAATCGGTCGTAAAAAATTATGGCTTTTTGTACTGGCTTGTGATAACTGCAGTTAAGGCTGATTTTAAATTAATGTATGTGACGGGGTAAACCGTCAGGAAGGCACGGCCGAAGTTCCGGATAGTTGAGGTGTCTTCTCATCCGCATGAGCATCCATCGTGGGTGGTTCGAGAAAACGTTGAACAATAACTATAGTGTGATGTTAGATTCTTATTATTTTAACTGTACATACACTTAGATCACTTTAATATTAAGGGATTACAATGATAATCTCAGATTAAACAGATAAGAGCCACTGAGTTTGAGTATGACCAACCCATTCGATCGAAGCTTGAGCAAAAGAATGCCCGCGCAAACGGTCGGTCGCTATGTCAAACGCAACTCCAGTCGGTGTTACCATTCGCTCCATGGTGTTACCCGCTCTTAATAATAAAATCATAATTTATCCGAATAGCGATCGATTAAACGATTTCAAAAAATAGTAGAGTAATTTACGGACAATTGATGCTGATACAAAACAGATCAGAATATTCAAAATTAACCGGTCACGCGCCGTCATATATTTATTTTGACTACTTTAGACTGCTTGATACTTGTCGCCATTTTTGATAAAGTTTTCTTCGAGACTGTGTATCTAGTGATCGATGCGTCAAAATGACATAATACAAACCTCCGAAACGCCCGTCACCATTTCCTAGTGCCGAGGCTAAAAGGCCGCCACCTTTCTTTCTTTCTCTTATGGCTTTGCACGGTTTGTGCATTTAGCCAATGTCACGTAATGAATTATTCATGTCGAAAAAGACGGCCGCGCGAACCGAACACGGAGAAAGTTTTGGTATAAAGCCATGATGTGGCCACTATGCTACAATATTTCACTGCTCTTTATGAATTATTCACTGAATGCACTTTTTACTACATAAATCACGCGTTTTTATTTAGTAAACGACACTATAAATAATTTTAAAAGTCCAATGAAAAATGAGCGTGACACTCGTCTTGACATTCCCGCCAAAACCCCCTCCTCGCAAGTTAGCTCGCAAAAAATCGGCCGCCACCTATTTGGGCTTTTACGCCGTTTTTATTCGCCCATAGTATTACAAGCACAAAAAACCCTGTAATATTTTGTCCTCATTTGACAACCATGCCACATTCTGGACAGGGATGCAAGTTAAATTAATTTGTTCACATTTGTTTTGGGTACAACCGTGCGCACAAAGTATGAATGTAAACAATTTTTCCCCCCTTTTTTTAATTGTGTTTTGTGTTTCACGGACTGTACAAATAAAGTTTTAGGATTATTCTTTCTTCTTTAGGTAATTAGTAGAATAGAATAGGATAGGATATTCTTTATTATATACACCATATAGATTACAGAACATAAATATAAAGATTTTACAAAGGGTTACACAATGGGCGGTCTTATCGCCAAGAGCGATATTTTACAGACAACCTTTATACCTCTTTATAGTAATTAAATTATTAAACAAAATCTCTTTTACTATAAAGATCTTTATAATTTTTTTTCAGACGATTCATTCTTACTAATATAGTATTAATAACTTTCCGCCCGCGGCTTCGCCCGCGTAGAGTTCGGTTATATCGTTTCCAAGAGAACTCTTCAAAAGTCCGGAATCAAAACTACTCTATGCTATTTCTCAAGGTCAACTCTATCTTTGTACCAAATTTGAATAAAATCAGTTCAGTGGTTTAGACGTGAAAGCGTAACAGACAGACAGACAGAGTTACTTTCGCATTTATAATATTAGTAAGGATAAATGTGAGAGTTCATTTGTTTGTTTGTTCCGCTTTCACGCCTAAACTACTAAACGGATTTCGATGAAATTTGGCGCACAGGTAGTTTAAAACCAGAAATAACACAAATAATACTTTTATCCTGATATTCCTATGGGAATCGAAATTACGCACCGGTGTAATGACGTTCCCTTATTTTTAATTTATGCTTAGTGTAATTTTTTTTTATGTGATATCTACATAAATTAATTTCTTTATAGTTGTTATAAATATGAAATAAGTATGGAAATGTTTATTTAATTTATATGTACTTTCTAAGTATATCTTGGACACCAATGACTAATTAAAAGGTGAAGGAAAGACATCTTGAGGAAACCTGGACTATAATTAACTCTGAAATCGCCAACCCGCATTGAGCAAGCGCGGTGATTAAGCTCAATCCTTCTCTGTATGAGAGGAGACCTGTGCCCAGCAGTGGGACGATAAAAAGGTTGGTGACGATGATGATAAACCTATCTATGTGCCAAATTTCATACCAACCCGTTCAGCAGTTTAGGCGTGAAAGCGGAGCAAACAAACTCACTTTCACATAATATTAGTGAAGATGTCTGTCCATGACTGTACAAACAGAAATTATTATGGTAGGCTGTCAGTCCTCGGGTTGTGTCACGAAAACTCGTGACAAAGATCTTGTGTCAAGAAAATATGATAAATTGGTATTTATTAGTGACGAGATATATCGGAGCCATAGTTTTTTTTTTTTTTATGATGGATGAACCTTTACCACATTCGTAACTTACCTTAGCCGTATACACACACATATCAATCTGATCTTCGTGTCCGTGACATTGCAGACAAACTGCAGGAGGGTCGCCTACGCTGGTACGGCCACGTCTAACGCAAACCGGCATGTTACGTGGGTAACAAATGTCTTGCCATGGCGTCTCCGCCGGACCGGAACAATCGGGGTAGACCAAAGAAGTGCTGGCTTGAAGTTGTAAGAGATGACATGCGTGTCAACAAGCTCTTACCACAGGATGCTAAAGATCGTGCGAAATGGAGGAGAATGTGCAGGAAAGCGGACCCCGGGCTCCAACGCGAAAGCCGCGGATGCAACCGGGATAAACGCTGAGATGATGATGATGATACGCATATCAATCTGGCGAGCTGACATATGGCAAATGTTTAGTTTATATATATATATATATAAGCTATAACATCGGCTGGCAGCAGAAGTTATTGTAACATGACGTATGATCATTTATGAAATATCTAGCTGCGCCACGCAGATTTACCAACGTAAGTTTCGATGTTTTTTTTATTTGCTCCGCACCTATTGGGGGCAGCGTGATGTTATGTAGTGTTATGTAGCAAAGGATGAATGGGCTATCCAACGCAAAAAGAATTTTTCAGATCGGACCAGTAGTTTCTGAGATTAGCGCGTTCAAACAAACAAACAAACTCTTTAGCTTTATATATTAGTATAGACTAGCGGCCGCCAGCGACTTTCTTCGCGTGGAGTAAGTTATGCTCCACTCCTATTTGTCGCAGCGTGATTTTATGTAGCCTAAAGCCTTCTTGGATGAATGGGCTATCTAACGCAAAAGAATTTTCACACCGGACCAGTAGTTCCCGAGATTAGCGCGTTCAAACAAACAACCAAACAAACTCTTCAGCTTTATACAACGTGTAACAAAAAGGGTTTAAACATAACAAAGGCATGGCATCTTTACATGATATCAAACGATATTGGAACGGTTTTTTAATCCTATTTCTTTATGTGAGGAAGATATGAGGAAAAACACCGCCTGTGATAAGCTACTATCATACTAGTCGCACAGAGATATTGAAGACATTTATCGGATTTTGGCAAGTAATTTGACGGGCAACGAGTAGTTATTAACGTATGTAGTGTGCTGCCACGTTTGTTCTGATTTTATTTTAAGAAACACAAGAAGCCGAAAATTTGGTACCAATTTTTTGAGTATTTTATTTTGAGTTGAAACCCTTCCGATATCGTTTGATATCATCTAAAGATGCCATGCCCTTGGTATGTATATACCCTTTTTGTTACACGTTGTATATTAGTACAGATTTATACAAAGTAAAGCTACTAATGGGATTAGAGCCTACGACCTTAATCTTGTAAGATCGCGACCGATACCACACTAGGCCATCGCTGCTCTAAAAAAGACTACTGAAACCATCACTGACCTGATATGACTGGTAAGGATCCAAGAATTTCAGACAGTTTTTCTTTATATATAATTATAAACTAGTGCTTGACTGCAATCCCGCCTGATGGTAATCAGTGATGCAATCGTTGATGATAAAGCGCGCTATTTTATTAAGAGCCTATTCACTAAAAAAAACTGAGTGAATAGTAAGGAAGACAGCAGTTGATCGGGGTGATGCAATGTTAAACACAACACGACCAACGATGCTGCGCCAGAGGGAGATTGATCTGGAGACCCTTCACGACCAAACTTCCGACACAACAATACCCTCCAATTCAGACAAAAACAATTTAAAGAGGCTAACCGACAGTTTCGCCTCGGAGAAGTACCCTAGTCCGCGACTCAGAGCGAAGTGACCGTTTGACAATCCCCACTTTCCAAAATGATTCTGTCTACGTGCCGCCATTACTAAATAACGTCACAGAGTTTGCCTCACTACTACATAAATCAATTTTGCAACTCCAAAGCCAAAGTCCAAAGCCTAGAGCACAGGCATAGAGTAGCTAGCCGTTCGGTTTTATAGGATGCATTTTGGTGAGTGTGCGAGGGAATTGCATGATTTAATTCCCTCATCGCCGTTCCACCATCGGACGACCCGTCGCACGGCGAGTCTCCACCCTTACGATACGGACGAAGCGTTTTGCTTCCTCCTTTATACCGCGTACATCGAGAGACTGGAACAATTTGCCAGCGACAGTGTCTCCGTCGGACTACAATATGAGTGTCTTCAAGGCTAGAGTGGCTCTTAATAAACGAGTGCGCTTTACCATCAACGATTGCGTCACTGCTTACCATCAGGCGGGATTGCGATCAAGCGGTGGTTTATAATTTATATAATAATAATATCATTATCCACGACATACATATTATAACTTTAGATTTGCTAACGGATTAACTTGATCAGAATCTTCATCAAATTTTCACTAAGCTGGGATCAATGGTGTCATGTTAAAACCATTTGGGTTGCCACTAATTAATTAGCGCAATGACACGTTATTAAGTCAAAAAAGTAGGCCATGCTCACATCTGAAATTAATTTCAAAAATGGGTCACAATTTATTAAAGTCAAGCTAGCCGAAACTGTCAAATATTCCCACTCAACTTTGAGTCTTAATGCTTTAGCCATAAGGTTGAAAATTTAATAACGAAATTTGTTAGATTGTAGTAGCTTGATGTACTGTTGTCCGTACGTACTATCTTCTAGAATCTAGAAGCTTCGATTCGGTTCCAAAAAAGGCTTGCGTTTTAATGTGCATAAATTTAGTCAGACATGTCATTGTATAAAAGAAATAATAATTAGGTACTTTACTACTATACGTATAATTAAACTTTGAAAAAGCCACAATTCGTGCGTGTTTCTTTGAATATCTTTCCTTCTAAAAACTAAAACACATCCGCGTCTTAAATTTTTACTCTCAATGCGATTTCATTTTCATGCGCGTCAAGCTCTTGCAGAATTACACTTTACTTGCAGAATATAGCCTCATCTTTTACCAAATCTACTTTGGGCAGTTGCCCAAACAACATAATTATATTTAGAACATTTTGATACACTTCTCTACCGTAATGAACATCCATCAATGACCAAGAATCCTCTAAACGGTATTCACAAGTACACAACCCAAAAAATTTGTCAGTTTAATTCAAATAAACCACAACTTTCTTATGAAAGCTGTCAGCTGTCAGAGATATGATGAATCAAGTTATCCAAATGTATTTTAGAGGTACCTACAACGTTACATTCAAACAACTACTGACGTCACACTGTACCTACATCTCGCAAGCAGAGTTTACCGTGCAACCGGCACGTATACAACTTCACGACGTCAATTGATGGGCAGGTGCCCGCCAGACAAAACACGGGTCTGGTCGGAGGATCCTCCCTTTTTAAGGAGGATGAGTGAACTTTGCACTCTGTTCCTCATACCCCTAAAGTATAATTTTTGATACTATAGCTGATTCTATGAATAACTATAGAAGTTTTCGAAGTACAACTTTACAAAATAAGCCATTTTTACAATAGCTTAAGTTGATTTGTATAAAGAGAGAGAGTAAATGATACACCTTTGCAATATACGTATATCATAAGATCAAGCTATCCAAAACGATACTCTAAAATTAATTTCCAATTACGGCTACACTATGCAAGTATGGCTACATTCTGCAAGTACGGCTTCACTCTGCAAGTACTAGATAATAGTTACGCCCCTAATATTCCCGCTAACCCGTTCACAACTACGCTAAATATGGAACAACTAAGCCGGCTTCCCTCAAATAGTTTGGCTCTATCTAGTTGTAAGTTTCTTGTTATATTCCTACAAGGTTTCATTACAGGATATAATATTAAACACTAATCTAACATTCGTGAAACAACTTTACATTACTCTGAAGATTAACCTTCTAAACGTGGGTTACAATTTCGAAAGATGTCTCGTTGTGAATACTCGTGAAAAAACATTCATATCAAAAATGAGTGTGCTCACTTGTGTGAGGTTGCAAATGTACCTCCTCCTCCTCAAGTCGTTCTCCTCATTACTGAGGGTCGTGATGTCCCTGTGGAATTATCCTCTTCCTCACAATAGTTCGCCATTTGTTACGATCCCTGGCCGCGAGTATAGCATCATGCAGGCCGGTGTCCAGAGAGGAACGAATTTGGTCAGTCCACCTTATTGGACTGCGACCTCTGGAACGTCGTCTATCCATCTTCCCAGTAACCATCAGATGATCGAGGTTGTCTCCATCCTTTCCGGCAATATGGCCTAAATACTCCAAAATTCTTCGAAGGCAGATAGAGGAGAGTCTTATTGAGACACCCAGCTGATGAGGATTGATGCATTTATGCGGAATGCTATCCAAGGAATCTGAAGCATCTTCCTCCAGCACCACATCTTGAAAGCGTCAATGTCAAATGTACACAACAGATTAATTAACATTTCTTTGAATATATTTGAACGAGTTAACAAGAATATTAGGGGGAATCAGCTGTCTTTTTTACAGTCTGAACCAAAACAGAGCATTAAAAAGTAATGGAGTGAAAACAAAGAATTTTTATTTATTTACATAAAATACCTCTAAAAAAAAACTTTTTTCGTTCAATAGTGTTGAAGCCGGCTGATAACTTTTGTTGCTTGCTCTAAATTCCCTAAAATCTCTCCTCTCTACAAACCCTCTGGGCGAGATCTCCTACCAGTACTTTGTTCAATTAATGCACCGTTTTTGTTCAGACCTTAAAAAAGTCAGCAAGTACAATGTTTCTTAAAACAATATAATTTTTTTCCAATTTCCACAGATCTACTATAGTTTAGATGTTTAACATTAAAAAATAAATAACTATGTCAGTAAATAAAACTATGTGATTTAGCTATCTATAAAATAAAACAGTAGTTATATACATACATCCAAAATAAAATATATTTAAAAAATATATCATCAAAATTTTAAACGCAAAAAAAATAAGCAATCAGTGAACGCAAAAAAAAGATCGTGCAGACAAAAGTGCGTGCGCAAAAAATGGATTTTTGAAACTCGTATTTGGACGTACGGTTTTGTGAAAATTGCGGGCAATTCAAAATGCTAACTATGTCGACGCTGATGATGCCTGCAGCTACAATGACCACAATGACGAACGCTGGTCCAATCCCCGTTGCTGCTGCCACAAAGCTGGAACCCAAGTTACTGCAGCTCCCACACCCAGCACTGGTGCCGCAGATGCAGCAGCAGCCGCAGCCTCAGCCACATCACCATCAGCACCCGCATAACAACAACAAAGTTGGTAAGTAATAGAATAATTGATATTTTTGGAATGACAACTAGACGTATGCATGAACAGTTGATTGATTCTGTAAAATAACACCGTGAAAAGTTACGTATAGTGAGCTTAGAATTAGGGATGTAACTTAATATCGGAACCGGAACCGGAGTCGGAGTTTTTAAATTCGGTTTACCGAATTCGGAACCGGAGTCGGAGGCAGGCTCAGAAGTGGTGTTATGAGAGAGATTTTTTATTTAAACACAAAAAACACTATTCAATCAACTCAGTAAATTTTTTCAATTAATTTTATTATTGTAAAATTAAACAAACAGTGGAATTGGCATATTTCCAAATGAACAAAAATAAAATGAAGTTAATTAAAACCCAAAGTAGCATATTATATTACATTATATGATTTGTTCATATAATGTAATATAATATGCTACTTTTTTAGCTTTATAACAAATTATATCAAATGTGTTGACTTCAAAACTAGCCAAAAATCAAAACAAATGTCTGTAACGTATGAACGTGTCGTGTGGTAACAAACAAATAACAAGTGAAAAAATAATTGACGATAGAGTGTGTAGATATGTTGGTGTGTAAGGCTTGAGTTATAAATCACGACACAGTAGATAGAATTTTGAGATGTTTAATACAGATCACAGAGGATAGATGTACAGTTCTAGTTGACAGAGATAGATAAAAGATAAGATGTAGAATTGAAATATAACAATATAACACAAGAAAGAAACCTAAACTAAGATTAACTGGGAAAATTAAGATTTGCGTAAGTACTAGCGATTTAGAACGGGAGAAATCGGAGCGTGCATTCGCCGTGGAGATAGGATTGGCACTGCCGCTGGTGACCGAGCGATCGCGGGGCGTTCGGCTACGGGCGCGTGCGGCGGGCGCGCATTGCGCCTGCGCAGAAGTAGGTTGAGGTTCGTAGTGGTACAGCCACAAGTGTACGTAGCAGGAATCTGGGAATTACCCGCGTGAAATGTGAACCATAACAGTCTACAGGCCGCTATGTAATGCTTTAATAACCTCCGATTTAAAAGTATCGGTACCGAAGTCGGAACCGAAGATCCGATAACAATCGGAAGTTCCGACTTAACGGAGTCGGAGTCAAAGCTCCGTAACATCCCTGCTTAAAATGTCCTGAAGATGGCTCTCAATAACTCTGAGGATTCGGGGACGTCTGTCACCCCCCAAACATGAAACATCAGGACCAGAGGTTGCGGCGAGAGGTGTCCCACGCGCGGCTCTCTTAGCCGTTGCAGGGGAGTCAAACACCTCACTGGGTTGGCACCAGTCGGGGGTTGCGGAAGTATCGTTAGTTGCCGCGACCCCCGGCCATAATATCGGCTGCCGGCAGAAGTTACCACCCACCAGACAAAGTCTTCCAGTCTGATGTTTGGTGAAGCCGTACGGAAGACGGATCTGAGCAGTTCTGTTGCGATGTGAGCCGGGCACGTTGCATTAAATGTTGTTGTGTCGGGAGTTGAGGGACTCCAGATCAATCTCCCCCTGACGCAGCATCGTTGGTCGTGTTGTTGAGTTTCGCTCAACAGCCTTCTTCCTTACTATTCACTAAGTTTTTTTAAGTGAATAGACTTAATAAACTTTATCATCAACGATTGCACCACTGCTTACCATCAGGCGGGATTGCAGTCAAGCACTAGTTAATAATTATTAAAAAAATACAAAGCAAATGGTATGAAATGGAACTCTGCGGTTGTTTTAACCAGTAAGAGTCTGACAGACCTCTCTGCCCAAACCAGGGCGTCGGACACCCATGAGCATTTTCGATTCCGAGAAAAAAAATAAGTTGACATCTTAGCCATACCTATTATTGGAATCAATTGTAACAGCACATACCTACTTAGGACCCATTAACTTAGTCAAATTTTATTCCGTGGTGCTTGGCAATCTGGGCTTCTCCCAGTTGCAATAATGTCCCTTTGTGCCGATTGGCCTAGTTCTGTTCTGTCTCCTGCTTATTATGGAGGGAAGTGGAAAAAATATCTTTTTTCTTACTCCTCCGCTATTCTTTTCTGATTAATTTCGTTGCGGGACCCAAGACAGTTGAATCGTTTCTCCGGGACTCGTCGAGCTTCATTGCTCGGCGGTTTTCTGGCGGTCTTCACTGTTGATTCTGGCTTTCAGGAGTTGCAGTGGGTTGGGAACAGTGTGGCGGGTTTTGTCCCATCTCACTCTATGAGCTGTCAATAGTAACTTTACACGGTAAGGTTACAGAATCACACTGCAGTAATTTGTGTTGTCTTGACAGAAACTGTCAAAAAAAGTAATTTTTAATCTGCACTCAAAAACGTTTGATTAACATATAGTTTGAAGCAATTGAGGATAAAATCGGCAATAGATTTGTTGTTAAGGATAATATATATATTGATATGCCTCTGTTTATTGACAGGTATATTTTAACCAATATGGTCGCATTTGGTTACGCAAAAAAAAAAATCGGTTCTCTGTAAAGTCGGTTCACTGGCGACAGTTGAACGTGACAACGTCATAAGAAAATACTGAAGAAATGGTTAACTTATTGCTATAGTTTTATCAATTATAACATAATGCTGCACTAGCGGACCCATGCTATTTATTTTAATAATGAAAGCACGAATATTCGTCAATATATCATATCATCTGAATATATTATATTTATCGCCGCAATTATTGTTGCTATGAACAATTGACACTACATTCACTTTTCACTGCACTTCATACTTGAAGAAATCATGTAAAGGTATTATTGTATAGCAGCTGTCCACGCGGACGCATCGCTCACTCAAGTAGGAGAGAGACAGAAGCCGAAAGCTGCCGAACGCGGAAGCCGATTGTGCTTGTTTGTCGCATTGGTCAAGTGGGAGCAGCTGCCCCCCGCTCCCTCCTTTTGACATTTTGCAGAGCGTGTTTGAACATTGAACTCCCCTTATTACTAATGAAAGTATAAACGGGAACTTATACAGGATCATTAGCTTCTATTTGCCCTACATACTACACTACAAATACCTAATTTTCAATAAGATGTGTTTGTGAAGTTTGAGAGACAAAATGGGCGGGGCTGATTCGACCCTAATAATCTGACTTTCCTTCCCTAGACCTGACCAGCCTTAGGTTTTGCCTATTTGAAATATACTCATTTGCTATTGAGGTTTTCTATATCAATTAAGTTATTTTTCTTTTATTAACCATATCAAGTGTAGAGAGTAGTAGAGTATCAAAGTAGAACCTCCAAGCGAGTCGGTCTTATAACGAACATGGACTAGACGAAAGTCATGTCTAATGCCCATGTTGTACCGACTCCTATAAAGATTGGAGACTCTGTTCTCGAAGTTGTTGACAGCTACGTATACCTGGGCCAAACTATCCAGTTAGGAAGGTCCAACTTCGTGAAAGAGGTCAATCGTCGAATTCAACTCGGCTGGGCTACTTTCGGGAAGCTACGTAGAATATTCTCGTCCGAAATACCGCAGTGTCCCAAGACAAAAGTCTTCGACCAGTGTGTGTTGCCAGTGATGACGTATGGAATTGAGACGTGGTCTCTAACAATGAGCCTTATATGAAGGCTCAAGTTCACTCATAGGGCAATGGAGAGGGCTATGCTTGGGGTTTCACAGCGTGATCGAATCAGGCATGAGGAGATCCGCAGAAGGACGAGAGTAAGAGAGCCCGAAGAATTGCAAGACTAAAGTGGCAGTCATAGTAAAGGCCGGGCACATTGCCTGTAGGACCGATGCCCGATAGGGCCGACGGGTTCTAGAGTGGCGACCACGCACCGAAAGATGCAGCGTGGGTAGGCCTCCAACAAGAAGGACCGACGACCTAGTGAAGGTCGCGGGAAACCGCTGGATGCGGGTGGCGCAGGACCGGTCATTGCGAACCTTGGGGGAGGCCTATGTCCAGCAGTGGACGTCTTTCGGCTGAAATGATGAAATGATGATGAACACATCAAGCACTTTACTTTGTGCAATTATTTTATCACCACTGCTTTCAAAATGGTGAAGGAAAATGTCATAGGGAAACAGGCATGTCCTAGAACTAAATCTTTGAAGACACGCACTGGGCCCGCGTGGTATGTACCTATGTACCAATAGTGGTAAAATTATCTGCTGTTTATGACACTTTTGTTGCAAGTTACAGGCATGTGTACTGAGGGCTTAACGCAAGATACTTGCAGCTTGCGAGTACGCAGTGTACGCTATTTTAACTTTTCATTGCTATATTGATATACTCGGAAATGCAGACAACATATATTTTTTTTAATAATTTAGGTAATTCGATTCGTCGTGTTCCGGCATGATGTCTGGTGAAGCCGTACGGAGGACGGGTCTGAGCAGTTGTGTTGCGATGTGTACCGGGTACGATGTGCCTAATGTTGTTGTGTTGGTCGTGGAGGGTCTCCAGATCATCCTCTGGCGCAGCATCGTTGGTCGTGTTGTTGGGTTAAACATTGCATCACCTCGCTCAACTGCCGTCTTCCTTCCTATTCACTCAGTTTTTTTGAGTGAATAGGTTTAATAAGCTAGTGCGTTTTACCATCAACGATTGCATCACTGCTTACCATCAGGCGAGATTGCAGTCAAGCACTAGTTTATAACTAATAAAAAAAAAATGGAACACCTAAAAAGAAACTGCGACTGCCACTTTAGTCTTGCAATTCTTCGGGCTCTCTTACTCTCGTTCTTCTGCGGATCTCCTCATGCCTGACCTGGTGAAGGTCGCGGGAAGCCGATGGATGCGGGCAGCACAAGACCGGTCATCGTGGAAAGCCTTGGGGGTGGCCTTTGTCCAGCAGTGGACATCTATAGGCTGAGGAAGAAGAAGAAGAAGAAAAAGAAAAATCTAAATTTGTTTTCTCTTCTCATTCATCATCACCTTTTTATCGTCTCACTGCTGAGCACAGGTCTCCTCTCATACAGAGAAGGATTGAGCGCTTGCTTGCGGGTTGGCGATTTCAAACTTTAAAGTCCAGGTTTCCTCAACACGTTTTCCATCACCTTGTAATCAGTCATTGGTGTCCAACATATAGATACTTAGTACATATAAATTATAAAAGTTACATTGGTACTTGCCTGACCTGGAATCGAACCCGCTCACTCATACTTGAGAGGCTAGTGTTTTAACCACTAGGCCATCACGACTGTTTTATTGTTTGAATTTGAGCTATAACCGTTTGGATTTTAAGCACATTTCAGTGGTTCCTTTAGTAGTAAAGGAATATTTTATTACTTCTGTCAAACCCTATTCAATGAATTCCGCTCTGGAATCTCATGTCAGCGTATATGATCCGTTTCTATTTCTTTCGCCGATCAAACACAGCACACGATTTGAAACTAGAAATATATTTGATGTTTTATAGACGTAAATTGGATCTTGGGAAATCTATATAACAGAAAAAAATCTAAACTTTCATGATTGATAAAATTTTGTCTGTATTTCGTTACACAAAAGGGATGATTGAAAAGCAATTGAAAGTAGCGGAGATGAGAATGCTTAGAGAGATGTGTCGTGATACACAAATGGATAGAATTAAGAAATAGAAATACATAAGAAATGAAATTAGCAGTGGTAGTTAAAAAGTAATTATTTTTCTCGGTGGTAGGCCATAACATCGGCTGCCGGCAGAAGTTACCACCCACCAGACAATGTCTTGCCGCATGCGATGTCTGGTGAAACCGTACGGAGGATGGGTCTGACCAGTTGTGTTGCGATGTGTGCCGGGTACGATGCGCCAAATGTTGCTGTGTTGGAGTTTGGTTGTCGAGACTCTCCAGATCAATCTCCCTCTGCCGCAGCATCGTTGGATTCATCATTGCATCAAAAATCAAAATCAAAGCATTTATTTCAAATAAACCAGTTACAGGCACTTTTGAATTGTCAGAAGGTCGGTCAGTCAATAAGATGAAGCTAGTCGCCCATTCCAAAGAGTAGGTACCTATGGAGAAGAACGGGCAAGAAACTCCATGGACACTCTTTTAAATTTTCAAGCTATTATTACAAATATTTGATTACATCATTCATGTTGAAATCAACCGTGTGAGAACGATCCAGAAATAAATTGTACGCCGAGAGCGTCCATTATGGAAAACACAGAAAAATCAATTCAGAAATTAAAATACGCCGTGGCAGCTAAGAGATGACCAGTCCCCTCCGACGGCGTCCGTTCACGAACATGACGAATGGATCAGCATCATTCAGCTCAACCATACACACATCACCTCGCTCAACTGCCGTCTTCCTTCCTATTCACTAAGTTTTTTTAAAGTGAATAGGCTTAATAAGCTAGCGCGCTTTATCATCAACGATTGCATCACTGCTTACCATCAGACGGGATTATGGTTAAGCACAAGTTTATAATTATAAAAAAAAATGGTATCAATTCTTAGTGTAATTTATTTTGAGTGTAAACTATATAATTATAGTGATTCTATACCAGCTGTTATCTTCAGTGCTTGAGAATGGCAATAGAATTTCTGTTACACTTTATTACAATGGCAATTAAGTGGATTTCAGAATAATCCATTAAAAATGTTTGAAGTGGCGTAAAGTGAACCTTATTGTGTAGGAATTAAAGTTAATTTTTCCGTAAACCCATGTTTGTTTACATTGCGACGAATATGTCTATATATTGTAGACTTGTCTTTCCTACCGCTTAAAGATTGTTATTAAGAGATTGCCCTTAGGGATAAGAGCGGCCATTGTATCACCCTTTGCAAATTTCAATATTTATAAATATCTGTAATTAAGATGATATATGGGTATAATAAAGGGTAATCTATTCTATTGTATTCCGTTTTTATCCATACTAATATTATAAATGCGAAAGTATCTCTGTCTGTTTGTCTGTCTTTCTGTCCGGCTTTCACGCCAAAACTACTGAACCGATTGTAATGAAATTTGGTACACAGATAGTCTAGAGCCTGGAAAGGACATAGACTATAAAACATCCCGCTATAACCAATAGAAGCAGAGCAGGAACAAAAAATGTTGCGGAAACGGGAGCAAACGCGGACGCACATATTGCTCTCATTATTTTAACAGGCGCTTATTTTATATCAACTGAGCTTTTTTATTTTTTTTCGGAATGGACATTCCTACGGAAACGGGAACCACATCGCGCTGTAAACTGAAGTGCACGCGGACGGAGTCGCGGGCAACAGCTAGTGTTTCTATAAATTCAAATCATAACAAACGTATCGTATATATATACAATATGTAAAGAAAACCCTGTCCGATCCGTGAAGGTATGGTTAGGTATCGATAACTGATTCTACTAATGCCCACAAAGCCGGGCTAAACTTAAAAAAAAAAATATTATTTCTCAAAAAGAGGTAACTTAATACATGTGCGGTAGGCAATCAATGCGCGGGCGACAGGGGCCAGGGCACGCGGCACGTGATCGCATCGCTTATAATAATACCGTCAGAACGGTGTTGTCACTTTTTTTTAAATTATCAAATTTCGGGGAAGTTGGAATTAATTCGCGGGAATTAATTAAACGATTATTTCAAAATTCTTTAGTATTGTTACTATGATGATTACGTAAAATTTCATATTTTATTTGGTCATGTGTTTACCTAACCTTTATTATCCTTATGGGTCAGACGGGGTTTTCTTTATATATTGTACTAGCGGCCGCCAGCGACTTCGTTCGCGTGAAGTTAGTTATGTCCCGTTTTCGCAACATTTGTTGTTACTGCTCTGCTCCTATTGGTCATAGCTGAATGTTATATAGCCTAAAGCCTTCCTGGATTAATAGGCTATCCAACGCACAAAGAATTTTTCAAATCGGAATAGTAGTTCCTGAGATAAACAAAAGAAAGAGAGAAACAAACAAACTCTTCAGCTGTATATACACACATCAAAAGTGTCTAGGGATCAACATATATTTTTGCAATAACTTTTCTCCTGATTGATATTAATTAAAATTTTCTTTAAGGATTCATCAAATAAAGTGTTTTCGTTTGTCACAGTAACGATAAACCAAGTCACCTTTGCATTAATAAAGAAATTTGCCATTTTCCTAATAAAGACTAACACAAAAGTTCGAAAAAAAGACTGAAATAACAGTTTTCTCTAAAATTTTATTGGGTAACTTAAACAATTAATAATCCGTGTTTCTACCGCGAACACTAACAACACAAGAACATCGGTTTGGCATACTCAAAATGAGTTCATCCAAATCACGCTGTGGAATGGCCGCCCATGTTCGTTGCAACAACAAAAAAAGGTCTTCTTGCGACTGGATACCCTCCATATTCGGCAGAGCTCTTCTCTGTAGCATATCCCATGCATGCTCAATCGGGTTCAAGTCTGGCGACTGAGCAGGCCAGGGCAGGACATTGATGTTAGCTGCGGCGAGAGTCTGTCTTACAACTCTTGCGGTGTGCGGTCGTGCATTATCATGCATTAACTGAAATAAGGGACCGATTTGCACTTGTAGAGGAACGATGACGTCTGATACAATCGTTTCAGCATAAATTTGAGCGTTGAGGTTGCCTCTGATCCAAATCAACTCAGTTCTTCCGCCGATCCAAATACCCGCCCATACCATGATGGTTCCACCACTATAAGGATGGACTTCCTGGCAGGATTTTAATCGCTGTTGGCGTCCAGGGGTTCTCCAGTGTCGTATACGTCTTGTATCCGGTCTCATACCAAAACGAGACTCATCAGAAAAGCACACGAAACGCCATTGTTCTTCTGCCCAATTTCTGTGTTCAAGAGCCCATTGATATCGAATCCTACGATTGTGCATTGCTATAGGTGGTACCCGTAGCGGTCTTCGGGAATGAAGGTTCACTTCATGCAAGCGGTTTCTGACTGTTTGGTCGCTAATTAAGTTCCCTGAAGAGTGATGAAGCCTCACGGCTAACATCATGGCGGTTATTGTTGGAGCTCTTCGAGTTAAGATTTGAATGTATCGGTCTTGTCTCCGTGTGGTGCAGCGATACCGTCCTCCATGGCGCTCAGCCACGGTACCAGTGCTTCGGTAACGTGTCCAAAGTCGACTGATAACACTCTGACTTGTATTCAGAGCTAAAGCCACAGTACGTTGCCGGGAACCAGCTTCTATCATTCCCACGGCTCTGAGCATTTCTTCCCTGCTTAAATGACGTCGCCGCTCCATAATAACGTTGGTTTTAATCAGTAGTAGGGAAACAGTAGCACTAATAATGTCTTCAATGCGTTGTATGTTTTTATAGGGAAAATATTGACAGCTGATTTTCATCTTTTACTCGAATTTGATTCACAGTTCCTGATTCAAATTATGAAATGCACCAAAAAGGATCCATATAAATTTATAAAATCATAAATTTATTACAAAGCCACATCTCAATCTCAAGAAATCCGCATAAAAATGCTTGATCCCTAGACACTTTTGAGGTGTGTATTAGTATAGATAGGTATAATAAAGGGTAATCTATTCTATTGTATTCCGTTTTTACGTTTCTATAAATTCAAATTATAGCAAACGTGTCACCGCATTACGTAATGTTATTGTACATAACAATTAAATACATAAAGGGTGTATCTGACATCGACACACAAACGAATACCATGGATCCAGTTCATGATTCTGAACCCCCCAGTGGTGGAATTTTTCGTCGGCTTTTTCATGAATTAAAAAAAAATATTTAGTTTTTTTTTACTTCAGACCATTCACAATTGCTATACTTTTATAACCCAATAAGATTTTAAAGTAAGAATTAAATAATTCGCTAATTACATAAAAAAGCGCAATGAAAACAAAACCCGAAAAACGATCTTATCAGCTGATTTAATAGAGTTCACATCAGGGATCAACGTCATACCTACAAACTCGCACGGCGGCACGCTTTCAACGTTCAAAAGCCGAGCCGACACTTTATTTTAAACACTGTGTATTCTGTAACCGTTCATTAACGACATAAATGACTATCATAATTTTATTAGTGGCATGCGGTCTAGCCTTTTCGCGAAGTTTGCGTTACGATGTCAGATACATCCTGTATAAGCAAGCATATTAAAATGTTCCCGCATTTTGCCCCTTCATCCTCATTATCTAGCCGAACATCCAATCAGCATTAAGGGATGGAGAACGAACAAAACTCGTAAAAGTTTTTCCCTTCACCAATCAGTATACTTTTGATTCCTCTTACCCTGGTTTGTGAACAACATCAAGTAACCGAAATCCAAACCGCCACCGGCCGGTGAGCATATCGGCAAGTCTATATCGCTAAGTGAACATTTGGTGAAGGCCTCCATCCACTCCAGCACACCAGGACTCGGGAGTACATCGGCTAAAGCCCCTTGTGAGTCCAAACTGGCTGTGCTTGCTCGCGGTTTCTCTCCGTATTTCCATTTTAATATTAATTGTGGAGGCCCCGGGTTCGATCCCCGGCCAAGTCATGATGGAGAACGATCTTTTTCTGATTGGCCTGGGTCTTAGATGTTTATCTATACAATATGTAAAGAAAACCCTGTCCGATCCGTGAAGGCATTGTTAGGTATCGATAACTGATTCTACTAATGCCCACAAAGACAGGCAAAACTTAAAAAAAAAAATCCCCCTAAAAAAATAAATATTATTTCGCAAAAAGAGGTAACTTAATATATGTGCGGTAAGCAACCCCATTCCGCGGGCGGCGGGGGGCAGGGCACGCGGCACCTGTGACGTGGTCGCGTCGCTATTCGCTTATAATAATACCGGTGTTGTCACTTTTTTAAAATTACCAAATTTCGGGGAAATTGGAATTAATTCCCGGGAAAAATGGATTATTTCAAAATTCATTAGTATTGTTACTATGATGATTATGTAAAATTTTATATTATATTTGGTCAAGTGTTTACCTAAACTTTATTATCCTTACGGGTCGGACAGGGTTTTCTTTACATATTGTTTAAGTATCTATTATAAATATAGTATCGTTGAGTTAGTATCCCATAACACAAGTCTCGAGCTTACTTTGGGGCTAGCTCAATCTGTGTGATTTGTCCGTATATCTCTATTTATTATTTATTAATATACCTAACGTGCGCTTATTATACAGTCTATACAATATGTTAAGAAAACCCTGTCCGACCCGTAAGGATGGTAAAGGTTAGGTAAACACATGACCAAATAACATATGAAATTTTACATAATCATCATAGTAACAATACTAGTGAATTTTGAAATAATCTTATTTTCCCGCGAATTGATTCCAACTTCCCCAAAATTTGGTAATTTTTAAAAAGTGACAACATTATTTTTGACGGTATAATTCTGAGCGAATAGCGATACGGCCGCGTGCCGCGTGCCCTGCCCCTCTTCCCCCGCGCCTGAATGGCTTACCCCACATGTTTTAAGTTACCTCTTTTTGCAAAATTATTTAAATTTTTTAAGGGGGATTTTTTTTTAAATTTAGCCCGGCTTTGTCGACATTAGTAGAATCAGTTATCGATTCCTAACAATACCTTCACGGATCGGACAGGGTTTTCTTTACCTATTGTATACCGAGGGAATATAAAAGCCAAAACACGTAGGTCAATAATTGTCCACGTTCAATTTTCTCGGTGGTAGGCCATAATATCGGCTGCCGGCAGAAGTTACCAGCCACCAGAGTCTTGCCGCCAAGTGATTCGTTGTGTTCCGGCATGATGTCTCGTGAAGTGGTACTTCCTATCTAATTTTCTCCCACTGTTTCTATTTTGTTTCAGTGACTATCAATACTATCAATAATTTTAAAGAGTTAATTTGTGTCTACCGTCTCCGTCACTGCGTACCTATTTCTTATTTTAAGTTTTGTACAGAAAATTTAAATGAAAAAAAGAAACATAATGTTACTTACAAAGATAAATTCCGTGGAATCTCCTAGATTCTATCTTAAAAAAGAAATCGGAAATTCGAACCATATCATGCAAAAAGCGTAAAAAGTTTACCTCCTTGCTCGATAGATGGCGTTGTACGGTTTTCTGAATCGCGCTATGGTTTGGTTACAAGCGTTTCATGACACCTCTTCACTCTCGCCTCTAGCGTCGACAATTTTTGAGAAACTTTTTGTTATTTTTGGAAAGAATGTCTGGAAATTATTCAGATGTTCTTATAAACTATAAACAGTGTTCAGTTTAATAAACGAAAATGCTATCTAATAGTTAAAGCAAATCAAAATTGTCCACAGAATTACAAATAAAAATATCGAAATTGTTAGTTGTTAGTAAAATAACCAGTAATTGCTTTTAAATAATTTTTCAAACAATGATAAATATTATATAATATACAATATGTAAAGAAAACCCTGTCCGATCCGTGAAGGTGTTGTTAGGTATCGTTAACTAATTCTAGTAATGCATACAAAACCTGGCGAAACTTAAAAAAAATTACCGCTAAAAAAATAAATATTATTTCAAAAAAGCGAGGTAACTTAATAAATGTGCGGTAGACAACACGTTGGACATACATGCGCGGGTGAAGGGGGCGGGGCAGGCGGCACGTGGTCGCATCGCTATTCGCTCCGTCACAAATGGTGTTGTCACTTTCTAAAAAATACCAAATTTTGGGGAAGTTGGAATTAATTCCCGGAATAAAATGATTTTTTCAAAATTCATTAGTGTTGTCACTATGATGATTACGTAAAATTTCATATTTTATTTGGTCATGTGTATACCTAACATTTATTATCCTTTTGGGTCGGACGGGGTTTTCTTTACATATTGTAAATACTACAAAGAAACATTACGCATATACAATATGTAAAGAAAACCCTGTCCGATCCGTGAAGGTATTGTTAGGTATCGATAACTGATTCTACTAATACCCACAAAGACAGGCTAAACTAAAAAAAAAACCCCCCTAAAAAAATAAATATTATTTCGCAAAAAAAGGTAACTTAATACATGTGCGATAAGCAACCCCTTCCGCGGGCGGCGGGGGGCAGGGCACGCGGCACCTGTGACGTGGTCGCGTCGCTATTCGCTTATAATAATATCGGTGTTGTCACTTTTTTAAAAATTACCAAATTTCGGGGAAATTGGAATTAATTCCGGGAAAAAAGGATTATTTCAAAATTCATTAGTATTGTTACTATGATGATTATGTAAAATTTTATATTATATTTGGTCAAGTGTTTACCTAACCTTTATTATCCTTATGGGTCGGACAGGGTTTTCTTTACATATTTTATAGTAGACACAAAACGCAGGGCTGTATTCAAAGATTTCACTTTAAATGTTTTTTTTTTATTATTAATTATACGCCTTGTGAGTAATATAAAAAAATATATGAAAATATGTTGCATGCCGACAAAAAGGAGCAGCCTGAACAGCCTATTTCATTTGTAATATCTACTTTTGCCGTCCTAGAGTACAGCAATACATGTAATACACTAGAAGTTGCCCGCGACTTCGTCCGCGCCAATTTCTGTTAGGTTTATCGGTGGTAGGCCATAACATCGGCTGCCGGCAGGATTTACCACCCACCAGACAAAGTCTTGCCGCCAAGCGATTCGTCGTGTTCCGGCATGATGTCTGGTGAAGCCGTACGGAGGACGGGTCTGAGCAGTTATGTTGCTGTGTTGGGAGTTTGGTTGTGAAGTGTCTTTAAATCAATTTCTTTCTATCGCAGCATCGTTGGTCGTGTTGTTCAGTTTAACATTGCATCACCTTGCTCTACTGCCGTCTTCCTTCCTATTCACTATTTTTTTTAAGTGAATAGACTTAACAAACTAGCGTGCTTTATCATCTCTCAGAATCTGGATCAACACAATTATTATAAAAGGAACTTATAATGTAATAGCTATTTAAAAAAAAAAAACTATCTTAAGTATAAGCCTGTCTGTATAAATTTTGGAAATAAATAAATATTATTATTATTATTATCATCAACGATTGCATCACTGTTTTCCATCAGGCGGGATTGCTGTTAAGCGGTTTTTTTTTCTTTTTTTTATAATTATAAGCTGGTTTATAATTTAAAAAGAAACTCCTCCTCCATACAAAAGGGGGAATCCTGCGACCAGACTGGTATTGTGGCTGGCGTGAAATCGACCAGTGAGGCTGTTATTAAAAAAAACGCTTCGTCCGGATTGTAGTCGTGTCACAACGTAAGGGTGGCTCCTCGTCGTACGACGGGTCGTCCAATGATGGAACGGAGATGGGGAATTAAGTCGGAGATGATTGGTCAATTACTTTTCTTCTTCTTCTTCAGCCTATAAATGTCCACTGCTGGACAAAGGACTCCCCAAGGCTT
The DNA here is from genome assembly GCA_017933935.1 of Sesamia nonagrioides. Taxonomy (NCBI): domain Eukaryota; kingdom Metazoa; phylum Arthropoda; class Insecta; order Lepidoptera; family Noctuidae; genus Sesamia; species Sesamia nonagrioides. The sequence goes on from JADWQK010000856.1 coordinate 407,289, forward strand.
TCCACGCTGACCGTTCTTGTGCTGCCCGCATCCATCGGCTTCGCGCGACCTTCACCAGGTCATCGGTCCACCTTGTTGGGGGCTTCCCTACGCTGCGTCTTCCAGTACGTGGCCAAAAGATACAAATCACTGCGATATCCAACCCGCCTGCCAAGCGTGGGGATTATGGCAAACCACAATGATGCACACGACACAGCCCAGATCAAGTACTATCTATACTAATATATAAAGCTGAAGAGTTTGTTTGTTTGTTTGTGCGCGCTAATCTCAGAAACCACAGGTCCGATTTGAAAAATTCTTTTTGCATTGGATAGCGCATTAATCCAGGAAGGCTTTAGGCTATTTAACATCACGCTGCGACCAATAGGAGCGGAGCATAATTAATTCCACGCGAACAAAGTCGCTGGCGGCTGCTAGTAGTTTGTAATGATTAAAAAAATAATAATTGAAAAGTTCGTTTTATCTAAACGTTCGATAACTTCTGAACCCTCCCAATATCGTTTGATATCCACAGAACAGTGTGCTTGGAATGTTGGTAAAAAATGTTACCCAAAAAATCCAACTAAACTGAATATATAGAATGAAATAGGCCACTACCGTGGCGTCTGTTTGTCTCAGAAAACTAATGAGGGTGATAATACGCACGTATTACAGCTAATGTAGGGCCAGGGAGATATACGAGCCACTTACGCGGCACCACAAGGCTGATTTCACAAAGATATTATGTTTGTTTTTTGACTCCATACTACTTTGGGTGTAAAGGTCATACTCCTTACATGACTCTTCTCCCATCCGGTAAACTACTTACTTTAAATATTGCTGTTATATACTTTATAAACAATATGTAAAGAAAACCCTGTCCGACCCATAAGGATAATAAAGGTTAGGTAAACACTTGACCAAAGATAATATAAAATTTTACGTAATCATCATAGTGACAATACTGATGAATTTTTAAATAGTCTTTTTTTCCCGCGAATTAATTCCAACTTCCCCGAAATTTGGTATTTTTTTAAAAAGTGACAACACCGGTATTATTATGAGCGAATAGTGATGCGACCACGTGCCGCGTGCCCTGCCCCTCGCCGCCCGCGTAAGGGTTGCATACCGCACATGTATTAAGTTACCTCTTTTTGCGAAATAATATTTATTTTTTAAGGGGGATTTTTTTTAAGTTTAGCCCGGCTTTGTATCCATTAGTAGAATCAGTTATCGATACCTAGTAATACCTTCACGGATCGGACAGGGTTTTCTTTACATCTATACTAATATATAAAACTGAAGAGTATGTTTGTATGTTTGCTTGTTTGTTTGTTTGTTTGTTCGCTCTAATCTCAGGAATTACTGGTCCGATTTGAAAAATTCTTTTTGCGTTGGATAGCCCATTAACTCAGGAAGGCTTTAGGCTATATAACATCACGCTGCGACCACTAGGAGCGGAGCATACCTAACTCCACGCGAACGAAGTCGCTGGCAGCCGCTAGTATTGTATAAAGCTGAAGAGTTTGTTTGTATGTTTGTTTGAACGCGCTAATCTCGGGAACTACTGGTCCGATTTGAAAAATTGTTTCTGCGTTGGATAGCCTATTAATCCAGGAAGGTTTAGGCTATATAGTATCACGCTGCAACCAATAGAAGCACTTCGGGCGCTCCTACAGTCACACACTACAAGGCACACCGACGACCGCCGGAGGGAAGGCACACCCGTACGGCGACAGCTTAAGTGTGTGAAGACGGCACCCTTTGAGTGCAATCCAACGACGGGTTCCCAATTCTGGGGACCGAGAGAACTAGGCCACGGTCATGGGGCCTTAAAGGAGCCCCCAAACCTCGCGCCCCCAATTCGGGGTCGCAAAGAAGTTCACGAAGGGCAATAGGAGCAGAGCATAACTAACTCCACGCAAACGAAGTCGCTGGCGGCCGCTAGTTAGATACATTTTACATTACATCATTATCATCATCTTAGCGTTTATCCTGGTTGCATCTGCGGCTTTCGCACATTTCGCGCGATCTTTATCATCCCGTGGTGTGAGATTGTTGGCACGCATGTCATCTGTTACAACGTCAAGCCAGCAGTTTTTTGGTTTACCTCGCTTGTTCCGGCCCGGCGGAAGCGCCATGGCAAGACATTTGTGACCCACGTAGCATACCGGTTTGTGTAAGACGTGGCCGTACCAACGTAGGCGACCCTCCTGCAATTTGTCTGCTATGTCACGGACACGAAGACCCCACGGATGCGGGAGTTCCTGATGCGGTCTTTCCGTGTAACTCCACACATCCACCGCAGCATATTCATCTCCGTGACACGCAGCTCCTGCTTGTGTCACTTAAGCACAGGCCACGCCTCACTACCATAAAGAAGAACAGCTCTAATTATGGTCTTATAGATCTGTCCCTTAAGCTTAACTGGCATTTTGGGGTCACAAATGACACCGGTCACCTCACGCCATTCTGCCCAAGCTGCGGAAATACGTGACCTGTCGTCGCAATAATCTTCTCACTTCTGGGACAGGCCTCCTCTCAGTGAGAGGGAGTGGGCCGTAATCTACCAAGCTGGCCCAGTTGGGGTTGGTACATGTCACATGTCTTCAAAGTTTTGCCTCTAAGACATGCCGGCTTCCTCATAATGTTTTCCTTCACCGTTTTGAGAGCAGTGAGCAAACATTTATACAAAGTAAAGCGTCTGATGGTGTTCGAACCTACGACCTACAACTTGAACAGACAGCTGTGCTGCTGGGGAGTGCGTTACGTCACTTTTTCTTCCCAACAAAAGCACAGAAAGTGATGAACGGTTAATGGATTTGGATGAAGTTTTGCATACACCTAGTTTATAACCAGGATGACAGCCTCCGCTGCGTATCGATAGCGAACGTTTGTTTATATGAAAAAAGAAAAAATACGTGTCTAGTATTTTTTGGAAATCTGACTGACGGACTAATTAGTTTTTTTTAGTCAACTATCCTATTATAAAATTGTTTCAAAATATTTTTACCTCTCTAGTCTAACTGCAATGCTTCGTTATCGCCTTCAGGTTGTGGAGGTCAGTCGGCAGTCGCTTCACGAAAAATTTCGTAGTTTAGCCAAAAATCAGCAGTTAGACTGGTAAAGAGTACTTCTCGGTGGTAGGCCATAACATCGGCTGCCGGCAGAAGTTACCACCCACCAGACAAGGTCTTGCCGCCAAGCGATTCGTCGTGTTCCGGCATGATATCTGGTGAAGCTGTACGGAGGACGGGTCTGAGCAGTTGTGTTGCGATGTGTGGCGGGTACGATGCACCAAATGTTGTTGTGGCGGGAGTTTGGTCGTGGAGAGTCTCCAGATCAATCTCCCTCTAGCGCAGCTTCATTTGGTCGTGTTGGTCTTGGGTTTAACATTGCATCACCTCGCTCAACTGCCGTCATCCTTCCTATTCCTTAGTTTTTTAAGTGAATAGGCTTAATAAACTAGTGTGCTTTACCATCAACGATTGCATCACTGCTTACCATCAAGCGGGATTGCAGTCAAGCACTAGTTTATAAATATATATAAAAAAAAGAAGACTGCGACGTCTAAGAGGGACGCTCGTGGAACACTTCACTAATGTTTGGGGAAGACAGACATTCCCAAGTCTGTCGCTACTGGACCCATTTAGATGGGGCTGGAAGCGTTTTTTCCGTTCGCCGACGCCCGGTGCGACCTATGTTTATGGGCCGCCATTTTAGTTTGAGTTCGTAATTTTCCTCTTTCATTAGCAACCTCAAAGAAATATTCTGTTTAAAAAAATTAATGATAATTTAAAAAACCAATTTATTTATTTATTTGGGTATATGAATTATTTTGTGGCCAATTACAAATTTTCTGGGCTAACTGGGATATCGTCTTCTTCTTCTTCAGCCTATAAATGTCCACTGCTGGACAATGGCCTCCCCCAAGGTTTTTTACGCTGACCGGTCTTGTGCTGCCCGCTTCCATCGGCTTCCCGCGGCTTTCACCAGGTCATCGGTCCACCTTGTTGGGGGCCTCCCTACGCTGCGTCTTTCAGTACGTGGCCGCCACTCCAGAACCTTACTGCCCCATCGGCCATCGGTTCTACGAGCAATGTGCCCTGCCCACTGCCACTTAAGTTTAGCGACTCGCAGAGCTATGTCGGTGACTTTGGTTCTTCTGCGGATCTCCTCATTTCTGATTCGATCACGCAGAGAAACTCCGAGCATAGCTCTTTCCATTGCCCTTAACTGGGATATACAACGTTATTAATTGTATATGCGGAATCCGAAACACGTGTCCAATCCATACTAATATTATAAATGCGAAAGTAACTCTGTCTGTCTGTCTGCTACGCTTTCCCGCTTAAACCTCTCAACCGATTTTGATGAAATTTGGCACAGACAATCTTTAGACCCTGAGAAAGAACATAGGCTATCTTTTATGCCGGAAAAATATGATGTTCCCGAGGGAAAACTACAAAGCGCGATATAACCGAACTCCACGCGGGCGAAGCCGCGGACGGAAAGCTAGTAATATTATAAATGCGAAAGTAACTCTGTCTGTCTTTCTGTCTGTTACGCTTTGCCGCTTAAACCTCTCAACCGATTTTCATGAAATTTGGCACACACAATCTTTAGACCCTGAGAAAGAACATAGGCTACCTTTTATCCCGGAAAAAATTGATGTTCCCAAGGGAAATCTAAAAAGCGCAATATAACCGAACTCCACGCGGGCAAAGCCGCGGGCGGAAAGCTAGTAATATTATAAATGCGAAAGTAACTCTGTCTGTCTTTCTGTCTGTCTGTCTGTTACGCTTTCCCGCTTAAACCTCGCAACCGATTTTGATGAAATTTGGCACAGACAATCTTTAGACCCTGAGAAAGAACATAGGCTACCTTTTATCCCGGAAAAATTTGATGTTCCCAAGGGAAATCTAAAAAGCGCGATATAACCGAACTCCACGCGGGCGAGGCCGCGGGCGGAAAGCTAGTATTTTTAAATAAAGAATACATGTACAAAATTTCAATAAGATATCATGTTAAACCACAAAGTTATGACCTGGTTGTCTCAACAAAAATATGGCCAACGTGTCTACAGCGGTGTGGGGGGGGGAGGGGGGGCTACTTCACGTGCCTAGTACATACTACGATCTACCGTCAGCTATGTTGCACGGTCGGTAACCACACTGCAAAAATTCCTAAATGTATTTGGGAAAAATATAACATGGTGTAAAAATGATTGGAATCGATTCAGTTGCTTATTCTGAACAAACTGTATTCAGGTTTCGAATAAAGAAAAAATAGCGATGTATACAATATGTTAAGAAAACCCTGTCCGACCCCTAAGGATAGTAAAGGTTAGGTAAACACATGACCAAATAGCATATGAAATTTTACATAATCATCATAGTAACAATACTGGTGAATTTTGAAATAATCTTTTTCTCCCGCGAATTAATTCCAACTTCCCCAAAATTTGGTAATTTTTAAAAAGTGGCAACATTATTTTTGACGGTATAATTCTGCGCGAATAGCGATGCGACCGCGTGCCGCGTGCCCTGCCCCTCTTCGCCCGCGCCTGTATGGGCTACCGCACATATTTTAAGTTACCTCTTTTTGCGAAATAATATTTATTTTCTTGGGGGTTTTTTTTTTTAAGTTTAGCCCGGCTTTGTAGGCATTAATAGAATCAGTTATCGATACTTAACAAAACCTTCACGGATCGGACAGGGTTTTCTTTACATATTGTATATACAATATGTTAAGAAAACCCTGTCCGACCCGTAAGGATAGTAAAGGTTAGGTAAACACTTTACCAAATATAATATAAAATTTTACATAATCATCACAGTAACAATAATAATGAATTTTGAAATAATCTTTTTTTCCCGGGTATTAATTCCAATTTCCCCGAAATTTGGTAATTTTTAAAAAACTGACAACACCATTTGTGTCGGAGCGAATAACGATGCGACCACGTGCCGCATGCCCCGCCCCCCTTCACCCGCGCGTGTATGCCTATCGGGTTGCCTAAGGCACATGCATTAAGTTACCTCGCTTTTTCGAAATAATTTTTTTTTTTTTTTGGGGGGATTTTTTTTTAAGTTTAGCCCGGCTTTGTAGGTATTATTAGAATCAGTTAACGATACCTAACAATACCTTCACGGATCGGACAGGGTTTTCTTTACATATTGTATAACTAATGCCAAAGAGTTCCAATCTATCTATACTAATATATAAAGCTGAAGAGTTTGTTTGTTTGTTTGTTTGTGCGCGCTAATCTCAGGAACTACTGGTCCGATTTGAAAAATTCTTTTTGCGTAAGATAGCTATTAATCCAGGAAGGCTTTAGGCTATGTAACATCCCGCTATGAACAATAGGAGCAGAGTAGTAATAAAAAATGTTGCGAAAACGGGAGCTAACGGAGACGTACATATTGCTTCCATTGCTTCCATCTATACTAATATATAAAGCTGAAGAGTTTGTTTGTTTGTGCGCGCTAATCTCAGGAACTACTGGTCCGATTTGAAAAATTCTTTTTGCGTTAGATAGCCTATTAATCCAGGAAGGCTTTAGGCTATATAACATCACGCTGCGAGCAATAGTAGCGGAGCATAACTAACTCCACGCGAACGAAGTCGCTGGCGACCGCCGCTAGTACTAATATACAATATGTAACGAAAACCCTGTCCGATCCGTGAAGGTATTGTTAGGTATCGATAACTGATTCTACTAATGACTAGAAAGCCGGGCTAAACTTAAAAAAATATCCCGCTAAAAAAATAAATATTATTTCGCAAAAAGAGGTAACTTAAAACATGTGCGGTAGTCCATCCAGGCGCGGGCGAAGAGGGGCAGGGTACGCGGCACGCGGTCGCATCGCTATTCGCTCAGAATTATACCGTTAAAAATAATGTTGTCACTTTTTAAAAATTACCAAATTTTGGGGAAGTTGGACATAATTCGCGGGAAAAAAAGATTATTTCAAAATTCACTAGTACTGTTACTATGATGATTATGTAAAATTTCATATGTTATTTGGTCCTGTGTTTACCTAACCTTTACTATCCTTACGGGTCGGACAGGGTTTTCTTAACATATTGTATAAACCTGAGGAGTTTTTTTGTTTAAACGCGCTAATCTCAGGAACCGCTGGTCCGATTTGAAGAATTATTTTTGCGTTGTATAACCCATTAATCCAGGAAGGCTTTGGGCTATATAACGTCACGCTGCGACTTATAGGAGCCAAGCATATTAAAAAAAAGTGCACACCTAGTTAAAAATAATAAGAACAATAAATAATGTTTATTCAAATCACAACAGAAGACCGATTACCGTAGCAACATTCAAATTCTGGTCTCAATTCCCTACTCAGCTACAATCAATGTCAAACCCTTGTCAAAAATTAAGGAAAATTAAACATTCTTCAATTACAAGAAACGCTCATTTGTTCTTTGACAGCAGATCCGTCCCCGTGTGGTTTCGTGCTTAGAATAGTACCAACCCATATCCTCTCGTGGGTGTCGTAAGAGCCGACGAAGGGGACTCTCATCAGGGAAGCGTGCAGCAGCGCTTCTCCTGTGGAATATCAAATTACTGCGATCCCCAACCCAACGGACAAGCGTGGGGATTATGGCAAACTCCCTTAAAGCAATAAAATCTTTGGGGAAGGCCTTTGTTCAGCAGTGGACTTCTATAGACTGAAGAAGAAGAGATCACAACCTACGGTTGTGGCATTCATTAACAACAGTTCATTTCCACTGACAGCCTCCGTGGCGTACCGGTAGCGGACGCGGCCGCTGCGGAAGGTGGCGCGGGTTCGATCCCCGTACAGTGCAAGTATTTGTATGCATGAATATGAATATTTGCACTGGTATGGTCGTGCCTCGGAAAGCACGTTAAGCCGTTGGTCCCGGTTGCCATACGAACATCTAGTGGCAGTCGTTACGGGTTGTTGGAGCCCTCAAAAGTCCAACAATTGGTCTAACTGCAAAGCTTCGATGTCGCCTTCGGGTTGTGGAGGTCAGACGGCAGTCGCTTCACGAAAAAGTCGAAGTTTAGCCATTTCAGCAGTTGGACTGGTAAAGCGGACCCCAGACTCCAAAGCGGAAAAGGCTTCGGATGCGACTGGGATTAACGCTGTGATGATGATGACTTTATTTATGGTGTAGCGGGACCTACAACTGCCACAAATAAACAACGTGTCTTACTGAAGTCACACGAATTCTAGATCTCGTAAGCAGAGTTTACCGTGCAATTAGCATACTTACACCTTCCCAAATTCAACCGTTGAGCAAGTGTCCGCCAGACACAACACCCGTCTGGTCGGAGGATCCTCCCTTTTCTATGAAGCATGAGTAAACATTACTCCCTGTTCCTCATGCCTCCATAAAGGAAAAATGCGCAAAGCTGCACATCCCTACCCAAATGCGTTTAAAATGAATAGTAAACTTGATTTAAATGGGAATTACGTAGATTTCAGAGTGACTAGCTCTATTATAAAAGTTATCACTAGGAATTAGGGTTATTTTTCCATTAACTCATATCTTCCGCATCGAAAGCCGCAGCGTGGGTAGGCCCGCAACAAGGTAGACCGACGACCTGGTGAAAATCCATCCATTTGGTTGCAGCGTGTTGTTATACTTTTTTTTTTGATTGGAAATCATCAAATGACTTCTCCCGCTTTGAGCGGAGCGGAAGGGCGTGTCAGACTTTTACTGACTAAAACCCACCCGTGTTTGCCTGTGCGACGGCCAGGGCCACGGTTTCTTGTTTAACCAACCCGCAACCCTGACCCAGGACATATCGGTCTTTGTAGACCCCGTCACGATGTGCTGACATCTCTTTGAGGCCTGGTCCTTACCGGGTGGTGAGCTGCACACTGTTCACCCCCCGCAGGCTCGCCCCTACGGTGGCTGGGAGTTCGGTGTCATATCCCGACCAGGGCGTCTCCTGCGGTGGCTAGTGGCGCGAGGGCGCTGGGACTCCCGCTGTCTCACGCGCTTCGCCTTCTCCTTTGTCAGCATCACTGCTTGGCAAAAGGAGGTGACGGCCTGCCATGCACTCTCGCTCCGGACCATGGCCAGAACCAGGGTCGGACGCGGGAGATCGCCGCCGATCACCGCTACGAGGACACGGCGGTGCTTTATCCAAGCCGGGCAGACCTCCACCGTGTCTTCAGGGCGATCCACACAATGGTAACACCCTGGCGTTTGCTCCCGCCTTATACGGAACAGAAACTTCCCGAAACGGTTGTCCGGTGAGGACCTGCGTCAGGCAGAAGGTGAGGGTGCCGCGGCGCCTCTCTACCTACTCTTCAAAGCGGGAACTTACCGCCGCTATTGTGGCATGCCCAATGTAATACAGCCTTCCTTGATAAATGGACTTTACGACACAAAAATAAATTTTTGATTCGAATCTGTACTTCCTGAGATTAGCACGTTCAAATAAACAATCTCTTCAGCTTTATACTTTGTGTTTGTATGGATTAGTACCAGCTAGCAAAAGTATTTTAACGAAAAAAATTGGGTTGAAAATATGTAACCTATGAGTAGGGGTGGGTAACCCCGAGCCCGAAGGGTGGGGCTGCGTCGTAAATTCACCTAATTATAACCGCGACCTATATTGTGCCCGACGAGGGTCATTCTCACATGTTTTAATTATATCCAGTCATTTTTTTAGACGAAGATTTTGTTTTTAAACGAACATTTTTTGTGGTTAGGAAAGCTTGCAAGTTTTTTTTAGTTTTACATAGGATACTATATTTTTATTTTAATAATTAGTAGTTTAATGAAATTTATACACGTGTTGAAGTGTGTTGTACATATTCTACAGAGTAATCTATACTAATATTAAAAGCTGAAGAGTTTGTATGTTTGTTTGTTTGTTCGCGCTAATCTCGGGAACTACTGGCCCGATTTGAAAAATTCTTTTTGCGTTGGATAGCCCATTAATCCAGGAAGGCTTTAGGCTATATAACATCACGCTGCGACCAATAGGAGCGGAGCATAACTAACTCCACGCGAACGAAGTCGCTGGCGGCCGCTAGTCTATACTAATATATAAAGCTGAAGAGTTTGTTTGTTTGTTTGTTCGCGCTAATCTCGTAAACTACTGGTCCGATTTGAAAAATTCTTATTGCGTTGGATAGCCCATTAATCCAGGAAGGCTTTATGCTATATTACATCACGCTGCGACCAATAGGAGCGGAGCATAATTAATTCCACGCGAACGAAGTCGCTGGCGGCTGCTAGTTTTAAAATATTTTGTTTTTTTATTGAAGAGGAGAATTAGTTTTACTTTTTCTCATTACGATGTTAAAGAGTAAATGCTAATTACGAATTGTTATTAATAAACATAGAGATAAAGAGTAAAGATGCTATGGTTTTCTTTAATAAAACCATGTTGACTTTTAAATAAACAGACGTCGCTTAGTAAAGTACAGCTTATAAAAAGTAGAGTCCATAAAAATGATTTTTTTTTAAATTACTTTTACATATTCGGCGTTCTTTCCGTCTGACTACAATTTAAGTGTCTTCAAGGCTAGAGTGAATAGCCCTTAATAAAATAGCGCATATCGCCATTAACGATTACATCATTGCTTACCATCAGGCGGGATTGCGGGCAAGGACTACTTTATAATTATATATAAAAAAAAAACAATAAAAGATCCCGGGTTTGAGTACGACGACATTATTTAAGCTTGCTACATTAATTTAATTTCTTCTTTCTACAGAAATGCACATTACAATGAAAAAACATCACAAAGACATCTGAACAATTTGAAACTGCCAATAAGCAACGAGAATGCACAATAAATTTTATCAATGTTCTATGTAATTGATCACAATTACCCTTTCAATAAAAACTCTCAGCAATGAGGCATTCACGTTCCAATAATTTATCATTGTTATTGCTTCTAGCCTCATCCTCTTTAAAGCTGGGCTCACATTGTAGCCACATCGTAACGCATTTTATTACAAAAAAAGTGCGATGTCAAATGCTCACACAAATTATACAAAATCTTCTTCGTTAGTAACCTAAATGCATTTCACCCAAAGTTCAGCTATATGCTGCTTTACCACCATCTTTAGCATCCTGTAATGTGCATCTACTTATTTTCTCAGTGGTAGGCCATAAAACATCGGCTGCCAGTAGAACTTACCACCTACCAGACAAAGTCTTGCCGCCAAGCAATTCGTCGTGTTCCGGCATGATGTCTAGAGAAGCCGTACGGAGGACGGATCTGAGCAGTTGTGTTGCGATGTGTGCCGGGTATGATGCGCCAAATGTTGTTGTGTCGGGAGTTTGGTCGTGGAGGGTCTCCAGATCAAAACTCTCTCCCTCTGGCGCAGCATCGTTGGTCGTGTTGTTGGGTTTAACATTGCATCACCTCGCTCAACTACCGTCTTCCTTTCTATTCACTCAGTTTTCTTTTTTTGAGTGAATAGACGCTTGATAAACTTACCATCAGTCGGGATAGCGGTCATGCACTAGTTGACATAGACACAGAGGATACGTTATTAAAAGTTCTATCGTTTGTGGAACAGCACATTTACACTCCAGCATGGAGTTGTCTATGAATGATACTGTACAACTTATATCGCGAGTTCCTTAAGAGTACCGTATGAAATGATAAAAGAGGTTTTATGCAGCACGTAGAGTAGCCAGCCTGTCGGTGTTCTCTAGGATGCATTTTGAAGAGTGTGCACAGGTGTCATCGTCATTATCATTTCAGCCGAAAGAGCGGGGCTGCCATAAAACAAACGTGATTTATTTACCGTTTTTAAAGATCATCATTATCATCATTTTAGCCGAAAGACGTCCACTGCTGGACATAGGCCTCCCCCAAGGTTCTCCATGACGACCGGTCCTGCGCCTCCCGCATGCAGCGGTTTCCTACGAGCTTCACCAGGTCGTCGGTCCACCTTGTCGGGGGCCTACCCACGCTGCGTCTTCCGGTGCGTGGTCGCCACTCGAGAACCCGTCGGCTCCATCGGGCATCGGTCCTACGGGCAATGTGCCCTGCCCACTGCCACTTTAGTGTTGCAATTCTTCGGGCTATGTCGGTTACTTTCGTTTTTCTCTCTTTTGTCTTAAGACACTGAGGTATTTCGGACAAGAAGATTCTACATAGCTTCCCGAAATAAAATCAAATGATATCTTTTATTTTGCAAGTAAGATCACTGATCACTTTTATACGTCATATACACACGTACAGAAAGCAGCCCAGCCGAGTTGGATTCGAAGATTGACCTCTTTTTCGAAGTTGGACTTTCCAGTTAGGAAGGTGCTCAGGAATAGCGTGACTTAATTCCTCCATCTCCATTCCAGCATTGGTCAAGTATCCACCCTTACCTTGTTGACACCTTTACGATTCGGACGAAGCGTTTCGCCTCGTCTTTTATACCGCGTACATAGGAGACCTAGAACAATATCCAGTGGCGGTCTTTCCGTCTGACTACAATTCAAGTGTCTTCAAGGCTAGAGTGAATAGGCTCTTAATACACTAGCGCGCTTTGCCATCAACGATTGCATCACTGCCTACTAGGTGGGACTGCAGTCAAGCACTCCTGTATAATTATGAAAAAAAAATCAGACAACGTTGCCTCTGCATCACTATTAAAATATATCCAATTATACATTATACAAACACCTAACTCCTAATGAAACCATAGTTAAACATTTAAACTTATAAATAAACTATTGCCAAGCAAATTACAAGCCAGTTTCCAAGTTGTCAATCCCTAAGTTACCGCACAAAGAATTCATACTGTATATATCTTCTGCCAACATTGATCCTTACTGCAATGTAAAGGATTGTAAAGCTACACAGCCCAATCTCCACTGCTTCCATAAGTGTCATTATTGTTACTAACACAAACTGCCATATTGAATAAACAATTCCTAAACCCTGAATAGGCAAAAAAAGTTTAATTAACTATTTTTTGTCACCCACACATGAGAATAGCCCTGTTTGTTAAAATTATAAATTACTTAACACAGGCGCGGCTGCGTGATATAAGCATGTTAACGTTTAACTGACAAATATAGTTTATTACAGCATTAGTAACAGTACAGCTCAGAAAAAAGTAAGGTCGATAAAATTTTGAGCATATGAAAAGTACTTATTAGCCGTTAGAGTAATTAAAAAAGAATACGAAGTCAAAGTATGCAAACGAAGTCGAAGTGCCCTGAAGGAGGATGCTACACGAAGCTTACAGTCTTTTAAAATGTGGTGCTACCGTCGTATGCTGCTCATAAGCTGGACCCAAAAGGTCAGAAATGACACCGTCCTTCAGCGCGTTCGAATGCCTCGACAGTTGTTGCCCACCATAAAGAAATGCAAAATAGATTATCTCGGCCACGTCCTCCGACACGATAGATATCCGCTACTCCATCTCATTATAATGTGCAAGGTAGAAGGAAAGAGGCGCGCTGGACGAAAGAAAAAGTGATGACTGCGAAACATCCGGGAGTGGACCGGTATTACTTCCGTCGAAAAACTGTTCCGGCTCGCGGTTGACAAGACCTAGTACAAGAAGCTGACGGCCAACCTTCAGGATTGAAGAGAGGCACTGGAAAAAGAAGAAGGGTAATTAAAAAAATCATTGCTCTTACAAGTTATATGTAGGTCTTAATTTTATAAGACTTAGGCGACAGGAACGACAACTCGGGCTCGAGCGGTCGAAGCGGTCGAAATATTCGCGGAAGCGCATTGTTAAAGCCCTTCTGCCGTACTTCGAAGCCTGGCTGAAAAGAGGAGACTGAAGGAGATCCTTCAGGCTCACACAGGTACTCACTAGACGTTTGCTTCGGCGAGTACCTGAACAGAATGTGGCGAGAGCACACGGAAAATTGACATCATTGCGGCGGCAGCCTGGATTCTGCACAACACACGTTCGTGGTCCTGCATAGGCCTCCGAGCGGCGGGTGGATCGGGCGAGATCTGTCTCGCCGGTAGTAGTGAGGGCTATGCTGGCAAAGACAGGGAATTGGACAGAAGTAGCTTCCTTCTGTGAGACCGTGATGGCTAAGAAGGAAGCCGCCGAACTGAATGGAGAGAGGACTGATCCTGCTCGGAGAAGGAGGCGTCGGGGAGGCATCCTGGCGATCCTGGCAACCACCTTGGCGCTTCATACGCCTGTACCCGCCTACCTATCGACGTAGGTGGACCTTTAGGGTCATGGGCGCATAGAGCGGGTACTCTTCCTACCCACCAAGTGACCCCAAGGGACGGCAGCAGAATGGTCACGTGCTACCATGCATAGGAGGTTTAGGGGAGAGCACCCACTTAGAGTCTCCCCTGGGATGTGCCTTACAGGCGTTGCGCAGGGAGTTTTCCGGAATAAAAAGACCAATTTTTTAAGAGGAACCAGGACCACCCCTATGCTCAGATAGTGATTACTGGGGTGGTTTTAGTGAGGTAAGACTCTCACACTACCCAACCTCATTCCTCTTAGGTCATGTGCCTTTTGACGGTTTCTCCCCGAAAACAAAGACAACGATTTTGTACCGAGACAGCGGCTTTATAGAGAGGGTCTTGTTGCGCGGACTGGAGCCCATTGTGCCTATCCTCTTAATTCAAATACGCAGATGGCTACAAAGGTATACCTACGAACAAGCGGAGATTTGGTGGTCCTCGTCACCGGGCTGCAGGCAGTCCAAGGAGGCTATGCCATCCCTGAATAACAAGCTAACCAAATGACTGTTGCGCTTGGATAGGAAAGCCCTACGATTGATTCAGCGAGCATTGGCCCGTAATGATCCCCATTACGGGCCATTGCTCGCTGAATAAGCACCTCCACACAATAGGCATAACGGGCAGCCTTCTGTGCAGAGCCTGCATAGAGGCTGACGAGACAGTTGCGCATGTACTCTTCGAGTGTTCAGGCATTACACAAATTAGAAGCATAACCATAGGAGAGCCAAGATGTTACACAGATGTTCTCAACAGGCTAGGAGACCTGATGGGCTTCTGGAGGGAGGTGGGCTGGCTGGAATGACCGGCAAAGGCCGCCATGGCCCACGCACAATGGTCCACTGGAGGGACTGAGTGCGGAAACCAAACCAGTAACAGAATATAGAGGGTCTTGTTGCTAACTACTAAGAGCTGCACAGATCTATTGATTAAGTAAGACTACATTTGACAGCCTCCGTGGCGTGGCGGTAGCGAACCCTTACGTTGTTGACACCACAACGAATAGGACGAACTGTGTCGCCTCGTCTTTTCAACAATTTGCCAGTCTTCAGTGTTTCCATCTGACTACAATTTAAGTGTCTTCAAGGCTAGAGTGAATAGGCTTTTAATAAACTTGCGCTTTACCATCAACGATTGCTTACGATGAGGCAGGATTGCGGTCAAGCACTTGTTTATAAATACACTAGCGACCGCCAGCGACTTCGTTCGCATGGAGTTAGTTATGCTCCGCTTTTATTGGTCGCAGCGTGATGTTATATAGCCTAAAGCCTTCCTGGATTAATGGGCAAACCAACGCAAAAAGAATTTTTGAAATCGGTCCAGTAATTTCTCAGATTAGCGCATTCAAACAAACAAACAAACTCTTCAGCTTTATATATTACAGGCTGCGCTGCGCAGTTTCACCCGCGTAGGTTTCGATACGTTTTTTTTTATATGCTCCGCTCCTATTGGTCGCAGCGTGAAGTTATATAGCCTATAGCCTTCCTGGATTAAAGAGCTATCCAACGCAAAAAGATAATTTCAAATCGGACCCGTGTTCCTGAGATTAGCGAATTCAAACAAACAAACAAACTCTTCAGCTTTACCTATATATTAGTATAGATATAAAAAAAAATGATATTATTCATATTTTGTTTATAGAAAATTGCGGAAAGGGTAAAAAAGGCATTCCCGGTTGACAAAACACAAGGCATATGATTACATAAGCCTTTCTTACCAGGTACGTAATCATATCTTCATTACAACAAAGTTCAACTCTCTAACTGACATACTCCTTTGCGACTTCCTCAAGTTTTTGACAGTTTTAAAATGAGATAAGAATACAATCGTTTAACGTCAGGGTAGTCCGGGAAAGGAGATGTTTCATTTTGGGCCACCATTATGTACGCTATATAGACAAAAAGGATAAAAATAAAAGGTTTTCATATAAATACTACTAAATTAATTTGAATAAAAATACCAGTATATATAATTCATTATTTGAAGCGTTTTTAGTGAGATAATCCTTTATTAAGGTAGCCATGACAGTGATTATGATGTTTGATTAGCGACTTTGACAGTTCTGTTTTCCCGTTGTGTTCGTGTCGAGTGTTGATTGTGTTTATTTAATGGGCCGTAAGTTTGGAATTCATGTTTTGTTTTTTTTGCAGTCATATGGTAGATAATATAGATACGATAGCCTTAAATACATGACACGTCAATCATATGTCACTGTCAAAATCTTATTTCACTATATTAGTAGTTGTGTTGCACTCCTTGGCCGAGTTAAATTGAATCTGTATAAAAACTAAGCCAAAATATAGGAAATTAACATTAAAAACAGGTAAGTAATTAAAGCGTAACTATACCTATAGTTGAGCCAAATTCGATAAAGAATAGAGGTAAACAAACCGTTGCTAGGCAACGAGTAGTTTACGCCTAAAAGACAGATGTTAACAACCTTTTCTACTTAAATGATTTTCATAAAAGTAATAATCCTACTTCTTACTAATCTAAACAGTTCATTTATGTTTAGATATTTATGATTTGTATAGAACGCTTAACCTATTTGAATGAAATATGACACACATGTAAGCTAATTTCCTAATAAGTTACATTTTATGATACATATATATTATAATTAGTCCATTTTTGAAAATATTACAATGCATGTGTTATGTAGTTGATTTAAAAGTAATTAAAATACGCAAAATTGTATTGGCAAATGCCTCAACTTTATTCATTGGTTGAATTCCACAAAATGTGTTTTATATCTGGATTTCATCCATCTTTCTTTTTTTGTAGGGCTATCACGTAAAATTAATGTCGAATTTTTAATGGTTTTTCGAAATACCAAGTTATTATGCATGTTATTTTAGTGATTCTATTGAAATATGCTGCAATAGGGATTGTTAATAAATAGTTAGCATGTAAAAGTCGATAATCATGTAAATAACAGGAGATTTGTAAAACGTGAGTTGTGATAACCCTAAATTGGTTTGTTTACCTGTATTCTTTATGGAGCTTGGCGGGAATATAGTATTAAGTGAACAATGTGCTGGCCCAGGCTCCATACATTTCTGAAACATCTCCTTTAAATCTTATTTACATCTCTCATATTCGGTAAGTAGGTCCTTATTACCCCCAAATTGGGCTTGTAGGTGACCAATTAGCGCTCTAGGGTAATAATGTAGCTAGAAAAGCCCTAGGGCGGTATGTAATTAAAAAAACTCTTTACACTTTCAAAATGTTCGCGTTCATCTTACCACCATACTGGCAATAGACGCCATGCATTCAGCCCAATGACAAAAGAGGTCGCTTCGCTATTCAGCCTTGTCTTCGTATGAGTATAATAGTCATCAATTTTAAATATCGAACAGCGAAGCTCAATTTTGTTCTTGAAAAAATAATTTAAAAAAAACGATGAAAAAAATAAATATAGATTAAAAAACTAAAAAAAACATGCTTTTGAAAAATATCAAACTAAAAAGTTAAAAATAATTTTAAAAAAAAGCGTGAGGCGCTTAATATACAAAAATTATGGCACAAAGCGCCTCACGCATTTTTTAAAATTATTTTTATCTTTTTAGTTTGATATTTTTCAAAAGCATGTTTTTTTTAGTTTTTTAATCTATATTTATTTACAACTTTTTAGTTAGATATTCTTTTTAAAAAAAAACGAACGAACGAACGTATTGAAAACGGTGGGACATTTTACAGTAATGAGCCGCTCACTCGTAGTCCAAAGAGTTAGAGACGGACAAACAAACAAACAAACAAGCAAGCAAGCAAACATACAAGTGAAGCTAATAAAAAAGCATGTAAAAAGGAGCGTTTTGCCTCAATCCTCCCTCATAGACGGTTCACGCGGCCGTCTTTTTCAACTGTCATTGGCGACATCCGCCATTATTGTGAAATAAAATTTTCGAAGAATTTTTATAATTGGTTACACGTGTTATTGGCAAAATTGTGGT
Organism: Sesamia nonagrioides; assembly: GCA_017933935.1. Taxonomy (NCBI): domain Eukaryota; kingdom Metazoa; phylum Arthropoda; class Insecta; order Lepidoptera; family Noctuidae; genus Sesamia; species Sesamia nonagrioides. The sequence goes on from JADWQK010000856.1 coordinate 425,410, forward strand.
ATCTATCCCACAGAGGCCATTGATCAAGAGCTGAGGTTGAATCTCACCTTGAAAAAAGAAGATGAAGACTCAAAGGTTATGTCTGGAACACAAGTTAATCTCAATTAAAAACTTTTTCTTATTTGCTAACCTTCTTACTTTTTGACGACCAGAGCATTTATAATATTTCGTTACTGAGTACCTTAATGAAAAGGAATTTATCTTGACCCAAGTAAATTAGACTTCGCCGATCTTTAACTTGACGAAATTAGAGTATTTTTTTTAAGTTCGCCCTCGTGGAGTTCGGTTATATCGCATTTCCAAGAGAACTTTTCAAAAGTCCGGAATTAAAACTATCCTATATTATTTCTCAAGGTCTACTCTATCCTTGTATCAAATTTTAATAAAATCAGTTCAGTGGTTTAGACGTGAAAGCGTCACAGACAGACAGAGTTACTTTCGCATTTATAATATTACCAGCTTTCATCAGCTGTCATCAAGATCTTCGGTAACATAGTGTCCCAATTTATTTGCTGCCGTTACCACGTGACACTGGCAGAATAGTCGAAACCGGCTCAGTTGCCAAAGAAAGAAAAAAAAAATGGTGTTCCAATTATTTAAAATGACTTACCCGCTTGAGTTCGTTATTATTTAGTGTCAATTTGGGCACACTAGATGAACATTTACCAGAAGACTTAATGACGAAATAGGTACTCACTTTTCGTGCAGTTATACATGAGACCATGTTTTTTCGCTTAACTCTCACAAACATGTAATAGCTGTCTCATCGCACCGACAGCTGGGCACCATGTCGTCAAAATATAAATTTCCCACTTTAAGCTAAATTTTACACCATACAAACTACTACCAACACAAAACACTCAGGAAATCTATCAAACATTCAAACCTGCATCCCTGCCAGCTCTCTATACAGAACAAGCGTGTATATACAAGGCCTGTATCATGCAACAGTTACCCAGTGAAGCTATGGCCGCGTCGCCACAGTTGTCCATTTTAAATCAATACTGAAATGCGAGGTATTCACACAGTGGGCCATGCTGGGCCATCGTTTTGTCCATGATCATGAAATGAAGGCGAATTTTGGTATGAAATTCATGTTACGTTGTGCTGATGTCATTAATATATGTTAGTTTTAATGTTTAACATTATCGATTGATCTGACTTTACAATGGCAGTTAGCGCAGTGGTTAAGAGGGAACTCTAGTGGTGCTTTCTCTATACAAACGTATTCCGCTGTTTTCTTCGTTGATAATGCTTTTAGAGCATTTTTTTTCTACAATTTTACACCGTGATTATACGTGCCCCTATCATTTGATTTTTATCGAAACTTAATTAATAAAAGAAATACGATAAGTATAACCCGCGCAGTTAAAGAAAAGATCTGTAAATGGCGACCGCTCGCATGCATTCTCACTCACTCTCTATCGCTGTCTATAATCACACAGTGAAGTAAGCGCTGCAAAAAAAATCATCGATCAGGAATTCAGGATTCGCTTTCCAAACTACTGAAGCTACTTTGACGCACTCCGAGTTATTGTTAATTTCGTTACGCTAAAGTCTCTGTTATTTTGTTGTTTTGAAGTTGTTTTTGTTAAGTTTGAACAATCAAACTCAAAAAAAAACAACAATAAAAACAAACACAACAATAAACAAGTAAAATGTCCAATTTACGTTGTAGATAACAATATTTACAACGTAAATCTGACATTTTACTATCTTAGCTTTTGGTTTGTGATTGAGCAATGGCATGTTTTGTCTACCGTACCATAAGTATCCGCCGCCATTTTCAGATCTTTTCTTTATCTACGCGGGTTATACTTCAAAATCGCGAAAAATAACCCATTGTTACCGTGATGTTCAGACGACTATTAGATAAACGTGATAAGCTTTTGACAAAAACGAAAGTAATAGAAGCATAGGTATACTTTTCCTCTAAATTTTGATATAAAAATAAATGAGATCTGTCGTGTTTTGAAAAAGAAAACAGCGGAATACGAAACGTCTTTTGGTCAACGTTTTGTAGGTAAAATCAGCCTGAGCTGCAACTGTCCTTTTCGCACTTTACCGGGAGAGGTTGGAAGCAGCGCGACGGCAATAATTTCTTCAAATACCTGTTTTCAAAATTCCTCGGCACTAGAGTCCCCTTTTAAGCGATTGACTGCTGCACTGCGTGTCGCGGGTTCGATTCCTGCACGGAACAAATATTTGTATAACTTGCAAGTAGTTGTTCCGGATCTGGTTGCTTGTGTGTGTCAGTTTGTATGTTTGTAAACGCACCCACGATACAGGAGAAATTCCAAGTGTGGGACCACGTTATTATAAAAAAAAAAAACAGAAGTTAAGTTTAACAAACTAAAGAAATGAGTTAAGCGCATCTATTACATTCTATTTAATTCCCCCATCTCCGTTCCACCAGCGGACGACCCGTCGTACGGCTGGTTTCCACCCTTACGTTGTTAACACCACTACGATCCGGACGAAGCGTTTCGCCTCCTCCTTTATACCGCGTACATCGAGGGACTGAACAATTTGCCAGCGGCGGTGTTTCCGTCGGACACAATTTGAGTGTCTTCAAGGCTAGAGTGAATAGGCTCTTAATAAACTAGTGCGCTTTACCATCAACGATTGTGTCACTGCTTACCATCAGGCAGGATTGCGGTCCAGCGTTGGTTTATAATATGTAAAAAAAAAAGAAAAGGACAGAAGATAATATTTTAGTTTAATCCTGTCATATTAGGATACTTTAGAGACAGTTTAGGCGCGATTATAAACATGGCGACCAAAAATACGGCATTTAACGTCAGGAGCGCACTAATTTGACAGGTCTTGTTCTTCTTCTTTTTTCAAGGTGAGATTCAACCTCAACTCTTGATCCTCTCAATGGCCTCTGTGGAATAGATACCACAATTTTGCCAATAACACGTGTAACAAATTATAGAAACTCCTTGAAAATTTTATTTCACAATAATGTCGGATATCACCAATGACAGTTAAAAAAGACGGCCACGTGAACCGTCTATGAGGGAGGTTTGAGGCAGTCATGATGTGGCCACTATGCAGCGATATTTCAATGTTCTTTACGAATTATTTACTGAATGCACTTTTTACTAGATAAATCACGCGCTTTTATTTAGCAAAAGACACTATAATTAAGTTGTAATAGTCCAATGAAAAATGCGCGTGACACTCATCTTAGCTCTCCCGTCAAAAAAAAAAAAACAATTTGACAGGTCTAAACAATTAGGAAATAGAAAGGAAAAGACGCACTAACCTTTAATTTAATTTAATATGTTAACAAGGGAATCGGTGCAACTATCATTTTGAAGCTTATTGCTATTCCATTGCCCCCTATGGTCGAAAACATGTCTGCTTAACAACGTCAATAACGCAATGAATGTTGTCGAACTGTCAAAATAAAACCCATTGCTACTGCTAATGTTTGTGTATTGTGATAATTTGGTGGTTTGATAAATTCCTTCGATATATGGAACTGCGTCACGAGGCGCGTCTTACTGAGAAATTCTTAATTCAAGCATATTACAGAAGATGGATAGAAGGATCGAATGGGACTCACCAGAATATCCAGGTTTTTTTTTTTTTTTAATAGTTATAAACTAGTGCTTGACTGCAATCCGCCTGATGGTAAGCAGTGATGCAATCGTTGATGGTAAAGCACACTAGCTTATTAAGCCTATTCACTCAAAAAAACTGAGTGAATAGGAAGGAAGACGGCAGTTGAGCGAGGTGATGCAATGTTAAAAATGAATGAAAAAGATGAATGAAATGAATGAATGCAATGTTAAGGTTTTCTCGCTCTGCCTGTTGCGTAGGGGCCCCCACGTTGAACACAAATCACTTTGGTTTAAAGATGCACTCGCTAATTGCGGATTTATCTCATTTTGGTCTGATGCTTGATCGATGATTTAATGATGAATGACAAAGAGATTGCTTGCTGTCCGTAGACTATGTACCCGGTCTATTGTCTGTCTATGGTCTATGTACCAGAGACAAGTTGCTGGTTGTGTTTTTAGTAAGTCCCAAATGGCACGGGTTCTAGCCCTTTAAGCCAGATGTGCATGGAAGTAGGAAGTACATAAGAGGGAATCGGGAAATTAGAATATGCTTGACTTTAAAATGATTTCATGCTTTAACAGCTAATGTGTTACGTAATTACCATGCTGATTAGTTAGTCTGACTTTAGGTGTAGGATAAACTAAGTATTCCCTTGCCAGATGAAAGCCAGCCCTCGCCGCAGCTGAGCCAGTAATTATAATGCCCCGACTATGACCTCGAGAGTTTGTTTCGGCGTTTGTTCTCAGAGCTAGTACTAGGAAACGCCGTGGACATCAAACCACTAAGAAACTCTTTGATCCAGACGTCCCTTGCTGTCCTCTCTAGCGACTCCCTAAGCCGAGGTTCGTACCCCACAGGTGCCCTTAGTGCGTAGTCGCTCCTTAGTTTTAGTTTAGTTTCTAAGTGGCCCTGGAGGCTTTGATTGTAATTAAGGCATCCATAGGATAGTCTGGTTAAGTAGTCACGGCAAAATAATAAAAAAAAATAACAAAGTATAAATTGCCAACAAATTGCGTGCGACTATAGCGCAGACAGATTGACCACTAGGCCAAAAGGCCTAAATTGCCTTCTTCTAGACCTGACTACTTGCCCCCTTGAGACTGCTGCCTTAGATCGCTTGGTCATCCTGAATTCCTGGCAGGCAGAGCTTGCCCACTTTAATGGGGGTAGTAAGCGGATTGTGAGTCATCAAAAAGACCCTCCCTTTTCTGCAGGACCATCTTCTCTCTTCCAACGCCATGGAAACTTTCGCTAATAATGATGGATAACCAACCAAATGTTTTTTTTTAATTAATAATTATAAACTAGTGCCTGACCGCAATCCCGCCTGATGGTTAGCAGTGATGCAATCGTTGATGGTAAAGCGCGCTAGTTTATTAGGCCCATTCACTTAAAAAAAAAACTTAGTGAATTGGAAGGAAGACGGCAGTTGGCGAGGTGATGCTATGTTAAATTCAACAACACGACCAACGATGCTGCGCCACAGAGAGATTGATCTGGAGATCCTCCACGACCAAACTCCCGACACAACAACATTAGGCGCATCATACCCGGCACACATCGCAACACAACTACTCAGACTCGTCCTCCGTACGGCTTCACCAGACGTCATGCCGGAACACGACGAATCGCTTGGCGGCAAGACTTTTTCTGATGGGTGATAACTTCTACCGGCAGCCGATGTTATGGTATATCTCAGTTTGTAATAGCAAGATGCAGCCGTGCCTCAGAAGGCACTTTGAGCCGTACTTAACAGGTCTTCAGAAGTCCAAAAAAATCCTACGATCAGTCTTAGCAAGAGGTACCGTGGATGACGACCACTATATCCAGGCCCTTCCGTCCCTCGGTAAGCTCATTAAGCCCCTAATCCCAGCTGTCATTTGGAGATCTATAAAAGTCTTTACATCGTAGTGTAAGGCCCACTGTCCTCAAGCTTTAATGACATTATCGCACATCTGGTCGATTATTATTTAGTTTTAGGGTCTCCAATAGAAGATATACATATATTATACACTAGCTGTTGCCCGCGACTCCGTCCATGTGTTGATATAAAATAAGCGCCTGTTAAAATAATGGGAGCAATATGTACGTCCGCGTTTATCCTCTTTTTCGCAACATTTTTTATTTTTTGTTACTGCTCTGCTCCTATTGGTCATAGCGGGATGTTATATAGCCTATGTCCTTTCTCAGGCTCTAGACTATCTGTGTACCAAATTTCATTACAATCGGTTCAGTAGTTTTGGCGTGAAAGCCGGACAGACAGACAGACAGAGATACTTTCGCATTTATAATATTAGTATAGATTTTTATATACAACCAACCGTCTTTAACCAATGTGTGTTACCGGTGATGACATATGGATCAGAAGTTGTGGTCCCTCATTACGGGCCGCATAAAAAAGCTCAAGATCGCACAGAGAGCTATGGAGAGGGCTATGCTAGGTGTTTCTCCACGTGATCGAATCAGGAATGAGGAGATTCGTAGAAGAACTAAAGTCGCCGACATAGCCCAGCGGATTAACTCTCTGAAGTGGCAGCGGGCGGGGCACATAGCTCGTAGAGTCGATGGCCGATGGGGCAGAAAGGCTCTTGAATGGCGACCACGTACCGGCAAGCGCAGCGTCGGACTTCCACCGACTAGGTGGTCGGATGACCTGACCAAAATCACAGCGAAGCGCCAAATGCAGGCCGCGTCCAACTGTTCTTTTTGGAAATCCTTGGGGAGGCCTATGTCCAATAGTGGACTTCATGTGGCTGAGATGATGATGCTGATGATTTACATATAATATAATATGTACCAGTATTAATTTACCTCCTTTAGCGAAATAATATTTATTTTTAGGGGGATTTTTAATGTTGTTTATATAATTATAGAAATTTATATAAGTTAAGTCCGACTTTGTAGGCATTAGTAGAATCAGTTATCGATACCTAACAATACTTTCACGGATCGGACAGGGTTTTCTTTACATATTGTATAATATGTCAAATTTTATCTAAATCCGTTTAGTATTTTTTGCGTGAAAGAGTAAGAAACATCCAACATTCTCCACAAACAATTGCATTCAAAATATTAGTAAGATTGATAACCCATCCAAACATTGACCGCGGGAAATGTAGCTTGACTTCCATATAAACTACACATCTATGAAACTTTTATGCCGAATCCAGTAAAGAGGTTTTAACAGTATACATATATAGGGTGATACCGCCGCCTCTCGCCATTTATACAGGGTGGTACTAAAAGGATGGCTTAACGAAGCAAGCTCCGCCTGCCGTTACACTTTACGTACCTATATACAGGGTGAATTTTCATTGGTGCGAGATTATTTTAAAATTCAGTTCAGTTAATTCAGCAGTTGAGTTTTATGGATTTCATTTTAATATTTGACTGTGAGTATTCGACTGTTAAATTGGCCACTGCTCATACATAAAGAATTGGCTTTGGTCAGCATATTTTACATACATATTCAGACTATGATGTTCCCACTGTTGGGAGCTCATTTCGGTGAGAGGGAGTGGGCCGTAATCTACCACGCGGGCCCAGTGCGAGTTGGTAGATGTCACATGTCGTTGAAGTTTTTGCCTCCGTTTACCGTTTTGAGAGCAGTTGTGATGAAATAATTTACCCATTACAGCCGGCACGGTTGGCGCAATAGTTAAGCCTTAGTGTCGCGACACATCTGCGGAACGTACGGCGCCGAAAGTTCGGCTAAATACATTCGCAGTGTATTTCAAGTACTCTATGACACATCATCCAAAACTACGCCGCGTTCGGCGGAGGGCCTAATCTTTCTTCGGGCGGTTTTTTCAGCTAAAATGCATGTAATGTATTTTGCATAGCAAGCGACACATCACGCGACGCGTTGCTCGACCGAAAGTTCGGCATGTGTTGTGCATCGCGCGCGTTGCGGTAGCGAAGAGCGGAAACGTCGTCTAAGCCCTCTATAATAGCTATTATTCTAATTAAATCCATTTTTCTGGGCAATTCCGTAACGTCACAAAACCGCACACCATAAAGTGTCGAGACAAACAGACTGACGATGACGCCACGTAACTTTCCGTCGCGTAGTACGCTGAACAAGACGCCGCGTTTTGACCGTTTGGTTTGTCATAACAACTGAATATTGCGACTGACACTTCAGCCGCTGAGCTTTCGGCGCCGTACGTTCCGGAGATGTGTCGCGACACTTAGACTACTGCGCTGCGTGTCATGGGTTCGATCTCCGCACGTAACCAATATTTGTACAAATATGTGACCTACAAGTAGTTGTTCCAGGTCTGGCTGTTTGTGTGTGTGATTTTATATATTTGTAAACGCAACCACGGTACAGGAAAAATTCCTGGAGTGGGGAAAGTAAAAAAAAATACACAAAGTAAAGCGCCTGATGAGGTTGGAACCTACGACCTACAAGACAACGATTAGGCCGCCGCTACTCGCAACATACTTTGCTTACTACATGTTGGTGATTCCATAATACATGTTGGTGATTCCTTACTACATGTTGGTGATTCCTTACTACATGTTGGTGATTCCTTACTACATGTTGGTGATTCCTTACTACATGTTGGTGATTCCTTACTACATGTTTGTGATTCCTTACTACATGTTGGTGATTCCTTACTACATGTTTGTGATTCCTTACTACATGTTGGTGATTCCTTACTACATGTTGGTGATTCCTTACTACATGTTTGTGATTCCTTACTACATGTTGGTGATTCCTTACTACATGTTTGTGATTCCTTACTACATGTTGGTGATTCCTTACTACATGTTTGTGATTCCTTACTACATGTTGGTGATTCCTTACTACATGTTGGTGATTCCTTACTACATGTTGGTGATTCCTTACTACATGTTGGTGATTCCTTACTACATGGTGGTGATTCCAGACTATTAAGTATCTTAAAGAAAGACAATACATTTATCCAGCACAGACCGACTTCCAAAAAAGTAACACTTTTTCTTCTCTTCTTCTTCTCGGCCTGTAGGGGTCCACTGCTGGACAGAGGCCTCCCCCAAGGGTTTCATTCCATTGGGGGGCATTGCCATAATCCCCACGCTTGTCAGACGGATTGGGGATCGCAGTAATTTGATATAACACATGAGAAGCGCTGCTGCCCGCTTCCCTGGTGAGAGTTCCCTTAATCGCCTCTCTAGACACCCACCAGAGGATATAGGATGATACTTTCTATGCCCGGTACCAAATGAGATAAAAGAATACTACAAAGTGAAAAATAACGAATATAAAATGTCATGGTCATGTTGACTTCGGTTTTTTGTATATTCCTATTATTTTTTTTGGAATGTGATTTTTTTATGGTAAAAATCTTTTTTACGCTTTTTAGATGTTAAAAGTACTGTTCAGCTACATCAGGTCAGCCTGTATGCTGACTGAAACATAATTATATGTATTTGAGAATACGTTGAATATGTTGATGCCCTGTCCTTTCCAGTGCAGAACCTTGAAGACATCCTCCAATGCAGCGGTGAACAGTTTCGGGGATATAACATCTCCCTATCTGACACCACGATGCAGAGGTATTGGTTTCGAGGTCCTGGTCCTGTATTTGGACTGACATGGTGGCGTTTTCGTACAAACCCTTCAGCGCTTGAATATACCGATAGTCTACTTGGCACCGCTGGAGAGACTGCAGTACAGCCCATGTCGATCGAATCAAAGGCTTTTTCGTAGTCCGGAATAATTATCTGTAGGAAATACGAATATTTGTTCCGTACGGAAATTTAAACCACGCCACGCATCCCAGAAGTCGAAAGCTCTGCCCCTGTGCCAACCGTGTCGTCAATATATTTTTTATATCTTGTTTCTGAGGAAAAAACTAAAATAATCACAAAACGTGTACCTAATCCTAGGCTATGTTGGGCGTCTCTCTGAAGGACCGCATCAGAAATGAGGTGATCCGACAGTTGACCAGAGTCACCGACATAGCTGAGAGGATTAGCAAGCTGAAGTGGCAATGGGATGGTCACATATGCCGCAGGACCGACAACCGATGGGGTAAACGAGTCCTTGAGTGGAGATCGCGTCTCGGCAAACGTAGCGTAGGACGCCCTTGGGCGAGATGGAGCGACGACATCAAAAAGGTGGCTGGTAATGGCTGGCGGAGAGCTGCTCAGGATCGAGCTTGTTGGCGTGCCATGAAGGAGGCCTATGTCCAGCAGTGGACGAGTAGAGGATGATGATGATGTGTACCTAATGAAGCCACTTATACGGTGGAATGGAGAACCTTCAGTTTTAGTTAAAATCACACTAGATTCGTTGATCTTTGACAGTCATCACGGATAGTCAGAAAATACCGTGGTAGACTATAACCTCGGCTGCCGGCAGAAGTTACCACTCACCAGACGTGTGATCTCAAATGGCTTGAAACGAGACTTAAGTAGAGCTTGAATTTTGAGTGACGTTCTGTAATACGCACCTTAGTCTTGCCGCCAAGCGATTCGTTGTGTTCCGGCATGATGTCTGGTGAAGCCGTACGAAGGACGGGTCTGAGCAGATGTGTTGCTATGTGTGCCGGGTACGATGCGCCAAATGTTGTTGTATCGGGAGTTTGGTCGTGGAGGGTCACCAGATCAATCTCCCTCTGGCGCAACATCGTTGGTCGTGTTGTTGTTTAACTCGCTGCCGTCTTCCTTTCCATTCACTCAGTTTTTTTTTTTTTGAGAGAATAGGCTCTAATAAAGCCCTCAAAAGTCCAACAATTGGTCTAACTGCAATGCTTCGATGTCGCCTTCGGGTTGTGGAGGTCAGACGGCAGTCGCTTCACAGAAAATGTCGAAGTTTAGCCATATCAGCAGTTGGACTGGTAAAAGCGGACCCCAGACTCCAAAGCTGAAAAGGCTTCGGATGCGACCGGGATTAACGCTGGGATGATGATGATGAGGCTCTTAATAAACTAGCGGGCTTTACCATCAACGACTGCATCACTGCTTACCATGGTGGGACTGCGGTCAAGACCTAGTGTATAATTATAAAAAAAACAGACAACGTTGTCTCTACATCACTACTCCAATATATCCAATTATACATTATACAAACACCTAAAACAAAGCTTATTAATATATACCAACTCCTTATGAAACCATAGTTAAACATTTAAACCCTATACATAAACTATTGCCAGGCAAATTACAAGTCTCCCACTTTCCGAGTCGGTTAAGATCCCCAAGTTGCCACATAAAGAATTCATACTGTATATATCTTCTGCCAACATTGATCCATCCTCAATTCCGAACCTTATCCCGACGCAGATAAAGTCGATATTTCAATGGAGAGGTAATAATGAAATTTGGAAGGGGTGCGTCCTGCTGATGATATTTGAACTTTAAGTCGATAACATAAAGGCTTAAATTCGAGTATAAGGGGTCTGGCTGGTAACAACACTAGGTAGATATATTCACGCTGAATTAAGTTTTCGGTATGGGCAGATAAGACCTTTCCAACCGGTTTGGATACAATATAATTTTAGCCTACCTCATTCTCTGAAAATTATTCGAGCAAACTTTTTGATGGTTTCGCAACAATTTTATGTACTTAATAATATCCAAGTCTGCAGTCTTTAAGCCATCTTTATCATAACAAGAGGTCATCCACCATCATCATCATTTCAGCTGAAAGACGTCCAATGCTGGACATAGGCCTCCCCCAAGGTTCTCCACGACGACCGGTCCTGTGCCTCCCGCATCCAGCGGTTTCCCGCGACCTTCACCAGGTCGTCGGTCCACCTTGTCACCACTCGAGAACCCGTCGGCTCCATCAGGCATTGGTCCTACGGGCAATGTGCCGAGCCCACTGCCACTTTAGTGTTGCAATTCTTCGGGCTAACAAGAGGTCATTTAAATAAAAAAAATCTCCAAAACCTGGAGCACAGGCGTAGAGTAGCCAGCCTTTCAGTATTCTATAGGATGTATTTTGAAGAGTGTGCAAGGGAATTTCATACCTCATTTCCGCCATCACCGTCCATCACCATACGACCAGTTGTACGGCGAGTAACCACCCTACGTTGTTGACCACACTACGATCCGGACGAAGCGTTTCGCCTCGTCTTTTATACCGCGTCCATCGAGGGACTGCAACAATTTGCCTGCAGCGGTCCTTCCTTCTAATTACAATTTATGTGTCTTCAATGCTAAAGTGAATAGGTTTTTAATAAACTAGTGCGCTTTACCATTAACGATTGCATCACGCTTACCATACGGGGAGATCGCGTTCAAATACTAGCTTATAACGTTAAAAAAGTCTGAGCAGGTATTTTCTAATCCATACTAATATTATAAATGCGAAAGTATCTCTGTCTGTCTGTCTGTCCGACTTTCACGCCAAAACTACTGAACCGATTGTAATGAAATTTGATACACAGATAGCCTAGAGCCTGAGAAAGGATATAGGCTATATAACATCCCGCTATGACCAATAGGAGCAGAGCAGTAACAAAAAATGTTGCGAAAACGGGAGTGAACGCGGGCGTACTTTTTACTCCCATTATTTTAACAGGCGCTAATTTTATATCAACTAAGCTCCTATAAACTGAAGTCCACCCGAACGAAGTCGCTGGCGGCCGTTAGTTATATATATTTTACATGGAGCGGCTACCTGCCTGACCCTTATAACCCAATTACTGGGTCTTAAAATACACCTTTGTATGACTGGTAGTCAAAATTTTGTTCATTACAAAACCAACACCACTTCATGCCTCGGTAAGCACGTTAAGCCTTTGGTCCCAGCTGTCCAGCTGCTAGATTGCTCTCTTGGCATACCTGGAAGGTAACGATCTCCTCAGTGACCGACAATACCGGTTTCTCCGCAATCTGAACGAACTGTGGACCTACTAGTGTAAGCCACTCACTTGTGAGACGAAGCCCTCGAGGAAAATGGGGAAGTTATTACAGTCTCCCTAGATGTCTCGAAGGCCTTCGACCGGGTATAGGACGCTGGCCCTTTGAGTAAGCTTCCAGCGTACGGCATTTCCTTTGGCCTAACTTGCTGGGTAAAAAACTTCCTGACTGAATGGTCCCTCCGAGTTGTTGTCGATGGATGCTCATCGGATCCCATCGAGATGTACTGCTGGAGAAAGATGCTTAAAATTCTTTGGACAGCATTCTGCACAAATCAGTCAATTGTGGGAGAGCTGGGTGTCACAATAAGTCTCTCCTCTGTCTGCCTTCCAAGAATTTAGGAATATTTTGGCCACGTTACCATAAAAGATGGAGACAACCTCGAACATCCCATGGTGACTGGAAAGGTGGATGGGCGACGTTCTAAAGGTCACAGTCCAATAAGATGGACTGACTAAATCCGTTCCTCTCTGGACACCGGCCTGCATGATGACTCACGGCCAGGGATCGTAACAGATGGCGAACTATTGTAAAGAAGAAGATAATTCCACAGGGACATCACGACCTTCAGTAATGAGGAGAAGGAGGAGGCAGGCCTGACTTGCTTGAGCAGGAAGAGGAGTTTAATTAGTGTGTACTGATTATTAAGACTGTCCTTATTAATATAATCTGTACATATTCAATCTCCTAATATTATACTATTAATAATTTAATTAATAATTAATATCGGATAGTCGGAGCAACACAATTAGCTTCAGAGGATTAAGACTTGCTCACACAGAAGTGATTAATCTAGCGAAATATCCTACTAATTATTATAAATGTGAAAGTTTATGAGAATGTATTTAAGAGGGGACTCTAGTGGTGCTTTTTCTGTACAAACGTATTCTACTGTTTTCTTCATGGATAATGCTTTTAGAGTTTTTTTTTTCTACAATTTTTAACCGTGATTATTTGCACCTATCATTTAATTTAAAAAAAAAATGCGATACCTACTTCAAAATTGTGAAAATTAACCCATTTTTACCGTGATGTTCAGATGACTATTAGACAAACGTAATAAGTTTTTGACAAAAAAGAAAATAATTGAAGCATAGGTATACTTTTCCTCTAAATTTTGATATAAAAATAATTGAGATCTGTCGTGTTTAAAATAAAACAACGAAATACGAAACGTCTGTAACTGACCTTTTCGCACTTTACCGGGAGAGGTTGGAAGCAGCGACGGCAATAGTTTCTTCAAATACCTATTTTCCAAATTCCTCAGCACTAGAGTCCCCTCTTAAATATTTTATTTTTAGAATTAGAATTAGAATTTATTTATTTGTAAGAATATTGTAGTTACAAGTTGTTATATACAATTCACGTCCAAAATATTCTGCTGTCTTTCAGCGTACAAACATTTTTAAGCAGTAAAAATAAATTGATTAAAAATTAAATAATTAATGAATTATACATGTATTAAAAAGTCAAATAAATGAAGAAAAACATAATTATACAAACTACTATTGTCCAAATACCCATATCATATACATTATTACTGTCACTAATAATAATTTTAAAAAGTATGATTTACAAATTAATTAACAGAATAAAACACATGTCTAAAAGCCAAGCAAACATTTTACATTTAAATTTATCAATTGGTAACATTCTGAACGCAGGTGGTAATTTATTATAAATTTTTATTGTCATACAACTGGCATTTCTACTGTAGAGATGTAGTCTCTGAGTAGGAACTAACAGTTTCCCAGAATTTTTTCTTTTCAGTCTTTCCGATACATGTTCACTCAGTGAGTATAAATGAGGATATTTTTTCACAAATAGGCAAACCTCAAAAATATATAGACAGGGAAGTGGAAGAATTTTTAATTCTTTAAATAATGGTCTGCAATGGTCTAAGTATTCTGCTCCACTCATGGCTCGGATACACTTTTTTTGTACTTTGAACGCTCTGTCCGTAGTAGTATTTGTTGCTGCTATAAAGCGGCTATAGAAATATATAATCTCTTAAAATCTCAACTGTCTAGCTATTACGGTTCATGAGATACCGCCTGGTGACAGACGGACGGACAGACGGACAGCGAAGTCTCATGAATAGGGTTCCATCTTACATTTTAGGTAAGAACCCTAAAAAAGACTCTTTTTTGACTGTCAAAAGTGCATAACTTGACTTCGACATTCCAAACAAAAGCCGATCACAACAGGAAATCTGCTCCGAAAATAATTTATTTATGTTCAATTCTCGCCACCCTATACACTCACAAAATTGAATTCCTGCTCAATCGCTACCCTGAACTGGGGGTACTCTCGAATCCCTTTAAATCGCTAGAGAGGCGCCGGAAACCAAGCTTTGCTATATTCCCTGAGATCCCTTTAATATGGGAAGATCTGTACGTTGAGTTTGAAAGCTATAATAAGCGTAGCAAGCGAGGATTAACCGGCAAACTAATCTATAATCACACTATCGAGGGACTCGTAGCTAGAATAATAAATGCCACACAGGTATCAGTAGCAATGGGTTTCATTTTGACAGTTCAACAACATTCATTGCGTTATTTACGTTGTTGAGCAGAGACATTGTGGAACATATTGTAGGCATTGTACTAACACACTATCAGTAGCAATGGGTTTCATTTTGACAGTTCAACAACATTCATTGCGTTATTTACGTTGTTGAGCAGACACATTGTGGAACATATTGTAGGCATTGTACTAACACACTATCAGTAGCAATGGGTTTCATTTTGACAGTTCAACAACATTCATTGCGTTATTTACGTTGTTGAGCAGACACATTGTGGAACATATTGTAGGCATTGTACTAACACACTATCAGTAGCAATGGGTTTCATTTTGACAGTTCAACAACATTCATTGCGTTATTTACGTTGTTGAGCAGACACATTGTGGAACATATTGTAGGCATTGTACTAACACACTATCAGTAGCAATGGGTTTCATTTTGACAGTTCAACAACATTCATTGCGTTATTTACGTTGTTGAGCAGACACATTGTGGAACATATTGTAGGCATTGTACTAACACACTATCAGTAGCAATGGGTTTCATTTTGACAGTTCAACAACATTCATTGCGTTATTTACGTTGTTGAGCAGACACATTGTGGAACATATTGTAGGCATTGTACTAACACACTATCAGTAGCAATGGGTTTCATTTTGACAGTTCAACAACATTCATTGCGTTATTTACGTTGTTGAGCAGACACATTGTGGAACATATTGTAGGCATTGTACTACACACTATCAGTAGCAATGGGTTTCATTTTGACAGTTCACAACATTCATTGCGTTATTTACGTTGTTGAGCAGACACATTGTGGAACATATTGTAGGCATTGTACTAACACACTATCAGTAGCAATGGGTTTCATTTTGACAGTTCAACAACATTCATTGCGTTATTTACGTTGTTGAGCAGACACATTGTGGAACATATTGTAGGCATTGTACTAACACACTATCAGTAGCAATGGGTTTCATTTGACAGTTCAACAACATTCATTGCGTTATTTACGTTGTTGAGCAGACACATTGTGGAACATATTGTAGGCATTGTACTAACACACTATCAGTAGCAATGGGTTTCATTTTGACAGTTCAACAACATTCATTGCGTTATTTACGTTGTTGAGCAGACACATTTATTGGAACATATTGTAGGCATTGTACTAACACTATCAGTAGCAATGGGTTTCATTTTGACAGTTCAACAGCATTCATTGCGTTATTTACGTTGTTGAAGGCAGACACATTGTGGAACATATTGTAGGCATTGTACTAACACACTATCAGTAGCAATGGGTTTCATTTTGACAGTTCAACAACATTCATTTGCGTTATTTACGTTGTTGAGCGAACACATTGTGGAACATATTGTAGGCATTGTACTAACAGACTATCAGTAGCAATGGGTTTCATTTTGACAGTTCACAACATTCATTGCGTTATTTACGTTGTTGAGCAGACACATTGTGGAACATATTGTAGGCATTGTACTAACACACTATCAGTAGCAATGGGTTTCATTTTGACAGTTAACAACATTCATTGCGTTATTTACGTTGTTGAGCAGACACATTGTGGAACATATTGTAGGCATTGTACTAACACACTATCAGTAGCAATGGGTTTCATTTTGACAGTTCAACAACATTCATTGCGTTATTTACGTTGTTGAGCAGACACATTGTGGAACATATTGTAGGCATTGTACTAACACACTATCAGTAGCAATGGGTTTCATTTTGACAGTTCAACAACATTCATTGCGTTTTTTACGTTGTTGAGCAGACACATTGTGGGACATATTGTAGGCATTGTACTAACACACTATCAGTAGCAATGGGTTTCATTTTGACAGTTCAACAACATTCATTGCGTTATTTACGTTGTTGAGCAGACACATTGTGGAACATATTGTAGGCATTGTACTAACACACTATCAGTAGCAATGGGTTTCATTTGACAGTTCAACAATATTCATTGCGTTATTTACGTTGTTGAGCAGACACATTGTGGAACATATTGTAGGCATTGTACTAACACACTATCAGTAGCAATGGGTTTCATTTTGACAGTTCAACAACATTCATTGCGTTATTTACGTTGTTGAGCAGACACATTGTGGAACATATTGTAGGCGTTGTACTAACACACTATCAGGTAATGGGTTTCATTTTGACAGTTCAACAACATTCATTGCGTTATTTACGTTGTTGAGCAGACACATTGTGGAACATATTGTAGGCATTGTACTAACACACTATCAGTAGCAATGGTTTCCTTATTTGACAGTTCAACAACATTCATTGCGTTATTTATTGCTTGTTGAGCAGACATTGTAATATATTGTAGGCATTGTACTAACACAATTGTCAGTAGTAATGGGCTTAATTTTGACAGTTGAACAACATTCATTGCGTTATTTACGTTGTTGAGCAGACACATTGTGGAACATATTGTAGGCATTGTACTAACACACTATCAGTAGCAATGGGTTTCATTTTGACAGTTCAACAACATTCATTGCGTTATTTACGTTGTTGAGCAGACACATTGTGGAACATATTGTAGGCGTTGTACTAACACACTATCAGGTAATGGGTTTCATTTTGACAGTTCAACAACATTCATTGCGTTATTTACGTTGTTGAGCAGACACATTGTGGAACATATTGTAGGCATTGTACTAACACACTATCAGTAGCAATGGGTTTCATTTTGACAGTTCAACAACATTCATTGCGTTATTTACGTTGTTGAGCAGACACATTGTGGAACATATTGTAGGCATTGTACTAACACACTATCAGTAGCAATGGGTTCATTTTGACAGTTCAACAACATTCATTGCGTTATTTACGTTGTTGAGCAGACACATTGTGGAACATATTGTAGGCATTGTACTAACACACTATCAGTAGCAATGGGTTTCATTTTGACAGTTCAACAACATTCATTGCGTTATTTACGTTGTTGAGCAGACACATTGTGGAACATATTGTAGGCATTGTACTAACACACTATCAGTAGCAATGGGTTTCATTTTGACAGTTCAACAACATTCATTGCGTTATTTACGTTGTTGAGCAGACACATTGTGGAACATATTGTAGGCATTGTACTAACACACTATCAGTAGCAATGGGTTTCATTTTGACAGTTCAACAACATTCATTGCGTTATTTACGTTGTTGAGCGGACACATTGTGGAACATATTGTAGGCATTGTACTAACACACTATCAGTAGCAATGGGTTTCATTTTGACAGTTGAACAACATTCATTGTGTTATTTACGTTGTTGAGCAGACTCATTGTGGAACATATTGTAGGCATTGTACTAACACACTATCAGTAGCAATGGGTTTCATTTTGACAGTTCAACAACATTCATTGCGTTATTTACGTTGTTGAGCAGACACATTGTGGAACATATTGTAGGCATTGTACTAACACACTATCAGTAGCAATGGGTTTCATTTTGACAGTTCAACAACATTCATTGCGTTATTTACGTTGTTGAGCAGACACATTGTGGAACATATTGTAGGCATTGTACTAACACACTATCAGTAGCAATGGGTTTCATTTTGACAGTTCAACAACATTCATTGCGTTTTTTACGTTGTTGAGCAGACACATTGTGGGACATATTGTAGGCATTGTACTAACACACTATCAGTAGCAATGGGTTTCATTTTGACAGTTCAACAACATTCATTGCGTTATTTACGTTGTTGAGCAGACACATTGTGGAACATATTGTAGGCATTGTACTAACACACTATCAGTAGCAATGGGTTTCATTTGACAGTTCAACAATATTCATTGCGTTATTTACGTTGTTGAGCAGACACATTGTGGAACATATTGTAGGCATTGTACTAACACACTATCAGTAGCAATGGGTTTCATTTGACAGTTCAACAACATTCATTGCGTTATTTACGTTGTTGAGCAGACACATTGTGGAACATATTGTAGGCATTGTACTAACACACTATCAGTAGCAATGGGTTTCATTTTGACAGTTCAACAACATTCATTGCGTTATTTACGTTGTTGAGCAGACACATTGTGGAACATATTGTAGGCATTGTACTAACACACTATCAGTAGCAATGGGTTTCATTTTGACAGTTCAACAACATTCATTGCGTTATTTACGTTGTTGAGCAGACACATTGTGGAACATATTGTAGGCATTGTACTAACACACTATCAGTAGCAATGGGTTTCATTTTGACAGTTCAACAACATTCATTGCGTTATTTACGTTGTTGAGCAGACACATTGTGGAACATATTGTAGGCATTGTACTAACACACTATCAGTAGCAATGGGTTTCATTTTGACAGTTCAACAACATTCATTGCGTTATTTACGTTGTTGAGCAGACACATTGTGGAACATATTGTAGGCATTGTACTAACACACTATCAGTAGCAATGGGTTTCATTTTGACAGTTCAACAACATTCATTGCGTTATTTACGTTGTTGAGCAGACACATTGTGGAACATATTGTAGGCATTGTACTAACACACTATCAGTAGCAATGGGTTTCATTTTGACAGTTCAACAACATTCATTGCGTTATTTACGTTGTTGAGCAGACACATTGTGGAACATATTGTAGGCATTGTACTAACACACTATCAGTAGCAATGGGTTTCATTTTGACAGTTCCACAACATTCATTGCGTTATTTACGTTGTTGAGCAGACACATTGTGGAACATATTGTAGGCATTGTACTAACACACTATCAGTAGCAATGGGTTTCATTTTGACAGTTCCACAACATTCATTGCGTTATTTACGTTGTTGAGCAGACACATTGTGGAACATATTGTAGGCATTGTACTAACACACTATCAGTAGCAATGGGTTTCATTTTGACAGTTCAACAACATTCATTGCGTTATTTACGTTGTTGAGTAGACACGTTTTAGAACATATGGAGCAATGGATTAGCAATTCTTCGAAATGATACCAATTCATAGTAATAGTCTGTTAGGTAATTAGAGAGCTGGTCGACTGATCAGGTTAAGCTACGGTTGCCGCGGTTGCTATGTGGATGGGACCGACCGCCTTCAACTTTTGGGAGTTGAGATTTCCTCGAACCTAAACTTTGGGCGATTCATTGAGTCTTAGGCCAAGGTAGCTGCCAGAAAACTTGGCGTCATCGCAAAGGTCGGCGGTACTTCACACCAGGGCAGCTTCTAAGGTTGTACAAAGCACAGGTCCGTTCGTGTGTGGAGTACTGCAGCCACATTTGGGCTGGTGCTGCTAAGTGTCACCTGGCCACTTTGGATTCAGTGGAGAGGCGTGCGAAGAGGCTGATTGGTGACCCTGATTCAGCTCGTGACGGTCTCCAAAGCCTAGAGCACAGGCGTAGAGTAGACAGCCTTTCGGTCTTCTATAGGATGCATTTTGGGGAGTGTGCAAGGGAATTGCATGATTTAATTCCCCTATCTCCGTTCCACCATCGGACGACCCGTCGTACGGCGAGTTTCCACCCTTACGTTGTTAACATCACAACGATCCGAACGAAGCGTTTCGCCTCGTCTTTTATATGGCATACATTGAGGGACTGGAACAATTTGCCAGCGGCGGTGTTTCTGTCGAACTACAACTTAAGTGTGTTCAAGGTTAGAGTGACTAGGCTCTTAATAAACTGGCGCGCTTTGCTATCAACGATTGCATCACTGCTTATCATCAAGCCGGATTGCGGTCAAGCACTGATTAATAATAATAATAATAATAATAAAAAGTACTAAAGAGTTTAAATTCTTTATATTTCAAAATTCCCACTAAATCGGAACATATGAATAATATAGGAATAATCTTTACAATCCTTCTATGAGAGGAGACCTGTGCCCAGCTGTGGGACTATAAACAGGTTGATGATGATGATGATGATGGTGAATCTTTACGGTGGTCAGTTATAGCTTTTGATGATAATGCTTGCATTTGGATCTCAAAACAAACTTTTTTAGTGTTCCGTTCCCAAAAGGTAAAACGGAACCCTATTCATGAGACTTCGCTGTCCGCTTGTCCGTCCGTCCGTCTGTCACCAGGCTGTATCTCATAAACCGTAATAGCTAGACAGTACAAATTTTCAGAGTTTATGTATTTTTGTTGCCGTTATAACATCAAATACTAAAAATAAAATATTTAAGGGGGGCTCCCATACAACAAACGTGATTTTTTTGTCGTTTTTTGCTCCTTATTATTAACGGAAATAGGTAGACGCTTGAAATGTCCACAGAATGGTTATATATCAAAATTAAAAATAAATAATTAAAATAAAATGAATATTGAAGGGGTGCTTCCATACAACAAACGCAATCTTTTTGCCGTTTTTTGCTCCATGTTAATAACGAAAATAGATAGACGCTTGAAATGTTCACAGAATATTTGGATATACAACGTGTAACAAAAAGGGTATATACATAACAAGGGCATAGCATCTTTACACAATATCAATCGATATTGGAAGGGATTTAATCCTATTTCTTTATTTTAGGAAGTTATGAGGAAAGACACCGCCTGTGATAGGCTACTACCATACTAGGCGCACAGAATTATTGAAGACATTTATCGGATTTTGCCAAGTAACGTGACGTGTAATGAGTAGTTATTAACGTATGTAGTGTAGTGCCACGTTCGTTATGATTTGATTTTAAGAAACACACGAAACCGAAAATTTAGTATCAATTTTTTGAGTATTTTATTTTGAGTTGAAACCCTTCCCATATCGTTTGATATCATCTAAAGATGCCATGCCCTTGGTATGTATATACTCTTTATGTTACACGTTGTATATTAAAATTAAAAATAAATTAAACTGAAATAAAATAAATATTGAATCGGGGCTGCCATACAACAAACGTGATTTATTTGCCGTTTTTAAAGATCATCATCATCATCATTTCAGCCGAAAGACGTCCACTGCTGGACATAGGCCTCCCCCAAGGTTCTCTACGACGACCGGTGCTGCGCCTCCCGCATCCAGCGGTTTCCCGCGACCTTCACCAGGTCGTCGGTCCACCTTGTCGGGGGCCTACCCACGCTACGTCTTCCGGTGCGTGGTCACCACTCGAGAACCCGTCGGCCCCATCGGGCATCGGTCCTACGGGCAATGTGTCCAGCCCACTGCCACTTGTGTGTTGCAATTCTTCCGGCTTTTTAAAGATAATGGTACGGAACCCTTCGTGAGCGAGACCGGCTCGCACTCGGCCGGTTTTTTTTTATTACTCAAGAAAAAAGGTAAACAAAAGCATTTTCTCTAACAAAAAGGGGAACACGAAAAACTGTCATTTCATATTCGCATTCAAAACAAAAAAGAAACCGCTTCGCTTGACGCTTCAGCGCCAATTCAATGGCCGCGTGTTTCCTCTGAATAAGCCAGCGCGCCTTTGAGAAAACATTCACAGTGAACATTAAAAAAACAAGAGCTTTTAGAAGAAGAAGCAAAACGAACGTCCTGGCACGCTTCGCTTGTCGGGAGCGGTGCGAGCCACGAGCGGGGAGCGAACTGAGCTTAAGACGAACGAAGCGTTTCGCCTCGTCTTTCATACCGAGGGACTGGAACAATTTGCCAGCGGCGGTGTTTCCGTCGGACTACAATTTAATTGTCTTCAAGGCTAGACTGAATAGTCTCTTAATGAACTAGCGCGCTTTACCATCAACGATTGCGTCACTGCTTACCATCAGGCGGAATTGTGGTCTAGCACTAGTTTATCCTTACTTATATTATAAATGGGAAAGTGAGCTTGTTTGTTTGTTTGTTCCGCTTTCGCACCGTAACTACTAAACCTTTTGTTTTGAAATTTTGCAGAGGTGCAGTTAGAAGTCCAGATTAAATAATAGGCTACTTATTATCCCGGAAAAATTTGATATGCCCGAAGGAAATCTAAAGAGCGCGATATAACCGAATTACACGCGGGCGAAGCCGCGGGCGTAGAGCTAGTAATTTATTTAAAAAAATGGTAGCAGCCTATCAGGTGTTTTTCTCATAACCTCCTAACAGAAGTATTAAGAAACCCTTACAATATCATTTATAGAAGTTGAAAAAATTGTGCACCATTATTTCAGCCGAAAGACGTCCACTGCTGGACATAGGCCTCCCCCAAGGTTCTCCACGACGACCGGTCCTGCGCCTCCCGCATCCAGCGGTTCCCCGCGACCTTCACCAGGTCGTCGGTCCACCTTGTCGGGGGCCTACCAACGCTACGTCTTCCGGTGCGTGGTCGCCACTCGAGAACCCATCGGCCCCGTCGGGCATCGTGCCAATGTGTCCAGCCCACTGCCACTTTAGTGTTGCAATTCTTCGGGCTATGTCGGCTACTCTCGTTCTTCTGCGGATCTCCTAATTCCTGATTCGATCGCGCAGTAAAATCCCAAGCATAGCCCTCTCCATTGCTCTTTGAGTGTCTTTGAGCCTTCTTATAAGGCCCATTGTTAGCGACCACGTCTCAATTCCATAAGTGAGACGAAAAATTGTGCAAAAACATATTTAAAGTCTGGTTATTTAATAGACTTATACCCCTTCATTCAAAGTTCTTAATACAAAAGTGACAACTGGAGTTTTTGGCGGGAAAGCCAAGATGAGTCCCACGTTCATTTTTCATTGGACTTTAAATTATGTATAGTGTCATTTATAAATAAAAACGCGTGATTTATGTAGTAAAAAGTGCATTCAGCGAATAATTCAAAAAGAACATTGAAATATTGTAGCTTAGTGGCCACATCATGACTTTGTCTCAAATCTTCCTCCTAGTCGGTTCATACGGGAAACGAAAGGATA
Source organism: Sesamia nonagrioides (assembly GCA_017933935.1). Lineage (NCBI taxonomy): Eukaryota > Metazoa > Arthropoda > Insecta > Lepidoptera > Noctuidae > Sesamia > Sesamia nonagrioides. Next base: position 449,183 of record JADWQK010000856.1, read on the forward strand.
GGTTACTAAAGAAAACAAGATTCCAACGAAGAAATGGCTCTAAGGTCTTAGCAACCAAGCCAAAAACTCAAAAAAAAAAGAAAGTGACAACTTAGTACCGAACCAAGCTGTCATTTTTATATTAGGACCTGTATTTCTATAATGATTAGGTGTATAATGCAATAACCATTTAAGTACTTTAAGCCTGACCTAAACAAAATTCATGTTTTTTAATAAGGCGGTTTATATTTATTCGTGGAATATTGACGTCAGACAGGGTTTTTGTAGGAAAGAACTGTCAGAAATACAAAAAACCATTTTTCGTATAAATTTATCTGGCGTTGAGAAAAATTTGAACTTACTCGAATAATGCAAAACTAAATATATGTAAATGTAGAACTTTTAGAAAGGGGCTATCTTATCAATAAATGTGACTTTTAATGATAATGTTCGGATGTATTTAAAAATAATACTACATTTTATCTACGTATTTATACAATACTAGCTTTCCGCCCGCGGCTTCACCCGCGAGGAATTCGGTTATATCGCGCTTTTTAGATTTCCCTCGGGAATATCAGGCTTTTTTTTCAGTAAAAGGTAGCCTAAGATTGTCTGTGCCAAATTTCATCACAATCGGTTGAGAGGTGGTTTGTTGTTGTGCAATCATCATGATCATTGCCACAAGCCTATCTATCGTGCGCGAATGTAACTCGGACTGGACCGCATTTCCACACAATCAGACGAAGAAAGCGCATTATTTCCCGCGCCTTTTACAAACAATACCTAACATCGCTTTCCGTTATTCGTTCATTATTTACAAGCTCCGTGACTTTGTTCATATACAAAGTTGGACACCCCATTTGACCTGCTAAAGCTGAGGTCAGGCAGGAACAAGGGAACAGTTTGTGAACTGTGATCCGTCTACCTTATCATCAAATAATAACCGTTACAATTATACAACCTTATTTTAACTCTATACGAAACCTGAATATAACTTGTTCAGGATAAAATAAGCAACTGAATCGATTCTAATCATTTTTACACCATGTTATATTTTTTCCCAAATACATTTAGAAATTGTTGCACTGTGGTTACAGAGCGCGCCACGCAGCTTACGATAGATCTTAGTACTAGGAGCATAGTGAGACAGGGCCCACACCGCACCGAGCCGCTGCAAACGCAGGCGGGCGAGCGGTCCATCCATACTAATATTATAAATGCGAAAGTAACTCTGTCTGTCTGTCGGTCTGTCTGTCTGTCTGTCTGTCTGTCTGTTACGCTTTCCCGCTTAAACCTCTCAACCGATTTTGATGAAATGTGGCACAGACAATCTTTGGACCCTGAGAAAGAACATAGGCTACCTTTTATCCCGGAAAAATATGATGTTCCCGAGGGAAATCTAAAAAGCGCGATATAACCGAACTCCAGGCGGGCGAAGCCGCGGGCGGAAAGCTAGTTGACCATATTTTTGTTGGGACAACCACGTAACAAAACAAGCTCATAACATTGTGGTTTTTCAAGATATCTTTTTAAAATGTTGTACATAGATTATTTGTTTAAAAATACTAGACACCTGTTTCGGGTTTCGCATAAATATTGTAAATGTGAAAGTATCTCTGTCTGTCTGTCTGGCCAGCTTTCACGCCAAAACTACTGAACCGATTGTAATGAAATTAGGTACACAGATACTCTAGAGCCTGAGAAAGGTCATAGGCTATATAACATCCCGCTCTGACCAATAGGAACAGAACAGGAACAAAAAATGTTGCGAAAACGAGAGCAAACGTGGACGTACATATTGCTCCCGTTATTTTAACAGGCGTTTATTTTATATTAACACGCGTACGGAGTCGCGGGCAACAGCTGGTTGACCATATTTTTGTTGGGACAACCAGATAACATAACGAGCTCATAACTTTGTGGTTTTTCATGATATCTTTTTGAAATTTTGTGCATAGAGTCTTTACTTAAAAATACTGGACACGTGTTTCGGCCTTCGGGTTTCGCATAAAAAAAAAATAAGGCTGTATAGGGTACGTGTGAGCACAATGTACGAAAGTGCTGTAAGGCATTTTTTTGTTGGGTTAGTCTTTTTTATTGACTTGATAGTGCTCTGGCTGTTGAGAGTATGTCATGCTCACTCAAATGTCTCGCTGATGGTGGCGTGTGTGTTGGGTCATTAGGTTCCCTTGAATATGGTTGAGCTGAATGATGCTGATCCATTCGTCATGTTCGTGAACGGACGCCGTCGGAGGGGACTGGTCATCTCTTAGCTGCCACGGCGTGTTTTAATTTCTGAATTGATTTTTGTGTGTTTTCATAATGGACGCTCTCGGCGTACAATTTATTTCTGCATCGTTCTCACACGGTTGATTTCAACATGAATGATGTAATCAAATATTTGTAACAATAGCTTGAAAATTTGAAAGAGTGTCCATGGAGTTTCTTGCCCGTTCTTCTCCATAGGTACCTACTCTTTGGAATGGGCGACTAGCTTCATCTTATTGACTGACCGACCTTCTGACAATTCTAAAGTGCCTGTAACTGGTTTATTTGAAATAAATGCTTTGATTTTGTTTTTTTTTTTTTTATAATTTATACATAGTTACAACGTCATAGTCTTTTCCAAATATGTTGAGGTCAGCTTTCAGTCTAATCAGATTCAGCTGAATTTATTTTGCATGGTCCCGGTTGCCATACGAACATTTGATGCCAGTCGTTTCGGGTTGTTGGAGCCCTCTAAAGTCCTACTATTGGTCTAACTGCAATGGTTCGATATCGCCTTCGGGTTTTGGAGGTCAGACGGCAGTCGCTTCACGGAAAATATCGAAGTTTAGCCAAATGAGTAGTTAGACTGGTAAAGCGGACCTCAGACTCCAAAGCTGAAAAAAGCTTCGGATGAGACTGGGATTAACGCTGAGATGGTGAGTGGTCTATTAATGTACATATGGTCACCCATCCATAGAGTAACCGCGATAAGCATAGCTTAACCTAAAAGATGCCAGCCCGTGTGGCTGTTATTTTTAGCCAGTTACTTTTCCGCTTGCTTAATTCCAAGAGAAAAGATTTAAGTTTCTCATTGAGGGCGGGTCTGAGTAGTTGTGTTGCGATGTGTGCCGGGTACGATGCGCCAAATGTTGTTGTGTCGGGAGTTTGGTCGTGGAGGGTCTCCAGATCAATCGCCCTCTGGCGCAGCATCGTTGGTCGTGTTGTTGGGTTTAACATGCATCACCTCGCTCAACCGCCGTCTTCCTTCCTATTGTTTTAGTTTTTTTTTTTTTAGTGAATAAGCTCTTAATAAACTAGCGCGCTTTACCATCAACGATTGCATCACTGCTTACCATCAGGCGGGATTGCGGTCAAGCACTAGTTGATAATTAATAAAAAAAATGCTTTTAATTCGTCAATGAATTTTTAAATCATAGTCTTTGATATTATAATGAAGATCTTAATAATGTCTTTAATACTTATGACATTATTTATGTTACATAATTTAATTTCGTCATTCAAATGGAAGGACAGCAGAAATGTTAGTTTGATCCATTAGTTTGATTAGGTATCATAATTATTATAATACTAGCTTTCCGCCCGCGGCTTCGCCCGCGTGAAGTTCGGTTATATCGCGCTTTTTAGTTTTCCCTCGGGAACATCATATTTTTCCGGGATAAAAGGTAGCCTATGTTCTTTCTCAGGGTCTAAAGATTGTCTGTGCCAAATTTCATCAAAATCGGTTGAGAGGTTTAAGCGGGAAAGCGTAACAGACAGACAGACAGACAGACAGACAGACAGACAGACAGACGGACAGACAGACAGACAGACAGAGTTACTTTCGCATTTATAATATTAGTATGGATTTATCTACTCTCATATCAAATATTAAAAATATAAAACCAAAAAGGAGTTTATATTGACGTACTTTACCAATAGTATATCGAAAGGAAATTAAAAAATTAAATTATAACATTATTTCTGTAAGAAAATAATGTTATAATATTTTTTTTTTTTTTCATTACGGTACAAACCATAGCGAGCCATTGATATAATATTAAACTAAGGTAGATAAGTCACTAGCGGATTGAACTTGAAGCGTACAAAATATCATATCTGTTTAATATTATATCAACGTAGACAGTACTATTTCATTTTTTATCTGTGGCTGCGCGCGCTTTAGCGCAAGCGCTGTGATGCAGGGTGCAGTAGTGTTAACATTTTGTATATTACAATTATGAAACTGAATAAATGGAATTGTGTTGCGTTGGCGTTAGACGCACTGAGATTAGATAAAGTAGTGTATGAAACTGTACATAATTAGGTATTACACACTCGTGCTTAATATCCCTCATTATGTATCAGTATCATATACTACTATTATTTATCTGCCTATACATGCAAACACAACGTTATTTTTGTTTATGCAAAATCCGAAACACGTGTCCCAATGTTTTCAAGTAAAAAATCTATGTACAAAATTTCAAAAAGATATCATGAAAAACCATAACGTTACCTGGTTGTACCTACAAAAATATGGTCAACCCACCGCTCGCCCGCGCCTGTGGCAGTGCGGGGCGAGGGGGCCTGTCTCACGCACCTAGTACTATGATTTACCGTCAGCTGTGTTGCGCGCTCGGTAACCACACAACAATAATTTCTAAATGTATTGAGGAAAAAATATAACACGAAACATTGATAAAATATTAAACAGATACGATATATTCTAACAAACTGACCAACAAAAATGTGCCGAACACAGCAGCAGCACACATGCATATTTTTATTCGGCATACATTGGTACAGTGTGAGTGAGATGGGGCGCAATCTAAAGCATAGAGAAGAAAAAGATGGATAGTGTTTGTCGTTTGCGCTGTTAGTCTTTGTCGTTTGTTTTAACGAGTGTATCGAGAGTGACTAAAGCGAGATGCAGGACTTACTTCCTTTTGTACGCTTCATTTTTAGTGCGCTAGTGACATATCTACCTTAGTTTAATATTTTATCAATGACACGAAATAAATAACATTATTAAACAAAAAACAAAACAATATTAATAACTTTATTTTGACTTTATGCGAAACCTGAATATAGTTCAGAATAAGCAACTGAATCGATACCAATCATTATACCATGTTATATTTTTTCTCAAATACATTAGAAATTGTTGCAGTGTCGTTACCGAGCGCACAACATAGTTAACGGTAAATCATTGGTACTAAGCGCGTGCGCACAGCAGGGCAGAACCCCCGCCCCTCTCTGAATTTGTGCAATGCGTTTTAAATAAAATTAACATGTTTGAAGTAAATTATAATACCATCTGTCATCAATTCATATCATTTTATCACTTACGACTCAATTTGCGAATAAATTGAGTCATAAGTGATCTAACTCGAGTTGGTCTCCAAAGCCTATAGCACAGGCGTAGAGTAGCCAGCCTTTCGGTGTTCTATAGGATGCATTTCGGGGAGTGTGCGAGGGAATTGCATGATTTAATTCCTCCATCTCCGTTCCACCAGCGGACGACCCGTCGTACGGCTGGTTTCCATCCTTACGTTGTTAACACCACTACGATCCGGACGAAGCGTTTCGCCTCCTCCTTTATACCGCGTATATCGAGGGACTGGAACAATTTGCCAGCGGCGGTGTTTCCGTCGGACTACAATTTGAGTGTCTTCAAGGCTAGAGTGAATAGGCTCTTAACAAACTAGTGCGCTTTACCATCAACGATTGCGCCACTGTTTACCATCAGGCAGGATTGCGGTCAAGCGGTGGTTTATAATATGTAAAAAAAAAAAAAATTATTTGCGCTTTTATTTTTAAATAAAGAATCTATTTACAAAATTTCAAAAAGATATAATGAAAAACCACAAAGTTATGAACTTGATATTCTAGTTGGTTGTCCTAACAAAAATATGGTCAAAGCTTCGCAAGGGCGTGCGATCGCGGTGCATTGATCTCTGGCGTCAGTTGTGGCGTGCGGCGCAATTACTATGATCTATCGTAACCGCTCGGTAACCACTCTGCAACAATTTCTAATTGTATTTGGGAAAAATATAATAGGTTGTAAAAATGATTGGAATCGATTCAGTTGCTTATTCTGAACAAACTATATTCAGGGTTCGTATAAAGAAAAAATAACAGTGTATAGTGCATTTGTGATGCAGTAATCTAACAATCTTATTCTTTCTAATTTTGTGGTAACATGTCTTTCATACCGCGTAGATCGACCGACTGGAACAATTTGACCGCGGTGGTCTTTCCGTCGGACTACAATGTAAGTGTCTTCAAGGCTAGAGTAAAGAGGCTCTTAATAAACTAGCGCGCTTGAATAGCTCCAAAGTTGAAAAAAGCTTCGGATGAGACTGGGATTAACGCTGAGATGATGAGTGGTCTATTAATGTAAATATGGTCACCCATCCATAGAGTAACCGCGATAAGCATAGCTTAACCTAAAAGATGCCAGCCCGTGTGGCTGTTATTTTTAGCCAGTTACTTTTCCGCTTGCATAGTTCCAAGAGAAAAGATTTAAGTTTCTCATTGAGGGCGGGTGTGAGCAGTTGTGTTGCGATGTGTGCCGGGTACGATGCGCCAAATGTTGTTGTGTCCGGAGTTTGGTCGTGGAGGGTCTCCGGGTACGATGCGCCACCTCGCTTAACTGCCGTCTTCCTTCCTATTCTCTTAGTTTCTTTTTAGTGAATAGGCTCTTAATAAACCAGCGCGCTTTACCATCAACGATTGCTTACCATCAGGTGGGATCACGGTCAAGTTCCAATATACATGATTATATTTTGTTAATGCGAAACACGTGTCCAGTATTTTAAGTAAAGAATCTTTGTACAAAATTTCAAAAAGAAATCATGAAAAACTACAAAGTTATGAGCTTGCTATCCTACTTGATTGTCCTAGCAAAAATATGCCTCTACCTCTGGCGTCAGCTGTTGCGCTCGTGCAAGTATTATGATATACCATAAGCTGCGTGGCGCACTTGGTAACCACGCTGCAACAATTTCCAAATGTACCCATTTGTGTAAAAATCTACCATGGTGTAAAAATGATCGGAATCGATTCAATAGCTTATTCTGAACTCGTTCGCCGCCCGCGCCGTTGCAGGCGCGAGCGGGCGAGCGGCGCATTGACCATATTTTTGAAGGGATATACAGGTAACATAACAAGCTCATAACTTAGTGGTCTTTCATGACAGCTTTTTGAAATTTTGTAAATAATTTCTTTACATGAAAATACTGGACACGTGTTTCGGGTTTCGCTAAAACAAAAAAAAGACGTTATATAAAGTTAAAAAAAGAATCAGTTAAAATCGCTTACAGCTCTTAACTCAAACACTGCGACCCTTACTGAGATACTCAAATAGGGTAGAGAAAAGACAATATAATTGAAATTATCCTTAAGAGGGGACACCGGATCCGTCCGTAACACAATGATTGTATATAATGATATGTATAAGTTTACTTTTTCATAATTTGTTTGTGGATCTAATGTAATTTAAAGAAAGTTGTTTGAGTAATATTTTCTCTTTATGATTAGGAGATTCGTAGGAATGGGACGGTTGTTTTTGGACGCTAGACTGAAGGTTTCTTAATCGATTTAATAATGTTTCACTTTTATAAAAGCGCTCTGTTTATTACCAAGTAAATTCTACTATATCATAAATGCGGAAGTTTGTGAAGAAAAAAAAATTTTTTTTTTGATAATTAAAAACTAGTGCTTGACTGCAATCCCGCCTGATGGTAAGCAGAGATGCAATCTTTGATGGTAAAGAGCAATAGTTTATTAAGCCTATTCACTTAAAAAACTTAGGAATAGGAAGGATGATGGCAGTTGAGCCAGGTGATGCAATGTTAGGCTGCGGGAGCCCTCTCGTGGCTGATGCCTGTTATATAGGAGCGCAAGGAGTGAGTGAAACGACAGAGGTTAGCACACTGATCTGTTTATTGGAGGCAGGCCTGTTATATCGTGTGGGCGCAGCCACTATACATAGATGTAGGTACGCACATATACAACATATCCTCCCCTTAAATTTACAATTTAAAACTAGGTAGTAAAACAACAAAAACAAAAAAAAATATTACATATAAGGTTTATAATTTACTCTAGGTATGGCGCGCAACACCCTACCACCTACTCTACGACCTTCAACAGCTGTGTCGGGTTCTGACTCAGAGTCGATAGCTTCCTGAAACTCCTCATCATCATCAGATCTGAGATTACTATCAGCTACTACAGAATGGGTCTCCGGCGGAGTTCCCGACGCGCTCTGCGTCTCGCCAGTGACAGATGAAGAAGTACACTCCGTTGCCGGCGGCGGGGGCTCCCTGGCCGGCTCCAATGTTGCCGACTGAGGAGTTACAATATCCTCAATCTCTATTGTAGGCATTCCAGTTTGCGAGTCACAGTTGTTATCAGTACCATTATACATTAACAATTGGTTCTTATGCTTTTTTAATGTAACTGAAGTAACAAGGTCTTTAATAAGATAAATCACGTTTCCAATTCTTTTAATAACTACGGCTTTAATCCACCTGTGTTGCTTATTTGCGATTGGTTTTTTATATAACACTATTTGCCCTTCACCATAAGTTTGTTCGTTATGACCGTTATACGATTCACTCTGCAAACACTGTTGTTTCCGAACATGATCAGAGAGGGCGCTCGGTTGTGACGATGACGTCACGGGGGGCGCGGGGGGCGCGATCAGGTCAAGGCGTGAGCGGAGCTTTCTACCAAAAACTAACTCCGCGGGTGACAGTCCCGTGGTTGTATGTATGGAGTTTCTGTAGTCAAACAAATACTTCATTATTTTTAAGTTAATTGGTTTTGAATCATTACTTAAAATGCTAGATTTAATTCCCTTTTTAATAATTTTCACGATGCTCTCGGCTTGTCCATTACTTGCCGGATGGTATGTTGGTGACGTCAGATGGCTGATGCCGTTAGCTGCACAAAACGCTTCGAATTCCTGTGACACGAATGTCATAGCATTATCGCTAACCAATGTGTGGCATACACCAAAAGTCGACATAAATTGTTGCAATTTTAATATTACCGCGGCGGTGGACACGGTCAACATTCGGATAGCTTCAACCCACTTAGAATACGCATCTACGATAACTAAATATGTTTCATTATTTATAGGGCCTAGGAAATCTATGTGAATCCTGTAGAATGGGTGCGGCGGGTAGGTCCACACGGCGAGCGGCGCGCGGGCCGGGGTCGCTCTTAGCTGTAAACATACGTCACAGCTGGCTATCATTCTATCAATGGCCTTATCTATCCCAGGAAACCAAAATCTACTTCGCGCTTCAGCCTTACATTTAACTATTCCTAAATGTGATTTATGTAGTTCTGCTAAAACCGAGTCCTGTAAACTGTTAGGTATAACCACTTTGTGGCCGCGCATGATACACCCGCTTTCATATGACAACTCCGTTCTACAACAAAAATATTGCTTTAACTCAGGTTCAGTTATTTTAGGCGGCCAACCATTAAGAATGTAATGAATCACTCGCGTTAGGACGTTATCTTGACCGGTTTCCTTTTGTAATATTGAGCGCGTCACGGGTAAACTCGAGTCAATAACAAAGTTCACATAAGCGGCGTCATCGTTGATGACGACACTGCGAGCCGCGGCGGCGGCGCCTGCGCATGCAGTTTGTCTCGCTCCCTCGTGTGACTCCGTCTCTGTCTCGGGTAAACTCGCTCGAGATAGGTAGTCCGCACTGTTATCAGCACTTTTAATGTATTCTATTGAATAATTGTATGCGGATAAAAATAACGCATACCTTTGTAGACGATTTGCCGATATTTCTGGGATTCCTTTGTAAGGACCAAAAATAGATATGAGCGGTTTGTGGTCGGTACGAAGGACAAACGGTACTGACCTACCATATAAATATTGGTGGAATCTACGCACCCCAAAAATTATTGCCGTCGCCTCTTTTTGTATTTGTGCGTAGCGTTGTTCCGCCTTATTTAAGGTGCGGGAGGCGAACGATATGGGCCGTTCCTCCCCACTGTCATCTATCTGGGACAATATCGCGCCTAGCCCGTTGCTGGATGCGTCTACCGTCAAGATTAACGTTGCCTGTGGATTAAAGTGTGCTAGAACCTTATCCGATGCCAGTAGCTGTTTAATTTTATTAAACGCATTGTCATGCTCGGTAGTCCAACACCATTTGCTATCTTTATGCAATAAATTATACAATGGACTAAGCAGAGACGACGCCCCGGGTACAAAATTGCGATAATAGTTGATTAACCCCAGGAATGATTGCAATTTTGTCACATTCGTGGGCACGGGAGCACTTAATATTGCCTCAACTTTTTTTGGTGATTTTCTTAACCCGTTTTTATCAATTATGTAACCGAGATACTCCACTTCGTCCTTAAAGAATTCGCATTTTTCCTTTTGCAAAGTTAAACCTACGTCTTGTAACCTTGTAAGTACTGTATTTAGCCGTTGGAGGTGCTGTTCCTTCGTGCTGCCGGTGACCAGCACGTCGTCCAGCAGACACAGCACGCCGTCCAGGCCGGCCAGCAGGCAGTCCATCACGCGCTGGAACACGGCGGGCGCGCTGGCCAGCCCGTACACCAGCCGCGTGTAGGCGAACAGGCCGCGGTGCGTGTTGATGCAGGTGTACTGCTGGGACTCCGAGTCCAGTTCCACCTGTGCGTATGCTTGTTTCAAATCTATTTTACTAAATTGAATCCCGCCATGCAACTTAGTAAAAAGGTCCTGTGCTGTCGGTAACGGGTATTGATCTATTTTTAGATGTTTGTTTATCGAAACTGAATAATCAGCACAGAGTCTTATCTGACCTTTACTTTTTAAAACCGGCACTACGGGGGACGCGTATTCGGAATAGTCCACTTGTTTCAGTATACCTACTCTTAACAACCTGTCTATTTCGTCGTTAATTTTATCTTTTAAAGCAAACGCGATAGGGCGGGCTTTGAAAAAAATTGGTTTAGTGTTTTCTTTTAACTGTATTGATACTTTGTATTTGTTAAATTTTCCTAACTCGTCAGAAAACACTGACGCATACTTGTCCTGTAACTCGTTAATGATTGGGTCGTTTTGTTCACAATAATTAACCGGTATCAATTCTAGTTTGAACAGCGATATGAAGTCGCGGCCTAGCAGCGGCGGCCCGCCGTTACGAATAACGTACACGTTTAAAGTGTGCGTTGACTCCCTATAAACAAATTGTAATCGTGTAATGCCTATACAACTTATACTATCACCTGTATATGACAATAGCCGCTTTGCCGTTAGGGTTAGCGGTACATTGGAAAAATATTGTTTATAGGTGAGTTCTGAAATAGCCGTAACAGCTGATCCGCTATCTATTTGAAACTCCAGCATCACGCCCTGAACTGACACCTGTTCCGTCATGGGTTTTCCATTTACTGAACGTATATTAAATAACTTACCATCATCATCATTACCGTCGAGCGTCCCTTCATTTTCTATGTAATTAATTTTGGTGCACATACGACGTAAATGCCCTTTTACATTGCACTTTTTACACCTAAATTTAGAATAACGGCATTGCTCCGTTTCGTGGTTTTTTAACCCACACACTTTACATTGCACTTTTTGAACACTAGCACTTTTGGAACTACTTGCGATTTTGAACAGCTGGTTATCCTGCTGCTGGGGCTGCGGCCCCGGCGCGGCTGCTGCCACCGCGCGGGCACACCTCACGGTATCCGCCAGTTCCACCGCCTTTGCCAGCGTCAAGTCCGCGAGGCCCTGCGTGAACACCTTGTCCCGCTCGGGGCCCGGCAGCATCCCCATCAGGAAGCGGTCGCGTAGCGCCTCCTCCACGTTGCTGAAGCTGCAGTTCGCCGTGAGTCCACGTAGCCTCGCTGCCCATTGTGGGTAGGTTTCTCCCAAGTTCTGAACCGCGGAGTAGAAGTTGTACCTCTCGCCGAATCCAGTTTTCTTGGGGATGAAGTGATCATCCAATAATTTGATGATATCTTCGTACGGAACGTTCTGGATCTCCTTCGGCAGCGCCAGGTCCGCCGCCAGCTTGTAGGTGCCGTCGCTGAGTGTGCTCAATAGAATTGCCCTCTTCTTGGTGTCGTTCTTTTCCACATCGTTTGCAATAAACCATTGGTTGATTCTCCCTTTGAAGGTTTGCCAGCATTGTGAATTATGGTCGAAACTATTTAAAATTCCAAGTTGCGACATTTTTATTCACAACTCGCGGGTAGTTCGTCGCCACTGTTATATAGGAGCGCAAGGAGTGAGTGAAACGACAGAGGTTAGCACACTGATCTGTTTATTGGAGGCAGGCCTGTTATATCGTGTGGGCGCAGCCACTATACATAGATGTAGGTACGCACATATACAACAATGCCAAACCTGGGAGGGCCCAGCATACGGTGCCGGCGTCTATACGCCGGCATACTGCGGAGTATGGCCCCTTATGGGGCCCCTATTTGGGCGGACTCCATCCATAGGAGGGAGAACCTCACCGCCCTTCGGACGCCCCAAAGGGCCATCGCCCAGCGGGCATCGCGGGCCTACCGCACGGTGGGCTTCGCAGCGGCGTGCGCTCTGGCGGGCACCCCGCCTTGGGAGCTCGAGGCGTGGGTGCTCGCCAGAGTGTACGAGTGGACGGCGGGGCGCAGGGCGCTGGGCGAGCGTTCGGCCCCAGAAGTGAGGGAAGCCGTCCGCCGGGAGGCGAGGGACGCCATCGTCCAGCATTGGACGGGGGATCTCGCCTCCGCGGTGTTCGGCCGCCGTACCCTCGACGCCATCGGGCCGGTCCTGAAGGGTTGGCTCGACAGGCGTCACGGGTTCCTCTCCTTCCGTCTACTGCAGGTACTCTCCGTTCACGGTTGCTTCGGCAGGTACCTGCACCGGATAGGACGAGAGGAGACACCGTCGTGTCACGGTTGTGGCGCGGCGGAGGACACGGCGGAACACACCCTCGCGGTGGGCCCTTCGTGGGCCGTGCCGCGCCGCGATCTTGTCACGGAGGTTGGTGGGGACCTCTCGCTGCCCGCCACAGTCAGAGCGATGGTGGGGAGCGAGGAGGCTTGGGTGGCGTTGGCCTCCTTCTGCGAGGTCATGATGTCGCAGAAGGAGGCAGCGGAGCGCGAGCGGGAGGAGGATCCCCTCGCTCCGGCGCTCCGCAGGCGGCGTAGGGGGAGGAGAAGGCGGGATTTCGCCCGTTTTCTCCCTCCCTGAAGTGAGCGGCGGGCGTGAGGCCGACGCCCGCCTTACATCGCTCACCACGTGGGAGCCACGGCCCCTCCCTAGGAGGAGCAATTGAGGGCCCGCCTTCCTAGGCGGGTTTCGCCGGCGGGAGAGAGGTAGCTCAGGCTGCGCTAGTTTCCCACTCCCCCGCCACTATGGCGATGCCGGAGTGCCGCTGTGGGTTTAGTGGGTATTCCCGGCTTCGGCTGGGCGAGTCCCACACACGCCCTTCGGGGTACGGTGCGTAAAGGCATTCCCACAGCGTCAAAAAAAAAAAGAAAAAAAAAGGTGATGCAATGTTAAACCCAAGACCAACACGACCAATGATTCTGCACCCGAGGGAGATTGATCTGGAGACTCTCCACGACCAAACTCCCGACACAACAACATTTGGCCTATCGTACCTGGCACACATCGCAACACAACTGCTGAGACCCGTCCTCTGTACGGCTTGAACAAACATCATGCCGGAACACGACGAATCGCTGGGCGGCAAGACCTTGTCTGGTAAGTGGTAACTTCTGCCGGCAGCCGATGTTATGGAATACCACCGAGTTCTATAGGATGCATTTTGAAGAGTGTACAAGGGAATTATATGACTTAATTCCCCCGTATTTCTACGGCTAACATGGTCGGCTCATTGCTACTTCAGTTTTCTTATTCTGAGATCTATGTCGACAACTTTGGTTCTCTGCCGGATCAACTCTTAGAGGATTAGATCCCTCAGAGACTCCAAGCATAGCCCGTTCCATAGCTCGTTAAGCGACCTTCAGTTTATTGACCAGCCGTACCGTAAGTGTCCACGTTTCTGCTCCGTAGGTCATAACTGGAAAGACGCACTGATTGAAGATCTTAATCTTTAGACTCTGTGGAATATGCGACGAGAAAACTCGACGAAGCTTTCCAAACGCTGCCTAGGCCAGTAATTTTGCAACAACTTTAAAAAAAAATAGTATATTTATTATTTATTGGAATTAATCGTACTAATCTACATACTATTATTATAAGGCTTGCGTCATGTAAATGAGGCATTAAGCCTCATGTACAATATTGGGCGTACCGAACTTCTAGCCTGGGGGGCAAGTCCGGCCTCGGTGGGGAGCAAGTCAGGCCTAGGGGAGGGGCAGATCTAGTCAGGCCTAGGGGAGGAGCAAGTCAGGCCTAGGGGTACAAGTTAAGTCAGGCCTAGGGGGGGAGCAAGTCAAGCCTAGTAGGGGGACAAGTCAAGTCAAGCCTAGGGAGGAGCAAGTCAGGCCTAGGGGGGGACAAGTCAAGTCAGGCCTGGGTTGGCCAGCACGAGGGTGTGGGGCCGTGGAAGAATTTTGACTCCAGCGGCCCCACGCGCGCTCGTGACAGAAGAGACACCGGGGTGGTTTTAGTCAGTAAAAGTCTGACAGACCCCGTCGCCCACCCTAGGGCGGCGGACATACTATGAGGATTTCCAACCCGAAAAAAAAAAGAAAAAAAAAGGCCTGGGTTGACAAGTCAAATTTTTAGAGTGACCGCACGCGGTTTTTTTTTTCAATTACACCGTACATTTTGTTTGTGCCTACTGGGTCGTTTATTTAAAAGTTAAGATAAGTCCTCCTTTATACTTTGTTTAGTAATTAGGGGAGTTCATACATCCTGTGAGATTTCCAGGGAAAGGGGGGGGGGACAGCCTGGGCACGCCTAGGTTTACAATGTTAAAAAAGGCAACCATAACTAAACTCTATGTTCACTAATGAATTCAATCCCGTTCAAAATCTAAGCATGTATTTCAAGTAAACCAATTACAGGCATTTTCGAATTGTCAAAGTGTCGGTCAGTCAGTAAGATGAAGATAGTCGCACATTACATAGAGTTGGTCGGTATGGAGAACAACAGGGAAGAAACTACACGGACTCTTTTAAATCATAAAATTATTACAAAATATAACCAATTATGTATTACATATATTCCCAAAGCATGATTATTATTTATCTGACTTTGCCCAAATTTGTTGAGGTTGGTTTCCAGTCTGACCAAATTCAGCTGAATACCAGTATTTACCAGTATTTTTAGTATACCGCGTACATCGAGGAACTGGAACAATTTGCCAGCGGTGGTGTTTCCGTCGGACTACAATTTAAGTGTCTTCAAGGCTAGAGTGAATAGGCCCTTAATAAACCAGCGCGCTTTACCATCAACAATTGCATCACTGCTTACCAGTAAGCGGGATTACGGCCAAGCTAATCTAGTTTATCTCTACACATAAAAATCAATGTCACTTTCTTATCCAAACCAAATGTTTAGGCTTTGTTGTGACTAATTAGTATATGGTTGATGTGAAGTTTGAACAAAATCGGTAGAGCGGTTCTTCATTTATCACATTTTTGTAACAAATGAATTCAATGAACGGTGATATAAAATCAATGCCACTTTCTTTGTAATTTTATAATCCACCAAAACTGTGTAATGACAACAGATTGGCAGTGAGAACTACGATTTTAACTGGTAAATCAAAAGGAGCAGTTTTTTTGATACCGCGTATCCCTATGATCCCGCTTAGCCTTTGTTATGTCCATCAACAAAGCCCAAGGGAAACATTTCACGTTTGTGGTGTGAATTTGAAGGAATCATGTTTTTCACATGGCCAACTTTATGTTGCCTGTTCGAGAGTCGGTACCCCCCGTCGTTTGTTTATACATGTTAGAAATGGAAAACAAAGAATACTGTTTATCTAAATGTTTTGGATTAAGTTTTAAAATTACTAGCAATGAAAAAAAAATATTTTATGTTTGAATAAATAATTTTGATGTTCCAATAAATTTTTATTTATTATTTCACTTTATATGTAGCGAAGCACGCCTCGGGCCGCTAGTAATTTATATAAAAAAAAAACACATGGATCGACTGCGTGTCTGATTTCTACAACCCAGTTAGGTACCGATCATCCATCCACAGACTAACCGCGGTAAACATAGCTTAACCTGATAAATCGACCTCTGCGGCTGTTCTATTTTTGCCAAGAGCTCATCCCAAAAGCATGATATGTAAATCTAAAAGTGTGTTGTAGTTAGCTGAATGTTTAGTTGTGTTCATTGTTTCATTTTCATCTGATATAATATTTTAGTTATTTGTCACCCAGGATGGGAAGAAATGCGCCGCCCCGGGCATAGCTGGGGACAACATGGAATATCAGTTCAAGGTACAAAAACCTTCATTAATTAACTATCCTTTCCTGCCTCGGAATTTTTGTGTCCGTATTTTTAAAGTATATCTTCCTTACGCACGCTTGACTTGAGAAGTAAGGCGGCGAACGCGTGACGTACGCGTTACGAAAAGTGTGATCGGGCGAGGCGAACGGGAGTTGAGTGGAGGATATAAGTATTTCTAGTCGCCATGTTTTATTCGCGTCTAAACTGTCTATATGTCCCAACCCGTACTGGGCTCGCGTGGTAGATTATGGCCTGGGGCCTTAGTCCGCTATTTTTATAAATTTCTCATTGCAACACGATTCCATTGTCATTTCATATTCATTGTGCTTAAAAGTTCGTAATCTGCTAAATTCATAATGATCGATCAATTATCTCAGTCGTCTCGGAATGGAATGGTGATAAATTGACATTGCCGTATTGCCATTATCACAAAACCCGTTAGTAGATATGATTTTCTAAAAATTACTACTGAATTTAAAATTGATTAATATGAAATGGAGGGTCAGTGATTGACCACCGGAAAGTCAAAACGGCGACATTTTGTTAGTAGATTACGAAACTTGTCAAAATCGATCACTGATCGACAATTCTGACACTATTGTAATAGCAGACTAGGGCCCCTACTCCCTCTCACCGAGAGGAGGCCTGTGTTTCAGGAGTGGGAACATTACAGGCTGATTATGACAATGACATGACAAGATTTAATAAATATGTTATCTTCTATCCTTTTTTTGATGAAATAGAGAGAAACAGATGCACTTAACTTAAAATCAGTTTAGTTTGTGAACAACATACAGGGTGTATCTGACATCGTAACGCAAACTTCGCGAAAAGGCTACACCCCATGCCACTAAAAAAATTATGATAGTCATTTATGTCGTTAATGACAGCCTCCGTGGCGTAGCGGTAGCGGACGCCGCCGCTGCGCAAGGTGGCGCGGGTTCGATCCCCGCACAGTGCAAGTATTTGTATGCATGAATATGAATATTTGTACTGGTCTGGTCGTGCCTCGGAAAGCACGTTAAGCCGTTGGTCCCGGTTGCCCTACGAACATCTAGTGGCAGTCGTTACGGGTTGTTGGAGCCCTCAAAAGTCCTACAAGTGGTCTAACTGCAGTACTTCGATGTCGCCTTCGGGTTGTGGAGGTCAGACGGCAGTCGCTTTATGGAAAATGTCGAAGTTTAGCCATATCAACAGCTGGACTGGTAAAGCGAACCCCAGACTCCAAAGCTGAAAAGGCTTCGGATGCGACTGGGATTAACACTGGGATGATGATGATGGTTTATGTCGTTAATGAGCCGTTACAAAAATAATAGTATTTAAAAAAGTGTCGGCTCGGCCTTTGAACGCACACGCGCAAACACGCACGCGCGTGCGTGTCGTGCGCCGTATGTATAGCTACTGTCCACGCGGACGCATCGCTCACTCAAGTACGAGAGAGACAGATTTCACACACTGCCGAACTGTGCCGATTGTGCCTCTTTGCCTTTCGTTTCGCGCTTTCGCTTGCACTTCAAGTCTTAAATGGAACAGAGCGAGGTAACGCCGCATATGTTTTTTCGTGCATGCAGCCGGCTCCATCGAATTATAAAACGTTGTTAAGTCAAAAATCCAAGCTATCAGAATCGTTGATGTCGGGTGTTTAAACAAACTGTGTCAATCTACACTTTGTCCAAAAATACGGTCACCAAGGTCATCCCAAAGGTTGAAATTAAAATGTCCAATCTTGTCACGAGTGGCCGATTCAGACCTTTTTGTAAAGATTCTTCAAAACTCGATTTATCCCTCGGGTGTAGTAAAACCCAAATACAGCGTTATGAGAACAGTATTGTCGGTAACGTTGACCTGAATATTCAAAATGTAGTCACATTATCATCTCAGTCACAATGAAAGTTGAAAATTTGTCAAAAAATATAGGGAAATTATAGATTGGATTGTTTGTTTGAACGCGGAAATCTCAAGAAGTACAGGTCCGATTTGGGAAATTCTTTTTGCGTTGGATAGTCCATTGATCCAACAATTCTAGGAAGACTTTAGGCTATCCAACGTCACGCTACGACTAGTAAAAAAATTATAATGTATGTACTTAGTACATTTTGGGGTTAAAATAAAAGGTTCAAATAACTAACTCTACGCGAACGAAGTCACGGGCGGCCGCTAGTTAAAGATATTTGTCCCCATTACTCACCCCCTGCACTGGGCCAGCGTGGTAGATTACGGCCCGCTCCCTCTCACCGAGAGGAGATTTGTGTCTCAAAGTGGAAAGATTATATAGGTATAATATGTAGGTTTAAACCACCTAAATGGTTTTTGAATTATGGAGCTAACCTGCTATCGAAATGCAGTTCCTTATATAAAAATGACAGCTTAGTTCGGTACTAAGTGGTAACTTTTGAATTACGAACTTTTGGGGTCCACGAAGACCGATGCCTGGGTCAGGGTTATGGGTTGGTTGAAAGACAAATAGTGGCCCTGGTGCACAGGCAAGTGAAGGAACACGGGTGGGTTTTAGTCAGTGTAAGTCTGACACGCCCTTCTACTCCGTCCAGAGCGGGAGAGGTCATTTGATGATTTCCCATCCACCACAAGAATAAAAGGGCATTTCTGCAGTTACGGGAATTGGTTTAAGGTATCTCTCAGGGCTGATGACTCCGGGTTGCGGGTTATTCGAAAGATGAGACTGAGAAATACTTTCTCCAAAATTGCGTAGGTGCTCTGCGAAATTTCGCCCCATAATCTCCATTCCATTAGGCGCTCGAATGTAGCTAGAGCATTGCACAGTCCAAAAGCCATGACATTGATTTGCCAGAGACCGTTTGCAAGACCAGTAGTGAAAGAGGTCTTTTCTTTATCATGCTGACAGAGTTCTACTTGCCAATATCCACTTTTGTGGTCAACTGTGGAGAACCATTTCATGCCACTTAGTAAGTCCAAGGTGACATCTACACGTGGCGTAGGTAGGAGTGCTGAAACGGATACAGGCAACTGAAGGAATACGGGTGGGCTTTAGTCAGCAAAAGCTTGGCATGCCCTTTAAGAGCAGGAGAAGTCATTTAACGACTTCCAACGAAAAAAAAAGTCTGGGTAGATATAAATGGTCGCTCATCTATCGCTGCAAATTGAGCTGAACCTGATAAATCCATTTGGGTGTTATTACATGATCACACGGCCGAATACAGAACATATATAGTTGAAAAAAGATGGAAAAAAGCTACACGCCCGACAGCCAAAAAAAATTAAGGATCCCCGTTCAAAAAGATTAAGTTAAAAACTTTTTATCTTGACGGGAGTAATCTGCAGGACGTAATGGTTTTCCTTAGCTTTGAAACTCACGGACTTTCTTTAAGATAAAAATGTTGAATTCGTTCGCTGCAATTCCGGTTCTCTGACCGGTTATAGTCAGGAGCCACGATTCTTATTCCTTTATTTATACACAACATTAATTTTTGTATATGCAAAACCCAAAACAGGTCATCATCATCATCATCTCAGCGTTAATCCCAGTCGAATCTGAAGCTTTTTCAGCTTTGAAGTCTGGGGTCCGCTTTACCAGTCTAACTACTGATTTTTGGCTAAACTTTTTTTTAAAATAATTATAAACTAGCGCATGACTGCAATCCCGCCTGATGGTAAGCAGTGATGCAATGGATAATGGTAAAGCGCCCTAATTTATTAATCCCATTCACATAAAAAAGACTTAGTGAATAGGAAGGAAGACGGCAGTTGAGCGAGGGGGTGCAATGTTAAACCCAACAACACGACCAACGATGCTGCGCCAGAGGGACATGATGTGGAGACCCTCCACGACCACACTCCCGACACAACAACATTTGACGCATCGTACCCGGCACACATTGCAACACAACTGCTCAGACCCGTCCTCCGTACGGCTTCACCAGTCATTATGCCGGAACACGACGAATCGCTTGGCGGCAAGACTTTGTCTGGTGGGTGGTAACTTCTGTCGGCAGCCGATGTTAAGGCCTACCACCGAGGACAAACTTCGCTATTTTGCGTAAAACAACTGCCCTCTGACCTCCACAACCCGAAGGCGATATCGTAGCATTGCAGTTAGACCAATTGTTGGAATTTTGAAGGCTCTAACAACCCGTAACGACTGCCATTAAATGTTCGTAAGGCAACCGGGACCAATTGCTTAACGTGCTTTCTGAGGCACGATCAAATCAGTGCAAATATTCATATACATGCATAAAAATATTTGACTTCGCGAGGATCGAACCCGAACCTCTTTGTGCAGCGGCCGCGTTTGCTGCACGCCACGGAGGCTGACAACCCTAAACACGTGTCCAGTATTTTTAAGTGAAGTGTCTATGTGAATAACATTAATAGTAAATTTCATCTGTGATCCAGGCTATGGAGACCGTTTGCAACCAAATCTGGGTTGCCAGTTAGGCTCTTCACACGCCTCTCTGTCGGATCCAAAGTTGCCAGGTGGCATTTTGCAGCACCAGTCCATATGTGGCTGCAGTACTCCACACACGAACGAACCTGAGTTTTGCATAACATTAGAACCAGAACAGCTGGGTATAAAGTAGGTACTGCCGGACCTTTGCAATAACGCCAAGCTTCCTGGCAGCCTTGGCTTTGGACTCAATGAACTAAAGCTTAGGTTTTAGGAAATCTCTCCTCCCAAAAGCTGAAGACGGTCGGCGTACTTCGCGGATACATTCCCAAAAATAGGAGCCAAGGTGAACGGGCTCCTTTTAGCGGTAAATAGACACGCTTGTGTTTTGGCGGCGTTGAATGCTACAAGATTGGATTCGCCCCATTCGAAGACTGCCTGTAGTTCAACAATCGTACGCTCTACCATAGCCTCTCTTTTGGACCGGATGGCTTCCTTACTAGCTCAAGCACCCGGCAAGAATCTCTCCACAATTTTGCTGTCATCTGCATACCCATTAAATACTGGATTCATTACCCTTGTATGTCTTATCTATAAAAAATGCCTTTCGAATACTAACATCAAACATAACTTTTAACATAATCATTATTTCCTAAAGTCTTCACTTAAAGTTGATCACAAAAACACATCTGTAACAATGAGCGATCAAACTCAAAGGTTATAAAAACGAAACATTTTGAACTTCTATAAAAAAATTAACGCGCAAACTGCCAAACTTCAGTATTTTGTTAAAACGGTAATACTTTATCAAATATGGTATAATCTAACAGCTCCCTTGGCCGCCATTTTTTTTTTCCCGACTCCTTAAAAGACTTGATAAACGAGTTTTTGGAGCGCGCCGATAGATGGCGCTTTTATAAATTTTGACACTTGTGAAGAAACTGGGGCCCTAGCCAATGTAACATCATTTCATAACTAACTCACTTCATAAAGGACAGAAGATAATATGTTACTTATAACCTGTCAAACTAGTTCTCTGTCCTTTTCTGAATGGAATATAAAGAAAAAGATCATAAAAGATAAAAATTCTCTTCGTTGAAGCTTTTTCAGCTTTGGAGTCTGAGGTCCGCTTTACCAGTCGAGCTGCTGATTTTGACTAAACTTCGATATTTTCCATGAAGCGACTGCCGTCTGACCTTCACAACCCGAAGGCGATATCGAAGCATTGCAGTTAGACCAATTGTAAGACTTTTGAAGGCTCCAACAACCCGTAAAGACTGCCATTATATGTTCGTATGGCAACCATGGACCAACGGTTTGACGGTCTTTTCGAGGCACGACTAGACCAATGCAAATATTCATATTGATGCATACAAATATTTGCACTGCGCGGAGATCGAACGCGCCTCCTTGCGCAGCGGCCGCGTTCGCTACCGCTACGCCACGGAGGCTGTCAGCTGAGCTGTCAGTCACACACAGTCTTCTTCTTTTCTTTTCTTTCTCTACTTCAACTCTTCAATGGCCTCTGTGGTTAGACACCACAATTTTGCCAATAACACCTGTGACAAATTATAGAAATTCTTTAAAAAAAATATTTCAAAATAATGGCGGATATCGCCAATGACAGTTGGAAAAACGGCCGCGTGAACCTACTAATAGGAGATTTGATGTAAAGCCATGATGTGGTCACTATACTGCGATATTGTAATGTTCTTTATGAATTATTCACTGAATGCACTTTTTACTTAATTATAAATAATTTAAAAGTCCAATGAAAAATGAGCGTGACATTCATATTAGCTTCCCGTCAAAAAACCTCCACACACATTTTAATCTCGGCGACAAATTAATGTCAAAAACATATTGTCAGAATTACAGATATTTTTGACTGTAACTGCTCCTCTGGACTTCTCGTTGTACGGGAAATGGTGACCACATTATCTACAACAAAACATCAAAGTTGCCATCGTTAATTATTAACTAATTGCTTATTTTTTTTTTTTTCTTAAATAGTATACTATAGTAGTTAATACTATTATAGTATACTATTTCTATTATTCATGTTTTATTTATGTTATATTTCTATTTTTATTATTTCCTATCACTAATGTAATAGGTCTTTACCTGGCAGAAGTTACCACCCACTAGACAAAGTCTTGCCGCCAAGTGATTCATCGTGTTCCCGCATGATGTCTGATGAAGCCGTACAGAGGACGGGGCTGAGCAGTTGTGTTGCGATGTGTGCAGGGTACGATACGCCAAATGTAGTTATGGTGTCGGGAGTTTGGTCAGGGTAGTCAGTCTCCAGATCAATCTCCCTCTGACGCAACATCGTTGGTCGTGTTGTTGGGTTTAACATTGCATCACCTCGCTCAACTGCCGTCTTCCTTCCTATTCACTCAGTTTTTTTTAATAAATAGGCTCTTAATAAACTACCACGCTTTACCATCAACGATTGCATCACTGCTTACCATCAGGCGGGATTGCGGTCAAGTACTAGTTTATAATATGAAAAAAAGTAAAAGTTTTAAGCACCAATGATAGGTTCGCATGAGTCAGTGGCTATGATTATAAATATATTTCATTCTATATAAGTTATTAATTTTGGTACTTATCCACTTGACCGTATATATAGACTCTAGTTTCGTCAAGTAAACGGTCGGCGAAGTCTTCATTACTTAGATCAAGACAAATTCCTTTTTATTAAGGTATTCAGTAACGCAATATTATGGGTTGTGCCCGTCAAAAAAGTACGAAGGTTATCAAATAGGAAAAAGTTTTTAATTTAGACTTTTTTTATTAAATCCATTACAAAATGAAATCCAACTTTAGTTCTAAACTTACGTATTTCGAATTTAATTGAGGTTTTTTTTTTGTAATGTGGTACTAGTTATGATATTGTCCCAATTTCAAGTACATAAAATTAAATTCTTTTTTTTTTACATATTATAAACCAGCGCTTGACCGCAATCCTGCCTGATGGTAAGCAGTGACGCAATCGTTGATGGTAAAGCGCACTAGTTTATTAAGAGCCTATTCACTCTAGCCTTGAAGACACTCAAATTGTAGTCCGACGGAAACACCGCCGCTGGCAAATTGTTCCAGTTCCTCGTCTTCAAAAGTTCTTCTTTCTTTCTTTTTTGGCTTCGCACGGTTTATGCATTTAGCCAATGTCACGTATTCATGTAAAAAAGGCGGCCGCGTGAACCGTCTTACGAGGGAGGTTAGCGGCAAAGTCATGTGGTGGCCACTATGCTGCGATATTTCACTGTTCTTTAAAAATTATACACTGAATGCACCTTTTACTACATAAATTACGCACTTTTATTTAGTAAACAACACTATACACACTCAGTTTGATTTTCCCGCCAAAACTCTATTGAGGTTAAGTCAAAGTTCTTAATACAAAAGTGACATCTTAGTACCGAACTAAGCGATCATTTTCATTTATAAAGAACTGTATTTCTATAATGGTTAGGTGTATAATCCAATAACCGTTTAGGTGGTTTAAACGTACATAACACAATAATCAGCCTATTACGTTCCCACTGTTGGGACTCCGGCCTCCTCTCTGTGAGTTTGTTGTTCTAGTGTTTTCTTTGTGTTAATTACTATACATTGTATTGTATAAAGTAATGTGTTTTTTCTACGTGAACAGACAGCTGCTGTGCTGCTGGGGAGTTTATTCCTCCGCTTCTTCTTCCCAGCGAAAGTACTAGGAAGTGTCGATGGGGGGGCGTTTTGGGAGACTGTCTTATTTTTTTTTAATTATTATAAACAAGCGCTTGACTGCAATCCCGCCTGATGGTAAGCAGTGAAGCAATCTTTGATGGTAAAGCGCGCTAGTTTATTAAGCCCAATCACTTAAAAACAAGACTTAGTGAATAGGAAGGAAGACAGCAGTTGAGCGAGGTGGTGCAACGTTAAACCCAACAACACGACCAACGATGCTGCGCCAGAGGGAGATAGATGTGGAGACCCTCCACGACCAAACTCCCAACACAACAACATTTGACACATCGTACCTGGCACACATCGCAACACAACTGCTCAGACCCGTCCTCCGTACGGCTTCACCAGACAATGTAATACTACCGACCGGCCCCGGCTTCGCAAGTGGACAAATGATATAGATAGGTACTTAGGCCTTCCATAACAAGTTGCCTGTCCAGAGTACTTTGGATAAGGTTATCGTGCCGTCCATTTTTTTTTTCGCCCAAACTGTTTCAGTTTATGTACTTATAATGAATATACAAATGATTTCCAATAAAACTTTTGAATATACTGAATTTCAGCATTGCATTATTTTTAATACCTGGACGTGACAGCCAGAATACCGTGCTTTACAAATAATGCACCACGTAATGAGGCGACCGTTTATATAAAATACAGCCAGTCACCGAGTGCATTCCATGTAATAAACCATTTTGCTTACCATTTTATAACGAATCTGAGTAATTGCCAGTGGACTTTATTGAAATAATAATCCTTTTCAATAACCCAGCTCATGTTATCAACCATTAAATAAAAATCGCGGGACATTGATGTTTTATTATTCCCAATTCACTGCTCATACATCCGCAAAATATTTAAGACGTAGCTCTCACATCCAGTCTACAAAACCCCATTCAAAAGGGTTGTGCATTACCGGTAAAGCCTAAAACGGT
Organism: Sesamia nonagrioides; assembly: GCA_017933935.1. NCBI lineage: Eukaryota > Metazoa > Arthropoda > Insecta > Lepidoptera > Noctuidae > Sesamia > Sesamia nonagrioides. The sequence goes on from JADWQK010000856.1 coordinate 474,587, forward strand.
GGCCCTTCAATAAAAATAATGTCTACTGTGCCGCCCATCAGCCAATATCTGACTCTGCAAGATACATCGACCTTATTGTCCATGGATAGCCAGTTCTACCACCTTCAAACAGAATGAAAGCCTCTTGGGGTAGCAAGTTTGTTCGAAATAATGGACCCCGCTCTGAAACACTCAAGTAGCAGGCGGCCGGCAGGGGCGCGCGCGCGCGTGTTATCAGTGTTCCTCTTATAGATTATGCATGTTATATACATAAAAATGTCCTTCCTGTTGAATCACTCTATCTATTAAAAAAAATCTCTATCAAAATCCGTTGCGTAGTTTTAAAGATTTAATCATACAAAGCGACATAGGGAAAGTAAAAGTGACTTTGTTTTATATTATGTAGTGATTGACGTTTAAAAAGTGCTGATTGTCAGCCTAATTTGAAGAAATTACTGTTGATTTTGACCTTATTACCTTATGGTAATAAAGACCTTATAGGCTTTTTTCGCCTTTTGTCCGTACCCATCATCATCATCAGCCTCTACTCGTCCACTACTGGACACAGGCCTCCTCAATGGCACGCCAACAAACTCGATCCTGAGCAGTTCTCCGCAGTACCCATCACCTTCCAACAAATCACCCAAATGTAAATTGTTAATATCTATATTAACATCCCTTATATGTTAATAAACATGAATGCTATCTCGTACATTATGTATGAGCATTATGTATATTCATTACAAATAGTATTGTTTATATCAGCAGAGTTTCTTTTTTATATTTATAAATTAGCGCTTGACCGCAATCCCGCCTGATGGTAAGCAGTGATGCAATCGTTGAGTGTAAAGCGCACTAGTTTATTAAGCCTATTCACTTAAAAAACTTAGGAATAGGAAGGATGACGGCAGTTGAGCGAGGTGATGCAATGTTAAACCCAAGACCAACACAACCAAACAATGCTGCGCTAGAGGGAGATTGACCTGGAGACTCTCCACGCCCAAATTCCCGAGACAACAACATTTGGCGCATCGTACCCGCCACACATCGCAACACAACCGCTCAGACCCGTCCTCCATACGGCTTCACCAGACATCATGCCGGAACACGACGAATCGCTTGGCGGCAAGACTTTGTCTGGTGGGTGGTAACTTCCGCCGGCAGCCGATGTTATGGCCTACCACCGAGAAAAAGCAAGCACCGAGGAAAAGCATTTCCTCCCGCCTTGTCTTAAACATAACCACCCGAAACAACCATGGCACATCTCCAGTTACTTCTCAAAGAGGGAACTTTTTGCCGCAATTGTGGCGTGCCCAGCATTTTACCCCCTTTTTACCCGACTACGGCAAAGCAAAAGGAGGGTTATGATTTTGACAGGCTATGTAAGTATGTATGTATGTATGTATGTTCATCTGTTCCCTCGTAACTTCTAAACTACTTATTCGAATTCGACAAATGACATATCATTAGAAGCGTCTTAATTGTCTGCTGGTTATAGGCTATATAGAGTTTCACAAAATCTAATGTGGCGCCCTCTAGCGGACAAATTATACAGAGTAAAAAAATAAAGTTAAGATAAATATGCCGTGTTTGGTATCATTTGAAAGGGCTTTACTTGTACATTTTGAATATATATATATTTCTAGCATTTGCTTGTGACTTTACCTGTATTCATGGGCTGATTGCATATAATTCACATCTTTTCGTTCATAGATAGCTTCTTTACTACTTATCAGAATAAGACCACTGCAGAACCATTAGAAGGGATTGATATTCTGTTGCTTATGAGCTATAAAGCTTGTCACCAAATTTAGTATTACGCCCTCTAGCGGACAAAAAGTTCTATGTTAATATAAAATTAAAATAAATAGGTATACTGTATTTGGTATCATCTGAAAGAGCTTCACGAGTACTTTATGTTTGTACATAATCCAGAGTAATGCTTCGTAGAAATTTGAATGTAAACCAGGGTTTGGTAAACGGAGCTATGGGAGTGGTGAAGGCCTTCGAATGGCCTGCTCTTCGGCGCGATCAGTTGGAACAGGAGAACAGCCAAGCGCTGTTCTCATACAATTTGACGACGCATCCATAAAAGCAGATATTAACAGACTTATCAAAATCAAGCCTTCCCTCACTGAATTTGACGGCTTGAGGGGGTCTGGGCAAATTCAGCGTAAAATGCTCCCGCTGATTCTTTCTTGGGGTTGTATTGTACATAAATTACAAGATTGTACTCTAGATATAAAGTTATCAATCTAGGAAAGTCATTGTTTGCTAAAGGACAGGCCTATGGCGCTCTCAGGCTCTCAGTAGAGTCAAAACCATAGAGGGATTATTTATAAGTGCCTTGGATCATAATAAATTACTTAAAAACCCACATAACAGTCGATCGTTAGCAGAATTAGATAGATTAAGAAATCTTCCCAGGTCCTCTTAATATGTTTTTTTTTTTTAATAATTATAAACTAGCGCTTGACTGCAATCCCGCCTGATGGTAAGCAGTGACGCAATCGTTGATGGTAAAGCGCACTAGTTTATTAAGCCTATTCACTTATAAAACTTAGGAATAGGAAGGATGACGGCAGTTGAGCCAGGTGATGCAATGTTACGCTGCCGGTAGTAGTGCGGAGGATGGCCGGCAGCGCAGAGTCGTGGGACGCGGTGGTGTCCTTCTGCGAGGATGTGATGTCGCAGAAGGAAGCTGCGGAACTGGAGAGGGAGATCTCAACTCCCTTCCCGGGCCGCAGAAGACGCACCGGGCGCCGAAGAAGGGCGGATAACGCCCTCTTCCGCCCCCCATAAGTGGGTCCAGGGGCGAGGGACATGGGGAAGTCCCCGCCCCCTATTCGATGGACCCCGAGGCGGAGGCGCGCACGAGTGTCAGCGCGCGCCTCTGAGGCGATGCACGGGATAGCTTAACACCCCACTACCCCGTGCCGGAGACGAGGCCCGGACAGACCGGGCCAGCACGAGAGTGTGGGGCTGCGGAAGAATTTAGACTCCCGCGGCCCCTCGCGCGCTCGTGATAGAACAGACACCGGGGTGGTTTTAGTCAGTAAAAGTCTGACAGACCCCGTCGCCCACCCTAGGGCGGCGGACATCCCATGAGGAATTCACCCCGAAGAAAAAAATGTTATGTTAAACCCAAGACCAATACGACCAAACGATGCTGCGCTGGAGGGAAATTGATCTGGAGATTCTCCACGACCAAACTCCCGACACAACAACATTTGGCGCATCGTACCCGCCACACAACGCAACACAACTGCTCAGACCCGTCCTCCGTACGGCTTCACCAGACATCATGCCGGAACACGACGAATCGCTTGGCGGCAAGACTTTGTCTGGTGGCTGGTAACTTCTGCCGGCAGCCGATGTTATGGCCTACCACCGTTAGAAAAACATCCAATCTATTTATACTAATGACCTCATCCACTAATTCATGACCCATTCGCTGCCATCGACGCAAATGTGCGTCGTTACTACGAAAAACCTACTGAGCTTCATACGAGCTCGGAGCTCGGGTCGGCTTCGGAGCTTCATACGGGGAAACCGTTGCTATACGCGCTACGATCAACGTGCTACGAAATAGTACAATAGGACATCTTTACAAATTACTATACGTCGATACATAAGTCAAAAGAGATGTCGGATGTTAACTACCTAGTTTTTAGTTCGTTAATTTAACTTTTGTTAATATTATGCGCCACAAATACACTTTAACACCAAAATAGTACAAATAATAAAAAGTAAAAAACTAAAACCCAACTACGACAAAAAACGACGCTGAAAAAGTATAAAACAAGATTTTCAGAATACTGAACTGAACAGAGTTGCTAATATAGTTGCAAGTAAATGGACACAGTAGACTTTACCAAGATGCCTTCGTTGTAAATTGACAATAATGTCATACAATACTATTTTGAAGTATGCAATATTCACTATTTAGAGATAAATTTTCATGTTTGGAAAGGCGTAGTCACACGTTATATATAACGTGTGACTGCGGTTTTGGTAGTGGTAGCGGGTTGGTAGAGTCTACTGTGTCCATTTACTTGCAACTATATTAGCAACTCTGTTCAGTTCAGTATTCTGAAAATCTTGTTTTATACTTTTTCAGCGTCGTTTTTTGTCGTAGTTGGGTTTTAGTTTTTTTACTTTTTATTATTTGGTGTGGATAGGAAATCATCAAATGACCTCTCCCGCTCTGGGCCTTATCTTATTAAGAGCCTATTCACTCTAGCCTTGTAGACACTTAAATTGTAGTCAGACGGAAACACCGCCACTGGCAAATTGTTCCAGTCCCTCGATGTACGCGGTATAAAAGACGAGGCGAAACGCTTCGTCCGAATCGTGGTATTGTCAACAACGTAAGGGTAGACACTCGCCGTACGATGGGTTTTATTTTGTTCTGGGTGGGAAATCATCAAATGATCTCTCCCGCTCTGGGCGGAGCGGAAGGGCGTGCGACTTTTACTGACTAAAACTCAACCGGTTTCTCTTTCAATCAACCCGTAACCCTTTGTTTCCCCGGGTCCCGGCCCGCCACTGAGGGCTTCCTCAGGTCAGGGAGGAGAGTGAGGTGTCTGACTCCCGCGCGTGGAACACTTCGCGAAGCCATTTTTTTAATGAACTATAAGCTAGCGCTTGACCGCCTCCGTGGCGTAGCGGTAGCGGACGCGGCCGCTGCGCAAGGTGGCGCGGGTTCGATCCCCGCACAGTGCAAGTATTTGTATGCATGAATATGAATATTTGCACTGGTCTGGTCGTGCCTCGGAAAGCACGTTAAGCCGTTGGTCCCGGTTGCCATACGAACATCTAGTGGCAGTCGTTGCGGGTTGTTGGAGCCCTCAAAAGTCCAACAATTGGTCTAACTGCAATGCTTCGATGTCGCCTTCGGGTTGTGGAGGTCAGACGGCAGTCGCTTCACGGAAAATGTCGAAGTTTAGCCATACCAGCAGTTGGACTGGTAAAGCGGACCCCAGACTCCAAAGCTGAAAAGGCTTCGGATGCGACTGGGATTAACGCTGGGATGATGATGAAGCTAGCGCTTGACCGCAATTCCGCTTATGGTAAACAGTGAAGCAATCGTTGATGGTAAAGCGCACTAGTTTATTAGGAGCCTATTCACTCTAGCCTTGAAGACACTCAAATTGTAGTCCGAGGGAAACACCGCCGCTGGCAAATTGTTCCAGTCCCCCGATATACGCGGTATGAAAGAGGAGGCGAAACGCTTCGTCGGGATCGTAGTAGTGTTAATAACGTAAGGGTGGAAACACGCCGTACGACGGGTCGTCCGATGGTGGAACGGAGATGGGGGAATTAAATCATGCAATTCCCTCGCACACTCACCAAAATGCATCCTATAGAACACCGAAAGGCTGGCTACTCTACGCCTGTGCTCTAGGCTTTGGAGACCGTTTAGGAAGCGACAGATGTCCACGAGTCACCCCTCGTATTGTCGCAAACAACCCACAACCCTGGCCCAAGCATCTCACCCCTTGAAATTAAATACAGCCAAGAGAGCAATATTAACTGTCGTTCAGATCGCAGTAAAAACTTTTCTGTGTGTTTCTCCGTTGCCATGGTAACAGCTCTGCCAGTCCTGAGGGTGTCATGGGATACAGCGAAAATATTTTATTAAGAAATGAGTTTCATTTATGTACTTGGCGAACACAAGGTTTTATAATTCAACTGTGGGATTATATTCAGAGCTGTTTATACATATAACACTAGCGGCCGCCAGCGACTTCGTTGGCGTGGTTTAGTTATGCTTCGCTCCTACTGGTGGCAGCGAGATGTTATATAGCCTAAAGCTAAAGACTTCGTGGATTAAGGAGCTATCCAACGCATAAAGAATTTTTCAAATCGGACTAGTAGTTCCTGATATTAGCGCGTTCAAATAAACAAACAGGCTTTATATATTAACATAGATATACAATATGTTAAGAAAACCCTGTCCGACCCGTAAGGATAATAAAGGTTAGGTAAACACATGACCAAATGAAATATGAAATTTTACATAATCATCATAGTAACAATACTAGTGAATTTTGAAATAATCTTTTTTCCCGCGAATTAATTCCAACTTCCCCAAAAATTTGGTAATTTTTAAAAAGTGACAACATTATTTTTGACAGTATAATTCTGAGCGAATAGCGATGCGGCCGCCTGCCGCGTTCCCTGCCCCTCTTCGCCCGCGCCTATATGGCATACCGCACATGTTTTAAGTTACCTCTTTTTGCGAAATAATATTTATTTTTTTGGGGGATTTTTTTTTTGAGTTTTGCAAGGCTTTGTAGGTATTAGTAGAATCAGTTATCGATACCTAACAATACCTTCACGGATTGGACAGGGTGGTTTTCTTTACATATTGTATATTAGATACTATTACTTTTGCAAATATGATGAAAAAACGATATCATAGTGCAACGCTATAAAATAGTTTTTTTTTCACGATGACCTGCGTGGTAACAATCTCATACCACAGAATGCTAAAGATCTCGCGAAATGGAGGAGAATGAGCAAGGACGCTGACCCCGGGCCCAACGCGAAAGCTGTGGATACAACTGGGACTAAACGCAGTTTTTCAGTCATAAATTAAAAGTGATAAGTACCTGAATGTCATCTATCTATACTAATATATAAAGCTGAAGAGTTTGTTTGTTTGAACGCGCTAATCTCAGGAACTACTGGTCCGATTTGAAAAATTCTTTTTGCATCGTAACACAACTGCTCAGACAGCAGCAAGACTTTGTCTGGTGGGTGGTAACTTCTGCCGGCAGCCGATGTTATGGTCTAACAACGTCCAAGGTCAAAAATGTATGATTAAACATTTGCTAATCACTAGTTAACTTTAATCAATCTTAATGAATCATGTTCCTGAACGGACGCCGTCAGAGGGGCGACTGGGACTGGTCATCTCTTAGCTGCCACGGCGTGTTTTGATTTCTGAATTGTTGTTTTTCTTTTGTGGTTTACATAATGGACGCTCTCAGCGTACAATATATTTCTGCATCGTTCTCACACGGTTGATTTCAACATGAATGATGTAATCAAATATTTGTAACAATAGCTTGAAAATTTAAAAGTCTCTCACTCCATGGACACTCATGGAGTTTCTTGCCCGTTCTTCTCCATAGGTACCTACTCTTTGGAATGGGCGACTAGCTTCATCTTATTGACTGACCGCCCTTCTGCTAATTCAAAAGTGCCTGTAACTGGTTTATTTGAAATAAAACTTTCAATTTTTTTTTTTTTTTTTTTTAATAGAGTGGAATGTTCTAAGTTCTGCTTTCAGTCTTACCTATAAGTTTCTTGGTAAATACCAACAATATTTGTATTGACTGTGAAATTCATCATCATCATCTCAGCGTTAATCTCAGTCGCATCCGAAGCTTTTTCAGCTTTGGAGTCTGGGGTCCGCTTTACCAGTCTAACTAATTTTGGCTAAACTTCGATATTTTCCGTGAAGCGACTGCCGTCTGAACTCCACAACCCGAAGGCGATATCGAAGCATTGCAGCCACATCAATTGTTGAACTTTTGAGGGCTCCAACAACCCGTAACGACTGCCATTAGATGTTCATATGGCAACCGGGACCAACGGCTTAACGTGCTTTCCGAGGCACGACCAGACCAGTGCAAATATTCATATTTTTTTTTTTTTATTACTTATAAACTAGTGCTTGACTGCAATCCCGCCTGATGGTAAGCAGTGATGCAATCGTTGATGGTAAAGCACACTAGCTTATTAAGCCTATTCACTCAAAAAAAACTGAGTGAATAGGAAGGAAGACGGCAGTTGAGCGAGGTGATGCAATGTTTAACCCAACAACACGACCAACGATGCTGCGCCAGAGGATGATCTAGAAACCCTCCACGACCAAACTCCCGACACAACAACATTAGGCACATCGTACCCGGCACACATCGCAACACAACTGCTCAGACCCGTCCACCGTACGGCTTCATATTCATATTCATGCATACAAATATTTGCAGTCCACGGGGATCGAAGCCGCGCCTCCTTGCGCAGCGGCTACGTACGCTACCGCTACGCCACTGAGGCTGTCCAATTAACAATTAATTATTGTAATTGACTGTGAAATTGTTACGTGAAATTATGACGGTTCATAACATATAGCTTTGATAGACATACAGATAGTGAAATCTTAATATTTTGGTCGCGTTTTTCCCTTGAAGCACGTGAGAGTATGAATAATGATTACTTTTAAAAACAAATAAGGCTGCCTTTCAAATGTGCGCGTCCAAACGAGACTCCAAGCGCACAGAATACAATCAGCATATCCCGACAATGTGGTACCGCCATATTTTACATAATATGAATATCAATACGGGATTGAATTATGTACCGCCCGCGGGTCGAACCCTGCCAATCAATACCGGTTTTCTCCGGGGAGCCAATTCAATTCCATTTCAAAATATAAATGTAGGAATACTATTACAAATTTGACTTTTCTAATAGAATGTGTTAGTACGAAGCGACCTGAGGGATGGATCCTCGTAATTTTATGAATATTGACAATATGATCCCGATTTTCCTAAATTATTATTATTTAGGAAAATCTCGAAAAAGAGGTGTCTCGTCGAATCCACCTCGGCTGGGCAGCGTTCGGGAAGCTACGCTACATCTTCTCGTCGTCCAAGATACCACAGTGTCTCAAGACTAAAGTCTTTGACCAGTGTGTGTTGCCAGTGATGACTTACGGAACTGAAACGTGGTCGCTCACAATGGGCCTCATACGAAGGCTCAGAGTCACACAAAGGGCAATGGAAAGAGCTATACTCGGAGTTTCTCTGCGTGATCAGAAGAACCAAAGTCACCAACATAGCTCTGCGAGTCGCTAAACTTAAGTAGCAGTGGGCAGGGCACATTGCTAGTAGAACCGATGGCCGATGGGGCAGTAAGGTTCTGGAGTGGCGGCCACGTACTGGAAGACGCAGCGTAGGGAGGCCCCCAACAAGGCGGACCGATGACCTGGTGAAGGTCGCGGAATGCCGATGGATGCGGGCAGCACAAGACCGGTCAACGTGAAAAGCCTTGGGGGAGGCCTTTGTCCAGCAGTGGACATCTATAGGCTGAAGAAGAAGAAGAAGATTATTATTTAGACATTTTATGTACATATTTAGTGTATAATTTATGTAAATAGTACACCGTAGACTGCCTTGATATCCTCCGTGGCGTAGTAGTAGCGAACGCGACCGGCGCGCAGGAGATTTACAGATTCGATCCCAGGTCTGGTCGTGCTTCGGAAAGCACGTTAAGCTGCTGGTCTCGGTTGCCATACGAACATCTAATGGCAGTCAAAAGGGTTGTTGGAGCGCTCATAAGTCCAACAATTGGACTAACTGCGATGCTTCGATATCGCCTTCGGGTTATAGAGGTCAGACGGCAGTCGCTTCATGGAAAATATCGAAGTTTAGCCAAAATCAACAGTTAGACTGATAAAGCGGACCCCAGACTTCAAGGCTGAAAAGCTACGGATGCGACTGAGATTAACGCTGAGATGATGATATGTAGGTACTTTCTAAGTATATCTTGGACACCAATGACTAATTATAAGGTGAAGGGAAATTGAACTTGAGGAAAGCTGGACTTTAAGTCTAAAATCGCCAACCCGCATTGAGCAAGCTAAATCTTTCACTGTATGAGAGGAGACCTGTGCCCAGCAGTGGGACGATAAAAAGGTTGATGATGATACATTGTCGACTACATTATTTCTCTCTCCTTCCCCTTAGTATTCCATCCAAAGATTGTCTATAATAGAGCCGCCAGCGCCATGGCACCGTCATGGTTGTTTCGGATGGTTCCTGTTCAGGATGAGGCTGGATTAATGTCATCCCTGTATGGAGCACCCTAAGGGCAAGGTGGAGGCTCGCCCGGCTTGGGCAGTGCACCGCCGTGGCCTCTAAGTAAAACACATGCATCCTAAAAAAAAAGCCGTGCCAAAAAAACCCACGATTTTTCGCTGTGAATTATTGTCCTTCGGCATAACTTTCTTGCCCATTTTTCTCCACACGAAACCACCTTTTAGAAAGGGCAACCAGATTTTATCTTATTTGTCTTAGAAAAAGGGTTCTCAATTCAGATATTTGTATATAAATTTATTTTAGGCCATAACTCCGTTATACATTTTTTTTTTAGTTATAAACTAGTGCTTGACTGCAAACCCGCCTGATGGTAAGCAGTGATGCAATCGTTGATGGTAAAACGCACTAGCTTATTAAGCCTATTCACTTAAAAAAAACTGAGTGAATAGGAAGGAAGACGGCAGTTGAGCGAGGTGATGCAATGTTTAACCCAACAACACGACCAACGATGCTGCGCCAGAGGATAATCTGGAAACCCTCCACGACCAAACTCCCGACACAACAACATTAGGCAAATCGTACCAGGTATACATCGCAACACAACGGCTCAGACCCGTCCTCCGTACGGCTTCACCAGACATCATGCCGGAACATCGGGCTTCATGCATGAAGGAATATGTGAAATTTTTGTTTTGTTTGTAAGGGGTTTAGTCCGAAATCATCATCATCATCATCATTTCAGCCAAAATACGTCCACTGCTGGACATAGGCTTCCCCCAAGGTTCTCCACGACGACCGGTCCTACGCCTCCCGCATCCAAGGGTGTCCCGCGACCTTCACCAGGTCGTCGGTCCACCTTGTCAAGGTCCTCAAGAACCCGTACCCCAAGACCCCCTCGGGTATCGGTCCTACGGGCAATGTGACCGACCCACTGCCACATTAGAGTTGCAATTCTTCGGGCTATGTCGGTTACTCTCGTTCTTCTGCGGTTCTCACGGGCAACACACACTGGTCGAAGACTCTTTTCTTAAGACACTGCAAAATCCGAAATCTTTCTCCTAAATTGTGGAAGGATCTGATGATTACTTTCGCAGTACCATAATGGAACTCTTCAATATATTTAAAACACGATATCCGTCTGGTCGGAGGAGCCTCCCTTTTCTATGAAGGTTGAGTGAACTCTATATCCTCTACTGAGGACTTTTAGAATGCTTTCATTTTTCGTCAGTTTTGATTACATATGTACGTATAACAGGGATGACCCTACATCATTCTTAACATAAAGTCAACAAAAAAGGGTCTGTCCACACACAAAGATATCTGTCCTATCCTTTTCCTAACCAAATTGGGTTCGGCGCCTACCCTAACCAGAATCAGGTGAATACTGGAATTTTACATGAACCGAATACCTATCTGACCTTAATTATTATTATCCCAATTAATGCGTAATACGCCTCTCAAGCCACCAGCCTCTCAAGTATGAGTGCGCGGGTTCGATTCCAGGTCAGGCAAGTACCAATTTAACTTTTCTAAAGTTATATGTACTTTCTAAGTATAATAGCGGCGGTAAGTCCCCTCTTTGAGGAGTGGCTAGAGAGGCGCCACGGCGCCCTCACCTTCCGCCTGGCGCAGGTCCTCACCGGACACGGTTGTTTCGGGAGGTTCCTGTTCCGTATAAGGCGGGAGGAAACGCCAGGGTGTCACCATTGTGTGAATCGCCCTGAGGACACGGTGGAGCATACGGTGGAGGTCTGCCCGGCTTGGGTAGAGGACCGCCGTGTCCTCGTAGCGGCGATCGGCGGTGATCTCTCGCGTCCGACCCTGGTCCAGGCCATGGTCCGGAGCGAGAGTGCATGGCAGGCCGTCACCTCCTTCTGCGAAGCAGTAATGCTGGCAAAGGAGGAGGCGGAGCGCGTGAGGCAACGGGAATCCCAGCGCCCTCACGCCACTAGCCACCGCAGGAGACGCCCTGGTCGGGAGATTACACCAAACTCCCAGCCACCGTAGGCGCGGGCCTGCGGGCGGTGAGCAATGGGCAGCTCGCCGCCCGGTAAGGACCAGGCCCGAGTCGACGGCGCGTCGTGTTTCACGCGCGCCTCAAAGAGATGTCAGTACATCGTGACGGGGTCCATGAAGACCGATGCCTCCTGGGTCAGGGTTGCGGGTTGGTTAAACAAGAAACCGTGGCCCTGGCCGTCGCGTCCCACAGGCAAGTGAAGAAACACGGGTGGGTTTTAGTCAGTAAAAGTCTGACACGCCCTTCCGCTCCACCCAGAGCGGAAGAAGTCATTTGATGATTTCCCATCCTAACAAAAAAAAAAGTATATCTTGGACACAAATAAATAAATTAATATATACGGACAAATCACACAGAATGAGCTAGCCCCAAAGTAATTTCGAGACTTGTGTTATGGGATACTAACTCAACGATACTATATTTTATAATAGATACATATATAGATAAACATCCAAGACCCAGGCCAATCAGGAAAAGATCGTTTTCCATCATGACTTGGCCGGGGATCGAACCTGGGGCCTCCACGACAGAGGATGACGAAATGACTGAAGGTGAAGGAAAACATCTTGAGGAAACCTGGACTTTAAGTCTGAAATCGCCAACCCGCATTGAACAAGCGTGATGATTACGTTCAATCCTTCAGGCCATATTAGGCCATACTAGGTAACAAAATATGTCTGATCTGATTTTATTTTTTTATGTTATCCTGAGAGAAGACCTGTGCCCAGCAGTGGGACGATAAAAAGGTTGATAATTATGATGATGATGATACCCCTTGGTAAAACTGGTGGCGAAACTTTTTTTTTATATTCGTTTTAAACTAGTGATGCAATCGTTGATGGGAAAGCGCGCTAGTTTATTAAGAGCCTATTAACTGTAGCCTTGAGGACACTCAAATTGTAGTCCGATGACGGGCAAGCCTCCACCGTGTCCTCAGGACGATTCCACAGTGGTGACACTCTGGCGTTTCCTACCGCCTTGTCTTGAACAGGAACCACCCGAAACAACCATGACGCTTCTCTTGTTAGTTCTCAAAAAGGGACCTTATGGCCACAATAGTGGCGTGCCCAGCATTTCACCCCCTTGTTTTGGTGTGGATAGGAAATCATCAAATGACCTCTCCAGCTCTGGGCCTTATTAAGACCCTATTCAGCCTCTAGCCTTGAAGACACTTAAATTGTAGTCAGACGGAAACACCGCCGCTGGCAAATTGCTTTTTTTTTAATTTCTTTCCAGTTCTTCGATGTACGCGGTACGAAAAAAGGAAGCGAAACGCTTCGTCCGGATCGTAGTGGTATTAAAAACGTAAGGATGGAAACTTGCCGTACGACGGGTCGTCCGATGGTGGAATGGAGATGCGGGAATTAAATCATGAAATTCCCTCGCACACTCACCAAAATGCATCCTATAGAACACCGAAAGGCTAGCTACTCGACACGCCTGTGCTCCAGGCTTTGGAGACAGTTTGAAACTTTCGGGTTTCTGACAACCCGTATAGATTGTCAAGGATGTATGTTAGACAGCCGGGACCAACGGCTTACCTTGGAACGCAAGTCAACATAATAGGGGATAATAGTTCAATATTCCGCCACCAGAGAGCAGTACTAGAGCATACAGTAAAGAGTTTACTGTACGCGCTACATAGATTTTGATGTAGTGTTATTTATTCTTTCTCATGCTGACATATATTTCTGTTTTTTTTATTCCATTTAATATTGTTTGCCCTGAAATTTATAATTAAAATCATTATTGTTCATAATATTTGCACGTCATACTAGGTAGCAATCTTATTTTGTTGTTTTATGTTATCCTGCATACATTTATGTATATCCTTGTATGTATAGGTACAAATGTTTGAGGTAATCTTTAATTTTTTTCGTCGGTGGTAGGCCATAACATCGGCTGGCGCCAGAAGTTATTCCCCACCAGACAAAGTCTTGCCGCCAAGCGATTCGTCGTATTCCGTCATGAAGTCTAGTGAAGCCGTACGGAGCGGTTTGAGCAGTTGTGTTGCGATGTGTGCCGGGTACGATGCGCCAAATGTTATTGTGTCGGAATTTTGGTCGTGGAAGATATCCACATCAATCTCGCTCTGGCGCAACATCGTTAGTCGTGTTGTTAGGTTTAACATTGCATCACTTCGCTGAAATGCCGGCTTCCTTCCTATTCACTCATTTTTTTTTTGAGTGAATAGGCTCTTAAGAACTAGCGCGCTTTACCATCAACGTTTGCGTCACTGCTTACCATCAGGGGGGATTGCGGTCAAACACTAGTTTATAATTACAATAAGGATAAAAATGGCAATTATATTACTTTCTAAAACTACTCATTCATATGCCAATTGCGGCAAGTGTAGGTAAAGGAAACAATCTACATGTACGGCTGTGAATATTAAGCCGCGTGTATTAAGACCAAACTTTGCAAAAAGGGGTATTATTTATTTATTTATTTTTATTTATTCATCCATTTCAGGCATTAAAGCCCATACACACACAAACAATACAATATTAAAATAACATCCTGAAATACAAATACTTGAAAAACATAATCAACCACAATGTACAAATATATAATGTCAAATTTTAAACGTCAAACATACAGAAATAAAAGAGAAAATAAATATTTAGTAGTACGCCTGCCTCTGAGTCATTTGTTTGTTTGTCAGTACATTAATCATATAACAATGGTTAATATACTGGCAATCAAACCTATTCGCAAATACGCTCAGGATAGTGTTGGAGGTGTGTTGGAGGATTATAAAATGGGATTGAGCTGCTCGCTCTGCTAGGCAATGTCATGAAGCAATATGCATAAATAGGCTACAATTATGACATTTTGATCACTGTTTTTTTAAATCACGTAAATTGATTGTTATATAGAAAGCAAGCACAGCCTCCGTGGCGTAGCGGTAGCGGACGCGGCCGCTGCGCAAGGTGGCGCGGGTTCGATCCCCGCACAGTGCAAGTATTTGTATGCATGAATATGAATATTTGCACTGGTCTGGTCGTGCCTCGGAAAGCACGTTAAGCCGTTGGTCCCGGTTGCCATACGAACATCTAGTAGCAGTCGTTACGGGTTGTTAGAGCCCTCAAAAGTCCAACAATTGCTCTAACTGCAATGCTTCGATGTCGCCTTCGGGTTGTGGAGGTCAGACGGCAGTCGCTTCACGGAAAATGTCGAAGTTTAGCCGTATCAGCAGTTGGACTGGTAAAGCGGACCCCAGACTCCAAAGCTGTAAAGGCTTCGGATGCGACTGGGATTAACGCTGGGATGATGATGATGATAGAAAGCAAGCACATATTGTTATTGTAAACATTTTCATTTTTAAGAGAGAACTCTAGTGTAGTAGTGCTTTTTCTATACAAACCCTTACCGTGTCCGCTGTTTTAATCGTGGCTTTTAGAGCATTTTTTTTTTTAATTTTATACTGTGATTATACGTGCCCATTTCATTTTTTCCGAAACTTAATTAATAAAAGAAATATGATACTTCAAAATCGCGAAAAATAACCTATTTTTACCGTGATGTTCAGATGACTATTAGACAAACGTGATAAGTTTTTGACAAAAAAGAAATAGAGGCATAGGTATACTTTTCCTCTAAATTTTGGTATAAAAACAATTGAGATCTGTCGTGTTTTGAAAAAGAAAACAGCGGAATACGAAACATCTTTTGATCAACGTTTTTGTAGGTAAAATCAGCCTGAGCTGCAACTGTCTTTTTCGCACTTTACCGGGAGAGGTTGGAAGCAGTGCGACGGCAATAGTTTCTTCAAATACCTATTTTCCAAATTCCTCGACACTAGAGTATCCTTTTAATGTCTGGACTTGAAAAAAGACGATGATACCTGAGTTTATTTCGGCTTTTCTTCTCAGAGGTAGTCAGTAATTATGAGACAGCCTCTGTGGCGTAGCGGTAGCGAACGCGGCCGTTGCGCAAGGAGGCGCGGGTTCGATCCCCGCACAGTGCAAATATTTGTATGAATGAATATGAATATTTGCACTGGTCTGGTCGTGCCTCGGAAAGCACGTTAAGCCGTTGGTCCCGGTTGCCATACGAACATCTAGTGGCAGTCGTTACGGGTTGTTGGAACCCTCAAAAGTCTAACAATTGGTCTAACTGCAATGCTTAGATATCACCTTCGGGTTGTGGAGGTCAGACGGCAGTCGCTTCACGGAAAATATCGAAGTTTAGCCAAATTCAGCAGTTAAACTGGTAAAGCGGATCCCGGACTCCAAAGCTGAAAGGGCTGCGGATGCGACTGGGATTAACGCTGAGATGATGATGATGAGGTAGTCAGTTAGGAAATACCGGCCAGCTAGTTTAAAAAAAATATGACGTGTATAAGTGATCAGTGATCCAACTTGCTTAATAAACGATTTCATTTCACATCATTTCTCCCCACGTTGAACCCTGAACGTTCACTTTTTTCGTACCTATTAACACTAGGGTGGTCGCGTGATTATTAAACATTCCTTTTAATTACTGACGTCATTGCGGCTGACTGTTTGTTAGAACTAGACACGCGGCTGTTATAAAGGGGTCGCTAGAGCTCGAAAATATTGGAACGATTTTTGATATTTGAGCGTTTTTTATATAAATTACTAGCTTTCCGCCCGCGGCTTCGCCCGCGTGGAGTTCGGTTATATCGCGCTTTTTAGATTTCCCTCGGAAATATCAAATTTTTCCAGGATAAAAGGTAGCCTATGTTCTTTCTCAGGGTCTAAAGGGTATGTGCCAAATTTGATCAAAATCGGTTGAGAGGTTTAAGCGGGAAAGCTTAACAGACAGAGTTACTTTCGCATTTATAATATTAGTATGGATAACCTAGCGCTTGACCGCAATCCCGCCTGATGGTCAGCAGTGACGCAATCGATGATGGTAAAGCGCACTAGTTTTTTAAGAGCCTATTCACTCTAGCCTTGAAGACACTCAAATTGTAGTCCGACGGAAACACCGCCGCTGGCAAATTGTTGCAGTCCCTCGATTTACGCGGTATAAAGGAGGAGGCGACACGCCTCGTCCAAGTCGTAGTGGTGTCAACAACGTAAGGGTGGAAACTCGTCCGATGGTGGAACGGAGATGGGGGAATTAAATCATGCAATTCCCTCGCACACTCACCAAAATGCATTCTATAGAACATCGATACCATTTATAATTATAAACTAGTGCTTGACCGACGCGACCTCAATAGAATTTCTAGATTATTTACACCTCAGACCGACGTCTGGGAGGACCTCTTATCCGAATGGCAAAGTAGGTGGAATAATTCCATCAAGGGCCTTCACCACCTCCATCTGTTCTTTCCATCCGTTGGCGATCGGCTGGCTAAGACATGGCTGGAGGTTGACCACTGCGTTGCCCAATTTCTCACAGGTCATGGCAACTTTAAAAGTAAACTGTATTCTTTTAAACTTGTTCCTTCGCCTTTGTGTCAGTGTTCTACATCGAACTGTGAATTTGAACAGTCCGCACATCACATCTTGTGGGAGTGTATTCTTTGGCAGAATGAACGCAATATTATGTTGATAGTGTACAAGTTACATCCGGAGTTGTTTATTATACGGACCTTGTAGAAACTAGAACTAATTTCCGTGCGTTCAGGCGCTTTTGCCATACCTATTATTGGAATCAATTGTAACAGCAAATACCTACTTAGGACCCATTAACTTAATCAAATGTTATTCCGTGGTGCTTGGCAATCTGGCCTTCTCCCAGTTGCAATAATGTCCCTTTGTGCCGATTGGCCTAGTTCTGTTCTGTCTCCTGCTTATTATGGAGGGAAGTGGAAAAAATATTTTTTTTCTTACTCCTCCGCTATTCTTTTCTGATTAATTTCGTTGCGGGACCCAAGACAGTTGAATCGTTTCTCCGGGACTCGTCGAGCTTCATTGCTCGGCGTTTTTCTGGCGCTCTCCACTGTTGATTCTGGCTTTCAGGAGTTGCAGTGGGTTGGGAACAGTGTGGCGGGTTTTAGTGCTTGACCGCAATCCCGCCTGATGGTAAACAGTTATGCAATCCGCTATAAAAATGCGTTGATGGGCGCGCTTTACCATCAACGATCTCTCTCTGGAGGCTCTTAATAAACTATTATTAAGAGCCTATTCACTCAAAAAAAAAAACTGAGGTTAGAAGCTAGGAAGTTGGCTAAATAATACTGCTGCGTATAATGATACATTAAATATATTGTTCGGACCAAAGGTGTAGTGTAATAAAGGAGGGAGAGTACACACGCGAAGACCGTTAATCGTGTACCGAATGCTCGACTAATATTAATTAGCGAAATGAGGAAAAACTGCACGAATAAGCATTATTGCATTATTAGTGTATGGTTTCATCGTTTATGGACTCGGGCCAATAAGATACAAAAATGTTACACAAAGGAGAAGATTATAATCCGTAGAACAGTCTTGCGGACCCAGTGCGGGTTGGTAAATGTTACATATCTTCAAAGTTTTACCTCTAAGACATGCTGGTATCCTCACGTTGTTTTCGTTCACCGTTTTGAAAGCAGTGGTGTGGCGATGGTTTAATCATTCCATAAAAAATAAATTCTTAAATCAATTTAAATAAATATAAATTCTTAAATCTGAGTTTAATGGCAATTCTCATCATAATTCCCATTTAAAAATGTGTCAAGTTCCATGACAAAATACATAATACTTACAACATAAATTGTATTCTACTGACACGTCTGTCAGACCGCTCCTCAATATAATAGAAATAAAAATGGCACCTCAGTTGCAGAGGGTTATGAAAATGAATAATTAAGCTATAACCTTTTTAATCATAATATATGTATAATATTATAATTTTCATATCTAACAACCAAAAATGTTTTTTGTATTTTTTACCATAACAATATCATAAGTTTGTCAAGAATTACTTTTATATAAAATACTACAATGCTGCCGTTTCAACGTTTGTTTCATTTGTTAGTATAAATATATCTATACCGAATAATATATAACTTTATAATATATTGCATTATAATATGCTTATTGTTTTATTTTTATATATTTTTTATTATATTACCTTTATAGTAAACTAAAACATATAATAAAAACCTTTTTTTGTATAAATCAATACATAGTATAAAACAAAGTCGCTTTCGCTGTATGTCCGTATGTATGCTTAGATCTTTAAAACTACGCAACGGATTTTGACGCGGTTTTTTTAATAGATAGAGTGATTCTTAAGGAAGGTTTGTATGTATAATAAATGCATAATATAGTAGAGAAACACTGAGAAATCTAAAAAGCGCGATAAAACCGAACTCCACGCGGGCGAAGCCGCGGGCGGAAAGCTAGTATTCAATAAATTAGCCTTATTATTATTATCCAGCCGGGGCGGGGTGCTACCCGCCCCGGCTTCGCACGTGGGCAAATGATATAGGTACATAAACCTTCCTTAAAAACGGTGGCCCTTCAATAAAAATAATGTCTTCTGTGCCAATATCTGACTCTGCAAGATACATCGACCTTATTGTTCATGGATAGCCAGTTCCACCACCTTCAACCAGAATGAAAGCCTACCGGGGTAGCAAGTTTGTTCGAAATATTGGCCCCTGCTCCGGCCCACTCCCTCCGCGGTTTAGGCAGAGAAACACTCAAGTAGCAGGCGGCCGGCAGGGGCGCGAGCGGCACGCGGATTTTTTCTGTTGTTTAGTTTTGAATAAATCGTAATATCTCCTGAATGAAACAACCAATTCCAATAATTCAAAAAGATATCTGCTGCTACTGAAATTACCTTTGATATGATTTGATAATTTATTTGGATAATAATTAATAATAAGGAACAAATAGTGGGCTCTGATTTCGACTGGCATTTTAATTAACTTTTCAAACATAAAAAAGTAGTCATAATGAAGAAACTATAGTAGGTAGACATATGATGTCGCAGACTTTTTTGTAGGCATTTTAAAGGTTTACAATCTATCTCATACCTTAAAAATAATAGTATTCTCCAGTATTTAATTAATGTTATTATACATAAAAACCTTCCACTTGAATCACTCTTATCTTTAAAAAGAAACCCTATCAAAATCCATTGCGTAGTTTTAAAGATTGAATCATACAAAGCGACATAGGGTAAGTAAAAGTGACTTTGTTTTATAATATGTAGTGAAGTAAAGCGCTTTTCTAGGCCCACGACGTGCAACTCGAAAGTTGCGGCTGATAACACTTGGCTACCATTGATTAAAAATAATATTATGTAAATCATACCTTTACTCGCACAACCTTTCGCCGACATTTATAATCATATGTTAACAATGGAAAACCCAGACGTTAACATAAAAAGTTCGATGAAAAATTTGACGAATCATGTAATTCAGGGACACTGGGGAAATTTCACAGTACAATTGTCAATTTGCCGAAAAAAAATTATAAAGTTTTTTTTTTTGTCCCGGGATTTTTTCGATCCGTGCCTGTCGGGTCAACTATTTACTTCAAGTTAAATTAGAAAGTTAATATTTTTGTTTCCTTTATTTGTTCGGTACGTTTGGGAGGGGCTCGAGGTTTAATGATAACCGTCGCAGGGGTCGATGTTTCAGGTTAAGCCACGCTTGATGAGGTCTGTGAACGGATGATCCATGTTACACAACGAGACTGTGCGTCTCGGAAAGTATGTTAAACCTCGAGGCTGCCTTTCTTTGATACCAGAAATCTGTTGAGGACAGAGTACTCTCCATTAGTAACGAAAAACATGCGGACACTACTACCAGATTTACTGTAGGTATTCCACAGGTTTGAACCATGAATTCGGGCAAGTATAGCTACGGTACAATCTTTCTATCTAAACGCGGTTATATTTTACGAGACAAACACTAATGCACCTGCACTCTTTGGCGTCTGGAGGCGAACATAACGTTACAATGAAATGTGGGCGGAAGGAATTCGCTCTTTTAATTCAACTTCTGCTTCTGGAAGTTTCTAGACTACATTCGAACAGTTTCTACCATGCTGCCTCTAGTGTCGAGAGGCGATCAACTACAATTTTCATTAATAAATAACAGTGAGTCGTTGATAAAATAGCGCCTCTAGTGTCCAAAAGTGATAACTACGGTACCCATTCCCAATTATTAACAACGGTTAATTGATAGAACAGCGCCCCTTTTTTGTTGGGATGGGAATTTGTCAAATGACTTCTCCCGCTCTGGGTGGAGCGGAAGGGCGTGTCAGACTTTTACTGACTAAAACCCACCCGTGTTTCTTCACTTGCCTGTGCGATGGCCAGAGCCACGGTTTCTTGTTCTCACCCAGGAGGCATCGGTCTTCGTGGACCCCGTCACGAAGTGCTGACATCTCTTTGAGGCGCGCGTGAAACACGACGCGCCGTCGACTCGGGCCTGGTCCTCACCGGGCGGCGAGCTGCCCACTGCTCACCGCCCGCAGGCCTGCGCCTACGGTGGGTGGGAGTTTGGTGTCATCTCCCGACCAGGGCGTCTCCTGCAGCGGCTAGTGGCGTGAGGTCGCTGGGATTCCCGTTGCCTCAAGCACTCCGCCTCCGCCTTTGCCAGCATCTCTGCTTCGCAAAAAGAGGTGACGGCCTGCCATGCACTCTCGCTCCGGACCAGGGGCCGACGCGAGAGATCGCCGCCGATCGCCGCTATGAGGACACGGCGGTGCTCTACCCAAACCGCTCAGACCTCCACCGTATGCTCCACCGTGTGCTCAGGGCGATCCACACAATGGTGACACCCTGGCGTTTCCTCCCGTCTTATACGGAACAGGAACCTCCCGAAACAACCGTGTCCGGTGAGGACCTACGTCAGGATGAAGGTGAGGGTGCCGTAGCGCCTCTCTAGCCACTCCTTAAAGAGGAGACTTACCGCCGCTATTGTGGCGTGCCCAGCACTGGGTTGCGACAATCGCACTCTCCATGTCGCCATGAGATCCCACCGGAGCTCTGTCCGCCGTACCGTGATTTCTCGCGGAGAACAGCGCCCCTAGTGTCGAAAGGAAAGCAGTTATTGATATTATGCTTAAATCGTTCATTGATGCTATCGCCCTCTATAGACGACAGAGGACGCTACTTGTACATATATATCAGTCACAAAATCCTATCCTTTTGGATATTTGATACCATAAAATCTAACTATCAATCTCACCAAGGGAAGGTGTTACCTAGTATCAGGGTATCCGAAAGCAGTCAAATGTTTTTGTGTCCGAACTTTAGTCGTGGAGGGTCTGCACATCGATCTCCCTCGTGCGCAGCATCGTTGGTCGTGTTGTTGGGTTAAACATTGCATCACCTCGCTCAACTGCCGTCTTCCTTCCCATTCACCCAGTTTTTTTGAATAGGCCTTAATAAACTAACGCGCGTTACTATCAACGATTGCGTCACTGCTTACAGGTCATCAGGTGGGATTGCTGTCAAGCACTAGTTTATAAACATTAACAAAACAGTAGTTTATGCTTCATGTAAGAAAGGAGGGAGAATGCGTTTAGTGGCATTACAGCTAAAGAAATACATATAACGATAATACGATATTTTTATAATAATTTGATTATTTTATTTTTTAACTTTATAATCAGTGATACAATCGTTGATGGTAGGGCGCGCTAGTTTATTAAGAGCCTATTATGTCAGGCGGAAAAACCGCCGCTGGCAAATTTTTCCATTCCTTCGATGTTAGTAATATAAAAAACTAGTCGAAACGCTTCGTCCGGATCGTAGTGGTGTCAACAACGTAAGGGTGGTTGGCTACTTTCCGTACGACGGGGCGTCCGATGACGGAATGGAGATCGAAGAATTAAGTCATGCAATTCCCGCGCACACTCTCCAAAATACATTTCGATTACTCCCGTTCTTCTGCGGATCTCCTCATTTCTGATTTGATCATACAGTGAAACCTCAAGCATAGTCCTCTCCATTAGCCTTTGAGTGACATTGAACTTTCTTAGAAGACTTATTGTTAGCGACATAATATGTCACTATGTTTTTTTTTCCATCAAATCACACAGATTGAGCTAGCCCCAAAGTAAGTTCGAGACTTGTGTTATCGGATACTAACTCAACGATACTATATTTATAATCATTATCATCATCTCAGCGTTAATCACTGTGTGTAATTAATAAGGAAAAAAAAATGGTGTGGATACATTGATAAATATGTTATGCTGTCTTTAGAGTAGATTTAGCGAATGTGAGTACCAGTACAAACCATTTCTGGTTTAATGGTACAAAACAAACAAACCTGTACTGAGTAAATATTAAAATAAATAAATAAATAATAAATAATCCGCAGCTTTTTCAGCTTTGGAGTCTGGGGTCCGCTTTACCAGTCTAACTGCTGATTTTGGCTAAACTTCGATATTTTCCGTGAAGCGACTGCCGTCTGACCTCCACAACCCGAAGGCGATATCTAAGCATTGCAGTTAGACCAATTGTTAGACTTTTGAGGGCTCCAACAACCCGTAACGACTGCCACTAGATGTTCGTATGGCAACCGGGACCAACGGCTTACTATATTTATAATAAATACATATTATACAACGTGTAACATAAAGGGTATATACATACCAAGGGCATGGCATCTTTAGATGATATAAAACGATATCAGAAGGGTTTCAACTCGAAATAAAAGACTCAAAAAATTGATATCAAATTTTCAGTTTCGTGTGTTTCTTAAAATTAAATCATAACAAACGTGGCACCACACTACATACGTTAAAAACTACTCGTTACACGTCACGTTACTTGCAAAACACGGATAAATGTCTTCAATAACTCCGTGCGTCTAGTGTGGTAGTAGCCTATCACAGGCGGTGTTTTTCCTCATAACTTCCTAACATAAAGAAATAGGATTAAAAAACCCTTTCAATATCGTTTGATATCATGTAAAGATGCCATGACCTTGTTATGTATATACCCTTTATGTTACACTTTGTATAGATAAACATCCAAGACCCAGGTCAAGGTCAAAAGATCGTTTTCCATCATGACCTGGTCGAGGATCGAATCCGGGGCTTCCGAGTCGCAGGCAGGCGTGTTGACCGCTGCGCCACAGAGGTCGACGAAGTTTTGTTTATGAGATACCTAATTGTCTGTCTTTACGTCGGCCCTGGCTGTCGTTCTGCATAGGGCCGCAGCATAATGCTGAGCGATAGCCGTTTCGCGTGGACATCACGCATGTTCCCTTTTTTTCGTCATGCTTGCAAATGAACCTTTTTTACTTTCTTTCTTTCAAAAAATCCACTTTAAAGAAGATACGGGATAAAACTAACACACGTTGAACTCAAGTTAACATACCTGCTACCTTGTAATGCAAATATGTGCTTAATTATGGACAGGCATGCGTGTGTGTGCGACCCAAATACATAGTAATGTCGGAGCTCACGAGGAGACGGGATTTGAGAGAATTTGAACGTAAATAGTTCACGTGTTATCACATCTTCAGACCACTGTTTATTGTTAATACTCGTCTAGCATAGAGGGAATTATGGCTAAGAACTATTTTTTATACAACGTGTAACATAAAGGGTATATACATAACAAAGGCATGGCATCTTTACATGATATCAAACGATAGTGGAAGGGTTTTTTAATTCTATCTCTTTATGTTAGGAAGTTATGAGGAAAAACACCGCCTGTGATAGGCTACTATCATACTAGTCGCACAAAGATATTGAAGACATTTATCGGATTTTGGCAAGTAACGTGACGGGTAACGAGTAGTTATTAACATATGTAGTGTGCTACCACGTTTGTTATGATTTTATTTTAAGAAACACACGAAACCGAAAATTTGGTACCAATTTTTTGAGTATTTTATTTTGAGTTGAAACCCTTCCGATATCGTTTGGTATCATCTAAAGATGCCATGCCCTCGGTATGTATATACCCTTTTTATTACACGTTGTATATTATAAACTATTGCTTGAGCGCAATCCCGCCTGATGGTAAGCAGTGATGCAATCGTTGCTAGTTTATTAAGAGCCTATTCACTCTAGCCTTCATCATCACTATTTCAGCCGAAAGACGTCCACTGCTGGACATAGGCCTCCCCCAAGGTTCTCCATGATGACCGGTCCTGCGCCTCCCGCATCCAGCGGTTTCCCGCGACCTTCACCAGGTCATCGGTCCACCTTGTCGGGGGCCTACCCACGCTACGTCTTTCGGTGCGTGGTCGCCACTCGAGAACCCGTCTGCCCCATCGGGCATCGGTCCTACGGGCAATGTGTCCAGCCCACTGCCACTTTAGTGTTGCAATTCTTCGGGCTATGTCGGTTACTCTCGTTCACTCTAGCCTTGAAGATACTTAAATTGTAGTTAGACGGAAACACCGCCGCTGGCGAATTGCTCCAGTCCCTTGATGTATGGTATTAAAAACGAGGCGAAAGTAGTGGTATTAACAACGTGGTGGCTACTCGTCGTACGACGGGTCGTCTGATGATGGAACGGATATGGGGGAATTGAGTAATACAATTCCCACGCACACTCTCCAAAATGCATCCTATAGAAGAAGCGGCTCCAAAGCCTGGAGCACAGCGTTTTTACTGCAACCTGAACGACAGTTAATATTGCTCTCTTGGCTGTATTTAATTTCAAGGGGTGAAATGCTTGGGCCAGGGTTGTGGGTTGTTTGCGAAAATGCTAGGGGTGACTCGGAGACATCTGTCGCTTCCTAAACGGTCTCCAAAGCCTGGAGCACAAGCGTAGAGTAGCCAGCCTTTCGGTCTTCTATAGGATGCATTCTGGTGAATGTGCAAGGGAATTGCATGATTTAATTCCCCCATCTCCGTTCCACCATCGGACGACCCGTCGTACGGCGAGTTTCCACCCTTACGTTGTTGACACCACTGCGACCCGGACGAAGCGTTTCGCTTCCTCTTTTATACCGCGTACATCGAGGGACTGGAACAATATGCCGGCGACGGTGTTTCCGTCACATTACAATTTGAGCGTCTTCAAGGCTAGAGGTAATAGGCTCTTAATAAACTAGCGCTCTTCGCATCACTGCTTACCATCAGGCGGGATTGCGATCAAGCGCTAGTTTAAAATTTATAAAAAAACGAACAAGCTACCGCAAAAGTCGATTGATTAGGTTTTTAGGGTGTTCGATTGATTAGGTAGGTATGTATCTATTATAAATATAGTATCGTTGAGTTAGTATCCCATAACACGCCACGGCTGCGGTGTCACAGGTGGTGACCCGCATCCGGCGCCTGGGCCTGGAGGTGGCCCTTGACAAGTCGGAGGCCATGGTTTTCCATGGCCCCCGGCGTGCGCCGGCGCCGGGATCACATATCGTGGTCAGTGGTGCCCGGATAGCTGTCGAGTCCACCATGAAGTATCTGGGATTGGTGCTCGACAGCCGATGGGAATTCGGACCCCACTTTCGGCGGCTGGCGCCCAAACTGATGGGTGCAGCAGGCGCGCTGTCAACGTTGCTTCCCAAACATGGGGGGCCCGAGCGCCGCCTGTAGGCGGTTATACGTGGGAATCGTGCGGTCCATGGCCCCGTATGGGGCCCCTGTGTGGGCGATGGACCTGACGGCCGGAACACTCGCCATTCTGCGCAAGCCGCAGAGGGCGATGCCCGTCAGGGTCGTCCGCGGGTATCGCACGATTTCCTACGAGGCGGCTTGCGTCCTGGCCGGATCCCCGCCCTGGGACCTAGAGGCGAAAGTACTCGCGTCATTATACCGATGGCGTGAGGAAGGGCGGACACGGGGCTCCAGTCCGGCGCAGCGGCAGATCGAGCTGCGCCGAGCGGAGCTCCGTCAGGTCCTGGTGGCGGACTGGCGGCAGAGGCTTATGCGCTCTACCGCCGGCCTCGCTACCGTCGAGGCGATCCGGCCAGTACTCGACGACTGGCTCGGGAGAAGCCACGGCTCCCTGTCGTTCAGGGTGACTCAGGTGCTGTCGGGGCACGGCTGTTTCGGCAAGTACCTGTGTCGCCTAGGCAGGGAGCCGGACGCTCGGTGCCACCACTGCGTCCAATGCGGGGAGGATACGGCGCAGCACACGCTCTCCGAGTGTATAGCTTGGGAGGAGCAGCGCCGTGTCCTCACAAATGAAGTAGGAGGCGACCCGACGCTGCCGGCAGTAGTGCGGAGGATGGCCGGCAGCGCAGAGTCGTGGGACGCGGTGGTGTCCTTCTGCGAGGACGTGATGTCGCAGAAGGAAGCTGCGGAATGGGAGAGGGAGATCTCAACTCTCTTCCCGGGCCGCAGAAGACGCACCGGGCGCCGAAGAAGGGCGGTTAACGCCCTCTTCCGCCCCCCATGAATGGGTCCAGGGGCGAGGGATATGGGGAAGTCCCCGCCCCCTATTCGATGGACCCCGCGGCGGAGGCGCGCGCGAGTGTCAGCGCGCGCCTCTGAGGCGATGCACGGGGTAGCTTAACACCCCACTACCCCGTGCCGGAGACGAGGCCCGGACAGATCGGGCCAGGACGAGAGTGTGGGGCTGCGGAAGAATTTAGACTCCCGCGGCCCCACGCGCGCTCGTGATAGAAGAGACACCGGGGTGGTTTTAGTCAGTAAAAGTCTGACAGACCCCGTCGCCCATCCTAAGGCGGCGGACATCCTATGAGGATTTCCACCCCGAAAAAAAAAAAAAAAAAAAAAGTATCCCATAACACAAGTCTCGAACTTACTTTGGGGCTAGCTCAATCTGTGTGATTTGTCGGTATATATTTATTTATTTATTAGTTTAAGCTATGCTTGCCGCGATTGGTCCGTGGTTAGGTGACAATTTTTAGATTCGGAAACTTGTTAAAATCAATCATTATGATGTCACTGATCGACAATAGGGATGTTTGGGATAGAAAAGTACTGGATACGTATATTTTGTTTTATCAAATCAATAAAAATTGGCAATTAAAAAAGCCATCGAAGATCAGGAGTGGTGGCTGGTGACGTCACTGCTCGCTAAAAAGTTTAGCGTGCAGTGACGTCACATGAGTTTGCAATGCGCTGTATCGTCTTCAGTTTTTGTTTATATGAAAAAAGAAAAAATACGTGTCTAGTATTTTTTGGAAATCTGACTGACGGATTAATTAGTTTTTTTTTTTTTTTTTTGTCAAATTCCCTATTGACCCCTGTACGTTTTTTTATTACTTAGCCAGTATTACAAATCCCAAATGTAGGTTAACTGCCCTTTGTTAATACGGCTACTAACAAGAATATTGTTTTTTAACAAAAAACGGTTCGTTTCCACAGAATGAAGAATAAAAACATTCCATTTCGTAATTGTAAGTTGTATTGATTTCGGAAAACTATTGTGGTATTAACATATTACTTTACATACACAATAGATAATGACTAGGGGGCTCGTGGTTAAGTAATAAGTAATAACAATCGCACGAGTCAATCGATCAGCCCCCTGATAGGGATGTATCTAAGGTCCGAAAATCAAAAAAATAATAAGTCCATCTTATAGATAACAAAAAAAATTAAGAACCGTATTTTTTATTTTGTCCAAATTACCAAAAACTATTAGAATATAAAAAAACCTTCAAAAGGCACCCGACCCCCGAGGAATGAGGTCGGGTAGTGTGGGATTTTCACCTCACTAAAACCACCCCGGTGATCACCATCTGCGCATAGGGGTGGTCCCAGTTCCTCTTAAAAGACCAATTCCGGAAACCTCCCCGTGCAACGCCTGTAAGGCACATCCCAGGGGAGACTCTTAGAGGCCTTTCCTAAACGTTCTATGCACGGCACCACGTGACCACTGTGCCACCGTCTTCCCTGGGGTTACTTAGTGGGCAGGCAGAGTCCCCGCTCTGTGTGCCCGCGAACCCAAAGGTCCACCTACCTCTATAAGTAGGCGGGTTTCGGCGAATCAAGCGCCAAGGTGGTTGCCTCCCCGACGCCTCCTTCTCCGAGCAGGATCAGCCCTCTCTCGATCCCGTTCGGCGGCTTCCTTCTTGGCCATCACGGTCTCACAGAAGAAACCTACTTCTGTCCAATTCTGTCTTTGCCAGCATAGCCCTTACTACTGCCGGCGGAGACAGGTCTTGTCCGATCCTACCAACCAGGACCCACTGCTCGGAGTCCCATGCAGGGCACTCCTCGAGCATGTGTTATGCAGAATCCAGGCTGCCTCCGCAATGGTGGCAATTTGCCATGTTCTCTCGGCCAATTCTGTTCAGGTACTCACCGAAGCAACCGTGTCCAGTGAGTGCCTGTGTGAGCCTGAAGGAGATGCGCTCCCCTCTTTTCATCCAGGCTTCGAAGTACGGCAGAACGGCTTCAACAACGCGCTTGCGCGAATATTGCGGCAGCTGTAACCGCTCGCGCCACCGGTCGAGCGCGAGTTGCCGTTCACTTCGCCTCAGTCCTACGAGTGCAGTTCCTGGCCCACTATTCTCGCTTTGGCGGATGTTACAGATCTGCTTGTAGACCTTCGCGTCCATATCCGCCAAGATGTCCAGCGGCGGAAAGCGTGCTAAGAGAGCTGCCGCCTCAAATGATATCGTTATATTAATTCATATTTAATGTGACCTTCATTATCATCAATGTAGTCAAGAAGATTCTATGCATGGAGGCCACAATATTACTGCTGTTCTCGGTCTGTTCTCGGTGGTAGGCCATAACATCGGCTGCCGGCAGAAGTTACAACCCACAAGACGAAGTCTTGCCGCCAAGCGATTCGTCGTGTTCCGGCATGATGTCTGGTGAAGCCGTACGGAGAACGGGTCTGAGCAGTTTTGTTGCGATGGGTGCTGGGTACGATGCGTCAAATGTTGTTGTGTCGGGAGTTTGGGCCTGGAGGGTCTCCAGATCTATCTCCCTCTGGCGCAGCATCGTTGGTCGTGTTGTTGGGTTTAACATTGCATCACCTCGCTCAACTGCCGTCTTTCTTCCTATTCACTCAGTTTTTTTCTTAGTGAATAGGCTTTGTCTCGAGGTGGTCTTAATAAACTAGCGCGCTTTACCGTCAACGATTGCACCACTGCTTACTATCAAGTGGGATTGCGGTCAAACACTAGTTTACAATTATTAAAATAATGTAAAGAATCAATCTATACTAATATATAAAGCTAAAGAGTTTGTTTGTTTGAACGCGCTAATCTCAGGAACTACTGGTCCGATTGGAAAAATTCTTTTTGCGTTAGATAGCCCATTAATTCAGGAAGGCTTTAGGCTATAATTATAACATCACGCTGAGCATAACCAACTCCACGCGAACGAAGTCGCTGGCGGCTGCTAGTAAAATATATGTCGACGTTAACTATTTCATTACATCCACTGGATAAACATGGAACTGTAGGTAGCATTATATCACTCGCAACGTCGAGATAATTGGAGCTGTTGGCCCTTAGCGGTATAAATGCCAATACACCCGACCCTTGAGCTCTAGTTAACCTCCACATATTTACGCTAATTGTTCCTGACTCCGTATTATGCTGCGCCCCGCGGTTTCACCTGCGTAGGTTTCGATATATTTTTTTTATATGCTCCGCTCCTATTGGTGGCAGCATGTTGTTATATATTATAGCCTAAAGCCTTCCAGGATTAAGAGGGAACTCTAATGGTGCTTTCTCTATAGAAACGTATTCCGTTTTAGAGCAATTTTTTTAACAATTTTACATCGTGATTATACGTGCCCCTACCATTTGATTTTTTCAGAAACTTAATTAATAAAAGAAATACAATACTTCAAAATCGCGAAAAATAACCCATTTTTACCGTGATGTTCAGATGACTATTAAACAAAAGTGATAAGTTTATGACAAAAAAAAATAGAAGCATAAGTATACGTTTCCATTAAATTTTGATATAAAAATAATTGAGATCTGTCGTGTTTTGAAAAACTAAAGAGCGAAATACAAAACGTCTTTTGGTCAACATTTTTGTAGGTAAAATCAGCCTGAGCTGCAACTGTCCTTTTCGCACTTTACCAGGAGAGGTTGGAAGCAGCGCGACGGCAATAGTTTCTTCAAATACCTATTTTCCAAATTCCTCGGCACTAGAGTCTTCTCTTAAGACACTCCTATAGACAGTTTTGCCGCGATTGAGAATATGGCGTTTAACGTACGTCAATTTACATCAGGTGCGGACTAATTTGACAGGCCTAAACTAATATTTATTTTCTGTCCTTTTCTTAATGAGATAGGAAGAAAGAGATGCATTGAACTTTAATTAACTTCAAGTTGAACAAGAGAATCGAGGCTTTGTCTCGGGGTGATCAGGGCAACCAATTATTTTTATCACATAGTCCTTTATTCTCCTAAAAAATAACCGTCAAGGTCCGGCAGTACTTCACACCAGGACAGCTTCTAATGTTATACAAAGCACAGGTCCGTTCGTGTGTGGAGTACTGCAGCCACATTTGGGCTGGTGCTGCAGAATGCCAGCTGGCTACTTTAGATTCAGTGGAAAGGCGTGCGAAGAGGCTGATTGGCGACCCGGTTTTAGCTCAAAACGGTCTGCAAAGCCTGGAACACTGTGTTCTATAGGATGCTTTTTGGAGAGTGTGCGAGGGAATTGCATGATTTAATTCCCCCATCTCCGTTCCACCATCGGACGACCTGTCGTACGGCGAGTTTCCACCCTTACGTTGTTGACACCACTACGGTCCGGACTAAGCGTTTCGCCTCGTTTTTTTTACCGCGTACAGCGAGGGACTGCAACAATTTGCTGACGGCAGTGTTTCATTTGAACTACAACTTAAGTGTCTTCAAGGCTAGAGTGAATATGCGCTATAATAAACCAGCGCTCTTTATCAACGATTGCATCACTGCTTGTCATCAGGCGAGATTGCCGTCAAGCACTAGTTTGTAATAATAAAAAAAACCGTAATGATATGTTATGTTAACAGAAACCTTTCAGCGATCAGATAATGATTTCACTAACATGTGCCAGTACTCGTAATATAAACTAGGTGTTATCATTAAATTGAACAGTAAAATCACCAATTTGTATTCATAGGACAGTAGAATATTCCCGAAACAATTTACATTGTGATTACTACGCAATTGGTCATTTAGACCTGAGGCGCTAAGTAACAAGCTTGCTGGCGGTGAGCAGTGGGCAACTCGTCGCCCGGTAAGGACCAGGCCCGAGTCGACAAGCGTCGTGTTTCACGCGCGCCATAGCACTAAGTGACGGCGTCCATGAAGACCGATGCCTACTGGGTCAGGGTTGCGGGTTGGTTAAAAAAGAAACCGTGGCCCTGGTGTAGAGGCAAGTGAAGAAACACGGGTGGGTTTTAGTCAGTAAAAGTCTAACACGCGCTTCCGCTCCGCCCAGAGCGTTAGAGGTCATTTGATGATTTCCTATCCGGAACAAAAAAAAAGGGGATAAATAACAGTTCATAGATATTTTCTTTTATTTTTAACTAGCTTTCCGCCTGCGGCTTCGCCCGCGTGGATATCGGTTATATCGCGCTTTTTAGATTACCCTCGGGAACATCTTTTTTTCAGTAAAAGCCTATGTTCTTTCTCAGAGTCGAAGGATTGTCTGTGCCAAATTTCATCAAAATCGGTTGGGACGTTTAAGCGGGAAGCGTAACAGACAGACAGTGTTACTTTCGTATTTATGATATTAGTATGGAGTATGGATAAACTATAAAAGTATAAAGGTTAGGTAAACACATGACCAAATCTATACTAATGTATAAAGCTAAAGAGTTTGTTTGTTTGTTTAAACGCGCTAACCTCAGGAACTACTGGTCCGATTTGAATAATTCTTTTTCCGTTGGATAGCCCGTTAATCCAGGAAGACTTTATATAACATCACGCTGCGACCAATAGGAGCGGAGCATAACATAAACATAACATAACATAACATAAACATAACATAAACATAACATAAAAAAAAAACATAACATAAACATAACATAAATATAACATAAACATAACATAAACATAACATAAACATAACATAAACATAACATAAACATAACATAGACATAACATAGACATAACATAGACATAACATAGACATAACATAGACATAACATAGACATAACATAGACATAACATAGACATAACATAAACATAACATAAACATAACATAAACATAACATAAACATAACATAAACATAACATAAACATAACATAAACATAACATAAACATAACATAAACATAACATAAACATAACATAAACATAACATAAACATAACATAAACATAACATAAACATAACATAAACATAAACATAACATAAACATAACATAAACATAACATAAACATAACATAAACAGAGTATGGATATTTGTTGAACTGTACTGGTTCAGTGTCACTAATAATTGTTTGCTGCACAAAGCAACGTCGTGTTGGCGCCGGCTGTCGCTGTAAACTTCTGTCTCTATGTGTTTTTTGGCTTCTGTGTGTGGGTCTGTCTTGTGTAACGCTGCGTGACAGCCGTTTTCATAAACATAACATAAACATAACATAAAAAAAAAACATAACATAAACATAACATAAATATAACATAAACATAACATAAACATAACATAAACATAACATAAACATAACATAAACATAACATAGACATAACATAGACATAACATAGACATAACATAGACATAACATAGACATAACATAGACATAACATAGACATAACATAGACATAACATAAACATAACATAAACATAACATAAACATAACATAAACATAACATAAACATAACATAAACATAACATAAACATAACATAAAAATAACATAAACATAACATAAACGTAACATAAACATAACATAAACATAACATAAACATAACATAAACATAACATAAACATAACATAAACATAACATAAACATAACATAAACATAACATAAACATAACATAAACATAACATAAACATAACATAAACATAACATAAACATAACATAAACATAACATAAACAGAGTATGGATATTTGTTGAACTGTACTGGTTCAGTGTCACTAATAATTGTTTGCTGCACAAAGCAACGTCGTGTTGGCGCCGGCTGTCGCTGTAAACTTCTGTCTATAGCCAAAAAAAAAAAAGGTGTTTTTTGGCTTCTGTGTGTGGGTCTGTCTTGTGTAACGCTGCGTGACAGCCGTTTTCATAAACATAACATAAACATAACATAAAAAAAACATAACATAAACATAACATAAACATAACATAAACATAACATAAACATAACATAAACATAACATAAACATAACATAAACATAACATAAACATAACGTAAACATAACATAGACATAACATAAACATAACATAAACATAACATAAACATAACATAAACATAACATAAACATAACATAAACATAACATAAACATAACATAACATAAACATAACATAAACATAACATAAACATAACATAAACATAACATAACATAAACATAACATAAACATAACATTAACATAACATAAACATAACATAACATAACATAACATAACATAACATAACATAAACATAACATAACATAACATAACATAAACATAACATAAACATAACATAAACATAACATAACATAAACATAACGTAAACATAACATAAACATAACATAAACATAACATAAATATAACATAAACATAACATAAACATAACATAAACCAACCCCAATCCTCCAACCAACCTCAATCCTTCTCTCTATGAGAGGAGATCTGTGCCCAACAGTGGGATGATAAAAAGGTTGTTGATGATGATGATGACTCTTTATTGTATATACCATACCTATAGATTACAGAACATAAATATAAAGATTTTACAAAGGGCGACACAATGGGCGGTCTTATCGCTAAGAGCGAACTTTTACAGACAACATTTGTAATGCTTTGTATGGAATATCAAAGGGAAACAGGTAGCTCATTTAAGTATTTGTATAAATATTGTGAAGTCCACTCCATCAACTAATCGCCACATAATCTCTTCACCACCCGTGGTTGATTGTAGAGTAGTCCGCCTCTGTACATTCAAATCAATAAAACATGTATCCAGTTTCTCGGTGGTAGGCCATAACATCGGCTGCCGGCAGAAGTTACCAAAACAAACTACCCAGCAGCACAGCTGTCTGTCTGTATAACTCTGTAATTGTACTCTAAGTCTTTAAGACTAGAGCGAATAGGCTCTTAATAAAATAGTACGTTTTAACATCAACAATCCCCTCACTGCTTACCATCAGGCGGGTTTCTCGGTGGTAGGCCATAATATCGGCTGCCGGCAGAAATTACCACCCACCAGACAAAGTCTTGCCGCCAAGCGATTCGTCGTGTTTCGGCATGATGTCTGGTGAAGCCGTACGGAGGACGGGTCTGAGCAGTTGTGTTGCGTTGTGTGGCGGGTATGATGCGCCAAATGTTGTTGTGTCGGGAGTTTGGTCGTGGAGAGTCTCCAGATCAATCTCCCTCTGGCGCAGCATCGTCGGTCGTGTTGTTGGGTTTAACATTGCGCTATCTCGCTCAACTGCCGTCATCCTCCCTATTCCTAAGTTTTTTAAGTGAATAGGCTTAATAAACTAGTGCGCTTTACCATCAACGATTGCATCACTGCTTACCATCAGGCGGGATTGCAGTCAAGCACTAGTTTATAATTATTTAAAAAATATGTTAGTTTTACCTTATACTAAAGCCTAAATACCTATTAACTCAATTAAAAAAAAAACTTACGATATACTTTAGAATCTTTTCCATTTTAACCTGAAGTCCTGCCTACCGTCAATGTAACCAGCTTTAATATGCAAGTCGCCCGTAGTGAAGTAACATTTTATGATATAATCTGAAGAGCGCCGATGAATTTAATTCAAATCCTAAAAGCTTACTGCAGGGGTCGACTAGGGCTGTGAGTGTGGCGAAAACGAGTTGATTTCATATTCATTTATTCCTTATATAAAGATGTTACAAAGGGCTTAAAACTAGGTACGAAAATTTGTGTACTTTCTTTTAATAATTATAAAGTAATATTGTTTATATTTTTTTTTCTCCCTTCTTTTGTACTAGTTAGTTCAATTCAATTAAACTTTTCTTTGAACCAGCGCATGACCGCAATCCTGCCTGATGGTAAGCAGTGACGCAATCGTTGATGGTAAAGCGCACTAGGTTATTAAGAGCCTATTCCCTCTAGCCTTGAAGGCACTCAAATTGTAGTCCGACGGAAACACCGCCGCTGGCAAATTGTTCCAGTCCCTCGATGTACGCGGTATAAAGGAGGAGGCGAAACGCTTCGTCCGGATCGTAGTGGTGTTAACAACATAAGGGTGGAAACCAGCCGTACGACGGGTCGTCCGCTGGTGGAACGGAGATGGGGGAATTAAATCATGCAATTCCCTCGCACACTCCCCGAGATGCATCCTATAGAACACCGAAAGGCTGGCTACTCTACGCCTGTGCTCTAGGCTTTGGAGACCAACTCGAGTTAGATCAGTCGTACACTGTTTTCTCATGTCCGTATAAAAATTGTTTACAGAATCCATTTGGCTGAGCCCTATCTTTTAAGATACAGGCGAGTTCTAGTTTAAAATATAGAGTCTACTATAACATAGTAATTATAAACCTCTATTCATGTAACAGTGTAAAGTTCTGTGTATTTTATGTTTTTTTTTTTTTTATAATTATAAACAAGTCCTAGACCGCAATCCCACCCGATGGTAAGCAGACATGCAATCGTTGATGGTAAAGCGCGCTAGTTTATTAAGCCTATCCACTCAAAAAAAAACTGAGTAAATAGGAAGGAAGACAGCAGTTGAGCGATGTGATGCTTTTTAAACCCAACAACACAACCAACGATGCTGCGCCAGAGGGAGATTGATCTGGAGACCCTACACGATCAAACTCCCGACACAACAACGTTTGGCGCATCTTACCCGGCACACATCGCAACACAACTGCTGAGACCCGTCCTCCGTACGGCTTCACCAGACCTCATGCCGGAACACGGCAATTCGCTTGGCGGCAAGATTTTGTCTGGTGGGTGGTAATTTCTGCCGGCAGCCGAAACCACCACTGAGAAACCCGCCAGATGGTAAGCAGTGAAGCGATCGTTGATGTTAAAACGCACTAGTTTATTATGAGCCTATTCACTCTAGCCTTGAAGACTAAGGGTACAGTTACAGAGTTATACAGACAGACAGCTGTGCTGCTGGGTAGTTTGTTCCGCCGCTTCTTCTTTCCAGCGAAAGCACTAGGAAGTGGCGAAGGGTGGGCATTTTGGGAGACTGTCATATGTAATATTGACGTTCAAAAAGTGCTGATTCTCAGGCTTATTTAAAAAAAATACTTTTGGTTTTGATACGATACCAGAATTTCCGTTGTCAGACTTTCGGTCTTCTCATGACTCTCAAAGATCTGGGAATGTGTTAAATTAATACAATTTATCATATTATATATTTGTACGCCAGTCCATAGCGAAACATACAATATGTTAAGAAAACCTTGTCCGACCCGTAAGGATAGTAAAGGTTAGGTAAACACATGACCAAATAACATATGAAATTTTACATAATCATCATAGTAACAATACTAGTGAATTTTGAAATAATCTTTTTTTCCCGCGAATTAATTCCAACATCCCCGAAATTTGGTATTTTTTTAAAAGTGACAACATTATTTTTCACGGTATAATTCTGAGCGAATAGCGATGCGACCGCGTGCCGCGTGCCCTGCCCCCCTTCGCCCGCGCCTGGATGGCCTACCGCACATGTTTTAAGTTACCTCTTTTTGCGAAATAATATTTATTTTTTAGGGGTTTTTTTAAGTTTAGCCCGGCTTTGTAGGCATTAGTAGAATCAGTTATCGATACCTAACAATACCTTCACGGGTCGGACAGGGTTTTCTTTACATATTGTATATGTATAGAAAACTTATATATAACTTTTTATTGCAACTGCAGCTGGTGCTGCAAAATCTGGCATAAGTTGCCAGATTTTGCAGCACCCACAGGATTCGATAGAGAGGCGGCGAAAAGGCTAACTGGTGACCCAGATTTGGTTCAAAACGGTCTCCTAAAATCCTGGAGCACAGGCGATGAGTAGTCAGCCTGTCGGTGTTTTATATAATGCATTTTGGAGAGTGTTTTTTTTTACGTATTATAAACCAGCGCTTGACCGCAATCCTGCCTGATGGTAAGCAGTGACGCAGTCGTTGATGGTAAAGCGCACTAGTTTATTAAGAGCCTATTCACTCTAGCCTTGAAGGCACTCAAATTGTAGTCCGACGGAAACACCGCCGCTGGCAAATTGTTCCAGTCCCTCGATGTACGCGGTATACCGCGGAGGAGGAGGCGAAACGCTTCGTCCGGATCGTAGTGGTGTTAACAACGTAAGGGTGGAAACCAGCCGTACGACGGGTCGTCCGCTGGTGGAACGGAGATGGAGGAATTAAATCATGCAGTTCCCTCGCACACTCCCCGAAATGTATCCTATAGAACACCGAAAGGCTGGCTACTCTACGGTTGTGCTCTAGGGTTTGGAGACCAACTCGAGTTAGATCAGGGTCACCAATCAGCCTCTTTGCACGTCTCTCCACTGAATCCAAAGTGAATTGCATGATCTAATTCCCCCATCTCCGTTCCACCATCGGACGACCCGTCGTATGGCGAGCATTGACCCTTACATTGTTGACACCACTACGATCTGGACGAAGCGTTCCGATCCTGCAAAGGAAATTTGCGCAGCGGCAGAGTGATCGTCTTTTTTTTTCTTTTTTTTTTTGGGATAAAACCCGCCACCCTGTTCCCAACCCACTGCAACTCCTGAAAGCCAGAATCAACAGTGGAGACCGCCAGAAAAACGCCGAGCAATGAAGCTCGACGAGTCCCGGAGAAACGATTCAACTGTCTTGGGTCCCGCAACGAAATTAATCAGAAAAGAATAGCGGAGGAGTAAGAAAAAAGATATTTTTTACACTTCCCTCCATAATAAGCAGGAGACAGAACAGAACTAGGCCAATCGGCACAAAGGGACATTATTGCAACACGGAATAACATTTGATAAAGTTAATGGGTCCTAAGTAGGTATTTGCTGTTACAATTGATTCCAATAATAGGTATGGCAAAAGCGCCTGAATGCACGGAAATTAGTTCTAGTTTCTACAAGGTCCGTATAATAAACAGCTCCGGATGTAACTTGTACACTATCCAACATAATATTGCGTTCATTCTGCCAAAGAATACACTCCCACAAGATGTGATGTGTGCGGACTGTTCAAATTCACAGTTCGATGTAGAACACTGACACAAAGGCGAAGGAACAAGTTTAAAAGAATACAGTTTACTTTTAAAGTTGCCATGACCTGTGAGAAATTGGGCAAGAGTGATCGTCTGCTGTAAATATTTGTATGACCCACATATAGGTATTCCGGGTCTAGCTATTTATGTCATCATCATCATCATCAACCTTTTTATCGTCCCACCGCTGGGCACAGGTTTCCTCTTATACAAAAAAGGATTGAAGGTAATCATCACGCTTGCTCAATGCAAATTGGCGTTGGAGTTTGTTTGTTTGTTTGAACGCGTTAATCTCAGGAACTACTCCTCCAATTTGAATAATTATTTTTGCGTTAGATAGCCCATTAATCCAGGAAGGCTTTATGTTATATATCATCACGCTGCGACTAATAGAAACGGAGCATAACCAACTCCACGCGAACGAAATCGCTGGCGGCCGCTAGTATCTAAATAAAAAGTCCAAATCTGTTCAGTAATTTTTGTATAAAAGAAAAACGAACGTGCATGGATCCATTCATACCTCATTATCAACCTTTTTATCGTCCCACTGCTGGGCACAGGTCTCCTCTCATACAGAGAATGATTGAGCGTAATCACCAAGCTTGCTCAATGCGGGTTGGCGATTTCAGACTTAAAGTCCAGGTTTCCTCAAGATGTTTTCCTTCACCTTGTAATCAATATATTTGTATATGTGACTTTAAATGTATTTAAACGCATCCACGATACATAAGACATTCCTAATATTTGGCAACGTTTTACAAAAAAAAGAAATATTTTACAAAATCCATTATTATCCGTAAAATGTTCGTGGCAACCCTGGAGCGGAAGGCATTCATAATACAAGAATCGCTTGATCAGAGCGGAGCGTAGATTGAATCCGGGAATTACATATATACATGTATAAAGATACAGCTATCACATAGTTTGGTGTACTGAAATAGATATATGTAATGACCTTGATGCGAGGAGGTTCAGGATTTGTGCTTTGCTTTCAAAAGCGGATAGGTAGGGTGCATTTATAAAGATTTTCAGGAATCCTACCTTCTGCTATACTACTGTCCTATCCTACTATACAATATGTAAAGAAAACCCTGTCCGATCCGTGAAGGTATTGTTAGGTATCGATAACTGATTCTACTAATGCCTACAAAGCCCGGATAAATAAAAAAAAATCGCATATAAAAATCAGTTGTGTTGTGATATGTGCCGGGTACGATGCGCTAAATGTCATTATGTCGCGAGTTCGTTTCGTGTAGGGTCTCCAGATCAATCTCCCTCTGGCGCAACATCATTGGTCGTGTCGTTGGGTTTAACATTACATCACCTCACTCAACTGTCGTCTTCCTTCCTATTCACTCGGTTTTTTTTTTAGTGAATAAGCTCTTCATAAACTAGCGCGATTTACCATCTACGATTGCCTCACTGCTGACCATCAGGCGGGATTGCGATCAAACACTGATTTATCCATACTAGTCCATACTAATATTATAAATGCGAAAGTAACTCTGTCTGTCTGTCTGTCGGTCTGTCTGTCGGTCGGTCTGTCTGTCTGTCTGTCTGTCTGTTACGCTTTCCCGCTTAAACCTCTCAACCGATTTTGATGAAATTTGGCACAGACAATCTTTAGACCCTGAGAAAGAACATAGGCTACCTTTTATCCCGGAAAAAATAGAAGTTCCCGAGGGAAATCTAAAAAGCGCGATATAACCGAACTCCACGCGGGCGAAGCCGCGGGCGGAAAGCTAGTAATTATATAAATAAGTCAGAATGGCCTACAAGTTCCGGGTCTGGCTGTTTGTGTATAGGAATGTAAATTTTTGTAATCACACCCAAAATGCAGGAAATTTAAAGATATTTTAACAAATGAAGACTGATATGAATGTTCTTTAATTTTAAAGAGTTTTCCCTCCTACTTTCAATCCTACTTGCCTTACAATGCATTTAAAGCTAATCAAATCCAAGCTTTGTTCAAGGGCATATTATTCCGATTTGAAATGATTATTTAAATGATAAGAATAGCTGGTCGCTCTGATTAACTCAGGACAATGTGTTCCTTCTCCAGAATTAGCTTACTGACACGTTATATGAGTTCATATAATTAACTTTTTTACAACGCATAAATATGTGAGCTGTCACGCCCTTTATGCCTGGGGCTTTTATTTAGGTAATAAGTTTTTACTTATTTACATTTTCATTTCAATATTTGCTTTGCTGGTATTTTGGCGTGGTAGCTGGCATATCTATATTAATTTTCTATAAATCTATACTAATATATAAAGCTGAAGAGTTTGTTTGTTTGTTTGAACGCGCTAATCTCAGGAACTGCGGGTTCGATTTGCAAAATTCTTTTTGTGTTGGATAGCCCATTAATCCAGAAAGGCTTTGGGGTATATAACATCACGCTGCGACCAATAGGAGCGGAGCATAACTAACTCCACGCGAACGAAGTCGCTGGCGGCCGCTAGTGGTAAATAATTTCATTGTTGTTGTATTTTCTTGTGTTCATCACTATACATAGTATTGTATAAAGTCATGTGTTTTTTTTTTTCTAAATGAACAGACAGCTGTGCTACTGGGGAGTTTGTTCCGCCACTTCTTGTTCCCAGCGAAAGCACTAGGAAGTGTCGATGGGTGGGCGTTTTGGGGGACTGTCTTATGTAATATTGACGTTCAAAAGTGCTAATTCTCAGCCTAATTTGAATAAATGACTTTTGATTTTGATTTTGAATCTCCATCTGTCAAAATTTTATTGATTTTTAAAATTCTTTTCTTTTTCAATTTTTAATACCAGTTTGTCGCCAAGATGGAACTGCGACTACATTTGGAATGTTTTTAGTATCCAGAATTGGCCTGGTGGAAGAAGAACGTACGGAATCCAAAAGTAGGTGTCTAAGGGCGAAAATGATGATTAAAAGAATACTTTAAGATACGGGGAAGAAACACGAAGCACCGAAGCTATATTGTAGCACCTTAGCTACGTCGTAGCCGCGTAGGTCCGTCGTACCGCGTAGGTCCGTCGTAGCCACGTAGGTCCGTTGTAAGCGCGTAGGTCCGTCGTAGCACAGAAGTTACGAAGTAGGATAAAAGCTACGTCGTAGCACAGAGTGCGTTGCGTTGTTGCATAGCTCGGGCTACGTAACGTCTCTCTACACTTTAGCTACGCCGTAGCACAGTATCATAAAATTAGCTGTCGTATCATGAGCAGAAGTCAAATTAAAGACTTTTAAATTATTTTATAGCCACACTAAGCCCCGCGGCGAATAGCGGCTCGCCTCCTCAGCCAAAGATTTGAAAACATTGTAAAAGGTTTTTCTACGTAGTAAACGATCAATTAGAAACGTGCACCTAGCTTATGTTGGTTCATAAATACCCATATTGCTTCATGTGAAATAAAATATTTTGATTTTGGAAGATCTGGGTCCCAGTAAGGGGGACGTGATAAGATTATTACTCTTGTTTTTTTAACTGTATGGTACCGGGCTTAGAATAGTACCCCATATCCTCCCGTTGATGTCGTAAGAGGCGACTAAGGGAACTCTCGTCTGGAAAGCGGGTAGTAGCGCTTCTCTTGTGGAATTACAAATTACTGCGATCTCCAACCCGTCTGCCAAGCTAGGGAATATGGCAATGCCCTCCAATGGAATGAAAGCCTTGGGGAAGGTCTTCCTACAGCAGTGGACCTCTATAGGCTGAGAGATGAAGAAGATGAAGACTCTTGTTTATCATCAATTTATCATCATTTAATGATGTAATCAAATATTTGTAACAATAGCTTGAAAATTTAAAAGAGTGTCCATGGAGTTTCTTGCCCGTTCTTCTCCATAGGTACCTACTCTTTGGAATGGGCGACTAGCTTCATCTTATTGACTGACCGACCTTCTGACAATTCAAAAGTGCCTGTAACTGGTTTATTTGAAATAAATGCTTTGATTTTGATTTGTGATCATCATCATGCCCCGGACGTTCCCGGGACTAAACGCTAGGATGTAGCGTTAAGTCCCGGTTACATCTGCGGCTTCCACGTTGGAACCCGGAATCCCCTTTCCTGCTCATTCTCCTCCATTTCATGCGATCTTTAGCATCCTGTGGTACCATGAGATTGTTGGCACGCACACTTGTGTAAATTAAACTCAATTTAAATCTTCTTGTTACAGAGCACTACCACATCTTCGTCGGAGACCTGAGCCCTGAGATCGAGACGCAGAGCTTGCGGGATGCCTTCGCACCTTTTGGAGAGATTTCGTAAGTAAACTTCTTATTTTTTATATTCTCGGTGGTAGGCCATAACATCGGCTGCGGGCAGAAGTTACCACCCACCAGACAAAGTCTTGCCGCAAAGCGATTTCGTGTTCATGTTGTCTGGTGAAGCAGTACGGAGGACGGGTCTGAGCAGTTGTGTTGCGATGTGTGCCGGGTACGATGCGCCAAATGTTGTTTTGTCGGGAGTTTGGTCGTGGAGGGTCTCCAGATCAATCTCCCTCTGGCGCAGCATCCGTTAGTCGTGTTGTTGGGTTTAAAAAAACAAAAGAAAATGAGAGTTTTTATTACGTGAGAATTAACGTATTTTCTTGTTTTCATTCATCATCATCAACGTTTTTATCGCCCCACTGCTGGGCTCAGGTCTCCTCTCATACAGAAAAGGATTGATCGTAATCACCACACTTACTCAATGCAGATTGGCGATTTCAGACTTAAAGTCCAGGTTTCCTCAAGATGTTTTCCTTCACCTTGTAATCAGTCATTGGCGTCCAAGATATACTTAAAAAGTACATATAACTTTGAAAGTTACATTGGTACTTGCCTGACTTGAATCGAATCACCAGGTCACCACGACTTATCTTATTTTCAATGTAATAAATATCTTCAAAATCTAACACGTAACGATTTCGACACTCAATCATTAGTTGTTATTTGCGATTTGTGCTGAAATATTTAATGAGATCATTATGGCACACTGTCCTGTATAGAAGGTAGTTGACGAGAGGAAGATTTGTAACGTAACTAATGAGTCTTAAATCAATCTTAAATTATATTTAAATTATATTATTTTGTAAGTAAATAGACAGGCCATAACATCGGCTGCCGGCAGAAGTTAACACTCAGCAAAGTCTTGCCGCCAAGCGATTTGTCATGTTCCATGATGTCTAGTGAAGCCGTACGTAGGACTGGTCTGAGCAGTTGTGTGGCGATGTGTGCCGAGTACGATGCGCGAAATGATGCTGTGTCGGGAGTTTGGTCGTGGAGGGTATACAGATCAATCTCCCTCTGGCTCGCTGGTCGTGTTGTTGGGTTAAAAATTGCATCCCTTTTTTTTTTTTCGGGGTGGAAATCCTCATACGTTGTCCGCCGCCCTGGATCGGGCGACGGGGTCTGTCAGACTTTTACTGACTAAAACCGCCCCAGTGTCTCTTCTATCACGAGCGCGCTTGGGGCCGCTGGAGTCTAAATTCTTCCACGGCCCCACACTCTCGTGCTGGCCCGGTCTATCGGGCCTCGTCTCCTGCACGTCGTCGCCTCAGAGCCGCGCGTCGACACTCGCGCGCGCCTCCGCCTCGGGGTCCATCGAATAGGGGGCGGGGATTTCCCCATGTCCCTCGCCCCTGGACCCATTCATGGGGGGATGAAGAGGGCGTTATCCGCCCTTCCTCGGCGCCCGGTGCGTCTTCTGCGGCCCGGGAAGGGAGTTGAGATCTCCCTTTCCCGTTCCGCATCTTCCTTCTGCGACATCACGTGCTCGCAGAAGGACACCACCGCGTCCCACGACTCTGCGCTGCCGACCATCTTCCGCACTACTGCCGGCAGCGTCAGGTCGCCTCCTACTTCATTTGTGAGGACACTCGGAGAG
Source organism: Sesamia nonagrioides (assembly GCA_017933935.1). Lineage (NCBI taxonomy): Eukaryota > Metazoa > Arthropoda > Insecta > Lepidoptera > Noctuidae > Sesamia > Sesamia nonagrioides. Next base: position 519,359 of record JADWQK010000856.1, read on the forward strand.
CGTGTGCTGCGCCGTGTCCTCCCCGCATTGGACGCAGTGGTGGCTTGAGCGTCCGGCTCCCTGCCTAAGCGACGCAGGTACTTGCAGAAGCAGCCGTGCCCCGACAGTACCTGCGTCACCCTGAACGACAGGGAGCCGTGGTTTCTCCCGAGCCAGTCGTCGTGTACTGGCCAGATCGCCTCGACGGTAGCGAGACAGGGCGAGGTAGGGCGCATAAGCCTCTGCCGCCAGTCCGCCACCAGGACCTGACGGAGCTCCCCTCGGCGCAGCTCGATTTGTCGCTGCACCGGACTGGAGCCCTGTGACCGCTCTTCCTCGGGCCATCGGTACAATGACGCGAGTACTTTCGCCTCTAGGTCCCTGGGCGGGGAAACATTGCATCAACTCGCTCAACTACCGTCTTCCTAACTATTCACTAAGATTTTTAAGTGCCTTAATAAACTAGCGCGCTTTACCATCAACGATTGCATCACTGCTTATCACAAGGCGCGATTGCAGTCAAGCACTAGTATGTAATTATTAAAAAAAAAAATTTACAAACACTTTTCCATATCAATCATCTTTTAAAAACTAGATGAGGTCAACGTTTCCTACGGTCTGGTCAGTAGAAAAGGACAGAATATTAATAAATATAAGTCCTCTCAAATAGGGCTGACATATCCATATTTGGACAGATTAAGCTCCTTCTTCTTCTTATTTAGCCTATAAAGGTCCACTGCTAGAAAAAGGCCTCTTCCAAAGCTTTCCATGATGACCGCTCTTGTGCAGGCGAGTGCACAGAGATTTTGGGTAGGGTATGAATACATACACTACCGAAATGTCTGTGCTTGTTATATGGTAAAACTCAAAAAACTTAAACTTACTAGTTTCAATTTAGCATAGTCGCGTGCTTTTTGTGCGACTTTTCCGCATGTCAACATTGAATTGATCCAAATATCATCTTGTGCTGCCCGCATCCATCGGCTTCCCACGACCTTCACCAGATCATCGGTCCACCTTATTGGGGGCCTCCCTACGCTGCGTCTTCCGGTACGTAGTTGCCACTTCAGAGGCCTTAGTATGAGTTTTCAATACGAAACTCGATCGTCGATATCGAGCGCATTTGACGCTCTCATTGGTTGAGAGCTCCTATGACCTTGAAACGCGCTCGAAATCGACGAACGAGTTTCGTAATGAAAACTCATACTAGGCCTACAGAACCTTACTGCCCCATCGGCTGTCGGTTCTACGAGCAATGTGCAGCATCCACTGCCACTTAATTTTAGCGACTCGAAGAGCTGTTGGTGACTTTGGTTCTTCTGCAGATTTCCATAAAAAAAGAAGGGATAAGGAATTCTAAATAACAAAAACAAAAAAGTCCTGTCAAATTAACATATGCCATGGAAAGTTTTGACGTGTTTATAAACGTGGTAATTAAAAATACATCACATTAAAGTTTAATGTGATGTATTTTTACTTACCAGGTTGACAGGACTAACTTAGTTTAGTCCTCTATCAAATTACAGCATCTTTCTCTTTAATTAAAAGGGAAAGAAAATAAATACTAATACATATCTTCTATCCTTTTCTTAACACAACAGAAAGAAAGAAATGCAAGTTTAGTTTGTCAAAAAGTCAATTGGTGGCATTTCCTGTGAGGCAGTCAGTCACAGATTTCACATGTAAATACATATATTTGAAAGCTAATACTCTCGTTATTAAAGCAACAGTAAGTAGAAACTCATCTACTGTTGAGTGCTCAAAGTATGGCAAGATGTAGCTACGGACAGGGCTTGGATTACCGCCAAGAGGGTTGGGGCGCAGTGCTAGCGGGGAATCACGGTGGTAGGCCATAACATCGGCTGCCGGCAGAAGTTACCACCCACCAGACAAAGTCTTGCCACCAAGCGATTCGTCGTGTTCCGGCGTGATGTCTGGTGAAGCCGTACGGAGAACGGGTTGTGTTGCGATGTGTGCAGAGTTAGATGCGCCAAATGTTCTTGTATCGGATGTTAAACGGGTTTATCGGGTGGTGTAAACGCTTCGTCCGGATCGTAGTGGTGTTAACAACGTAAGGGTGGAAAGTCGCCGTACTTCCGGGGGAAGTAAATCATGTAATGCCCTCGCACACTCACCAGAATGCATCCTATAGAAGACCGAAAAGCTGGCTACTCTACGCCTGTGCTCCAGGCTTTGGAGACCATTTTGAGGTTAATCTGCATTTTTAATAAACTAGTGCGCTTTACCATTAACGTTTGCATCACGCTTACCATAAGGGGTGGGCCATACGCGTTCAAATACCAGCTCATAACTTTAAAAAAGTCTGAGCAGGTGTGGGCAGAGATTTCCTAATCCATACTAATATTATAAATGCCTAAGTAACTCGACAGAGTTACTTAGGCATTTACACATAGGACAGACAGACATGTCTGTTACGCTTTCCCGCTTAAACCTCTCACCCGATTTTGATGAAATTTGGCACAGACAATCTTTAGACCCTGAGAAACGACATAGGCTACCTTTTATCCCGGAAAATTTTGATGTTCCCGAGGGAAATCTAAAAAGCGCGATATAACCGAACTCCACGCGGGCGAAGCCGCGGGCGGAAAGCTGTACTATATATTTGACGCTCGCGGGTTGACGAATAAGTCAATATTATAAATGCGAAAGTAATTCTGTCTGTCTGTTACGCTTTCCCGCTTAAACCTCTCGACTGATTTTGATGAAATTTGGCACAGACAATCTTTAGACCCTGAGAAAAGACATGGGCTACCTTTTATTGAAAAAAAAATGATATTCCCGAGGGAAATCTAAAAAGCGCGATATAATCAAAATCCACGCGGGTGAAGCCGCGGGCGGAAAGCTAGTTATATATTTTACATGGAGCGGCTACCTACCTGACCCTTATAACCCAATTACTGGGTCTTAAAATACCCCTATAAGGAAACACCACCGCGGTGATGGTGTTTCCATCTGACTACAATTTAGATGTCTTCAAGGCCAGAGTGAATAGAAACCGTGGCCCTGGCGCTAAGGCAAGTGAAGAAACACGGGTGGGTTTTAGTCAGTAAAAGTCTGACACACCATTCAGCTCCGCCCAGAGCGGGAGAGGTCATTAGATGATTTCCCATCCAGAATAAAATACAAATGAAGGCTACAGTGAACAGGCTCTTAACAAACCAGCGCACTTTACCATCAACGATTGGATCACTACTTACCATCAGACGGGATCACGGTGAAGCACTGGTTTATAACGTTTAAACACAAAGCTAGTCCTGCACATATTTTTTTTTAATAATTATAAACTAGTGCTTGACTGCACCCCCGCCTGATGGTAAGCAGTGATGCAATCATTGATGGTAAAGCGCACTAGTTTATTAAGCCTATTCACTTAAAAAACTAAGGAATAGGAAGGATAACGGCAGATGAGCGAGGTGATGCAATGTTAAACCTAAGACCAACACGACCAAACGAAGCTGCGCTAGAGGGAGATTGATCTGGAGACTCTCCACGACCAAACTCCCGACACAACAACATTTGGCGCATCGTACCCGGCACACATCGCAACACAACTGCTCAGACCCGTCCTCCGTACGGCTTCACCAGACATCATGCCGGAACACGACGAATTGCTTGGCGGTAACTTCTGCCGGCAGCCGATGTTATGGCCTACCATCGAGAAAAATATGTAATAAAATCTAATCTTTTGCTCAGTTTACTACAGAAGTAAGTAACCCGCTCCGCTCATGAACTCGCTGTCAGCCGCTCCACATCCTACCCTAGTGACATAGTTCATATTTGTCAATAAGCCAAAAATGCTAGTTTATGCCTATCTTGAGACTCTGGCGAGTATTTTATCTTTTATCTTTTTTTCTCCGTGGCTATCTTTGGCCTGACGGGCTGAAAAGTAGTGTTGCTACGGGCTAGGGGTATTAACATGCCGGTTTAGGGTTCCGAAATTTATTATATTATACAACGAAGGTACAGTCAGTAGTAGGCCATTACCTAGATATTATTATCGGGGATATAAGATAACATTTTAGTTTAATCCCGTCAAATTAGGATATTCCATACGCGATTATAAACATGGCGACCAAAAATACATCAATATACGTCAAGTGCGGACTAATTTGACAGGTCTAAACTAACATAATTATTGTCTTCTGTCCTTTTCTTAATCTTTACTTAATTATATAAAGCTGAAGAGTTTGTTTGTTTGAAAGCGCTAATCTCAGGAACTGCTGGTTTGATTTGAAAAATTCTTTTTGCGATTGATAGCCCATTAATCCAGAAAGGCTGTAGGCTATTTAACATCACGCTGCGACCAATAGGAACAGAGCATATAAAAAAACATATCGAAACCTATGCGGTTGAAACCGCGCGACGCAGCTAATCTATACTTCTATACTTAATATATAAAGCTGAAGAGTTGTTTTGTTTGTTTGTTTCTTTGTGCGCGCTAATCTCAGCAACTACTGGTCCGATTTGAAAAATTCTTTTTGCATTGGATAGCCCATTAATCCAGAAAGGCTGTAGGCTATAATATCACGCTGCGACCAATAGGAACAGAGCATATAAAAAAACATATCGAAACCTATGCGGTTGAAACCGCGCGACGCAGCTAATCTATACTTCTATACTTAATATATAAAGCTGAAGAGTTTGTTTGTTTGTTTGTTTCTTTGTGCGCGCTAATCTCAGCAACTACTGGTCCGATTTGAAAAATTCTTTTTGTGTTGGATAGCCCATTAATCCAGGAAGGCTTTAGGCTATTTAACATCACGCTGCGACCAATAGGAACAGAGCATATAAAAAAACATATCGAAACCTATGCGGTTGAAACCGCGCGATGCAGCTAATCTATACTTCTATACTTAATATATAAAGCTGAAGAGTTTGTTTGTTTGTTTGTTTCTTTGTGCGCGCTAATCTCAGCAACTACTGGTCCGATTTGAAAAATTATTTTTGCGTTGGATAGCCCATTAATCCAGAAAGGCTGTAGGCTATAATATCACGCTGCGACCAATAGGAACAGAGCATATAAAAAAACATATCGAAACCTATGCGGTTGAAACCACGCGACGCAGCTAGTGAAATATAAAGAAAAGGATGCAGTAAACTTAAGATTAGTTTAGTATGCAAATAAGGGAATCGGGACCATTGGCTTTCTATCGCCATTCCATTACGAGATGACTGACGGAATTAATCATTATGAATTTATTTATTCATTTAATTCAAGCTACTGGGGCCCATAGAAAATACAGTATGTTAACTAACAGAGGGCGTTCCCGTTAACCCGAAATGGTATAGCATACATACATGCTAAAAAAAATATTTCCATTCGAAAACAAAATGTTTTAAAATTTTTTCCAATAAGAAAATATTCAATAAAAATTTTATGTGGGATGGTTTGCTGAACATAGCGTTGAGCAATCCATTTTCACATGCGGCAGGGGCCGTATTTCGTTTGTGGAGAGAAATAATGAGGTTAAGATGATTCCTATTAGTATTGGAGGTTCCCCATGAGGCTGGCATAGTCACTCCATGTGTACTGAAGCCTCGTTAAATGTAGATTAAAAAAAAAAAAAAAATTAATTGACATGTAAAAGAAACACACTGTACACGCGAACATGAAAGACGGCAACGTCGCAATTTATTTATACATGACGACTACTATTTTGATTTAAAACAGGAGGTTTCAAATTTATTTCCAATTAGAATTTTTTTTATTCGGATTTTTTTATGCTTATTTTTCTATGCTGATATTTTTATTTTACTCTATTAATGATATATATTAACGAGTTTAAGGGAACGCCCTCTGTTATTTAACATACTGTATAATACAAACTATAACATAAAAATACTTATAAACTAATATATAACAAAATATATCACAACAAATACAATACTATACTATTAAAACTTAAAAATACTATAAATACATATAACAACTAAAACGACTGTACACGGATCATCGGCGTCGTGTTTCGCTGACTGGTGTCACGCAGCCGGCCACGAAACCGGCAGTACACAACACCCTTCGGCCATAGCTCTTATATATTTAGGAACTTGTCGAGATCATGCGTCGGAACACGTACCACGAACGACTTGAAGTACGTGCTGTGGCGCGGCTCCAACACCTCGACCCTCACAGTCCATTGAGTCTTGACGCGCAGATACTCCACTATCTCCTCGGCCTTCGTGGAGTGATGCAGTCGGTACTGCTGGACGCAGCAGCATGTTAGGTCCTGCCAGCGCAGTACCGCACTGGTTTCTTCTTCTTCTTCTCTACCTTCATGAAACCATCCTTATCGCACGTGTCCTTCTTTGGACCCAGTTTATTCGAAACCAGGTTTGGTTTCGACCGGCTCTGTTTACTCCTTATCGTTTTTCCCGCTCGTTTTACCTGCGAGTTTTGTGGCTCAACAGGCTCTTTAGCGGCTGTTATTGCAGATTACGAACTTTACAGATAGTATAGTTCACGAAGACGCGCCCCGCCAACTTTTGCTTGAGGGTTCACTTTGACCACGAGACTCTCTCCTGATTAGTCAATTTATTGTAGTGTGCGTGTGCATTCATAGGTAATTAATGTTTACCAATAACACTCACACATTAACAAAAGCTTGCACATATGATTTTTTTTTTGTTTTATTTATTTATTTATTTGTTTATTTCAGGCGACGCAGGCCCATACATAAATACCTTAACCTAAACATACATATCTTTATATTATAAAATAGTGCTTCGCTACTACTAGCATGTTCTTATGCTGTTCTGTGGTATTTGTCCGCGGAAGCGACGGAAAACCACGTCTTGCGGCCAGAAGTCCTCTTCCATCCGCGAGACGGTCCTTGAGAAAGACAATATCCTTCAGAAGGTTTGTTACGTCGACATGGTCGAAAGTGACGGGTGGCAGCTTGTGCAGTTCCTTCGTCACAAATGTTGGCACGTCATCTGGGTCGGTCTCCTTGAACAGCGTGATAATATCCTGCAGGCTTCTCTTAGTCCCGTCACGTCGGCGGGACACCATCTGGTCGCGCTTGTTTAGCACACTAAACAACAATAGCTTGGCAGCAGCTTGGACAGCGGATACCTCATCCATCACATCCAGCTTCTGCTGCAGGAACGCTAGCAGCTCATTCGCCACAAGTTCATTACTCATGGCGAAAACAAATACGAGCGACAGCTTACGCCGCGCTAGTCAATAACAGAATATGCAAACACGTGCGCATCGGAACGCGGCACAAATGTCACCATCATTATGGACAAATCACACAGATTGAGCTAGCCCCAAAGTAAGTTCCAGACTTGTGTTATGGGATACTAACTCAACGATACTATATTTATATTAGATACATATATAGATAAAAATCCAAGACCCAGGCCAATCAGGAAAAGATCGTTTTGCATCATGACCTGGCCGGGGATCGAACCCGGGGCCTCCACGTCGCAGACAGGCGTGTTGACCGCTGCGCCACGGAGGACGACAAATATTAATAACGGTTAGGAGAAATAGTGGGGCGCGTCTTCGTGGATTGCACGATCTATATAGCACAATGACAGTGAACTCATGTTAGAATGACAAATTTATAAATATAGCAGACCAGAGCCTCTGGAAATCGTACGTGATGTACAGACGATAGCTGGTCAAGCTACCCCTAAACTGTCAAATATTCTCCATCAACCTTGAGCCTTAATTCTTTAGAGATAAAGTTTTTATGATGACAAATAGTGTTTGACTGCAATCCCGATGGTAAACAGTGATGCGATCGTTGACGGTAAAGCGCGCTAGTTCTATGAGCCTATTCACTCAAAAAACTGAGTGAATAGGAAGGAAGACGGCAGTTGAGCGAGGTGAAGCAATGTTAAACCCAACAACACGACCAACGATGTTGCACCAGAGTGAAATTGATCTGTAAACCCTCCACGACAAAACTCCCGACACAACAATATTTGGCGCATCGTATTCGGCACACATCGATACACAACTACTCAGACCCGTTCTCCGTATAGCTTCACCAGACATCATGCTGAAACACAACGAATCGCTTGGCGGCAATACTTTCTCTGGTGGGTGGTAACTTCTGCCGGCAGCCGATGTTATGTCAACTGTACTTCGACGCCTTAACATCTTTCCGTTCTTGTTTTTGTTTAATTTAATATTGTATTTCTTTGTCCTCAGTGACTGCCGAGTGGTTCGCGACCCTCAAACTCTGAAGTCCAAAGGATATGGATTCGTATCGTTTTTGAAAAAATCGGTAAGTAATTTTTTTGATCTTCTTCGTCTTCTACTTCAGCGTATCGAGGTCCACTGCTAGACAAAGGTCCCCCCCAAGGCTTTCCACGATTGTGCACGCCACAATAGCAGCGGTAAGTCCCCTCTTTGAGGAGTGGCTAGAGAGGCGCCACGGCGCCCTCACCTTCCGCCTGACGGAGGTTCTCACCGGACACGGTTGTTTCGGGAGGTTCCTGTTCCATATAAGGCGGGAGGAAACGCCAGGGTGTTACCATTGTGTGGATTACCCTGAGGACACGATGGAGCATACGGTGGAGGTCTGCCCGGCATGGGTAGAGCACCGCCTTGTCCTCATAGCGGCGATCGGCGGCGATCTCTCGCGTCCGATCCTGGTCCAGACCATGGTCGGGAGCAAGAGTGCATGGCAGGCCGTTACCTCCTTCTGCGAAGCAGTAATGCTGGCAAAGGAGGAGGCAGAGCGCGTGAGGCAACGGGAATCCCAGCGCCCTCACGCCACTAGCCGCTGCAGGAGACGCCCTGGACGGGAGATGACACCAAACTCCCAGCCACCGTAGGCGCGGGTCTGCGGGCGGCGAGCAGTGGGCAGTTCGCCGCCCGGTAAGGACCAGGCCCGAGTCGACAGCGCGTCGTGTTTCACGCGCGCCTCAAAGAGATGTCAGCACATCGTGACGGGGTCCACGAAGACCGATGCCTCCTGGGTCAGGGTTGCGGGTTGGTTAAACAAGAAACCGTGGCCCTGGCCGTCCCATAGGCAAGTGAAGAAACACGGGTGGGTTTTAGTCAGTAAAAGTCTGAGACGCCCTTCCGCTCCGCCCAGAGCGGGAGAAGTCATTTGATGATTTCCCACCCAACAAAAAAAAAAAGGCTTTCCACGATGACCGGTCTTGCGCTGCCTGCATCCTTCGGCTTCCCGCGACCTTCACCGGGTCATCGGTCGACCTTGTTGGGGCCCTGCTTTTGATGACATCGTTGGCACAATGGCTGCGCTGCGTGACGCTGGTTCGGATCTCGAACAGAAACTGTGCTACTGGGGAGTTTGTTCCGCCACTTCTTCTTCCCAGCTAAAGCACTAGGAAGTGGCGATGGGCGGCCGTTTTGGGGGACTCATCATCATCATCATCAGCCTCTACTCGTCCACTGCTGGACATAGGCCTCCTCAATGGCACGCCAACAAGCTCGATCTTGAGCAGTTCTCCGCCAGCCACTACCAGCCATCTTTCTGATGTCGTCGCTCCATCTCGCCCAAGGGCGTCCTACGTTACGTTTGCCGAGACGCGCTCTCCACTCGAGGACTCGTTTACCCCAACAGTTGTCGGTCCTGCGGCATATGTGACCAGCCCATTCCCACTTCTGCTTGAGGGCACTGTTAATGTAAAAATCATGTTCAAAAAGTGATCGCTGTCGGTAGCAATGGGTTTCATTTTGACAGTTCAACAACATTCATTACGTCATTTCCAACATATGGAGCAAAGAATTAGCAATATGCTTCAAAATTATTCCAACTGATAGTAGTTGTTCCGGGACTGGATGTTTGTGTATGTCAATTTATATGTAGCCTCCTTGGCGTAGCGGTAGCGGACGCGGCCGCTGCGCAAGGTGGGGCGGTTTCGATCTCTACACAGTGCAAGTTTTTGTATACATCATCATCATCTCAGCGTTAATCCCAGTTGCATCCGAAGCCTTTTCAGCTTTGGAGTCTGGGGTCCGCTTTACCAGTCCAACTGCTGATATGGCTAAACTTCGACATTTTCCGTGAAGCGACTGCCGTCTGACCTCCACAACCCGAAGGCGACATCGAAGCATTGCAGGTAGACCAATTGTTGGACTTTTGAGGGTTCCAACAACCCGTAACGACTGCCATTAGATGTTCGTATGGCAACCGGGACCAAGGACCCGGGACCAGCCCATTGCAAATATTCTCATTATACATGTACTTTTGTATACAAATACTTGACAGCCTCCGTGGCGTAGCGGTAGCGGACGTGGCCGCTGCGCAAGGTGGCGCGGGTTCGATCCCCGCACAGTGCAAGTATTTGTAGTATTTTATTTTATTTATTGGTCTATCCACAATTGTTACACAATGAAAACAATATAATACAATCAACATACAATCATAGTGCACAATATAATGCGATAGACACAGCATGCAAATACAAAAATAATTATACAAATAAAAGTTACAAAAAGTGCAGAAATAACTTAACAGCAACCAATGTGAATTTAGCAAAAACAGAGATTAAAAAAAATAATAATTAAAAGACAATAATAAATAATTATAAATAAAAAAAAAGTCAGCAATATTCTTATTTGTTTTTTAGGACTTGGCGCTTGAATTCTTGAAGTGTTGTGGTAAAGATATCAATCAAGTCATTTGAATTATCAAATAACCTGCAAATTCTAGGGATGGATGCATGAATATGAATATTTGCACTGGTCTGGTCGTGCCTCGGAAAGCACGTTAAGCCGTTGGTCCCGGTTGCCATACGAACATCTAGTGGCAGTCGTCACGGGTTGTTGGAGCCCTCAAAAGTCCAACAATTGGTCTAACTGCAATGCTTCGATGTCGCCTTTGGGTTGTGGAGGTCAGACGGCAGTCGCTTCACGGAAAATGTCGAAGGTTAGCTATATCAGTAGCTGGACTGGTAAAGCGGACCCCACACTCCAAAACTGAAAAAGGCTTCAAATGCGACTGGGATTAACGCTGGGATGATGATGATGATGATGAATTCATATGTTTTTAATGTGTTACGTAATTAGGCTACTGATTTGAATAAATGATGATGTTGATTTTGAACCAAACAAATATTTGTATGGCCTACAGGTTAAAATGTCTTTTTTTAACTTTGTCCCACACTTCAATTACTTCTGTATCGTGGGTGCGTTTATAAAAACATATAAGTAGGAGTGTGGGGGGATGGGACAAAACCCGCCACACTGTTCCCAACCCACTGCAACTCCTGAAAGCCAGAATCAACAGTGGAGACCGCCAGAAAAACGCCGAGCAATGAAGCTCGACGAGTCCCGGAGAAACGATTCAACTGTCTTGGGTCCCGCAACGAAATTAATCAGAAAAGAATAGCGGAGGAGTAAGAAAAAAGATATTTTTTCCACTTCCCTCCATAACAAGCAGGAGACAGAACAGAACTAGGCCAATCGGCACAAAGGGACATTATTGCAACTGGGAGAAGCCCAGATTGCCAAGCACCACGGAATAAAATTTGAGTAGGTATGTGCTGTTACAATTGATTCCAATAATAGGTATGGCAGTGTGGGGGGATGCTAATACACGAAAACTTCCCTGTTCTTTACGTTACTTTCCATACTTACTACAATATTTAATTAGCGCACTAAATTAAAAGCACTTCCTCTCTCTCTTTATTTATTCTTTTTTTTTTCTTATTTATTTTTCTTTATTTATATTTTTCTTTATTTTATTTTTCTTATTTTATTTTTCTTATTTTATTTTCCTTTATCTATTTGTTTATTTATATTTTATTTGCTCTTGTGTGATGTGTGTTCATTATGCGTAAATATGTATTTAAACTAGTATGATACACTTAACGTACATATTTATTATATAAACTATGTAAATAGTACACTGTAGACTACTTACATTATTTCTCTCTCCTTCCCCTTAGTATTCCATCCAAAGGTTGTCTGTAAAAGATCGCTCTTAGTGATAAGACCGCCCATTGTGTCACCCTTCGTAAAAAAAAATTATTTGTGTTTCTGTAATCTATATGGTATTCATAATAAAGAGTATTCTATTCTTTTCTAAATTATCACACATTCGTACGGTAATAATCCACGAACTGTGGGAAATTCTGCATTTTATATAAATATTTAATGAGGACTATCGATTAAAAGTCAACACGTCATGTTTCACAGAATTGTCCGGCTTTTAACCGTGTAGCATTTTATTAGCGAAACATATGTAGGAGAATGACGAACGTTGAAGCAATAATTATTAGAAAATGTTAAAGCTACTTTGTAGTAAAATGTTATTCTGTATTAAATTGTGTCCACAGACCATATCTGGACGGGGTACTATCTTGAGTTGGTTTGTGTGATTTTTAAGGTTTACTTTTATCATTCGTTATTTTCTCACTGTCCCCTTCTGTATACGTCCGTTTCCTTATTTCTTGTACAATCAATATAATTCCGTGGATATTGGTGTGCGATACATGTTTGTTTACTTTGTATTATACCTTAGCCGACTATTAATATTGTAATAACTGTTTATTGTCCCAAATAAATAAAATAAAAAAAAAACAACTATTTCTTAATTAGTGCCGAAAATCGGACAACCAGTCATGACGAGGGGTATTTACTTTATTGTGCACCAAAAACAAACATTACATAAAAAATATATTCAACACTACAAAATATACAATGGACGGCTTTATCGCTAATACAAACACTACAAAATATACAATGGACGGCTTTATCGCTAATACAAACACTACAAAATATACAATGGACGGCTTTATCGCCAATACAAAACCCTATAAAATATACAATGGACGGCTTTATCGCTAATACAAACACTACAAAATATACAATGGACGGCTTTATCGCTAATACAAACACTACAAAATATACAATGGACGGCTTTATCGCTAATACAAACACTACAAAATATACAATGGAAGGCTTTATCGGCAATACAAAACCCTATAAAATATACAATGGACGGATTTATCGCTAATACAAACACTACAAAATATACAATGGACGGCTTTATCGCTTATACAAACCCTATAAAATATACAATGGACGGATTTATCGCTAATACAAACACTACAAAATATACAATGGACGGCTTTATCGCTAATACAAACACTACAAAATATACAATGGACGGCTTTATCGCTAATACAATCTCTTCCAGACAACCTTAGAATGGACAAGATTGCCCTTGACAATAAATGGGGCTGCCGTTGGTGCAAATATTATATTTGTATAATATTTGCAGCAATAGTGTATTGTTTACAATATATATATATATATATATATATATATATATATATATATATATATATATATGTTTTAATAGATACACAGATATAATGGTATCCAAAATTATACATACATACTGAAAATATAGGTAAGAAATGAAAACTAAAAGGAGACGGTAGATGATTGTGGTTAGTTCAACAATATCACAACGACAAGTAGTGTTCCCTGGGCACGCCACAATAGCGGCGGTAAATCCTCTCTTTGAGGAGTGGCTAGAGAGGCGCCACAGCACCTTCCGCCTAATGCAGTTCCTCACCGGACACTGCTGTTTCGGGAGGTTCCTGTTCCGGCTAAAACTCCACGGTGTCACCACTATGGGGATCGCCCTGAGGACACGGTGGAGCATACGGTGGAAGTCTGCCAGTTTGGGTATAGTGACGGCGAGCGGCGGCGATCTCTCACGCTCTACCATGGTCCAGGCATTGGTCCGGAGCGAGATTGCTTGGCAGGCCGTCACCTCCTTCAGCGAAGCAGTGATGCTAGCAAAGGAGGAGGCAGAGCGCGTGAGGGAGTGGGAATCCCAGGGCCCTCACGCCTCTACCCGCCGCAGGAGACGCCCTGGTCGGGAGACAATATCGAACTCCCGGCCACCGTAGGCGCTGGCTTGCGGTCGGCTAGCATTGAGCAGCTCGCCGCCCGGTAAGTACCAGGCCCAGGTCGACGGCGCGTTGTGTTTCACGCACGCCTCAAAGAGATGTCAGCACATCGTGACGGGGTCCACGAAGACCGACGCCTCCTGGGTCAGGGTTGCGGGTTGTTTAAAAAAGAAACCGTGGCCCTGGCGCACAGGCAAATGAAAAACACGGATAGTTATTCAGTAAAAGTCTGATATGCTCTTCCGCTCCGCCCAGAGCGGGAGAGGTCATTTGATTTTTATATTTTATATTTTTACTAAATACGATTCTTTTCTCTTGTTTCAGGAGGCCGAATCCGCCATCACGTCTATGAACGGACAGTGGCTAGGATCCAGATCAATCCGAACCAACTGGGCCACTCGGAAGCCACCGGCACCCAAAAATGAGTGTAAGTAAAATAAGGAAAAGTCAATTCTTGTAATTCTAAATAAACTCAACTCGACAGTCAAATGTCGAAAACTTGACAAAATGTAGTGAAATTCCTGGATATTTTGGCAGACTGACACAGAGACCTGTAGTAACACACTATCAGTAGCAATGGGTTTCATTTTGATAGTTCAAGTCATTTTGTTAGTTGTTGAGCAAACATATTTTTCAGACATATTAAGCTATGGATTTACAATATGCTTTAAAATCGAGGGAATGGAACAATTTGGTCCTTCCAACTAATTAGGTACTGCAATTTAAGTGTCTTCAAGTGAATAGGCTCCTATAAACTAGCGGATGAAAAACTAGTTTTTAATCATAAAAAACTGCATTTTTTTACTTTTTTACATAAGTTTTATCTTAATACTGTTACGGGCTGGGGGTACTAAAATGCCGGTTAAGGGTTGCGAAGTTTATTGGCAACGAAGGTACAGTCGAATGTAGGCAATAGCAATCTAGCAATGACAAGTAGAATGTCGCTGACGTTGCACCAAAGTCTTCACGTAAGTCCACTAAGTCCGTGTCGTAAACACACAATAACACTACAGATGTTACTTCACGTAGTACTCAAAGTTCTCGTTACAGTTATCGCAGTAGGTATTCTCAAAGATCGCTTCTTATCTGTCGCTTGTTGTCAAACATTGTAGATTCTTCTAGACGTAATAATAATATCGCATAACTTCGAGTACATTCAGTAGGTACCTACGGTAATTCACCGGAGACGAGTTTCTGGAAATTTTGATGTTGACACGTTGCTGACAAAATTGTTGAGACCTGTACCATTCGATAGGCCATCCTTTGTCTAGCAATCCGTTTTTATATTGTACCTCGGTAATACCTAGGACTCGAGATATGGTGCTTAAAAGTTATGTCCTGCGTGTCACGCAATATTGAACCTTATGCCCTCGACATAAGATGCATTCGTAACAGTATCTAGACTGTCTAAAGTGTCTAAACTGTCTATGAAATCTCTTAATTTGACAGAATTAAACTAAAATATTATCTTCCATCCTTTTCTTAATGAAATAGAAAGAAACACAAAACCCTTAGCTTAAAATTAGTTTAGTTTGTGAACAAGATAGTCGGCGCCATTGTGAACAAGATAGTCGGCGCCATTGTGAACAAGATAGTCGGCGCCATTGTGAACAAGATAGTCGGCGCCATTGTGCGATTATAAAAATATATATTTAACTTATAGAAAACTATACTATTGCCAAGTTACGTAGATTATGCTTCTAAATACAGGTGACTTTTATGCGGACAAATTTGTGGGTAGAAACAAATGCTTGATATCTTATAACATCATCATCATCATCATCTCAGCGTTAATCCCAGTCGCATCCGCAGCCCTTTCAGCTTTGGAGTCCGGGGTCCGCTTTACCAGTTTAACTGCAGAGTTTGGCTAAACTTCGATATTTTCCGTGAAGCGACTGCCGTCTGACCTCCACAACCCGAAGGCGATATCTAAGCATTGCAGTTAGACCAATTGTTAATAGTGGGCTTGATATCTTATAACATACGCTAATATTGTAAGGGCGAAAGTTTGAGCTCGCCACTCGATAAGGACCAGGCCCGAGTCGACGGCGCAATGTTTCACGCGTGCCTCAAAAGAGATGTCAGGACATCGTGACGGGTCCACGAAGACCGATGCCTTCCAGGGGTGCGGGCTATTCGAAACAGATACAGTGGCCCGTGGAGCACAGGCAAGTGGAGGAACACGGGTGGGTTTAAGTCAGTAAAAGTCTGACACGCCCTTCCGCTCCGTATAGAGCGAGAGAGGTCATTTGATGATTTCGCATCGCAACAAAAAGGACAAAACTATATGAGTGTTTGTACTGATATTTGTCTGTCTGTCTGATATTTGTTTGTTTTTTTCTTTGATTCACGTTCAAACGGCTAGATGGATATCTAAGCTGCATAAATATCGAAGTTTAGAAAAAACCAGCAGTTAGACTGATAAAGCGGACCCCAGAATCCAAAACTGAAAAAAAATATAAAACAGCAAGATGGAATTTCATAAAAGGAGATGTTTTAGAAATGTATGGAGCCTGGGCCAGCACATTGTACACTTAATGCTAGGTATAGTTACGCTATAGTTAACTGTTTTTAATGTTAATTTCCTATATTTTGGTTTAGTTTTTATACAGATTCAATTTAACTTAGTAGTATTTTTGTGAAAATCTTCTATTTTTTTTTTCGGTTTTATATATATATCATACATAGTGGTAGCCCAAAATGAAACATCTCCTTTGGATACTTTATAATCAGAACTAATATAAAGGATAATTTTTTCCCCAATATTCCTGCGTGAAAGAAAGTTATGTGGGTGAAGCCGCGAGGCGTCATCATCATCATCATCAACCTTTTATCGTCCCACTGCTGGGCACAGGTCTCCTCTCATACAGAGGATTATTGAGCGTAAGCACCACGCTTGCTTAATGCGGGTAGGCGATTTTAGACTTAAAAAGTCCAGATTTCCTCAAGATGTTTTCCTTCACCTTTTCGTCATTGGTGTCCAAGATATACTTAGAAAGTACATATAACTTTGAAAAGTTACATTGGTACTTATTTACATGCAGGTCTTTTATTAAGCTTTCTCTTTCAGTCTAAAAGCGGTCATTCCGACAGTTAAGCGATAATTAATGTCATTTATTTTTCATATTTTCCAAAGTTCATTTATTTTACTAACAACAAAGATTAATCCATACTAATATTATAAATGCGAAAGTATCTCTGTCTCTCTCTATGTCTGTCTGTCCGGCTTTCACGCCAAAACTACTGAACCGATTGTAATGAAATTTGGTACACAGATAGTCTAGAGCCTAGGAAAGGACATAGGCTATAAAACATCCCGCTATAACCAATGGGAGCAGAGCAGGAACAAAAAATGTTGCGAAAACGGGAGCAAACGTGGACATGCATATTGCTCCCATTATTTTAACAGGCGCTTATTTTATATCAACTGAGTTCTTTCGATTCGAAGCTTACGCAGGTGAAACCGCGGGGACAGCTAGTCAGTGATATTTTGACAAATTTGTTGGATGATCTTTCGCCATCTTTCGGTGAGTTGAAAAAGTCCCTGTTCGAAAGAAACTTGGTTTTTAGAGGGTTGGCGATTTCAGACTTAAGAGTTCAGGTTTCCTCAAGATTCCGCGAGGCGTAGCTAATATTAAATAAATTCGAAAAAAATCCTTTTCCTTTACAATATTCTAAAAGAGTTGTGGAAATGAACGTTTTTGGATTAACATTAATCCGCACTAAGCCGACAACTTAAGAATTCTCATTTTTTTTTTTTTTACCAACGGTCCTTAATCTTTAACGGGGATTAGAAGAAAACTGTGGTCTGTAAATTTAAATACTTTCTTCCTTTTTGCCATACACTTGAACTAAAGATTGTGTTCATATTTCTTGCAAAACAGCCTTTAATGTTCCCGCTCCTGGGACGGCGGCCTCCTCTCGGTGAGAGGGAGTGGTCCGTAATGTACCACGCGGGCCCAGTGCGGGTTGGTACATGTCACATGGCTCTAAGACATACCGGTTTCCTCGTGATGTTTTCCTTCACCGTTTTTAAAATAGTTGTTCTGAAATAGTTCAAAAAAGCGCCTGATGGTGTTTGAACCTACAAGCTCGAAGCTACAACTTAGAAGTTTAGTTAGTCGACAACAGTAGACATTCAAATCAATAGTCTAGTTTCTTGGAAGCAGCTCAAAATAGATTATACCTTTGTAATCCTACCACACAGAAAGCTTAATCTTCTTTAGGTGAATATTGGCTTTGGATGTCAATTGTGGGAGCCCATTTTGCTTGGTCTATGATCGTTTTCGGATCATGTTATGGTAAACGATCTATTTTTCATCATCCGTTATGATTCTTTTTAGAAATGGATAGTTTTTGTTACGATTCAGCAAAGAGTCGCATATGTTAATGCGTTTGGATGCGAACCCAAACATCCAGTTTTTTTTTTTTTTATATACACAAGCTATTGTAAGTGCAAGTAAACGGTTGATAAGTATTGTTTGATATGGCGAGCTTCTTTGCTATCTGTTCCGTTGTCATATGCCGGTTAGTTTGCTTTGTTGTTTGTTAGTTGGCGCAGCGGTCAACACGCCTGCCAGCGACGTGGAGGCCCCGGGTTCGATCCCCGGCCAAGTCATGATGGAAAACGATCTATTCCTGATTGGCCTGGGTCTTGGATGTTTATCTATATATGTAACTATTATAAATATAGTATCGTTGAGTCGTTACGGGTTATTGGAACCCTCAAAAGTCCAACAATTGGTCTCACTGCAATGCTTTGATATCGCCTTCGGGTTGTGGAGGTCAGACGGCAGTCGCTTCACGGAAAATATCAAAGTTTAGCCAAAATCACCTTTTTTTTTATTTTACTAGCTACCTCCAACTTTATTGGAGCCTTTTTTATAACTATACCCTTTCATACCAGTTCTCGCTATTATTCCTCTCGCACTTTTATTCCGCATACCTAATTATCTTTCTGTCATTCATCGTCTTTTAGTCCAATGGGTGGGACTCCCATTTTATTGCTTCTACTTATTTATTTACTTATTTATTGCTTGGGGAAATAATTATGTACTAAAATATTTATTTATAACTTACTATAGCAGTACAACGCAAAAATCAGCAGTTCTGGACTGGTGGAGGACTGATAAAGCGGACCCTTCGAATGCGACTGGGATTAACGCTGAGATGATGATGATGAAATCAGGATTATTTGCGTCTATTCGCCCTTCACACTACACTACAAATACCTAATTTTTCATGTGGATGTCCTTGTGTAGTTTATAGGACAAACTAAACTAGCCCGGGACGATGCGACCTTCAAAATCTGACTTCTCCCCCGCCGGCCAGAAGCTGGTACGCCCATGGACTGACGTGAAAATTGCAAAAAGACATTGAATTTCAGGCAATGACAGCCTCCGTGGCGTAGCGGTAGCAGACGCGGCCGCTGCGCAAGGTGGCGCGGGTTCGATCCCCGCACAGTGCAAGTATTTGTATGCATGAATATAAATATTTGCACTGGTCTGGTTGTGCCTCGGAAAGCACGTTAAGCCGTTGGTCCCGGTTGCCAAACGAACATCTAGTGGCAGTCGTTACTGGTCGTTGGAGCCCTCAAAAGTCCAACAATTGGTCTAACTGCAATGCTTCGATGTCACCTTCGGGTTGTGGAGGTCGGACGGCAGTCGCTTCACGGAAAATGTCGAAGTTTAGCCATATCAGCAGTTGGACTGGTAAAGCGGACCCCAGACTTCAAAGCTGAAAAAGGCTTCGGATGC
Source organism: Sesamia nonagrioides (assembly GCA_017933935.1). Taxonomy (NCBI): domain Eukaryota; kingdom Metazoa; phylum Arthropoda; class Insecta; order Lepidoptera; family Noctuidae; genus Sesamia; species Sesamia nonagrioides. Next base: position 538,966 of record JADWQK010000856.1, read on the forward strand.
GACTGGGATTAACGCTGGGATGATGATGATGATGATTGAATTTCAGGCAACAACTACTTATTCATCTAAATACCCTTTCGATCAAGTGTCTGCTAACAACTCTTCAGGTTGCTCAAACCCTTTCCTTTGCATTGAAACCGTTGATCTTCATTGAGTAAACTCTCAAAGGGAATATAAAACAAATGTTTAAATTTTAACAGTTTGCCTTCCTTTGATCTCGCCGTTAATTTAGCACAAAAGCGGGAATGTTGTAGAGAGGTTAATACCTCTACAGTTAGTAAATTTAATATTCTGTTTCAATTTGATGAAGCTTGGAAAATTATCGGTTTTGTTGTTCATGATGTAGCGTGTTCGAAGCAGAATGCAGGGTACTCTTGGGGTTTTTTTTCTACTCTCCCCTGGGATGGTAGTTAGAGACTTTATTTTCCTTTTTACATGCTTTTCATTAGCTTCACTTGTATGTTTGCTTGCTTGTGTGTTTGCTTGCTTGTTTGTTTGTTTGTCCGTCTCTAACTCTTTGGACTACGTGTGAGCGGCTTATTACTGGGAAATGTCTCACCGTTTTCAATACGTTCGTTCATTCGTTTTTTTTTTTAAAGAATATCGAACTAAAAAGTTGAAAATAAATGTAGTTTGAAAAACTAAAAAAAAACATGCTTTTAAAAAATATCAAACTAAAAAGTTAAAAATAATTTTAAAAAAACGTCAGGCGCTTAATATAAAATAAAATTATGGCACAAAGCGCCTCACGCTTTTTTAAAAATTATTTTTAACTTTTTAGAGTAATATTTTTTAAAAGCATGTTTTTTTTAGTTTTTTAAACTATATTTATTTCTACTCTCCCCTGGTATGGTAGTCAGAGACTATAATTTCCTTTTTCCTTTACTATCTTTCTGTTATTATAGATATCTTGTACAATATCTATTCCTTACTGCTACTTATACTAGTTTATTATTTGCTATTATTTGATGACTGTTTTATATATTTCACTATATGTCGTGAAGTCTGTATGTCGTGTGTGTTATACTTTGTCTTATTTCTATTTACAACTACTTTCTCTACTTATTTGCAGAATTCTAGGAATTTACCTCTAATATTTATCTTGTACTATTATACCAATAGTTTGTTTATTAATTCGAGTTTCTATTACATTCTACTCTTGGGGTTGCTGTGGGGTTACAGCTCGTCAGGGATGTTCGCGGAGTCGAGGGTTGACGGGTTCGCCGCTTCGTTCTTCTTCCATGACAGCGCGCTTGCGCTCCTCCTCCAATGGAATCCTGGATGTGTTACCAGACCGGTGGTCTCCCCTCTTACGCAGGTGGATAAGAGTTCAGACCCACTTAAGTTGAATCAGTACTAACATTAGGCTAAGCTATACTATCACTAGTATTATATTGATCTTCATCAACCTTTTTTTTTATTGTCCCACCACTGGGCACAGATCTCCTCTCATACAGAGAAGGATTGATCGTAATCACCACGCTTGCGCAATGTGGGTTGGCGATATTAGACTTAAAATCCAGGTTTCCTCAAGATGTTTTCCTTCACCTTTTAATCAGTCATTGGTGTCCAAGATATACTTAGAAAGTACATATAACTTTAGAAAAGTTACATTGGTACTTGCCTGACCTAGAATCGAACCCGCGCACTCATACTTGAGAGGCTGGTGTTTTAACTACTAGGCCACCACGACGTACTTTGTAACACGATACCCCTTATATAATACTGGTGGTCAGACTTTCTGACTTCTGATGACCCGTAACGAGTGTCAAAGATCTCCAAATGACAGCACGGACCAACGGCTTAACGTGCTTTCCGAGGTATTGAGAGGTCTCAGAGTGTAAATATGGTAACCCACCCGCAAACCAGCCGCGGCAAGGGTAGCTTAACCTGTTCGATCGACCGAATCGATCGAATTTAGTCACAAGAATTTATTACAGAATAATGCAATAACGGGTCATTGCATTATTCTGTAATAATATCACACACCTATACCTATATCACAGCTGTACTGGAAGATTGCCCTCAAAGTTCCTGGAATGGAAAGGGCTGGGCATCAATATCAATGGCCTTCGATTTGCCGACGATGTTGTCATTATGGCGAAGTCGCTGGAGAACTTGAGTACCATGCTCAATGAACTCAATGGGGTTTCCCAACAGGTGGGCCTTAAAATGAACATGGACAAAACGAAGGTCATGTCGAATGTCCATGTTGCGCCATCAGTGGTTTATATTGGGAGCTCCATCCTTGAAGCTGTAGATCAGTATATATATCTGGGATAGCTAATCCAGATTGATAGTTCTGGCTTCAAGGACGTGGTGTTTCGATGGATCCAACTCGGCTGGGCAGCGTTCGGGTAGCTCCGTAGTGTCTTCTCGTCCAAAATACCTCTGTGTGTTAGCAGTAATGACATATGGATCAGAAACGTGGTCCTATAGTGAAGGCACTATGGGCCTCATAAGAAAGCTCAAGGTCGCACAGAGAGCTATGGAGAGCGCTATGCTAGGTGTTTCTCTACGTGATCGAATTAGGAATGAGGAGATTCGTAGAAGAACTAAAGTCGCCGACATAGCCCAGCGGATTAGCTCTCTGAAGTGGCAGTGGGCGGGGCACATAGCTCGTAGAGTCGATGGCCGATGGCGCAGAAAGGCTCTTTAATGGCGACCACGTACGGGCAAGTGCAGCGTCGGTCGCCCACCAACTAGGTGATCGGCTGATCTGACTAAAATCACAGGAAGCAGGCCGCGTCTAACTTTTCTTTTTGGAAATCTTTGGGGGGGCCTACGTTCAGCAGTGGACTTCATGTGGCTGAGATGATGATGATACCTATACCTACATTTAGCGCGTGGAACGTGAGAACGCTTCTTGACCAACATGGTAATGCCTGCCCTAAACGCAAGACCGCAATAGTAGCTCGAGAACTTCATCACTATAATGTGTTACAGCGATGGGCTACTCTCAGCAAAACGCATCTTGCCAAAGAATGAGAACTGGTCGAGGTTGGTGGTGGCTGCACTTTCTTTTGGAAAGGTACTGCTACTTCCGAATTCGGACGCTTAGGTGTAAATTTTGCCATCAAAAATGACTTAAAGCGGCTAGAGGAGTACTCGGTGCACATCTCGGACCGTGTTACCATATTGCGCCATCACTTGGATAAGGACAACTTCCTTAATACCATCAGTGTCTATACGCCAACGCTAGACAAGGCTGGCGATATAAAGGACAAGTTTTATGAGGAATTATCCCAAAGCCTGGATAGCATATTAATCATCATCATCATCATCAGTCTCTACTCGTCCACTGCTGGACATAGGCCTCTTCCATGGCACCAACAAGCTCGATCCTGAGCAGTTCTCCGCCAGCCACTACCAGCCACCATTTTGATGTTCTCGCTCCATCTCGCCCAAGGGCGTCCTACACTACGTTTGCCGAGACGCGGTCTCCACTCGAGGACTCGTTTACCCCAACGGTTGTCGGTCCTGCGGCATATGTGACCAGCCCATTGCCACTTCAGCTTGCTAATCCTCTCGGCTGTGTCGGTGACTTTGGTCCTCTGTCGGATCATCTCATTTCTGATGCGGTCTTTTAGCATGTTAATAACTTTTATAACAAGCCACTCTCTGCTTTGATAGACTTGCCTTACAATGCATTTATACCACAAATCAAATCCAAGCTTTGTGCAAAGGCTTATTATTCTGTAAATGACTATTTAAATGATAAGAATAGCTGGTCGCACTCATTAACTCAAGACAATGTTTGTGTTCTTTCTTCGGAATTAGCTTACTGACACGTTATATGAGTTCATATAATTTACTTTTTTACAATGCATAAATATGTGAGCTGTCATGCCCTTTATACCTGAGGCTTTTATTTAGGTAATAAGTTTTACTTATTTACATGTCCATTTTAGTGATATTTTTTTTCTGTCTTGCTTTGCTGGTAATTTGGCATGGCTAGCTGGCATATGGTAAATAATTTCATTGTTGTTGTATTTTCTTGTGTTCATTACTATACATAGTATTGTATAAAGTCATGTGTTTTTCTTAAATGAACAGACTGCTGTGCTGCTGGGGATTTTGTCCCGCCACTTCTTCTTCCCAGCGGAAGCACTAGGAAGTGTCGATGGGTGGGCGTTTTGGGGGACTGCCTCGTGTACAATTGACGTTCAAAAAGTGCTGATTCTCAGCCTAATTTCAATAAATGACTTTTGATTTCCGAATATTTATCCATGAGCACAGCGAGCTAAAAATAACCTTTCAAAATAAAATACAACATTTCAAATTCACAACTCTATAGAAATTCGCTATGAATGTTAATATCCGGTGGCGTGGTAATTCCTTCCGAGCGGCTATGACGTCACGTCCTGTGTTACCTTGTATTACTCAGTACTGATTACTTACTGAGTTCTGGTATTGATTTGTGCCGTCGGGGGTTCATGTTTATGTAAATAGCTTCTTTTTATGTTACTTTTAATAGAAAATAAAAATGGGATTCGCAGAAGAACCAAAATCACCGACATAGGCCTTCGAAACGTTAAAATTAAGTGGCAGTGGGCGGGGCACATTGCTCGTAGAACCGATAGCCGATGGGGCATTAAGGTTATGGAATGGAGAACCGAAAGACGCAGCGTAGGGAGGCCCCCAACAAGGTAGACCGATGACCTGGTTAAGGTCGCGGGAAGCCGATGGATGCGAGCAGCACAAGGCCGGTCGTTGTGAAAAGCCTTGGGGGAGGTCTTTGTCCAGCAGTGGACTTCTATAGGCTAAAGAAGAAGAAACGAAAATATCTACTGTCCAGCGGGGTAATTAAGCAACACATTCACCATCATCATCTCAGCTTTAATTCCAGTCGCATCCGAAGCTTTTTCAGCTTAGGAATCTGGGGTCCGCTTTACGAGTCTGTGATTTTGGCTAAACTTTGATATTTACTGTGAAGCGACTGCCGTCTGACCTCCACAACCCGAAGCAACACACTATCAGTAACAATAGTCTTCATTTTGACAGTTCAACAATATTTATTGCGTTATTTACGCTGCTGAGATTGACAGCCTCCGTGGCGTAGCGGTAGCGGACGCGGCCGCTGCGCAAAGTGTAAGTATTTGTATGCATGAATATGAATATTTGCACTGGTCTGGTCGTGCCTCGGAAAGCACGTTAAGCCGTTGGTCCTGGTTGCCACACGAACATCTAGTGGCAGTCGTTACGGGTTGTTTGAACCCTCAAAAGTCCAACAATTGGTCTAACTGCAAAGCTTCGATGTCGCCTTCGGGTTGTGGAGGTCAGACGGCAGTCTCTTCACGGAAAATGTCGAAGTTTAGCCATATCAGCAGTTGGACTGGTAAAGCGGACCCCAGACTCCAAAGCTGAAAAAGCTTCGGATGCGACTGGGATTAACGCTGAGATGATGATGATGATGATTGTTGAACGTTGTATATTATTTCTGTTGTAGGTATAGATCTCTTTTTCTTCCCTTATATGCAATCAAATTTGACAAAACAGGTATCAAAATGCAGAGAATTTAACGGAGATTCTGCCTAGGTAGTTTACATTCATGAATATCATTAATTTGTCCGGAAAGTTCCATTATAAAAACGCCCGCTCTGAGTTCGCTCGTTTACATTAAGTCGTTACATTTCCGCCATCTTGTATTGCTGACAATTACAAGCATACAAACAATTTTTCATACTTTCTAATAAAGTTATTGACGGGTGTTTTTTACAGACGACAGCTCGCCAAGCTACTACAATCTGTCTTATTTACAGACCACAGCTCGCCAAGCTACTACAATCTGTCTTATTTACAGACGACAGCTCGCCAAGCTACTACAATCTGTCTTATTTACAGACGACAGCTCGCCAAGCTACTACAATCTGTCTTATTTCTTTAATAGATTTTCAACTTTATTGCTAACTAGCGGCCCGCCCCGGGTTCACACGAGTGCAATGCTGATACTAAATAGACTACAGAAAAACTGTGAACGTTGTATAAAAAACCGCCGCGAACGCCGCGCCGTGTACCCCACACGCAAACGCGACGCCCCGCAATTTTTAAATCTGTAATATCTTCGAAAATATTCATATAAATCATATGCTGTAAAGGACGACATAGATCTATAATCAATTAACAATGTATTTAAGGTTTTAGTTGGATAAATTAGTTAAAATCGCTTCGAAAATTAGTCAATATTTGTCGTAAAAAGTCATCATTCTCCTGCCCTTATCCCAATTTATTTGGGGTCGGCGCAACATGTCTTTTTCTTCCATACATCCCTATCAGAAGCCATCTCGGCACTCACCCCCTTCTTAGCCATATCATCCTTCACACATTCCATCCATCGTTTCTTTGGTCTTCCCCTATTTGTCGTAAAAAGTAAATTACAAAAATGTTATTGTAGAATATCCATAAGAGATACACATAGCCAGTGTCCCAACAGGCATATTATGCTTATTCTGGTTTCCCTTCTTCCAGTGAACTCAAAACCCCTGACTTTCGACGAGGTCTACAACCAAAGCTCACCCACAAACTGCACGGTCTACTGCGGCGGTCTGACTACTGGCCTGACCGAGGAGCTGATGCAGAAGACCTTCCAGCCATTCGGAACCATCCAGGAGATCCGCGTCTTCAAAGATAAGGGTTATGCTTTCATTAGGTAAGTCAGAGAAGTGAACTGATAAGTTATGCTCATTTTCAGGCACAAAACTGCATTCGATACAAGCTCGTTCAATTGAATTTCACTATTATCTATTTCGCTCTCGGTGGTAGGCTATAACATCGGCTGCCGGCAGAAGTTACCACCCACGAGGCAAAGTGTTACCGCCAAGCGATTCATCGTGTTTCGGCATGATGTCTGGTGAAGCTGTACGGACGCGGAAACCAAAGATGCTGCACCAGAGGGAGATTGATATCAATCCCTCCACGACCAAACTCCTGACACAACAACATTTGGCGCATCGTACACGGCACACATCACAACACAACTGCTCAGACCCGTCCTCCGTACGGCTTCACCATGCCGGATGCACAACGAATCGCTTGGCGGCAAGATTTTGTCTGGTGGGTGGGTGGGTAACTTCTGCCATCGACAAAACTCTCTTTTGGGTGTTAGAATCTGAGCTCACTGTAGCTTGTAAGACATTACGGGGACGTATAGACTCCCAAAGCTCCTTTATCTTTTCTGTCGACTATTTGTGCCTGCCATTGGTCACCGTCAGAACCGCCGGCACAATATGTATGCGCAACTCCCAGCATAAACTGTCGCAGAATCTCCGGTTTGCCGTACTCTGAATGCACTTCTGACGGTAAACCCTGAATGTATTTGCGGATGAATGGAATAGGTTATGCGTATATCTCTGGTATGTGTACCTCGGGCAAACGTTGCAATTAGGGAAAAACAACTTCGAGAAGGAGGCAAATAGAAGGATCCAGCTGGGATGGGCAGCGTTTGGTAAACTTCGTCGGGTATTTTCGTCGCCCATACCCCAATGTTTGAAGACAAAAATCTTTAACCAGTGCGTCCTACCCGTCATGACTTACGGAGCCAAGACACTAACGGTCAGACTAGTCCATAAGTTTAAAGTCACTCAGCGAGCTATGGAGCGGGCTATGTTGGGCGTCTCTCTGAAGGACCGCATCAGAAATGAGGTGATCTGACAGAGGACCAGAGTCACCGACATAGCTGAGAGGATTAGCAAGCTGAAGTGGCAATGGGCTGGTCACATATGCCGCAGGACCGACAACCGTTGGGGTAAACGACTCCTCGAGTGGAGACCGCGTCTCGGCAAACGTAGCGTGGAACGCCCTTGGGCGAGATGGAGCGACGACATCAAAAAGGTGGCTGGTAGTGGCTGGCGGAGAACTGCTCAAGATCGAGCTTGTTGGCGTGTCATGAAGGAGGCCTATGTCCAGCAGTGGACGAGTAGGGGCTGATGATGATGATGATATGTCTGGTGTTCTGTGAAAGAAAGTATGAGAGTGAGGGGTTCCCTGTTAGTGTTAAGTTATATTTTTGTCTCCATTGGTGCTGTACCATTTTAAAGAAGCATAAATAAATAGGTAAATGGAATGACTTGCCAGTGTCCGTGAGGCGTGCTCAAACTCTATCCACTTTTAAAACCATGATATAAAAAAGCACTTCCTCTGATGGGCGTACCCAGCTTCAAGTCAGGTCTTCTTCCAAGTCAGGCCTAGGTGGGGGCAAGTCAGTGTCAGTCCTGGGGGGGAGGGGGGTTTTAATTTTTGTGCGCTATAGTCGGACACGGTTTTTTAACAATTACCCCGTACATTTTATCAGTGCCTACTGCGTAGTTTATTTAAAAGTTAGAGATAAGTCCTCCTTTATACTTTGTTTTAGTAATTAGGGGAGTTCATACATGTTCTGCGAGATTTCCAGGAGGGCACCACCCCCCCCTGCCCCCACCTGGGTTCGCCTATGCTTCCTCTCTCTTTAAACATGTCATTATATTTTATTTGCTCTTGTATGATGTTTATTAATTAGATGTATATATTTATAGGACTAGTAATCATAGTAGTGTATCAACACTTAACGTACTTATTTATTATATAATCTACGTAAATAATACACTGTAGACTACCTACATTATTTCTCTCTCCTTCCCCTTAGTATTCCATCCAAAGGTTGTCTGTAAACGATCGCTCGTAACGATAAGACCGCCCATTGTGACACCCTTTGTAAAATCTTTTTGTTTAGGTTTCTGTAATCTGTGTACATAATAAATACTATTCTATTCTATTCTAAATGAATTCTTTTTCTCCATTCACAGATTCTCCACAAAGGAGAGCGCGACACATGCTATTGTAGCTGTCCACAACACTGATGTCAACGGCCAGCCCGTCAAGTGCTCCTGGGGGAAGGAGTCCGGGGATCCTAACAACGCTCAGGCGCAGGGCCAGGTACGATTTACTTTATATTGTTACGAATGCACCTTATGTCAATGGCATAAGGTTTAATATTGCGTTGATTCAGTAATATGTAACTTTTAAGCCCAATATCTTGAGACTAGGGTTGTAACGGAGGCCTTGTTAGCGGAGGCGGAGGCGGATGCGGAGGCGACGAGTCTCACCTCCGCGGATGCGGAGGTTAACGGAGGCGCAGGTGGAGGTGAAAGAAGATATAGAAAAAATTGAAATTTATGGTTAATTAAAACAGTTTTTTTTTATTTTAAATACGTACATTAACACTGGGTCACTTAGTAAAAATATATTACCTTCTAGTAATGAAAAATTAAGGAGAAACCAATTGTATTTGCCGCATTCCCGTCTCGTACTAGTTCATTCTTGACCATTTCGCGCACATACGCGGCCGGACGGTTGTCGAGCGTCGCAGCTTGCGCGTTATTTATTTTATAAATACGTAAATTAACCTCCGTTATAACTCCGCCAAAATTGTGCGGAAGCGGAGGCGGAAGCAAAGATACAATTTCTTGCGGAACTTCCGCAGTAAAGGAAGCGGTGTTGAAGCTCCATTACAACCCTACTTGAGACCTAGGCATTGTAGAGGTACGATCTAAAAACGTATTGCTAGACCTAAGGTGACCTATCTAACGATATAGGTTTAGTCAAAATTGACAACGAAAGGTCGACTTCCAAATTACTAGAACTCTGTCTCCAATGAGGTACCTGCAACAATCAAATGACCTCTCCCGCTCTGGGCGGAGAGGAAGGGCATGTCAGTCATTTACTGACCAAAACACGGGTTTCTTCACTTGCCTGTGCGCCAGGGCCACTGTTTAATTTTTAACCAACCCTAACTCAGGAGGCATCGGTCTTCGTGGACCCCGTCACGATATGCTGACATCTCTTTGAGGCGCGCGTGAAACACAATGCGTCGTCGACCCAGGCCTGGTTCTTACCGGGTGGCCTGCTGCCCGCTGCTCATCGCCCGCAAGCTCGCGGCTACGGTGGCCGGGAGTTGGATGTTGTGTCCCGACCGGGGCGTCTCCTGCGGCGGCTTGAAGCGTGAGGGCGCTGGGATTCCCGCTCCCTCACGCGCTCTGTCTCCTCCTTTGCCAGCATCACTGCTCCGCAAAAGGAGGTGACGGCTTGCCATGCGCTGACGCTCCGCACCATGGCCTGCACCAGGGCCAGATGCGAGAGATCGCCGCGAATCGCCGCCACGAGGACACGGCGGTGCTCTACACAAGCTGGGCAGACCTCCCGAGTCCTCCAGGCGATCCCAGTGCCACCCTGGCGTTTCCTCCCGCCTTATACGGAACATGAGCCTCTCGAAACAGCCGTGTCCGGTGAGGACCTGCGTAAGGCAGTGGTGCCTCTCTAGCCACTCCTCAAAGAGATTTACCGCCGCTATTGTGGCGTGCCCGAAAGACTTTGAGCCATGTTTCAGTAAAATGTGAATAAGGTAGATGTACCTGTGAAATCATGAAGAACAGGGAGTAAAGTTCACTCATCTTCCATAAAAAAGGGAGGATCCTCCGACCGGGTGTTATGTCTGGCGGGCACTTGTCCGATGCTTAAAATTAGGAAGTTGTATCGTTGTTAGTTGCACAGTAAACTCTGATTGCGAGATGTAGAATTCGTACGACGTCAGTGTGACGTGGTGTTCCATGTGGCGTTTGTAGGTACCGCTACATACCGATATATTACTAGGTGTGCAATATGTGGATAGACAGTAAGTACAAATTAGGAGTTTTTGGCGGAAAGCCAAGATGAGTGCCACGCTCGTTTTTCATTGGACTTTTAAATTATTTATAGTGTCGTTTACTAAAAAAAACGTGTGATTTATGTAGTAAAAAGTGCATTCAGTGAATAATTCATAAAGAACAGTGAAATATTGTAGCATAGTGGCCACATCATGGCTTTGTACCAAATCTTCATCTGTGTTCGGTACGCGCGGCCGTCTTTTTCGACATGAATAATTATAATTCATTACGTGACATTGGCTAAATGCACAAACCGTGCGAAGCCATAAGAGAAAGAAAGTACAAATTAATGAGTCTTCTCTTAATAGACAAAGGAAGATCAACCTTCATTTGATCTTTCATTAGCAAATTCTTTTTTGATGTACAAATAAAGAAAAGAAATCTCAATGTAGTAATGTTTTAATTAATTATAATTATCAGTACTAAATAGAATTAAAAAGAAACAGCTAAGTACGTCGTTAATACGTAATGAAATAATCACAGACAGAATTAATTATTGTATGTTATGATTACTAATTCACTTTCCTAATTTTAGGAATATTAAAATCCCGTCCGTAGCTCTAATTTACATTAAAAAAAATTATATTTGTATGTATAGTCTATGGTGGCTGAGACATTGACATGCAAAGCCATAGACTTTTTACATACCACGAGTTAAAAATCGAAGTTTTGACGGGAAAGCTGAGTACCACGCGCATTTTTCATTGGACTTTTAAAATTATTTATAGTGTCGTTTATTAAATAAAAGCGCGTAATTTATGTAGTTAAAAGTACATTCAGTAAATAATTCATAAAAACCTTGAAATATCGCAGCATTGTGGCCACATCATGACTTTGCCTCAAACCTCCCTCATACACGGTTCACGCGGCCATCTTTTTCAACTGTCATTGGCGATATCCGCCATCATAGTGAAATAAAATTTTCAAAATATTTCTATAATTTGATCCACGGTTTATTGGCAAAATTATGGTATCTATTCCACAGAGACCATTGGTCAAGACTTGAGGTTGAATCTCACCTTGAAAAAAGAAGAAGGAGAGTTAAAAATCTTCATAGTTTATATCTGTAATTTATATGGTGTACATAATAAAGAGTATTCTGTTTTATCTCTACCTTAACTTTTTACACTTATTGTTTTTGCAATAAAGTTTAAAAGTGGTATTGCACTTTTGATCCTCACTGTACATAAATATTATTCTTTACTAATTTCCCACTTTCTTTTCCAGATCCCAACAGCCTACAGTCCTTTTGGAGCGACTTACACCGGCGGGGTACCCCCCACCTCTTACTGGTATAACACCTACCCTCAACAACTTGGGGGCTTCCTCCAAGGGGTGCAAGGGGTTCAAGGATACACCTATGCAGGACAGGCTTTCGCTGGATACCAGCAGCAGTATATGGGGTGAGTAAATGATTATAAACGAATTAATTTTAAATTAATTAATGTATTTAATTTTAGTATTGGCGCCAATACTCTTGTTCATAAATTATTTTTTTTTATGTATAGTAAGTATATTAGATCTTTCCATTTCATTAAGAAAAGGACAGAAGATGGATGTTAGTGTAGTCCTGTCAAATTAAGGTACTCTCTATGCATTGAGGTGATCCGACAGAGGACCAAAGTCACCGACATAGCTGAGAGGATTGGCAAGCTGAAATGGCAATCCGGGCTGGTCACATAATGCCGCAGGGCCGACAAGCGTTGGGATAAACGAGTCCTCGAGTGGAGACCGCGTCTCGGCAAACGTAGCGTAGGACGCCCTTGGGCTAGATGGAGCGACGACATCAAAAAAGTGGCTGGTACTGGCTGGCGGAGAACTGCTCAGGATCGAGCTTGTTGGCGTGCCATGAAAAGGCCTATGTCCAGCAGTGGACGAGTAGAGGCTGATGATAATGATGATGATGCGATAGGCATTTTAAACATGGCGACTAAACATACGTCAATTTACGTCAGCCGCGGACTAATTTGACAGGACTACAGGAAAATTCATCGTTTCTCCTTTACTTAATGAAATGGAAAGGAAGAAATCTCTTCTCTGTAAAGTCGGGTCACTGACGATAGTTGAACGTGACAACGTCATAAGAAAACACTAATGGAATGGTTGCATTCGCCGCAATTATCGTTGCTATAAACAATTGACACCACATTCGCTTTTCACTGCACTTCATACGAGACGAAAACATGTAAATGTATTATTGTAGTAGGAGAGAGACAGATGTCGAACGCTGCTGAACGCGGAGGCCGATTGTGCCTCTTTATCGCTCGTTCCGCGCTCTCGCTTGCACTTCAAGCCTTTAATGAAACGGGATAACGCCGCATGAGTCATGTTTTTTCATGCGTGCAGCCGGCTCCGTCGAATTATAAGATGTGGTCACGTCAAAAGAAACATTGAACACAAATTTAGTTTAATTTGTGAACAAAAGAATCAGCGTCATTGCTAGCCACAGTTTTAGCGAAATTTTTTTTAACAAACTGTCAACATTGTTTGAGTTTTCATCTTTGAGTACGAGGCTTTTGACTATATCGTATTTTATGTTTTTTAGTTATTATTCTTATTATTAATTTGGCATTTCTGTGCGTTATTATTTATTTGGCAATTTGGCAGGTTTATCCGGCATGTCCGAGAGGCAAAAACTTTGAAGACATGTGACATGTACCAACCCGCACTAGGCCCGCGTGGTAGATTATGACCCACTCCCTTACACCGAGAGGAGACCCGTGTCCCAGCAATGGGAACATTATACGCTGAATATGGTATATGCCATTATATGGTGTATATCCATATCCTCTGGTGGGTGTCGTAAGAGGCGATTAAGGGAACTCACCAGAGAAGCGGGCAGCAGCGCTTCTCCTGTGGAATATCAAACTAATGTGATCCCTAACCCGCCTGCCAAGCGTGGGGATTATGGCAAACTCCCCCCAATGTAATGAAAACCTTGGGGGCGGCCTTTGTCCAGGAGTGGGCCTGCAGATATGGTGCGGAATAAACAAATTTTTCTTCCTTCTTTCTTTATTACCTTTTTTTTAGTAGTAAGGACTACAATCAGTGGGCCAACACGACTGCGTGCTCCAGCATGGGTGGGGTGCAGCTGCCTTGGGCGCTGGGTGCTGGCGTGGGCGGGGTTGGAGGTGTGGGTGGGGTTGCCGCCATGTCCCAGCCGCCCCAGGTGCTACACTATCCGGTACAGCATTTCCAGGTGCAGCCGGTAAGTGTACCTAATTTAAAATACGGTTTTTAGATATAAGGTAAGAGTTTTTGAAAATACACATGTCAATAATGACTAGGGATATTTCATGTTTACCTTGTTTTACAAAATTCTGTAAACACTTTGTTAAAACAAAAAAAAACAAACAAATCAAATGTTCCAGTCCCTCGATGTACGCGGTATAAAAGACGAGGTGAAACGCTTCGTCCTGATCGTAATGGTCGTCCAATGATGGAATGGAGATGGGGGAATTAAGTCATGCAATTCCTTCGCACACTCTCCAAAATGCATCCTATAGAACACCGACAGGCTGGCTACTCTTCGCTTGTGCTCCAGAATAAAGAAAGTGTGTGATCGCGTTTTAATTTTTCAAAACTTCACTGTTATATTGTAACATGAACTAACTTTTACACCAAAATTCGAATAATGCTATATTCTTTTGTTTTTTATTTTTTTTTTTTAATTTTGGAAGAGGTGCTGGAGAAAAAATTTTATTTTATATACAAACTTTTTTTACGCTCTACATAGTTTTTACATCTCTCATATACGGTAAGTTGGTCCTTATTACCGGCAAATGGGGCTTGTAGGTGACCAATTAGCACTCTAGGGTAATAAATATAGGTACAAAAGCCCTAGGACTGTATGTAATTAAAAATAACTATTCACTCTTTCAAAAAGTTTGCATACATCTAACCATCATACAGGCAATAGACTTCATGCATTCAGCCCAATGACAATAGAGGTCGCTTAGCTATTTAGCCTTGTGTTAATATGAGTATAATAGTCATCAATTTTAAATATCGAACGGCGAAGCTCAATTTAGTTCTTGAAAAAATAATTTTAAAAAAAGGATGGTAAAAGGTGAGAATAGAACACTTTTACTTTATAATGTTTTATTCTTGTAATGCCGGTTTTTTTCTACTTAATCACAATCGAGATGTAAAGCAGAGTAGTTAGCTCGGGTGTAAGCATCAATAGGGTGTTTGACTAAAAAAAAACTAATTAGTCCGTCAGTCAGATTTCTAAAAAATACTAGACACGTATTTTTTCTTTTTTCATATAAACAAAAAATGAAGACGACACAGCGCGTTGAAAACTCGTGTGGATATTATTTTATAGTGAATATTTTTTTTTTTGTGAAAGTTTTATAGTGAATATTTTTTTAGTGAAAGTTTTATAGTGAATATTTTTTTTTTTTTTACCTAGGAAACATCCCTATTGGACCCTCGAACTAAATATCTCGGGCTGCAATTGATGCCTTACAGCCCTTGGCATTACTCAATTCTATTCTCTTCTACTAATCTACTACATATTAAGTTATGAAGTATTTCATGCAATATCCCTAGATATTGTTGATGTGTGTAATATGTTAGGGTTTTAGGAAATGTCATCACCATCTGCCTCATCAGCCTTTTCCCAACTAAAATGGAGTCCACTTCCAGTGTAACTGGATTCAGCTGAATAATGGAGCGGTTACCTATCTGACCTCCACTACCCAATTGCTGGGTAATACAATACCCCTTGGTAAGACTGGTGGCTGACTTTCTGACTTCTGATGATCTACAAATGACAGCCGGAACCAACGGATTAACGTGCTTGCCGAGGCACTTTAAGCCGTTGGTTTTTAGAAATAAATATACACAATCAACATATTGAGGAAACCTGGGAACTTTAAGAGGGGACCCTAGTGCCGAGGAATTTGGAAAATAGGTATTTGAAGAAACTATTGCCGTCGCGCTGCTTCCAACCTCTCCCGGTAAAGTGCGAAAAGGACAGTTGCAGCTCAGGCTGATTTTACCTACAAAAACGTTGACCAAAAGACGTTTCGTATTTTGCTGTTTTCTTTTTCAAAACACGACAGATCTCAATCATTTTTATATCAAAATATAGAGAAAAAGTATACCTATACTTATATTATTTTCTTTTTTGTAAATTTGTGAACTTGTCAGGTTTGTCTAATAGTCATCTGAACATCGCGGTAAAAATAGGTTATTTTTCGCGACTTTGAAGTAGGTATCATATTTCTTTTATTAAATAAGTTTCGGAAAAAATCAAATGATAGGGGCACCGTGTATAATCACGGTGTAAAATTGTAGAAATAATTGCTCTAAAAGTATTATCCACGAAGAAAACCGCGGAATACGTTTGTATAGAGTAAGCACCACTTGAGTTCCCTCTTAAGTCTGAAATCGCCAACCCGCATTGAGCAAGCTTGGTGATTACGTTCCTTTTCTGAATGAGAGGAGACCTGTACCCAGCAGTGGGACGGTAAAAAGGTTGATGATGACACACTCATGATATATTAAGAACGTGACACATTTTTGTATTTAATTTTAAAAAGGCTACTGAATGTAAACTGAATGTTTTTTTCTAGATCGGTGAAGACGAATGGCTTGCCCCAAGCCTCTTGGTGTGAGGACAAAGACATCGACCGCCTGTTTCCTGTTGTTGCTCGCATAAAGACTGGATTTAACCTATTAACCTTGGTTTATAAATGTACCGAGTCTCTTTTGTCGAGTCTTTTCTGTCGAGTCTTTTTGTCGAGTCTCTTTTGTCGAGTCTTTTTTGTCGAGTCTTTTTTGTAAAGTCTTATTTTATAAGGCTTTTAAATTTAAGTTTAAGAAGCGATTAATTCGAGTCCTTTTTTTCGTTTGAGGCCTTCTTGTAAAGGCTCCAAATAATTTGAAATGTTGTTCTTAAATGCTGTAACTTATGGTTTGATTTGCTTTTCAAATTCTGTAAAGTTTTAAATGTTTCTATAAAAATGTTTTATTTTAAAAGTCTTATTATTGTAAGGAGGCTCTGATAATATTTATTTGAATGAAGACGGTTTTATTTTTAAGGATTATCAAGCTTATTTATACTAGTTAAGTTTATTAATACTCTTAAAATACGTTTTGATTTATTATATAAAAAAATTTTTAAAACATTTTGAAAAAAGCCTGTTTTTGTTTGTTCCATTGTTATTTAAATACAAATGATTTTGTTAAAACATCTTAGAGTTGACATGAAAAATATGTGATTTTTTTGTTAATTGTAAAATAATGTATAAAAAGCGTTTTGGAATTACAAAGTGTTTCTCAAAGAAATATAACTGTTGTTGCCAGAATTTAGTCATATTTTTAGTCAAAAGTCAAAGATTTTTGTTATATTTAGTTAAAGCTAAACTAAAAAAAAAATGTTGTTTGTTACTAAAAAAAAATATGACGAATAAGTTAAACATTTTGTTATTCTTTTAAAAAAGACATTTTACTGTCTTATAATAAATTATAAGGTATATTTTTAAGAAGTCTTGAACTCATAATCATGACGTTATGTATTTCTCTTTTTTATTTTTAAATATAAACAAATGATTCTCAATCTAATCTAGTCAATTAATGACTTTTTAGTTAAGCTATTTTTAATTTAAGCTAAAAACTTTTTGATTTTAGCTTAAATTATTTATTTTTTTTTAATTTCTCTGATTTGGAAAACAAGAAATTATACAACAGGAATGCGTTTGCGCGGTAAAACGGCTAAGAGCATCACCCTAAAAATGGGATAAAGATATGAAAAAAAAAAACTTAAAAAAATGTGAGTCAAAAATATCGAAAGATTACACGTATTGCTTCTTATGAGTGCAAGGTAAAAGCGTATAAAACATACTTTTAGAAAATATATAGAAGTTAAACATAAGATTATAATATAAGTTAGTAGGTAAGGAAGAATCACCACGCGGGCCAAATCGGGGTTGCGAATAAATGAAAAAAAAAAACTTTTTTTTATGGTCGCACCATCTGTCAGCACAAGTTGTAAAAAAAAATTACGAAAAAAAAATATTAATTAAAATATTAGATTTTTGGAGATATGTTTAGTAGTAAAAATAGATTGGAACATCCGAGTGAGAAAAAAACTTTATAAAAAAAACTTTTATATGATATGCCGAATGCTAGAAAAGGTAGACTGTGGGTAGGTAAAGACATTTTTGAGATGGGCTGGGAAAGAAGTCGACTTTATGACTTTTCCGATTTGAAGTCGGGAACCATTTTAACGGTGGGGGATTTAGGAAGTCGATCGCGAAGTAAGCTTATTAAAGTCGAAAATATCGACACTTATCAACGAGTAGAGCTTGATGTGAGTTGTATGTCGGTTTCTTGACTTCAACTCCGATATTGAGTAAATGTCGAGGTTCGAGAAGTCGTTCAATACGACTTCAAAACGTCTTTAGACGAGGTTAAAAGTCGGCAATTTACTTACATTTAAAGACATCGAGAAATCTATTCTTTCTCTTATGCGCACACTTTCAGAGTTTCGATTAGCTTAGTGATGGAAGTTTACAAGTCGGAATAACGACTTTTGAATGATTTTAAGTCGACTTTCAAAGTCGCCCATCTCTAATTTAAGTCACGATTTTTTTTTTCTGGGAAGCCATTGCCAAATTCAGAAATCCGTAAAATTAAAAAATACTGTTATAAAATGGTTGTGTCTAGTTAACAGATACACTACTGATCCGAGAAAAATTGTAGAGAAAAAAAATTAGATTTATTTATTAATATTAACATATAAGTGAAAAGAAAAAAATATTTATTGCCTAGAAAATAAGTATAATACCCGTTTACTGTAGCTAGAGGAAATTATAACAAAAAAAAAAGTTCTTTTCTCTAAAAAAAAAAAGATTTGGACGGCGCTGTCAAAGCGCGATTTCGGCTACTTCTATTTTTATTTTACGATTGTTTTTCTGTTTTATTTTCTCAAGAGAGTTTTTTCTCTATTTCCTTTTCATATTTCCCTCGTCGGTGGCTAGTGTTTGATAAAAAAAAATACTAAAACGCTGTAGTTGAAACGTCTTTTTTGAAACTTTTTAGTCGGCGGTACGCTAGTACTGCCCGACGTATCTTTGTATAAAGAATCGTATTTTATACATTAATTATTAAATTAAAAACTATATTATATTCGTTTGGATGTTTTTTGATACTTTTCGCTTAGTTGGTAAGGCGAGAGTTGAAATTTTTACGGTTCTCCTTGCATCAATTAAACAATAAGCTCAGGGCCTTAAATTGTCCTAGATCAGCTCACGAAGGCAATAAGCGGCCCCGTACATTAAGGGTACGGATCCACCGAACAATATTTAAGAGTTCTAACGGCCGTAGTAATACACATATTGTGAAAATTCCAACCTTATAGTAGACAGATGGATATAATTAGTAATATTCCATTAGCACCTTTTGGGTAGATACGGACGTCTAAAACCACTATTCATGCTACTTATTTCCTGATCTTAATAGTGAATAGAACCAGTGGTTTGGATGAGAAAGTGATAAATTAGCTTATGTCAAAAACAACTGCCTTATTCATCTGGTGGTCGCTACAGCTGAATAGGAGTCCTGGATCGAGGAACCCTGGAGTTACATAATAACAGCCCGGAATCTGAATATGTGCCCAGTTCAGGGCACTAAAAGAGAACTGGCTAAATTTGGGTGTGTATACTAGTATTGATGCATGCTATTCGTGACGGATGGATGGATGGATAGGAGGGCTTAGAATGGGGTTTTGTGACACCTTTTGGGGACGCAACCCTAAAAATAAAGTATATAATGTAACTAAAAGAAGAAGTAGCAAAAAACCTCCAAACTTTAGTTTTGAGTGTTAGATTTTAATTTGGAAATTTAGCTGTTTTTTTGTTTCTTGATTTTCATCTTCAGCGTAGAAAAATTTGGGCAAACATATCGCTAGATTCTTATAAATAAGATAATATATAATATATTATACTATATACTAAAACTATTCTACATATTATATAGTTTATTTCAAGACTTGAAGAATTTTCACACTTAATCTCGAACAACTGTACTGTTTTGTTAACTTAAATGTTTGTCATATACGATATATTTATTTTGTGCTCTTCAGGAACTTTCCTTCTACAAAAACTCTGAGCAACGCTCGTCATATTTTCTAAAGCCGCGAATACACATGCCACAAGAGCAAGCGAGAAACTTGCAAGCACTTGTGCAAGGTGTCCGTGTGTGATGTGCTTTATTTTTTGAAGCCTTAGCTTCTCAAAAGGCATTGTATTGTCCTTAGGTATACATAAGTATGTATAACTCAACACCAATATATAAAAAGTCCCTTAAAATAAGACCTTTTTTATAGTACATAAGGTATAAAGTTAAATACTATCTTGACTTGGTACTTACTTTTCAAAGTATACTAAGGGGTATATATATCCAAAAATGTTAGTATATAAATTTTGATTTAAGAAATTAGTTGTAAAAGCCATAATGAATTCTTTTGAGGCAGTGAGCGATGGTTTTCACCAGTAGTTGTGTCTTGAGACAAGACTGCACTTGCCAGATACTTGCAGAAAAATATGTAAATGACTTGTGCAACAAGTACAATGGGAAATATTCAACAGATTCTCCAAAATCTTATTGAACTTCTAATAAGAGATCCATTTCCAAACAAAGTCTTGCCGCCAAGCGATTCGTCGTGTTCCGGCATGATGTCTGGTGAAGCCGTACGGAGGACGGGTCTGAGCAGTTGTGTTGCGATGTATACCGGGTACGATGTGCCTAATGTTGTTGGGTCGGGAGTTTGGTCGTGGAGGGTCTCCAGATCATCCCCTGGCGCAGCATCGTTGGTCGTGTTGTTGGGTTAAACATTGCATCACCTCGCTCAACTGCCGTCTTCCTTCCTATTCACCCAGTTTCTTTGAGTGAATAGGCTTAATAAGCTAGTGCGTTTTACCATCAACGATTGCATCACTGCTTACCATCAGGCGGGATTGCAGTCAAGCACTAGTTTATAACAAATAAAAAAAAAAAAAAAAATTAAATAACTAAACCTCTTTTTATATTCCTGGCTATTATACACAGATGGTCGTAATAACTTATCTAGGTAACATCTACTAAACGAGTTGATTGGTTATCTAATCAAGCGTGAGCCAAATTGGCCGACGACGTTATTTATCCATTTTGGTTCTCAAAAAGAAGCTTACGCATTAAACTACATAGTGTGTTCATAAAAACTTTTAGGAGCGCAAAATGGTTATGAATAGAGGTTAGATTAAATACATGGATTACCACAACCTGCATGCAAGCAACTTGCATAATTTTGTGCAAGTTATGGGTTTGTATGATCCTTGCTTTATTTAAATCCATTTCAATGAAATTTAGATAGAAAGTATTTAGTAGTAACATGTACATATATTTTATGATTATCAAGCTAGTTTAACAGTCAACCAGCATGCAAAATAGATGCTTTGAGCTTCAGTCGGTTGGTTCGGTTGGAGTTGAATAGTTGGTTGGTGTATTGAGATTCAGATTCTTTCTACACGAATCGAATTCTTTTTCTCCTGAAATAGATTGAGGTGTATAGAGCAGCCTGGAAATCGATTTGTTAGCAGATCTAATTGATCAGTACACCAACATTACTGGTGGATAATACACCTACCTTTTCATTTGGTCAAAATAGCAGTTTAATGTTCATTCCTGGATTTCTGAAAATGTATGAGACAAGATGCTTCGACACGAGTATATACTGTCATGCATGTTCTGACAGGAAAGCTGATAAATATATTAGTTTAAAGATATGCAAGAATATTCATATATTGCGTATTATATACCCAGTTAGATTACGGTAGAAAGGACAGTAGTTCAGACACAAAAATGTATTTAGATTTTAGATAAGTGTGAAAAATCTTTGGGGAGGAGAGTTGTTGCGTCAATTTGGGCATTCAGTCAATCAAGAAAAGGGCGGAGGCGTGTTATGGGTATAGAAAAACGGATTTTTAAAGAAGTTTTCTTCTCACTTCTAACTTAATAGAAGAGTTTCAATTAAACATCACCATTCTCGGACATGAATCTATTCATAATAATGTATTATAAAATCATATATGTATAATATGTCACAGGATTTCCTAGATGAAAATAAATAAGTGATGATGTAAAAATAATATAAAAGATTAAAATATTAAACATTATTACAACGCATGACGTGTCCGAGTCTTGCGTTCCAAAGGCACGTGGAGTAGCGACGTCTTTACCAGAGTTCAAACTCCCTAGGTCAGAAATTAAAAATATTTAATATTTTTTAAATTGTTTAAGTATCGTTTTTTATAATGTTTAGTGGACTGATGGCCATTGTGAGAAAATTAAAATTTGTTATTTCACAAATTTTTATTATCTATACGTCTGCCTCAAATGGTCATAACCGTTTGTGCTGAGCTTGTAGTCTTGGATGCAACAAAGAGATATTGCAAGTTCTATTCAGAACTTCTTTAGCAACTAGAAATCTGTATTTTCACCATTATATCATGAGATTTACAGATATCTGTCACAATATGACCAAACGTGTACGCATTACTCAACTTTTTTTAGGGTGGGATATCATCAAATGACCTCTCCAGCTCTGGGTAAAGCCGAAGGGCGTGTCAGTCTTTAAGTCACTAAAACCCACGCATATTCCTTTATTTGCCTATGCGATGATCAAACAACCCCCGTCCCTGGCTGGCATCGGTCCAAGTGACCTCATCACAATATACTGACAGCTTTTTGAGCCGTGCGTGGAACCTGTCCAGGCATGGTCTTTACCAGCATTGGATACCCAACTTAAATAGACACAGGGCGTTTGTACCTATCCGTTTTTCTATACCCTCCACACGTCACCGGAGGTTCGACCTCTGATATCACAAATGTAATGTTAGCTAGTCAAATTTAGGATATAGGTAACATATATGCTAGAAAAATCGTATATGCCTAAGTGCTTCTAGACTTATTTATCCAATATTAAAAAAAAATTGCCGACCGAGACTCGGTTGCTGCCTTCAGACCTACTTCCTTCAAGTGTATAATCAAGTATAATATATTAACTTAAATAAGGCTTCGCTCTACTTAAGGCATTTAGATAGGTGAAAATGCAAAATATATAATATTGATTAATAAACAAAAAGTAAGTTAGATAGGGTATAAAATTATTTTTTGTGTTCAAAATTGAAATTATTTAATATTTTGTTTTGTTTTTGTTTTTAAATTATTCCTTGAATAAGTATAGTAAGCTCCCGAGAACACCAAATATTGTAATCCTTATTATATAAAGTAGAATTGGATATATATATGTATGTAATATATTTCGGACTTATCTAAGATGCCTTAATTTATTTTTTCTTTTAGTCACAATTGATTGTGGTTGGTGTGTTTATTTTAGGTATGATTTTTTTGACATTTTTAGTTTAGATATGATATTTTGTATTTTATTTTAAAAAAAGTGAATTTATAATATTTTGTGATGTATTCAGTCTTGATAGCTGTTACACTTATCTATTTCAAAAACTATGACGAAAATTAATTTTTGTTTATTCTGAAATAAACACACCAATCTCAACGAGGCGAGTGCCAAAAAAAGTTTTTACACTATTTTTTTTTTTTTGTTCTTTTATTTTCTTTTCCTCTTTTCGCATTTTGACATCCGTCTATTTCAGATAAAATTATAACACCAAACTAAAATGTATTCCTGTAAGGACATTTCTTAAAATACGTTTTTCTTAAAATTTTAATGTGTATTAAAATTTTATATGACAAATATTTTTTTCTGGGATGATAAATAAGTAATATACATATCTTGATATGGATAACTTAGCTATGCTAATAAAATAACTTGATGTTTTATCTATTTTCTTTTTTGTGAAGTATAAAAATTGTTTTGTTTTTGTGATTACTAAATATTATTAAAAGATACAAAGTATCTAAAATGCAATACATTTTTTCCCTAAAATATTTGTGTATAAAATGAGAATACATGTGAAACTGTAAGAAAAATTATAGAATAGACATGAATAAGTGTTACTCTGTGTTCTTTTGTTCTTATGTCCTTAAGTGTGCGTCCAAATTTTGCAAAAAAAAAGAAAAATTTGTATCAACTAAAAAGAAAAGGGTAGATTTTCAAATCTATTTTGAATGCCCATCAAAGTGAGAAAAGCAAATTGTATTTAGAATTAAGTCATACTTTTAAAATATTTGAAAATCTACCCTAATTTAGTTCAATTTTTGTTCGCGAGGGGTCTGTATTGATTGACATGGGTTTTAGTCGTCGGGTTCTGAAAACGAATCTATAACGAAATAGGCAAAAAAGAGAAAAAAGCTAAGTTTTATTGTGAGCTCATATAAAATCATAGACAAAATGTGACCGTCACAGGACTCCCGGCTGATGTGAATCCTTAAAACGAAAGCATGACGTCATTTGAGAGCATCATGTCATAAGAGTCGCTGTTACAATTACAGTACGCCCTGAAGCTGAGGCAAAAATTAAGAAGAATCAGTCAAAGTTTTGCTTTATGAAAAAGACATAAAATAAACTAAAAACTCTTATCTATATTGCCAAAGTAAGAAATCAACACGCAAAAATCACCAAAAAAGAAATTACAACTAAGTAAATAAAAGCATACAACAACATTTTTTTCTAAATTTTGCAAAGTCTGAACTCATGCTTGTAGTTGTGTTCGATTTATTTTATAGAAAGAGCTAGATTTTTGATGTTTTATAGTTAAATGTCCCAATGATGGCTGAGAGTTTGTGTTTAAACACAAAGCTACGAACGACATGAAAATATAATGATATACATATTTTTTGAAATGTATAAATAAATAAAAATCTATGATCTGTCCCTTAATTTGTCTTTCGGATTGAGCCAGCAAAAACAAAACGAGAAAATCTTGTGTGAAAAGAAATTCATAACTGTATATCGAACCTCAATTTTAGACTTGCTAAATAACGACAAAGCATGAGAAAAAATGACAGCTGTCAAATTGACAACTGATTTATACAGATAAAAAAAAATCAATTCAGAAGGTTATTCTTTTCTGCAAAAAATGCAGAATAATGCTCAAGAGAAAAGTTATGAAAGAGGATTATCTTAAAAAGATTATGAATTACAGCTAAATTGGCAAATAGACTGGCAATAAAATATGGCCTTTGAAAAAAAAAATCTAAATATCACTTCGAAATTCGAATAGAGTTGAAGTGTGAAATGACAAAACTGAGTTCGCATTCGAATCTAGTTAAAAGTGTTGTTTTTAGAATTTTTCTACAGCCGATACATAAATTCAGTAAAAACCTTAACTTAAATGAGTTTGAAGTGAGCTGTGAATTCCTAGTATCAGATGGAATCATAGCTCACTCATCTGAGGGAATCATCAGAATATATTCGCTGGAATGGTCGAAAGTTTGAAAGGAACTCAAGTTATTGAGGTTCAATTAAAAGAATTTTGCTGGCTCGAACCACTTTCAGTAGAATTTGGTGTTTGATGTCGTAGTGTTTTCTTTTGAGAAGTCATGATTAGCAATATCTTATAATAATGGTTTTTGTGGTAAAAATCGAGGTGGCGGCTTGGAATGTTGATATAATAAATTCTATAAGAATTTTTTGTCAACACTTGTTTTTTTTTTTGTTGAAAATAAATATTTTGTGTTTTTTTTTTTTATAAGTTCTTTTTTTAATTCGGTAAAAACGTACATTTTATAAATGTATGGAACATTTTGCTGCAGATTTTCTTTTTTCAAAATATTTTTTTGTTATTTTAAAATACTTAATATGAATCACTGTTATTGTATTAGCAGATGTTGCTGTATTTTTAAGTTTGTAAAAAGATATAAGATTTAGAAGATTTAGAAAAAAATTGCTTCGATTTTTACCAACAAAATAATAAAAAATAATTAAAAAAACACAGCAATAATAACGCAATAGGTGTTGAATGTAGATTTTTTATTTTTCGTACCGCTAGTAACAACTTCTTAACTCTTTGATTTCTATATTATCTTTTCCAATTTCTGTTGGATATATTAAAAAAAAAATACTAAAAACTCTTTTAAAAAGTTATAGCACAGTTTTCTCGTTTTACCCCCTTATTTCTACCGTCCATGGGTGTTGTAGTAGAAATAGATTTTTTTTTCAGAGCTCAAAGGATTTCATTTTTAAGAAAAAAAATTCTAACGCACAGTTTTGAATCTTGGTAGTTTAACAGGAGATTGAGCTTTTTTTATTTTTTTCTTAAGAAAAATGTGATGTTTCGAACTTAAAACGACCACGAACGAGTTAGTGATTTTAAACTTCCCTACATCTTCATCTTTTTAATATTTATATCATTATTGTGATGTTAAGATCTTACTATATATAACCATACTGTAACGGACACAATAAATAAATTTTAATAGAAAGCCGTTCGAAAAAAAAACATTTAATTTTTGTGATTGTCCAGAATTCAGATACATTCAAATTAACGTCAATACACAGCAACCAATAGAATACAATTTCAAAAAATTCAGAATCACCCAAAAAGTTTTAATCATCAATACGCAACAATCAATAGAATGTAATAAACGAGATCGAACTTACGAAATCCATACAATCTACAATTCAAAAAAAAAGAATGAACGCGCTTTCGATTAAAAAAAACAAGTGTCCATAAGTTAGTTATTTTTTATACCCCCCGATATAATTTAAATAATTTCGCGTAACTATAATTAGGTGAAATAATATGTACCTAGTATATAATTAGTGATTAATAATTAACATTAAGAATTTAATGTATGCTTGTTATGTTTCAACTGACATTAAGTTTTAACTATCTTTTTGTTAACCTATTGACGTTATTGTAAAACATTTTGTAGAAATACTTTTTCGAACTAAAGAAGCCAATTACAGTCCACTAATGGACAAAGGCTTTCCTTGTGCCTCAGCACCCAGTTCTCCACTTACTGTATCCAGTCTGTTCCAGCCTCTGTTAAAGCCGTCAGTTCTTAGCTGTCAAAATCATACTCGTAGCTGTCAAAACTAAGACCTTGGCTGTCAAAAGTATTTCGCGCCAGCATTTTGCACGTAGCTACCGAGTACGGACTGCTGGAATCCTCTATAACACGAGGATTATCTACCCTCTTTGACCCAGTTAAAGAGTAATAACAGATATTAGCTACCTATCGCCCGCTGCTTGTACTTAATTATAAAATTTCGGATTTATGTTACCATTTCCCTGTATCCTCTTCTTCTTCTTCTTCAGCCTATAGATGTCTACTGCTGGACAAAGGCCTCCCCCAAGGCTTTCCTGACCGGTCTTGTGCCGCCCGCATCCATCGGCTTCCCGCGCCCTTCACCAGGTCATCGGTCCACCTTGTTGGGGGCCTCCCTACGCTGCGTCTTCCAGTACGTGGCCGCCACTCCAGAACCTTACTGCCCCATCGGCCATCGGTTCTACGAGCAATGTGCCCTGCCACTTTAGTTTAGCGACTCGAAGAGCTATGTCGGTGACTTTGGTTCTTCTGCGGATCTCCTCATTTCTGATTCGATCACGCAGAGAAACTCCGAGCATAGCTCTTTCCATTGCCCTTTGTGTGACTCTGAGCCTTCGTATGAGGCCTATTGTGAGCGACCACGTTTCAGTTCCGTAAGTCATCACTGGCAACACACACTGGTCAAAGACTTTAGTCTTGAGACACTGTGGTATCTTGGACGACGAGAAGATGTAGCGTAGCTTCCCGAACGCTGTCCAGCCGAGCTGGATTCTCATCACCCGCAATTTTCTGAGAATTCATCCGCCCACCATTTCCCATCCATATCTAGCTGCTCCTCTGCGAAGATTGTGACTCCACCTAGCTTAGGGACTTACATTCATTTCTTCCTCTCAAGAACACATCTGCCCTCACCAGCTTTTGTTCTACGTTTAAAAGTCATCTACCTAGCTTTTTCCCTAATAAGTTTGAGTCGGATTCCAATTTAACTGTACGCAGCTGAACCTGAAGCGGCTACCTATATGAACTTTCCAATCTAGGTACTAGATACTCTTTTGACCTTGAGAAGACTGGTTTTCAGACTGCTTGTCTGTTAGCCCGTAACAGAAGTCAAATATATACAAATTACAGCTGGGACCAACGGCTTACAAGTGCTTTCCAACCCACGGAGATTAAAAGACTCCTAACTTGTGACGTTGAAACACAGCTTGCTAAATCTAAATATGACATTTCCATAAAGTTGCCAGTTACAAAAAAAAAGTATTTCTAAAAAAAGTTTTAATTAAAAAAATGTTGATTTTCACGATGTATTGTAACGTGGATAATGATGATATTGTACATTAAAATAAGATGAAATATACTCTGTACCTATACCTACCTAGCGAACTACATATGACTTAGATTTAAAAGTAATATATGATGCGGGATTAAATAATAATATATTGGCGTTTTATTTTTTTATCCAAAAATTATACCCTGCTTTTTAAGTGAAGACTTCTCTACAGTCTGCGTACTTTGCACTCTTTAAGTGAAAACTTTTGTACAGTCTGTGCACTTTACGATCTTTTTTTTATTTTTATTCTGTTTTTAGGACTTTTATACTTCATGTAGGTATATGTCAATCTAATTACTATCAATAGTTTACAGATCACTTCATCATTAGTTTAACTCCCGGCTGCCGGCAGAAGTTACCACCCACCAGACAAAGTCTTGCCGCCAAGCGATTCGTCGTGTTACGGCATGATGTCTGGTGAAGCCGTACGGAAGACGGGTCTGAGCAGTTGTGTTGCATTGTGTGGCGGGTACGGTACGCCAAATGTTGTTGTGTCGGGAGTTTGATCGTGGAGAGTCTCCAGATCAATCTCCCTCTAGCGCAGCATCGTTTGGTCGTGTTGTTGGGTTTAACATTGCATCACCTCGCTCAACTGCCGTCATCTTTCCGATTCCTAAGTTTTTTAAGTGAATATGCTTAATAAACTAGTGTGCTTTACCATCAACGATTGCATCACTGCTTACCATCAGGCGGGATTGCAGTCAAGCACTAGTTTATAATTGTTAAAAAAAAAAAAACTTAACTGATAATCCTGATTCGATCACGTAGAGAAACACCTAGCATAGCCCTCTCCATAGCTAAAAGCAGCAGATTTGCTCTCTGAAGTGGCAGTGAGCGGGGCACAAAGCTCGTAGAGCCGATGTCCGATGGGGCAGAAAGGCTCTTGAATGGCTACCACGTACTGGCAAGCACAGCGTCGGACGCCCACCGACTAGGTGGTCGGATGATCTGACCAAAATCGCAAGGAAGCGCTGGATGCAGGCCGCGTCCAACCGTTCTTTTTGGAAATCCTTGGGGGAGGCCTATCTCCAGCAGTGGATTTCATGTGGCTGAGATGATAATGATGAACTGATAATAGCTTAAACAAATTACAAGCTTCTTCACTATTAGGGTTCGAGAGTACTGAATTCAAGACTCCGCCCTGTAACTTGTATAAATCTAAGTTTTTCAAACCATTCCTCTCCCTCTGCATTAAACACACGTATTACATTTTGGAGAAGAAACTTTCACTATACGTTCTATAAATAAAAACTTGGACAGTCTGTGCACAATTGCACTCTTTGAGGGAAAACTTCTGTACAGTTTGCGCAATTTGCGCTCTTTAAGTAAAAACTTCTGTGCAATTTGCGCTCTTTACCTGAAAACTATTGTACAGTCTGCACACAATTGCGTTCTTTAAATGAAAACTTCTGTACAGTCTGCACACTTTGTGCTCTTAAAGTAAAAACTTATGTATACTCTGCGCACTTTGCGCTCTGTAAGTGAAAACTTCTTTACAGTATACGCAGTGTGCGCTCTTTAAACGAAAACTTCTGTACAGTCTGCGCATTTTGCGCTCTTTAACTGTAAAGTCTCGGTGGTAGGCCATAATATCGGCTGCCGGCAGAAGTTACCACCCACCAGACAAAGTCTTGCCGCCAAGCGATTCGTGATGTCTGGTGAAGCCGTACGGAGGACGGCTCTGAGCAGTTGTATTGCAATGTGTGCGGGTACGATGCGCCAAATGTTATTGTGTCGGGTTAGTAGGTAGTTTGATCGTGGAAGGTTTCCAGATTAATCTCCCTCTGGTGTAGCAACGTTGGTCGTGTTGTTGGGTTTAACATTGCATTACCTCGCTCAACGCCCGTCTTCCTTCCTACTCACTAAATTTTTTTAAGTGAATAGGCTTAATAAACTTGTGCGCTTTACCATCAACGATTGCATCACTGCTTACCATCCCAATTAAACTCTTTAAATGAAAACTTCTGTACAGTCTGCGCACTTTGCGCTCTTTAACTGAAAACTTCTGTACAGTCTACGCAGTGTGCGCTCTTTAAATGAAAACTTCTTGTTGGGACTGGCCATCAAAATGTGTTTTAATATGACATGAATTTGAAATACGTTTAATAAATTGACGTGAATAAATATGGTTGTAGGAATATTTGTTTCATTAGGTTATGGAAAATTATTACAAATAATCCATTTATAACCAGTATTCTTCTATTTTGGGATCAGTTTTACAATTTAATTTGTGTTTTCGTAAATGTGAGTGTCCAAAAATTGGAGCGCTTTAATATTGAGAAGCTACGCGGACTTGACAATTGGCTGGTATGGAAATTCGATATAAACCTGCAACTAATTATGCACAAGCTGCAAGATATTGCGAAAGGCGTCGAAACTGTTCCTGTGCCACCTCGACAAGACACACCGGCTGGCGAAGCAGCAAGTTATCAAAAGAAACTTACCCAATATGAAGTGCGTGACGCATTACTTCAATGTATCATTGGCTGTAGCGTGTCCACAGAACCTAAACGTCATATACTCACTGCTAAATCCGGTAAGGAGACAAGGGCGGATCCAGCTTTGGCACCAGGGGGGGGTCACATAGTCTTGGTCAAGTCATAAGAAGTTTATTGAAACTTTCATAATAATAGATACAATTTAATAGAAGGTATTTTATTGATAAGTAATAACAACTGAACTTAAAAATACGTAATTAAATAACAAAATCAATTTTTCTTTTACGTCTTCTTCCGAAACGTGTTATAACTTCATCTACTTCAATAGGCACGTTTTTATGGACGTGGAGAAGTGCCAGTCCAGTTAAAAGTTCTTCAACCATTGAAGCTCTTAGCCATGATTTGATTTTTCGTAATGTAGAGAAAGATCTTTCCGCTGTCGCTACACTAACAGGTAGTGTAGCCATAATACATAAAAAAACTCTTGTACTAGGATACATCTGAATATCGCAATTTGAAATAAGGTCAGGAATCGACTGCGGTATGTCCTGACTCCGCTGCCACTTTACCATCCACAGG
The DNA here is from genome assembly GCA_017933935.1 of Sesamia nonagrioides. NCBI lineage: Eukaryota > Metazoa > Arthropoda > Insecta > Lepidoptera > Noctuidae > Sesamia > Sesamia nonagrioides. The sequence continues at coordinate 569,952 of JADWQK010000856.1, forward strand.
CGATATTCATTTACAACGACAGAAACTGGATTATTATCTAGTAACAATCTATAATCGGTGGCTAGTTGTTTTACAGTTTCAATGTCTTGATTACTGTATTCGCTTTTTGGCATAAAAACGTTCAGCTGAAACAAATTAAGTATTTCAGGAGACAGGCGGTCCTGTAGGTCACTTATTATTGAATCCAGAAGAGGGATATATATAGCTCTGCGGAAATACTCTTCAGCAGATTGAGTAGGTTGGTTATTGGCCCTATTTGTTTGTCTTGATACTATTCTGGGACATTTAATTTCTACATCAAGCTGATCAGCTACTTCTTTAGCCTCTTCAAAAAGCTGTCCATAAATTAGGTCTACATTTTCTCTTTTATTTTGTAGAACACTTATAGTATCATTAATAGCGTCCGCAGCTATTTTTAAATCAATTGAGTTCGATTGCAGTATTCTGCTTAATGATACAGTAGTACCTGAGAAATAAAAAAGTTGGTAAGTGACTGTCTGTGAGTATGACTGAATAAATTAAGGTTCTATGGCTTAGCTTATGATTAGTATAAACGGTAGCTTAAATTTCTTTTGTTTAAACACAATAAATATTAACAAAACAACAAAATAATATTCAAATATGTATAGTATCTTGACTGCACGGTTAGCGCATTGGTCAAGCTAGTGACTGCTGCGCTGTATGTTCGGTTCCCACACGGAACAAATATTTGTATGACCTACAAGTAGTTATTCCGGGTCTGGATGTTTGTTTATATGAGTTTATATGTTTGTATACGCCCTCACGATGCAGGAGAAATTCCTAGTGGGGGGTATTAAAAAATATGTGTGTTCATTTACTAAACAATAAGAAACAAAGTAATTAAGCCAAGTACCCACCTAATACATCACTTAAACAGATGGAGGATACAATAAAGTCAGAACTACGCAATGTTTGCAGCAAACAATGCGCATCATTAGCAGTTTTACTGTCTTGCCAAGTAGAAATCTTTTCCAGAGCGGTACAAATTTTGACTAAGTTGTCCCCTTGAAATTGAAGATGTCCATCATGCCTCTCTACCCAACGTGTCTCACAGATACTCTGCAAGGTAACTCCAAGTTCTTTTCTAAAAATCTCATGCCTCTTAGCGGATGCATTGGCAAATGCTACAACTTTTCTCATTGTGCCGGATGTATTGCGACAAGAAACTACTTTTGATGATCTAGCCAAAGAGTTATTAAGTACATGGTTGTTGCACGGGCAACGTTTGGCGTGAATGGCTGTTTTCATCAATTCTTGCACTGCACCTTTCGTATCTGATGCCATAACCGAGCAGCTGTCAGTTCCAATACCAACACACAAAGTTAAATCTATATTAAATTTGGTACACAGATTTTCAACAATTTTCGCCAATGCTACACCTGTCAATCGAGGCTCTATATCACCTGAATTATTTTCTTCATGTCTAAGAGCATCGTAAGTATCACAGAAAGTCAAAAAATGCTCCTTTATAATACCATTATGAAAATATCGAAATGATAGGCTCAGTTGTGAGATATGTGATATATCTGTTGTTTCGTCGAACAATATTGAAAAAAATGTAGCTTCCCGCACATTCTGTAAAATGTTTTCCTGAATAATTTCTGCACAAACATCTATCAACTCATTTTGTACAGTCTTGCTGATGTACGTTGCATTGGATTTAGAAGATTCTAAATGTTGCTGTAATGTAGTATCGCCAGAATCTATACGGAATTTTAAAAGGGCTCTAAAATTCCCTTCATCGGCTACCACGCTATCATAGCTCAACAATTTACCATCGTCGCGATGGCCACGTAACGATATATTTTGATGGCCACAAAATATAATAGTTTTTACAATTGGTCGCAATCGTTCTATATTTTCGTGTATTTGTGTCAGTCTTTGACTATTTATTTGGTTCATTATATTGATTTGTGGCTTATGAAAAGTCAACAAAAAGTTCATTCCTGCTTCGACAGCTAATTCATGGTATTTGTTTCGTTGGTGTGTTAGCAAATCACCATTTTCACCAAGCAAATTATCAAAAGTTTTTAAGGGTTCTTTTACGAGTCGACATAAAGATGTTTTTGTCTGTATACCACCTCCAGGAGCTACGGCAAACAAAGCACAGTACTTGCAGTAAAGACCCTGGTCTTTATGCGAGAGAACAAGCCAATGAAATTTGTCAAGGTGAGATTTCTGAGCGTATTTTTTTGTTTGTTTTCCTTTTTTATTCACAACACAGTGCGGAAAAGTGTAATTAGGGGGAGGCTGCCAATGTTTTTCAAGCAACATAGCTTTAGTAGATGAATCAACTATATTTTTTCCCACATAACATGCAATATCTGAAGCAAAGTCTGATTGAGAAAGTGAATTCGTTATCTGAACAGAATCAGAAGTCAACGTACATACTATAGGCTTAATATCGTTAGTAACAGGAGGGCATATTTTTTCTTCGTCTATGGTTAATACAGGCAATGTAGCTGTAGAAGCAGAAGCATCGGCAGTATAATTATTATCCTCTGTGGTTATTGTAGATAACTTTTTCAAGTGAGCATTCTCAAGCCTTGGTTTCTTTGTGAAATATGAATCAATTTTTTTAAATGAACTGCCACCTATATTACGTTTCAACGCACCACCACCTTTTCCTTTGGAGTCACACTGCAAGCAAAGCCATGCAAATTTCACACCAGACTTTATGAATTTATAAGTACATAAAAACACCTGGCTGGGGGTTTTTATGTACTTATAAATGAATAAGCCAAATAAAATTCTCATGCCGTAAATATTAGCCATGTAGGTTAGGTACGGCGGGGCTTGAACCCGCTTTAGTTAGGTTAGTAAGCTCAGGCTCTTAAAACCCTCTCGTGCAAAAAAATACGTAGGTATGTACAGATGACAGCACATCAAGCTACTACAAACTGTCAAATTTATTAGATTTTCAACCTTACTGCTAAACCATGAAGGCTCAAGGTTGATTGGGAATATTTGACAGTTTTAGGTAGCTTGATCTGCTGTCGTCCGTATATAAGGGTTTTAATCCGAGGTTAAAGCATAACATAGCGGCGGCGGCGGCTATTGACTGTTATGAATATCACCCTAATTACGTAACACACTATTACTATCATTTGGCATTATTTTGAAAAAAATAAATAAATAAGTGACGCAATGAATATTGTCGAATTTTCAAAACGAAACCCATTACTAGATTACTACTGATAATGTGTTACGCAATTACAGGTTCATACATGTCGCGCGGGGAATCCCTTGACACCCGCTACGTGCACTCGTATCAAATCGTATCGTCTTTCACTTGAGGTTATTAGTTTGTAGAGGTGTAAAAGTACCGAAAAAAAGCGTACCCGCATGTATTCGTTACTTTAACAATTAGTACTCGTTACTATCGTATCGTTACGTTACTCGTTACTTCTGACACCTTTTAACATAGCAACGAATTCACTCGTATTGCGTACGCGTATAGTATGAAATCGGAATTCAGCCGCATTGCGTACGCGTATAGTACGACATCGCAATACATTACGCATCGATTATATTAAAGAAAAAGCAACAAATACTACTAGGTAATTCAAAGTAGGTACTAGGTAACGACGCTTCGTTACACACACGTATCAACGGTATAATGCGTCAAGAAAGTCATAACAACAAATTTTTTAGCAAATGGGGCTACCATACTCTATGACGGAAGCAACAGTGGCGCTATTAATTAATTTCATAACTTTTTTGATGCATTATACTTGCGTGAACTGAAACAGTGTAGGTGCCCATACGAAAAGTACGAGTAACGAAATGCATTCGTGAGTAACGTCTCGTTACTTCATACTAGATGGCGTACCCGTTACTCAGTAACGAATACATACGGTTTGTCACAGCTCTATTAGTTTGTTAAACGCACACAATACGTTCATAGATTATAGACATTTGTTTTGATTATTCACTACTTTTGGAGTCAACTCATTTGATTTAATTTGTTTCAAATGAACAAACATTTAATGTAACATACACACACTTTGGGATTTAATTACTTATCTTCATTTAATTTCTCGATGATTTGGAAACATGCCAATTTTCTTTTCATTGTTTGTGTCACTACACATTATAAAACAAACATCTTTCCCTATGTCCCTTTGTACGATTAAATCTTTTAAAGTACGCAGCGGAGTTTGATGCGGTTTTATTTTATATAGTATAATTTTAATTAAATATATATTAATAAAAATTATTATAATTTTAATTAAAGAAGTTCTATGTGTATAATCACATCCATTAAATTGTGGAGAAATACTATTATTTTTGAGGTTTCTATTGTAATGTGATGTCGTAAATAATTACATTTTTTTCGCATCTGCGTCCGCATTTATCAAAATAGTGTACACATTGAAAAGGTCTACAAAAAATCCGCGATGGTATATCTCTTATGGATATCCCACAATATCATTTTTTGTCATTTGCTTTTTACGACAAATATCGGCTAATTTTCGAAGCGATTTTAACCAATACAGCATTAGTTCTTATCCAATTTAATACCTTAAATACATTTTGATTCAAAATAGATCTATATCTCCCTTTACAGCATTTGATTTAAATGAATATTTTCGAAGATATTACAAATTTAAAAATTGCGGGGCGTCGCGTTAGGCGAAGTTTCGCGACGGGAGCAGGCGGGCCGCTATGGTTTTTATACAACGTTCACAATTTTTCTGTAGAGTATATAGTATCAGCATTGCACCCGTGCAAAACTGGGACGGGTTTATAATAAAAAAAAAATTAACAAAAAAAAAACTGAATAATCTTTTATTTGTCCCTAAGTAAAACATCACTCTCCTACCACCACTTCTCACCCTGCCTCCGCCTCCGGTTCCGACACCGATAAATCAAATTTAAAAACTCCCGACTCCGCTATCGGTTCCGATATAAATACCTTCGTAATAACCCTACCTACGAGGTAGGTACTTCAAAATCATTACAACAATAATATTTGAGTTTGAACACACACATACTGGCCTAATAAAGAAACTGATTAATTACTTACCATTTCATATAATGCAGCAACAACTTTTAAGAACACTAGTCACTATTACTATTTATATACACTATTAAATTCCAATATAAGACTTGGAAAGTCTATATTACTAACAGTCTTCTAAGTACTTTATTACTGAAGTTTTGTCGTTTCAATTGAGCTATCTAGACGTTAACCTAAACAAAGCGCGCGCAAGTGTCACTGGTGTCACACGAAATGTGAACAACATTTGAATGGTGGCGGCCGTGGCGGCGGTAGCGCGGTAAAATTCAAATTTTGGATGCGTTCGTTCCCGAATAATGAGTTTGCCGTCAAACAAAGTATTATATAAATTGATTAAATAATGAAAGTACTTAAATTAAATTCTCCTGTGCTGGGTCCTCCTGGACTCAGACCCAGCCCAGGGGGGGGTCATGACCCCCATGACCCCCCCCCTGGATCCGCGCTTGTAAGGAGATGTGGGATATATTTTATTCAGTATATGAGCAGAGGAATGGCAGAAGACTAGATTTGTTGTATTGTCAGTTGTTCACGTAGACGAAAGACGAAATTGACGATATTGCCACTCACGTCTCGAAGCTGCAGGCATTATTCCAACAACTCAATGACGAACTAAAGGAAGAGGATCACTTCCTCAATCATTGTTGATGAACCGGATTCTGAACACTTTACCTTCACCATATCTCGAGTTCAGGAATGCTTGGGAGTCCGTGCCTAAAGAAAATAGAAGCATTTCTACTCTTGTGGAGCGTCTGCGTCTTCACGAACAGCGTCTCGAAGACCTGGGTACTAACCCTGCTACTCCCTCGTCTACGTCTGACAACGCTTTTTACTGAATAAAAAGAAAGTCAAATGTTCACATTGCAACAAGACTGGACATACTAACAAACAATGCTTCGTGCTCAAGAAATTGAAGAAACGAAACAAGAGCAACGAAACTGTTCAAGATGATGGCGATGCATTCTTATCTCGACTTGATCATTCAAATTCAGACTGGATAGTCGATTTAGGATCGTCCTACCACGTCACATCAAGCACCAGTTGGTTCAGAAGCTACTCACCTTTTGACAACCCAAGAGCTTTTCGACTGAGAGATGATCGTGGTATGTACGCATATGGCCAAGGTATTATTGATATTGAAATGTCTGTAGAGGACAAGTGGAAGCGTGCTCATCTGAACAATGTTTGGTATGTACCTCAAGCTAGACTGAAAATGAAATCTATTCTCAGCTGGTTCAGCCTTGGACCATGGCTATATAAAGATAGCTGACAAAGACCAGCGTATCTTCAAAGATAAGAGCGGCCAAGTTAAAGCTGTTAGTATTCTGATACTAACAGCTTTAACAACAAAAGTCTATATAGATTACCATCTCTGGATGGTAATCTATATAGACTTTTGTTGAGAGTAAAACGACTTTGTCATCAAAACAAAAGACATGTGAAGGAAGTTCTTACACGCAACGGTATTTTGTTTTCACCAGACCAGTCTGACTGTGATGGCTATGTGTACGGGAAAATGACCAGATTGTCATTCAGCACTATGCAACATCGTGGCACAAAACCCGGCGATCAAATTAACGCGGATGTTTGTGGTCCAATGTCAGAATTCTCACTCGGTGGAAGTAAAGATCGTACGTCGTTGTATTTAAAGACGATTTCACGAAATTCGGAAGAGTTTACTTCTTGAAACACAAATCCGAAGTAGCCAGTGTATTACCCAGTGGCGAAGAGTCCATACAAGCCGATTCCCACCGGGTTACCTTTCAAAAATCAGTTCCATATTCATACAAAAGTATTTACATTCTATTTCATTAACAAAGTATTATAATCGAATGCCTGCGCGATTTACAATAGCAATAGTAATTCTTAGCAATACCCTAAGTATCACATTTCATTTTATAGTCGTAAATTAATCAGCGTTTCAATTTTTCGTACCTACATTACATTGAAGGCAACTCGACGAATTACAGCTTATCTCGGCCAACATTTTACTATGAGGCGAAAAGAGACAGAGCGTGTCAGACCATCTCTTTCTAATGCTCGCTAACCGTCCGTAAAATTTAAGAAAAGATAGGCTATTGCCAACCGGCTTGCAGTTCTCTCCTCTCCTCTATTAGAAAGAGACAAAGAAACCACTCAAACCACGGCACTAGAGAAAGGAAACACGACAAAATTAAAAAGAATTAGCGTTATAATGAAATCCTTCGCAAGTCATATTCTTTTTATTTTGGCATATTTTCGTGTTCCATTTCGTTTGGTTGAAAATAAATTATTGTTAGTATGTGACATGTGTTGCTATACCACTGGTGCGTGATAATTTCGTTTGTTATATTTTAATATTTGTGTTATTTAAACTGTGACTGATTCTGTAAGGTAATTTAATCGCAGATTTAGTTAAATACTGTGGATTTTGTTTGTTATTATGGCTTATATTATTCTACCGGCAATATTATTCTTATCTGAAGACCTCCTCCAAGATATCCTGCAGTAGGTAAGTGTTTAAGTGTTTTTTTTTTTTGGACCGGCTTCCCTTTGTCAATATTTCACCCTTCGCCACTGGTATTACCTAAATTTCTTGCTGAAATTAAAACGGCTGGAGACGTTGTTAAGGAATTACTCACAGAGGTGGAAAAGAGTTCGATAATGCCGAAGTACACCGTGTGACCGGAGCAATTGGCTTATATCATTGTAGGAGTATGCCGCACACAGCAGAACAGAACGGCGCAGCTGAACGGGAGAATAGAATTCTCGTCGAGGCAGCAAGAAGCATGCTGCATAATAAAGACCTTCCTAAGAAGCTGTGGGCTGAAGCTGACAATACAAAATCTCTAAAAAATCGTAGAAGTAGCTGTACATTGTTTTTGTATCGTGTGGGAATATTTTTTTTTTTATAATTCGCCTTTGTGTCCTCTGACATTGTCAGAGCCCTTGTTTCTGCAATTTTTTTTTCTTGCTTTTTATCTCTTTATATTATAGTATAATGCTTAAACTATGTGACATAACAAGGTGGTTCTTATATTATTTAACCTATTTTTATTTTAATGCTATATTAATGACTATGGTACTTAGCTATATATTTACTATATATTTAGTATCATAATTTTCTTACGCTTACTTATTCGTATCAATTACAATTTTTGCTATCCTAGAGCAATAGTTCAAAAATGTTTCCCTTTTCTTTCCCTTTATAAGACAAGGCAGGTTTTGGGAGCTTAATGACGTGCCGAGTGTGTGTTCCATCTCGTACCGCATTTTGGCGGTGATCGGGCACTCCAGCAGTATGTGCAAGACGGTCTCCTCGGGATACATTAGTAAGAGGGGTGAGCAAACTTTATGGCAGGAATATCTGAAATGAACTTTAAGAATATATCACACGTCAGGGGGTTCCCCCCCTGACGTGTGATGAATTAAAAAAATAAATTACTCCCCACTTTATGTCTATCATCATCATCAGCCTCCACTCGTCCACTGCTGGACATAGGCCTCTTCCATGGCACGCCAACAAGCTCGATCCTGAGCAGTTCTCCGCCAGCCACTACCTTATCTTTTTGATTTCATCGCTCCATCTCGCCCAAGGGCGTCCTACGCTACGTTTGCCGAGACGCGGTCTCCATTCGAGGACTCGTTTACCCCAACGGTTGTCGGCCCTGCGGCATATGTGCCCATTGCCACTTCAGCTTGCTAATCCTGTCAGCTATGTCGGTGACTTTGGTCCTCTGTCAGATCACCACATTTCTGATGCGGTCCTTCAGAGAGGCGCCCAACATATGTTTATGTTGTAGCCTAATAAAATATTAGATTCCCCTTTTTATTTTAGCACTTTGTTACATATTGGTACCAAATTTCAGCTCTCTAGTGCTAACCGGTGGTAGGCAACAACATCAGCCGCCGGCATAAGTTACCACCCACCAGACAAAGTCTTGCCGCCAAGCGATTCGTCGTGTTCCGGCATGATGTCTGGTGAAGCCGTACGGTGGACGGGTCTGAGCAGTTGTGTTGCGATGTGTGCCGGGTACGATGTGCCTAATGTTGTTGTGTCGGGTGTTTGGTCGTGGAGGGTCTCCAGATCATCCTCTGGCGCAGCATCGTTGGTCGTGTTGTTGAGTTAAACTTTGCATCACTTCGCTCAACTGCCATCTTACTTCCTATTCACTCAGTTTTTTTTAGTGAATAGGCTTACTAAGCTAGTGCGCTTTACCATCAACGATTGCATCACTGCTTACCATCAGGCGGGATTGCAGTCAAGCACTAGTTTATAACTACAAAAAAAAAAATGGAACGCTCACTAAGTTTATCGGCGGTCGGACACAGACAGACTTGGTGAAACTATAAGGGTTCCTAGTTGACTATAGAACCCTTATATAAAAGTATTATGAAAATTGGTTCATGCAATACAAAATCCTTCATCTCAGCGTTAATCCCAGTCGCATCCGCAGCTTTTTTCACCTTTGGAGTCTGGGGTCCGCTTTATAAGTCTAACTGCGGATTTTGGCTAAACTTCGATATTTTCCGTGAAGCGACTGCCGTCTGACCCCCACAACCCGAAGGCGATATCTAAGCATTGCAATTAGACCAAGACTTTTGAGGGCTCCAACAACCCGTAACGACTGCCACTAGATGTTCGTATGGCAACCGGGACGAACGGCTTAACGTGCTTTCCGAGGCACGACCAGACCAGTGCAAATATTCATATTCATGCATACTAATATTTGCACTGTGCGGAGATCGAACCCGCGCCTCCTTGCGCAATGGCCGCGTTCGCTACCGCTACGAGGCTGTCAATCATGCATTACAAAATAACTTCCGAAAATCCAACATACTATCTACTTAATTTAAATAAGTAACCCAATTTCTCGAGAGATGGCGCTGTAGTTGGGGCTACTTTGCGCTGTTTTTTTCCTGACTCGATGTGGTCGGGACGTATACGCGATATACATTATGTAAAGAAAACCCTGTCCGACCCGTAAGGATAATAAAGGTTAGGTAAACATATGACGAAATAAAATATGAAAGGAGACGGGCGAAAGTTCATACAAAGTTGGGCCTGATTGTACAGCAACGATTATTGCATTAAATCATTTCAATATTATTACTATTTAAAAAATAAAACTTTATTTAGAATGACAGATTCGGAGAAAAAAGAAATAGGGTATTATTAGCTTGCACAAAACTAACCTCAATTGCGTTTTTATAAGTGAGGCAGGAACGGAATCCGAAGCAGGAATAAAAATCATATTTCTCTTATATCGATTTATTAATCATCCAATTCATCATATACAATTAATGCTGGCAAAGGTGGCGAAGCTCGTGAGGGAGCAGGACTCTCAGCGCCCTCACGCCTCTAGCCGAAGCAAATGACGCCCTGATCGGGAGACAATATTGAACTCCCGGCCATCATAGGTGCTGGTATGAACAAAAAAAAAAAAAGAATCAAAATCAAAAATCATTTATTCAAAATAGGCTGAGATACAGCACTTTTTGAACATCGTTGTTACATAAGACAGTCCCCCAAAACGCCCACCCATCGACACTTCCTAGTGCTTTCGCTGGGAAGAAGAAGTGGCGGAACAAACTCCCCAGCAGCACAGCTGTCTGTTCATTTAAAAAAAAAAACACGACTTTATACAATAATATGTTCATACAGTAGTGAAGACAAGAAAACAACAACAATGAAATTATTTATCATATGCCAGCTAGCCACGCTAAAATACCAACAAAGCAAAAACAAAATATCATTAAAATGGAAATGTAAAAAAGTAAAAACTTTTAAGTACCTAAATAAAGGCCCCATGTATAAAAGGCGTGACAGCTCACATATTTATGCATTGTGAAAAAAAAAATTATATGAATAAAGAAGAAAAAAGAAGTAGCGGAACAAACTCGCCAGCAGCACAGCTGTCTGTTCATTTAAAAAAAAAAAACATGACTTTATACAATACTATGTTGGTACAGTAATGAAGACAAGAAAACACAACAACAATGAAATTATTTATCATATGCCAGCTAGGCACGCAAAAATACCAGTAAAGCAACAACAAAAAATAAAATATCATTAAAATGGAAATGTAAATAAGTAAAAACTTTTACCTAAATAATAGCCCCAGGTATAAAAGGCGTGACAGCTCACATATTTATGCATTGTGAAAAAGAAAATTCTATGAACTCATATAATGTGTCAGTAAGCTAAATCTGGAGAAAGGTGTCATTTACGGAATAATATGCTTTTAAAACTAAGCTTGGATTTGATTTGTGCTTTAAATGCATTGTAAGGCAAGTCTAGCAAAGCAGAGGGTATGTTATACAAAGAAATACAACAGACTTAAAAAAAAGGCACCACAAAGTGAAATATAACTAATTTCGGAAGTCAGTGGCAAAAAGGAATACATAATATGTTCACGATCATGGTGTCTTTGGTTTTTGTATATTCGTTTGTTAGCTACATCGATATTAGACTATGAAGTTGATTCATCATGTTCACTTGTTACATCTACTGATGCTGAAGATCCAGATGTTCCAGTCCAATCCAAAAAAGTCCAGTGAAATCTGAAAAATAATTTTGTCATGAGACTTATAATATGTTCATACAGTAGTGAAGACAAGAAAACAACAACAATGAAATTATTTATCATATGCCAGCTAGCCACGCTAAAATACCAACAAAGCAAAAACAAAATATCATTAAAATGGAAATGTAAAAAAGTAAAAACTTTTAAGTACCTAAATAAAGGCCCCAGGTATAAAAGGCGTGACAGCTCACATATTTATGCATTGTGAAAAAAAATTATATGAATAAAGAAGAAAAAAGAAGTAGCGGAACAAACTCCCCAGCAGCACAGCTGTCTGTTCATTTAAAAAAAAAAAACATGACTTTATACAATACTATGTTGGTACAGTAATGAAGACAAGAAAACACAACAACAATGAAATTATTTATCATATGCCAGCTAGGCACGCAAAAATACCAGTAAAGCAACAACAAAAAATAAAATATCATTAAAATGGAAATGTAAATAAGTAAAAACTTTTACCTAAATAATAGCCCCAGGTATAAAAGGCGTGACAGCTCACATATTTATGCATTGTGAAAAAGAAAATTCTATGAACTCATATAATGTGTCAGTAAGCTAAATCTGGAGAAAGGTGTCATTTACGGAATAATATGCTTTTAAAACTAAGCTTGGATTTGATTTGTGCTTTAAATGCATTGTAAGGCAAGTCTAGCAAAGCAGAGGGTATGTTATACAAAGAAATACAACAGACTTAAAAAAAAGGCACCACAAAGTGAAATATAACTAATTTCGGAAGTCAGTGGCAAAAAGGAATACATAATATGTTCACGATCATGGTGTCTTTGGTTTTTGTATATTCGTTTGTTAGCTACATCGATATTAGACTATGAAGTTGATTCATCATGTTCACTTGTTACATCTACTGATGCTGAAGATCCAGATGTTCCAGTCCAATCCAAAAAAGTCCAGTGAAATCTGAAAAATAATTTTGTCATGAGACTTTTGTGTAAAAAAAGGTGAGAATGCAAACAGTGCTGGAAAATGTATGTCTCCTTTTATCTACACCTTACAACTAACAACAAATACAGGCTGCAATATAATTCTTTGCATTTTATTACATTGCCTAACTATATTACACTAGCTTTTGTTCGTACCTTTGTAAACCCATATCCCATTTATTCCTCTTCCAAATCTTTCACATGAATGTGACAATAATATACAAAAATTATTATCTAAATCTGACTGATATTTCTTAATTAGTGCGAAAAAATTAATAAACTATAGAGAATAGTAGTATTACCATATGGTAGTTTCAAATACAAAACAACTAAACCTAATAAAACTCACATTCTGAGGCAGTATCTATGAGGAAATGACTATGAATTCTTCTTTCTTGAACGGTGTCAGAACGCAATAAATAAGATATTGCCCGCAAAACTGAAATCCACAGTTCACACACACTTGGCGATGTCCAGTCATTGAAGATGGAAGTTGCTCATCTGTGCTCAAAGTATTCACGACTAAATCTCTGCATCCTTGGCAAATATGATGTGATCCTTTGTCCTACAACAATATTAGTATGTTATTTACAGTTTCCACAAATAATAATTACAGATTTATGAATCAGAACATTGTATAATATGTTTGTTGTACAATATAAAAACGGTGAGAAAACTGTATCTTTTCAAAAAAAATATTGGATTGTTATTTACGGCTTCCACAAATAATAATTACAGAATTATGATGCAGAACATATAAAAAGAACTATCTTCCGTAATTGATAATCAAACTGCAAATCTTACTTGGAACATAAATAAATCAAGTTCAATAGAGTGATATATATATATATATATAGGAATATTATTATTGAAACTTACTTCAATAATATACCTATATATGTATAGGTATCCTTGCTGGAATAAACTCTGAAACTATCACAATATGAAGTTTTATTTAAATACATAAGTTTTAAATAAATACTTACGACTTGAGGTGCAACCCATTGCTCTTTAACTGAAAGAATGCTTTCCGCTTCTATTTGTCGTAATCCGATAGAATTACCCTGAGAAATGCCGCAATTGATGCAATAAAGACTTTGGTCCGTCATTGTACAGTTGTTTCGAAATAAGTCACGCATTTCTCACAACAAAATAATAACCGTCAGAATCCTAAATACGTTGCCAAAGACGCAAAATAATATAAAACGACACAAAAATACAATAAAATACAATATCCACTACGACAAGTTCAAACCCGGAAGGGAATAATTTTTTTTTGACGTTTGGCGTCACGTTGTCACGAGTTTACTTTGTTGCCTGTATAATAAAAAAGTTGAATTGATTATTAAATCGATCTGTTGATCAATTTGTTTTAAGATGTTTTTGTAAATAAGTAAATAATAGGTAATATAATTAAGACCTTATATTAAAAGATTTTCTAAAACGAATCTATAGAAATGTACTGATTCATTTTTAATTTTATTTTTGTAATAATTTGATGTATCGATTAGAACTTATTAATGATTCGCATTTCATCTGGTAACATTGTTGAAAAGTGAAAGTAAAGAAAGTCAGTATTATTTCATTAAATATTATCTTTTTTATTCTGACGAATCCAGGATTAGTAATAAATGATTGAAAACAAAAAAATAAATGAAAATTATTGACAAATAACTCATTTGCGTACAGTTCAGGCCCAATTTCGCCCGTCTCCTTTTACATAATCATCATAGTAACAATACTAGTGAATTTTGAAATAATCTTTTTTTCCCGCGAATTGATTACAACTTCCCCAAAATTTGGTAATTTTTAAAAAGTGACAACATTATTTTTGAAGGTATAATTCTGAGCGAATAGCGATGCGGCCGCGTGCCGCGTGCCCTGCCCCTCTTCGCCCGCGCCTGTATGGCATACCGCACATGTTTTAAGTTACCTATTTTTGCGAAATAATATTTATTTTTTTAGGGGGATTTTTTTTAAGTTTAGCCCGGCTTTAGTAAGCATTAGTAGAATCAGTTATCGATACCTAACAATACCTTCACGGATCGGACAGGGTTTTCTTTACATATTGTATACTAGCTTTCCGCCCGCGGCTTCGCCCGCGTGGAGTTCGGTTATATCGCTTTTTAGATTTCCCTCGGGAACATCAAATTTTTCCGGGATAAAAGGTAGCCTATGTTCTTTCTCAGGGTCTAAAGATTGTCTGTGCCAAATTTCATCAAAATCGGTTGGGAAGTTTAAGCGGGAAATCGTAACAGACAGACAGACAGACAGACAGAGTTACTTTCGCATTTATAATATTAGTATGGATTACATTTATTTTTTTTCTTAAAAATATGTTATCCCACACTTAGAATTTCTATTGTATCGTGGAAGCGTTTACAAACATTTGAATTCACAAACACAAACAGCCAGACCCGAAACAACTAGCTGTAGGCCATACAAATATTTGATCCGTGCGGGAATCGAACCCGCGACACGCAGCGCAGCAGTCGATTGCTCAGCCACTGCACCAACCGTGTCATCATTGTCGAATTGTTTGGTTGATCTCCAACGTACAGTTCTCCAGTCTACGTAAATACTTGCAGAATGTAGTAACTGTTAAAGCATGAAATCATTTTAACAGAAAGCACATTCAAATTTCCCGATTCTTTCTCATGTACCTCCTAATTCCATACATATCTGGCTTACATGGTCTAGAGCCTATGCTAGAGGGACTTACGAGAAAAGAACAACCAACTTGTCTCTGGTCAACACCGGACATATACAACGTGTAACATAAAGGGTATATACATAACAAAGGCATGGCATCTTTACATGCTATCAAAGGATATTGGAAGGGTTTTTTAATCCTATCTCTTTATGTTAGGAAGTTATGAGGAAAAACATCGCCTGTGATAGGCTACAATCATACTAGTCGCACAGAGATATTGAAGACATTTATCGGATTTTGGCAAGTAACGTGACGGGTAACGAGTAGTTATTAACATATGTAGTGTGCTGCCACGTTTATTATGATTAAATTATTAAGAAACACACGAAACCGAAAATTTTGTACCAATTTTTTGAGAATTTTATTTTGAGTTGAAACCCTTCCGATATCGTTTGATATCGTCTAAAGATGCCATGCCCTTGGTATGTATATACCCTTTTTGTTACACGTTGTAGAGAGCAAGTAACCTCTATGACAGTCATCAATCAACCACAATCGTCATAAAATCATCATGCCGGTCGACCGCTTAAAACATAAAATCATCTAAATCCATACTAATATTATAAATGCGAAAGTAACTCTGTCTGTCTGTCTGTCAGTCTGTCTGTCTGTCTGTCTGTCTGTTACGCTTTCCCGCTTAAACCTCTCAACCGATTTTGATGAAATTTGGCACAGACAATCTTTAGACCCTGAGAAAGAACATAGGCTACCTTTTATCCCGGAAAGATTTGATGTTCCCGAGGGAAATTTAAAAAGCGCGATATAACCGAACTCCATGCGGGCGAAGCCGCGGGCGGAAAGCTAGTCCATCATAAATCCGTGCATCCGATAACAAAAGTGAATAGTGTTCATCGTGGAGGCATCCACGCACCAGACGGAGAAAGAAGAGCTGGATATTGCCGTAAGTCCCATTTTTACTTCCTCCTCGTGCCGTACTCCTTCCGAGAGTGCCTCTAAATTTCCCAGAAAGTCGCGCCTCGTGACGCAGTTCAATTTATCGAAGGGAATAATCAACCATTCATTCATTGGAGTGTTCCGACCGCCTTCAGCTTTTGGGAGTTGAGATTTCCTCGAATCTTAACTTTGGGCGGTTCATTGAGTCCAAGGCCAAGGTGGCTGCCAGGAACCTTGGCGTTATCGCAAAGGTCCGGCAGTACTTCACACCTGGGCAGCTTCTAATGTTATACAAAGCACAGGTCCGTTCGTGTGTGGAGTACTGCAGCCATATTTGGGCTGGTGCTGCCAAGTGTCACCTGGCCACTCTGGATTCAGTGGAGAGACGTGCAAAGAGGCTGATTGGTGACCCTGATCTAACTCGAGTTGGTCTCCAAAGCCTAGAGCACAGGCGTAGAGTAGCCAGCCTTTCGGTGTTCTATAGGATGCATTTCGGGGAGTGTGCGAGGGAATTGCATGATTTAATTCCCCCATCTCCGTTCCACCAGCGGACGACCCGTCGTACGGCTGGTTTCCACCCTTACGTTGTTAACACCACTACGATCCGGACGAAGCGCTTCGCCTCCTCCTTTATACCGCGTACATCGAGGGACTGGAACAATTTGCCCGCGGCGGTGTTTCCGTCGGACTACAATTTGAGTGTCTTCAAGGCTAGAGTGAATAGGCTCTTAATAAACTAGTGCGCTTTACCATCAACGATTGCGTCACTGCTTACCATCAGGCAGGATTGCGGTCAAGCGCCGGTTTATAATTTGCAAAAAAAAAAAAAAAAAAAAAGTACCATCAATATCAAACAGTAACCGATCCGCAGACAATGATCTAGATTCCCTTGTTGAAGAAGTAAACTGAATTTAAGTTAAGTGCATCTATTTATTTCTATTTTATTTATAAAAGGATAGGACATATGTATTTGTTTATTCGTGTCAAACTAAGATGAGGCATCAATGGCATGCGACATTTATTTAGCCGTAGAATCTTGGAGTTGCATACAAAATGAATCTTGTACAATGTGAATACCTTTTTTTTGACGTGACAACGTCTTATAAATTGGTTTGCCGGGAGACACTTCAAGAAACTGCGTTACGCGCCCCGCTCACGTTACCTATGCGCTCACAATGAGAGCGAGTGAGAGGTACGCGTCCCTTCCACTCGGGCATGGTTAGCCCGCCTAAGAGCGAGAGAGACAGACATAAATAAAAAGTGAAAGGCACGCGTCCCTTCCACTCGAGCACAGTTAGCCCGCCTAAGAGCGAGTGAGAGAGATAGGCAAATGTATTGCAAGTTATTGTATGTATATTTGTATATAAATACGTATGTATGTGTAAAGGTAAAAATAAAATTTTGTTAATATGTAATTCAGTGCGAGATTCTTTGTATAAATTAATGTTTTAAATATAATTCTTTGTATAAATAAATGTTTTAAATTGTTACTATTATTTCATCCTTCTTCCTACTATACGAATGAATATTCACATTAAAATTATTTTACCACTCAAAGTCGTTGTCACGTAATACTTTCGCCCGTATACCGACTTTACAGGCAACCAATTTTTTTTAAATAATTATAAACTAGCGCTTGACTGCAATCCCGCCCGATGGTAAGCAGTAATGCAATCTTTGATGGTAAAGCGCGCTAGTTTATTAAGCCCAATCACTTAAAAAAAACTTAGTGAATAGGAAGGAAGACGGCAGTAGGCCATAGTATCTGCTGCCGACAGAAGTTACCACCCACCAGGCAAAGTCTTGCCGCCAAGCGATTCGTCGTGTTCCGGCATGATGTCTGGTGAAGCACGGAGCACGGGTCTGAGCAGTTGTGTTGCGATGTGTGCCGGGTACGATGCGCCAAATGTTGTTGTGTCGGAGTTTGGTCGTGGAGAGTCTCCAGATCAATTTCCCTCTAGCGCAGCATCGTTTGGTCGTGTTTGTCTTGGGTTTAACATTGCATCATCTCGCTTAACTGCCGTCATCCTTCCTATTTCTAAGTTTTTTAAGTGAATAGGCTTAATAAACTAGTGCACTTTACCATCAACGATTGCATCACTCCTTACCATCAGGCGGGATTGCAGTCAAGCACTAGTTTATATTAAACTAGCTTTCCGCCCGCGGCTTCGCCCGCGTAAATTTCGGTTATATCGCGCTTTTTAGATTTCCCTCGGGAACATCAAATTTTTCCGGGATAAAAGGTAGCCTATGTCCTTTCTCAGGGTCTAAAGATGCTTTCCGCCTGCGTCTTCGCCCGCGTGGTGTTCGTTATATCGCGCTTTTTAGATTTCCCTCGGGAACATCAAATTTTTCCGGGATAACAGGTAGCCTATGTTTTTTCTCAGGGTCCAAAGATTGTCTGTGCCAAATTTCATCAAAATCGGTTGAGAGGTGTAGGCGGGAAAGCGTAACAGACAGACAGACAGACAGACAGAGTTACTTTCGCATTTATAATATTAGTATGGATGGATAAATAAAAAAAAATAAAAAAATAACTGCAGCTTTTTCTTTCCATTTCAAGAAAAGGACAGAAGATAAAATATTTGTTTAATCCTGTCAAACTAAGATGAGGCATGAATGGCATGCGACATTTATTTAGCCGTAGAAACTTAGAGTTGCATACAAAATGAATCTTGTACAATATGAATACCTATACCTGTCATGCTCACTCAAATGTCTCGCTGATGGTGGCGTGTGTGTTGGGTCATTGGGTTCCCTTCGATATGGTTGAGCTGAATGATGTTGATCCATACGTCATGTTCGTGAACGGACGCCGTCTGGGGGGACTGGTCATCTCTTAGCTGCCACGGCGTATTTTAATTTCTGAATTGATTTTTGTGTGTTTTCCATAATGGACGCTCTCAGCGTACAATATATTTCTGCATCGTTCTCACGCGGTTGATTTCAACATGAATGATGTAATCAAATATTTGTAACAATAGCTTTAAAATTTAAAAGAGTGTCCATGGAGTTTCTTGCCTGTTCTTCTCCATAGGTACCTACTCTTTGGAATGGGCGTCTAGCTTCATCTTATTGACTGACTTCTTCTGACAATTCAAAAGTGCCTGTAACTGGTTTATTTGAAATAAATGATTTGATTTGATATACCTATTGGAAAACTCTATTTGAATCTTTAAAATTATTTAGGTATTACTCACACTTATTCACACGACTAGACTAATTTATGTCTCTTCTGTTCTTTTCTTCATGAAATAGGAATGAAAAGATGCCCTCATAATACATTTAATTTAGTCTGTTATGACCTTACCTATATATGTTATCACGAGCTGTGCCCCGCGGTTTCACCTCCGTAAGCTTCGAACCGAAAGAGCTCAGTTCATATAAAATAAGCGCCTGTTAAAATAATGGGAGCAATATGTACGTCCGCGTTTGCTCCCGTTTTCGCAACATTTTTTGTTCCTGCTCTGCTCCTCTTGGTCATAGCGGGATGTTTTATAGCCTATGTCCTTTCTTAGGCTCTAGACTATCTGTGTACTAAATTTCATTACAATCGGTTCAGTAGTTTTGGCGTGAAAGCCGGACAGACAGACAGACAGAGATACTTTCGCATTTATAATATTAGTATGGATAGTATAGATTGCTGAGAATTGCTCTTGCTTGTTTAAAACAGGTTTACGATGGTTTATTTTTTTACAATCTTAATTTACGTCACATTTTTAAGTATATACAAACATATTCGTTACCGTCTTTTATCTAAGAAGTATTTGTTTTATTTAAGAATGTATACAAACTGATTTACTTCCGTCATCTCAGCCAACAGGTCCAGTAGAAAACCAACGTCATGTTCATTTGATAATCAGTATTAGATGTCTGGGCACCCCATGATAGGGGCGCATGCATGGGCGGGGGTGATGGGGGGCATGATAGGGGCATCAGACACGGCTGGTTTGGAAGGTTTCTGTTTCAGACCAATAAGGCGAGAGGATAAGGCGGGAGGAAACACTAGGGTGTCATCATCAAACATCATCATCATCTTTATAAATGCCTATCCAAAAAATAAACATTTTTTTATTTTTTCTCGCTATTCTACCATTACAGGTTAGTTAACCTAATGCAAAAAGGACACATACAACAGTACCTAAACAATTTGAATTATCATCATCTCAGAGTTAATCCCAGTCGCATCTGAAGTTTTTTCAGCTTTGGTGTCTGGAGTCCGCTTTACCAGTCTAACTGCTTATTTTGGCTAAACTTCGATATTTTCCGTGAAGCAACTGCCGTCTGACCTCCACAACTCGAAGGTGATATCGAAGCATTGCAGTTAGACCAATTGTTGGACTTTTGAGGGCTCCAACAACCCGTGTAATGTTCGTATGGCAACCGGGACCAACGGCTTAACGTGCTTTCCGAGGCACGACCAGACCAGTGCAAATATTCATATTCATGCAGACAAATATTTGCACTGTGCGGGGATTGAACCCGCGCCTCCTTGCGTAGCGGTCGCGTTACGCCACGGAGGCTGTCAAACAGATTACAGTAGGTATGAGTAATATAACAAAACAGATCTTAAAAACACATACACTTTAGGAACATTTTCAAACTTACATCCATAATAAAATTTAAACGCTCCCCACTTTACGGGTATGTGTGGACAGCTAATTAAAAAAAAAAACCTTATTCATTTTACCACTTTGGCGACGTGATTGATTTACGTACTGGTACCAAATTTCAGCTTTCTAGTGCTAAGGCGATTAACGCACGGCACCGCGTACCGCCGCGGAGGCCAGAAACGGACGGTAAAGCGGATTTCATAGCGGAGCACCGCTATGAAATCCGCTTTACCGTCCGTTTAGTTGGCGCGGTAAGTTGGCTGCGTGAATGTATTTAACACGGTTTTTACCAGTTTGTTAACAGACACTGGCAAGAATCTTCTGATTTTCGTCCTGCATCCGCCATATCCCGCGCGGTTATGCGGCGCCCCGTGTGTGAGGCGCCGCTCCACCGCGCGGACGGGCGGTTTATGTGTGTTAGGCATCTACGGATTTAATAGAGGTCAATGCGACATTAGATCCGCTTCACTACCTACCGAGGCGGTGTGCGGTGCCATGTATGAAATTATCCGGGGACAGCCTACAGATAGATTTGGCGAAACTTTAAGGGTTCCTCATTGCCTACGAAATCCTAAAATTAATAGATAACTCCTCGCCCTTAGAAACGACACTTTCGGCAACGACTGTTAGTTTTTGTTCGGGTTGTATTTCGTTCGGGCAGTAATAAACTGTGAATCACTGAACCCGATTGGGATGAGAAATCATCAAATGACCTCTCCCGCTCTGGGCGGAGCGGAAGGGCATGTCCAGGCATGTCAGACTTTTACTGTCTAAAATCCACCCGTGTTTCTTCAATTGCCTGTCGACCCGGGCCTGGTCCTTATCGGGCGGTGAGCTACCCACTGCTCGCCGCCCGATTGCTCACCGCCCGAGCCACTGAACCCTAAATTGTTATCTTCAAATTGCTCAGTTTTTAATAAAACTGTCTAAATTTTTATTTGTGTTAGTACATAGAGAAAAATCATTAAATATTACACAATAGCGAACATGATAGCAGTATTTAATTATGACTACGAGAAGGACACCGTCTTTTCACTGATTTTTGAAACAATTAATTGTTTTATTTTCTTTAGTTTAGCTGATAATAATCAATGTCAACAGCAAAAATGTTTCTTGAATTATTATTCTGTGTAATTTCATTAAATATCAGCGTTTACGGATATACAGGAACAGCAATCGCGGTTGAAACTCCAGTGGGGCGCATAAGTGGGCTCGCCACGGAAGAGTTTATGATGTTCCTCGGCGTCCCCTACGGACTGGTAGATGAAACAAACCCATTCGGTGTAAGTATTGACTTGATCATCATCATCATCATCTCAGCGTTAATCCCAGTCGCATCCGCAGCCTTTTCCAGCTCTGGAGTCTGGAGTCCGCTTTACCAGTCTAACTGCTGATTTTGGCGAAACTTGAGCAAAAAGAAGCGTGATCAAGTTAATACTTAATGCGAACGCGGCCGTTGCGCAAGGAGGCGCGGGGTCGAGCCCCACGCAGTGCAATATTTGTATGCATGAATATGAATATTTGCACTGGTCTGGTCGTGCCTCGGATAGCACGTTAAGCCATTGGTCCCAGTTGCCATACGAACATCTAATCGCAGTTATTACGGGTTATTAGAAACCTCAAAAGTCCAACAATTGATCTAACTGCAATCCTTCGATCGGCTTCGGGTTGTGGAGGTCAGACGGCAGTTGCTTCACGGAAAACATCGAAGCTTAGCCAAAATCAGCAGTTAGACTGGTAAAGCGGACCCCAGACTCCAAACTTGAAAAAGCTTTGGATGTGACTGGGATTAACGCTGAGATGATGATAAGCTTGTAATGCTCCCGCTCCTGTGACCAGACCTCCTCTCGGTGAGAGGGAGTGGTCCGTAATGTACCACGCGGACCCAGTGCGGGTTGGTACATGTCACATGTCTTACAAGTTTTGTCTCTAGGACATGCCGATTTCCTCACGATGTTTTCTCTCAGTGAGAGGGAGTGGTCCGTAATGTACCACGCGGACCCAGTGCGGGTTGGTACATGTCACATGTCTTACAAGTTTTGTCTCTAGGACATGCCGGTTTCCTCACGATGTTTTCTCTCAGTGAGAGGGAGTGGTCCGTAATGTACCACGCGGACCCAGTGCGGGTTGGTACATGTCACATGTCTTACAAGTGTTGTCTCTAGGACATGCCGGTTTCCTCACGATGTTTTCTCTCAGTGAGAGGGAGTGGTCCGTAATGTACCACGCGGACCCAGTGCGGGTTGGTACATGTCACATGTCTTACAAGTTTTGTCTCTAGGACATGCCGGTTTCCTCACGATGTTTTCTCTCAGTGAGAGGGAGTGGTCCGTAATGTACCACGCGGACCCAGTGCGGGTTGGTACATGTCACATGTCTTACAAGTTTTGTCTCTAGGACATGCCGGTTTCCTCACGATGTATCCCTTCCCCTTTTTGAGAGCAGTGGTGATGAAATAATTTACACAAATTAAACCGCCTGACGGAATTCTAACCTGCAATCTACAAATTATAAGTCGCCGGCGATACCACTAGGCCACCGCTGCTCTCTCCTAGTTAGAGCATAAAAAATTAAAAGCAAAAACATTTTGTAAGATATGTGTATCAAGAATTAGTTCAAGATATCACCCAAACATATTTACACACATCGCAATTCAAATAAAAGCTTGTAAAAATTATCTACATAATATTTGTTTTGGTATTCGCAGGAGGCTTGACATTTGATATAATTAGGATAAAGAATCACTAATAATTAATTTTTGTTTTCTCAGAATATTTGCTAAATGCGTAAAGATACCATTTCTTTGATAGCAACAGCAGCCTATCTCTACTTTAATTAGAACAGAGCGCATTAACAATCTTAAGCAGTAGTTATTATAAAATACTAGCTTATAACTGCAACTTCCGGGTGGAATTTTGCTCCGAGCCCATCGCATCGGATCCCATCCCATCACTTCGCACCCCATCGCGTCTCGTCCCATCACGTCGCATCCCATCGCATCGCACCCCATCGCGTCCCGTCCCATCACGTCCCATCCAATCGCATCGCACCCCATCGCGTCCCATTCCATCGTGTCGGATCCCATCTCATCGTGTTGTTACCCATCACATAGCATCACCTCTCATCGCGTCGCACTCCATTGCTTCCCATCTCATCGCGTTGTTACCCATCCCATAGCGTCACACCTCATCGCATCACACTCCATTGCTTCCCATCACATCGCGTCCCATCCCATAGCATCGCACCTCATCGCATTGCACCCCATCACGTCCTTTCCCATCGCTCGTATTAACACTTCGTTTCTACATTTCTGTCTGGCTTATGTTTTCCTTTTGCTTGCTTTCTATGGGTCAAATGTATAGATATCCGTGGTCGTAACACTCATATCGTGATTTTAAATCTATACTAATTTAAAAAGCTGAAGGGTTTGTTTCTTTGAACGCGCTAATCTGAGGAACTACTGGTCTGATTTGAAAAATTCTTGCGTTGAATAGCCCATTAAGCCAGGAAGGCTTTGGGCTATATTTATAATATCACGCTGCGACCAATAGGAGCGGAACATAACTAACTCCACGCGAACGAAGTCGCTGGCGGCCGCTAGTAGTCTATAATATTATTCAACAAATTACAAAATGAATTCATGCCAACTTAAGGATCAATCTCTCTAGAATATTAGTAAAGATTTGTGTATGAATTAAATCAAAAGTCATTTATTCCAATTAGGCTCTGAATGAGCATTTTTCGAAATGTTTAAATTATATAAGATTGTACTTCCCACACCATAGATTTGTACCTTATCTCTGTGCTACACGGACTTGTCTATATGTATGATTATTTGTATATGTATTTAGTGCTAAACTAATAATCGTCTTAATTTCAGAACGCTAACCCCCATCCCCACTTCCAAACTGCATATGAAGCATTCGACGACTCTACAATATGTCCGCAATACGTCAAAGGCCAGATTAAAGGCACTATCCAATGTTTGCATCTCAACATCTACAAGCCAAATGTATCAAGCCCAGTACAAAAATTGCCAGTAATGGTCTACATTCACGGAGGAAAGTTTGTGGAAGGCGACGGAGCATTAAGCACGTACTCCCCAAAATTTTTGATGAGACATGATGTCATTTTGGTCACAGTCAACTACAGGTTAGGGCCTTATGGTAACCTGTGCTTACCAAACACCAAATTCAGTAACCAAGGACTGAAAGATCAGATTCTGGCTTTAAATTGGGTTAAAAATAATATCGGAAGTTTCGGAGGAGATCCAGACAATATCCTACTTTTCGGACATAGCTCCGGAGCCATGTCAGTACACTTCCATCTATTATTCGACAAAGATATCTTATTTAACAAAGTAATTCTGCAAAGTGGCGTGGCTATCGTCACGTTACTTAATGACGTTACAGACACTAGAACATTCGTCAAGGATGTCGGTCTAGATGCCGAGAATATCAACGTAGACAATTTTATTAAAACTATATCGACCATAGACACAGAAACGCTTATCAACATGACGAAACATTATGATTTCCGGCCTTGTATTGATGGAGAATACATAACTAAAACACCGAAAATGAGGAATTTGCAGAATATGAAACTGATGATAGGTGGAACGACGAAAGAAATGCTGTATTGGTATCCCAGAGGCGACAGCTCTGACAGTTCTGACTTTGCTACACAGTTAAATAAAGGCTTTACGATTTCCAAGATGGCGGATAGCACTGACGCCATTAATGAAATAAAACATTTTTATTTCAACAACTTAAAGTTGATTTTTGTCGATTACGCATCAGATTTAGCGTATAATTACCCAATCGAGAAGACTGTAAGGTATTATGTGCAAAATGGATCACAAATGACAGTCTACAGATACTTGTTCTCATACGACGGAGGTCGCAATTTCATGAAAATCCGGGACAACATAACGTTTGCAGGCACAACACATGGCGATGAGTTGGGATACTTGTACGATATGCCTATATTAAAGAATACAACACAAAAAGACCAAGTCGTCATCGACAGAATGTGCCTTCTGTGGACGAATTTTGCAAAATATGGGTACGTATATGAAAATTATCCCTATAATTTATTAACATCCTTCTCTGTATGAGAGAAGACCTGTGCCCAGCAGTGGGGCGATAAAAAAAGAAAAAGGTTGATGAATGAATGAATATGGGAGTTTTGGCGGGAAGGTCAAGCTGAGTGTCACGCTCATTTTTCATTGGACTTTTTTAAAAAAAAAAGTGCGTGATTTATGTAGTAAAAAGTGCATTCAGTAAATAATTCATAAAGAACAGTGAAATATCGCAGCATAATGGCCACATCATGACTTTGCCTCAAACCTCCTTCGTAAGACGGTTCACGTGGCCGTCTTTTTCGACATTAATAATTCTCAAATGATCTCTCCCGCTCTAGGCGGAGCGGGCGTATCTGACTTTTACTAAAACCCACCCGAGTTCCTTTACTTGCCTATGCGCCAGCGCCACGCTTTCTTTTTTAAACAACCCGCAACCCTGACTCAAAAGGCATCAGTTTTCGTAGAGCCCGTCACCATGTGCTGACTGACATCTCTTTAAGGCGCGCGTGAAACTCGACGCGCCCTCGACCCCTTACCGGGCGGCGAGCTGCCCACTGCTCACCGCCCGCAAGCCCGCGCTTGCGGTGGCCGGGTAATAACGGTTAACTGGCAGCAAAAACTATAAATTCACAACCATTTCATAACTCCATCAGAATGTTTTTTGAAATTTTTATGAACGGCAAGTAATGCTTATAATATGCATTTTTTTATATTATAAATTAGTACTTGACCGCAATTTCGCCAGATAGTAAACTGTGATGCAATCGTTGATTGTAAAGTGCGCTGGTTTATTAAGAGCCTATTTACTCTAGCGTTGAAGACATTTAAATTATAGTCAGACGGAAACACCGCCGCTGGCAAATTGTTTCAGTCGATTGAAATTTCGTCTTTTATACCTCGAAAAGACGAAATTTCAAAAAGAAAGTCTCGTGCAGTTGTAGAAAGGCACAAAAAATTTGAATTACACACAATTGAAAACAAAACAATACAATAATAAAAAGTTAAAAAACTAAAACCCAACTACGACAAAAAACGACGCTGAAAAAGTATAAAACAAGATTTTCAGAATACTGAACTGAACAAAGTTGCTAATATAGTTGCAAGTAAATGGACACAGTAGACTCTACCAAGATGCCTTCGTTGTAAATTGACAATAATGTCTTACGATACTATTCTGCAGTATGCAATATTCACTATTTAGAGATAAATTTTCATGTTTGGAAAACCGCAGTCACACGTTATGAAAGTGCTACGGTAGGTATATGTAACGTGTGACTACGCCTCCAAACATGAAAATTTAGCAACTTTGTTCAGTTCAGTATTCTGAAAATCTTGTTTTATACTTTTTCAGCGTCGTTTTTTGTCGTAGTTGGGTTTTAGTTTTTTAACTTTTTGTTATTTGTACTATTTTGGTGTTAAAGTGTATTTGTGGCGCGTAATATTAATAAAAGTTAAATTGACGAACTAAAAACTAGGTAGTTAACATACGACATCTCTTTTGACTTATGTATCGGCATATAGTAATATGTAGAGATGTCCTATTTTACTATTTCGTAGCGCTTGGAGCGTAGCGCGTATAGCAACGGTTTTCCCGCATGAAGCTCCCGGTTTTTCGTAGCAGCGACGCACATTTGCGTCGATGGCACCGAATGGGTCATGAATTAGTGGATGAGGCCGTTAGTATAAATAGATTGGATGTTTTTCTAACGGTGGTAGGCCATAACATCGGCTGCCAGCAGAAGTTACCACCCACCAGACAAAGTCTTGCCGCCTAGCGATTCGTCGTGTTCCAGCATGATGTCTGGTGAAGCCGTACAGAGGACGCGTCTGAGCACTTTGTGTTGCGTTGTGTGGCGAGTACGATGCGCCAAATGTTGTTGTGTCGGGAGTTTGGTCGTGGAGAGTCTCCAGATCAATCTCCCTCTGGCGCAGCATGGTTGGTCGTGTTGGTCTTGGATTTAACATTGCATCACCTGGCTCAACTGCCGTCATCCTTGCTATTCCTAAGTTTTTAAGTGAATAGGCTTAATAAACTAGTGCGCAGGCATCAAGGATTGCGTCACTGCTTACCATCAGGCGGGATTGCAGTCAAGCGCTAGTTTATAATTATTAAAAAAAAAAAACTTATATTAAGAGGACCTGGGAAGATTTCTTAATCTATCTAATTCTGCTAACGATCGACTGTCATGTGGATTTTTAAGTAATTTATTATGATCCAAGGCACTTATAAATAATCCCTCTATGGTTTTAACTCTACTGAGAGCGACATAGGCCTGTCCTTTAGCAAACAATGACTTTCCTAGATCTGTAACTTTTTTATCTAGAGTACAATCTTCTAATTTATGTACAGTACAACCCCAAGAAAGAATCAGCGGGAGCATTTTACGCTGAATTTGCCCAGAACCCCTCAAGCCGTCAAATTCAGTGAGGCAAGGCTCGATTTTGATAAGTCCGTTAGTATCTGCTTTTATGGATGCGTCGTCAAATTGTATGAGAACAGCGCTTTGCTGTTCTCCTGTTCCAACTGATCGCGCCGAAGAGCAGGCCATTCGAAGGCCTGCACCACTCCCATCGCTCCGTTTACCAAACCCTGGTTTACATTCAAATTTCTACGAAGCATTACTAGGGATTATGTCCAAATATAAAGTACTCGTGAAGCTCTTTTAGATGATACCAAATACGGTATATTTATTTTAATTTTGTATTAACATAGAACTTTTTGTCCGCCAGAGGGCGTAATACTAAATTTGGTGACAAGCTCTAAAGCTCATAACCAACAGAATATCAAGGCCCTTCTAATGGTTCTGCAGTGGTCTTATTCTGATAAGTAGTAAAGAAGCTATCTATGAACGAAAAGATGTGAATTATATGCAATCAGCCGATGAATACAGGTAAAGTCACAAGCAAATGCTAGTAATATATATATTCAAAATGTACAAGTTAAGCCCTTTCAAATGATACCAAACACGGCATATTTATCTTAACTTTTTTTTTTTACTCTGTATATTTTGTCCGCCAGAGGGCGCCACGTTAGATTTTGTGAAACTCCATATAGCCTATAACCAGCAGACAATTTAGACGCTTCTAATGATATGTCATTTATCGAATTCGAATAAGTAGTTTAGAAGTTACGAGGGAACAGATGAACATACATACATACATACATACATACATACATACATACATACATAGCCTGTCAAAATCATAACCCTCCTTTTGCTTTGCCGTAGTCGAGTAAAAATATATCCCGAAGTTGTGTTGCGATGTGTGCCGGGTACGATGTGCCTAATGTTGTTGTGTCGGGAGTTTGGTCGTGGAGGGTCGCCAGATCAATCTCCCTCTGTCGCAGCATAGTTGGTGGTGTTTTTGGGTTTAACATTGCATCACCTCACTCAACTGCCATCTTCCACCCACCAGACAAAGTCTTGCCGCCAAGCGATTCGTCGTGTTCCGGCACGATGTCTGGTGAAGCTGTACGGTGGACGGGTCTGAGCAGTTGTATTGCGATGTGTGCCGGGTACGATGTGCCTAATGTTGTTGTGTCGGGAGTTTGGTCGTGGAGGGTCGCCAGATCAATCTCCCTCTGTCGCAGCATAGTTGGTGGTGTTTTTGGGTTTAACATTGTATCACCTCACTCAACTGCCATCTTCCTTCCTATTCACTCAATTTTTGAGTGGTTAGGCTCTTAATAAACCAGCGCGCTTTACCATCAACGCTTGCATCACTGCTTTTCATCGGACGGGATTGCGGTCAAGCGCTAATTCATAATTATATAAGAAAAAACATAATTCTTCTTATGTCAAATCAAGAAATGAAATGAAATCGTTACACGTCATATTTTTTTTAAACTAGATGGAGCCGGCATTTTCTAACTGACTACCTCTGAGAACCTCTTTTTTCAAGTCCAGACATTAAAAATGAAATCGTTTACAATAATTTCTTCATCAGCCTATTTACGTCCCCACTGCAAGGGCACGAGCCTCCATCAATAACATGAGGGGTAAATGTGATACTCACTCGCTTGGCAGACGAGTTCAGGATTGGCGAGGGTTTTGGTATAAATTGCAGAGTTTTCCTTCTCTGTGTGCTGATGACTTTGCACGGAATTTACCTTAGTCGCCTTCTACGACATCTCGGTAAGAGTGAGGATAGCCTATTCTACGCTGCCGGGTACCATACGGCTAATTAACAACAACAAGCGACAATAATTTACATGATTTAATAAAAAAATATCAGTGATTAAAATGTCGTAATTACGCATATTGCTTAATAACAAGGCTTAGCAGAGCGAGCAGCTCAGTCGCAAGCTTTATTGTCTTAAAAGATAGACAGAAAAAGTCACGACGTGCTGACATCTCTTTGAGGTGCGCGTGAAACACGACGCGCCGTCGACTCGGGCCTGGTCCTTACCGAGCGGCGAGCTGCCCACTACTCGCCGCCCGCAGGCCCGCGCCTACGGTGGCTGGGAGTTTAGTGTTATCTCCCAACCAGGGCGTCTCCTGCGGCGGCTAGTGGCGTGAGGTTTCTGGGATTCCCGTTGCCTCACGCGCTCCGCCTCCTCCTTTGCCAGCATCACTGCTTCGCAGAAGGAGGTGACGGCCTGCCATGCACTCCCGCTCCGGACCATGGCCTGAACCAGGATCGGACGCGAGAGATCGCCGCCGTGCCAAAAGGGCCTCAACTCAGCATAATGTCAGATGACAACACAAGATGTGCCATCTGACGCTGGTTTTCAGCGGCAACTGAATATGAACAAGCTGCTATTTCTTCGTCATCTATATTTAGAAGACGAAGAAATAGCATATTATCTTTTTTTTTTTAATAGTTATAAACTAGTGCTTGACTGCAATCCCGCCTGATGGTAAGCAGTGATGCAATCGTTGATGGTAAAGCGCACTAGCTTATTAAGCCTATTCTCTCAAAAAAAACTGAGTGAATAGGAAGGAAGACGGCAGTTGAGCGAGGTGATGCTATGTTTAACCCAACAACACGACCAACGATGCTGCGCCAGAGGATGATCTGGAGACCCTCCACGACCAAACTCCCGACACAACAACATTTGGCGCATCGTACCCGGCACACATCGCAACACAACTGCTCAGACCCGTCCACCGTACGGCTTCACCAGACTTCATGCCGGAACACGACGAATCGCTTGGCGGCAAGACTTTGTCTTGTGGGTGGTAACTTATGCCGGCGGCTGATGTTGTTGTCTACCACCGAGAAAAATAGATAGATTATTATCAATGATTTTATAATACCCCTTTTTGCAAAGTTTATGTATAGCTTTTAAATCGTTTAATGGGTAAGTTTCGAATGTCCATGGGAAGCTTGTTGTAAAAGTGTATTCATTGACCCATGAACGAGTTGCCTACTCTGTGGAGACGAGTGTGATGTACAGCAAGATTGTATTTGTTCCTGGTATTTATATTATGAACATCGCGTACTTTCCTAATATTCGATATATAAATCAAATTTAGGTGTTTAAGCGCCGGAATATGCTTTCTGTAGTCATAGCTCCAGTTGATAAGTTTTCCTTTTTCAGTGAGCCTACACCATCGACTTCAAATCTTCTGCAAGTCAAGTGGACCCCAGTAACTGCAGAAACGGAGCCGTATCTCCAAATAGACGAAGATGTAGAACTTCATAACGCGCCTTTCCAGAACCGCATGGCTTTCTGGGATGCTTTTTATGCAAAATACGGAATGTTAGCCAAGGGAATACATTTGGAAGGGAAATATGCTGAAAATAGAGCTTTCAGTGTTGGTTTAAGTAAATTGTTAATATTATGTCTTTTGTTCGTTTTGCAATAAGAATCGTCGTAGGGTAGTTATACGGACCACAGATTAAAATACAGTCCACACACACACAGAGAGTACAGTTAATATTTTTATACAACTTGTAACAAAAAGGGTATTTACATACCAAGGGCATGGCATCTTTAGATGATATCAAACGATATCGGCAGGGTTTCAACTCAAAATAAAATACACAAAAACTTGGTACCAAATTTTCGGTTTCGTGTGTTTCTTAAAATAAAATCATAACAAACGTGGCAGCACACTACATACGTTAATAACTACTCGTTACCCGTCACGTTACTTGCCAAAATCCGATAAATGCCTTCAATATCTCTGCGCGACTAGTATGATAGTAGCCTATCAGAGGCGGTGTTTTTCCTCATAACTTCCTAACATAAAAAGATAGGATTAAAAAACCCTTCCAATATCGTTTGATATCATGTAAAGATGCCATGCCTTTGTTATGTATACACCTTTTATGTTACACGTTGTATATGCGAAACCCGAAACACGTGTCCAGTATTATGATGTAAAGACTCTATGTACAAAATTTCAAAAAGATATCATGAAAAACCACAAAGTTATGAGCTTGTTATTTTACTTGGTTGTCCCAACAAAAATATGGCCCACGCTTCGCTCGGGCGATGATCTACACCGCCTTTATACTTTTCGCCACTTTTGATAACAGTTTTGTTCTAGACTGTATCTAGTGTATAAGTGATCGATGAATAAAACAAAGAATAAAATATAAAGCTCTTTATTTAAATTCTTACAAAACTATTATAATGTATATTTACATGTTAACAAGTTTTATGTATCAAAAAACAGGAGGGTACTTGCGTAACAAGCTATCAGTAGCAATGGGTGTCATTCTGACAGTCCAACAACATTCATTGCGCTATTAAGTTGTTAAGCAGACACTATTTTCAAACACATCGAGCAATGGTTAAGCAAAATGATCCAAATTGTTAGTAATATTGTGTTAAGCAATTAGAAAGAGTTTTCATTGCGAAACTCGATCATAAGGCTCATTTACACGCTGTTAAGTAGCAAGTACGGTTGTAACGGAGCTTCGCCTCCGCTTCCGTTATTGCGGAAGTTTCACAAGAAATCGTATCTTCGCTTCCGCCTCCGCACAATTTTTGCGAAGTTATAACGGAGGTTTATTTACGTATTTATAAAATAAATAACGCGCAAGCTGCGACGCTCGACAACCGTCCGGCTGCGTTTGAGCGCGAAATGTTCAAGAATCAACTATTGCGAGGCGGGAATGCGGCAAACACAATTTGTTTCTCCTTAATTTTCATTACAAGGTAATGTTTTTTTTACCAAGTATACTACTATTAATGTACGTATTTAAAATAAAAATGTTGTTTTAATTAACCATAAATTTAAATTTTTTTGTATATGTACTTTCACCTCCGCCTCCACCTCCGTTAACCTCCGCATCCGCGGACAACCCTAGTAGCAAGTATGCAAGTGTCAAGTGATTAGTAAAATCAACGTGTAAACGGTCGCGCTTTTAAGTGATTAGTATTAAGAGGGGATTCTAGCGGCGTTTTCTCCATACAAACGTATTCCGCCGTTTTCTTCGTGGATAACGCTTTTAGAGCAATGATTTTTTTTTCTACAATTTCACACCTTGATTATACGCGCCCCTATTATTTGATTTTTTGGAAAACTAATAAAAGAAATATGATGTATCAAAATCCCGAAAAATAACTTATTTTTACCGCGATGTTCAGACCACTATAAAACAAATGTGATAAGTTTTTGACGAAAAAGAAAATAATTGAGGAATAGGTATACTCTTCCTCTAAATTTTGATATAAAAATAATTGAGATCTGTCGTGTTTTGAAAAAGAAAACAGCGGAATACGAAACGTCTTTTGCTCTACGTTTTTGTAGGTAAAATCAGCCTGAGCTGCAACTGTCCTTTTCGCACTTAACCGGGAGAGGTTGGAAGCAGCGCGACGGCAATAGTTTTTTTTTTTTATGTATTATAATCTAGCGCTTGACCGCAATCCTACCTGATGGTAAGCAGTGACGCAATCGTTGATGGTAAAGCGTACTAATTTATTAAGAGCCTATTCACTCTAGCCTTGAAGACACTCAAATTGTAGTCCGACGGAAACACCGCCGCTGGCAAATTATTCCAATCCCTCGATGTACGCGGTATAAAGGAGGAGGCAAAACGCTTCGTCCGGATCGTAGTGGTGTTAACAACGTAAGGGTGGAAACCAGCCGTACGATGGGTCGTCCGATGTTGGAACGGAGATGGGGGAATTAAATCGTGCAATTCCCTCGCATACTCCCCAAAATGCATCCTATAGAACACCGAAAGGCTGGCTAAATATCTATTTTCCAAATTCCTCGGCACTAGTCCCTATATTTTTTTTTTTTTTTGATATGGCATCTCGTAGGTGGCTACTAGGAGACCGTAACTACTTAATCGGACTTTCCTGTGGATGCCTTAATTAAAATTAAAGCCTCCAGCCAGGGGCGATCCTCTTAAGGATAGCAATAGTTTCTGTTACATAATATCATTATTTTCTCATCTATTAAAGCTAGGACAATATGTTTTAAAAAACTATCTAGGTATCACCTCATGTGTTATCATATTCAAACAAATAAATAATTTGACATAGGCGGTTACGGTCTCGTGTCTCCCCTGACGGCTCCCTTCGGGGAGACATCAGGATTTTTAAATCTTATTGTCTCTCCTAGGCGGGGGAGACATCAGAACTTGCTGGTAAATTATATTATTTCGGTCTCGTGTCTCCCCTGACAGCTCCCCTCGGGGAGACATCAGGATTTTTAAATCTTCTTTTCTCCCCTAGACGGGGACAGATTCGCTTTACGGCAGAAGTACAGTCAACTGGAAGTCGTGAAATTTTTTGCACCTCAGAATCGTCAGGAGGCAAACTAATTTAAGACTATTTTTTTCACAAATTCAGTGCATCTTTTTCTTAAAGCTATATACCAGTATATATATACCAGTTCTTGATCGCATTCCGGCCTTTTAGTACTGTCAAATTAAGATACTCAATAGACATTTTTTGGTTCACTTATTTCCGTACTTCTGAACGGAAAAGGCAAAGGCATTATACGCCATACAGCCATATATATCCTAAATTCCTAACTTATCCTAAATTAACTCAACCTATCCTATCTCCTTTAGTGTCCCGCGTGAGCCAACTAGGAGTGGTTTGGGGTAAAATCATAATTTGGCCGCTGTGCAACAATATTTCAATGTTCTTTATAAATTATTCACTGAATGCAATTTTTACTACATAAATCACGCGCTTTTATTTAGGAAACAACACTATAAATAATTTTAAAAGTCCACTGAAAAATGAGGGTGACACACAGCTTGATTTTCCCGCCAAAGCTCCACTCCATAGACAGTTTTGACGTGTTTAAAATGGCGACTAAAAAGTCGTCAAATACGTCTGTCACCATAGACATATACTAATGGACATGCCGTATCTACAATATTTTTTTGTTTTGAAAAGAGTGAGAGAGAGGCCTATGCTTTCGGTCTAGCACTGTCTCTTTAGAATAGAATAGAATACTCTCTATTATGTACACCATATAGATTACAGAACATAAATAAAAATATTTTACAACGGGTGACACAATGGGCGGTCTTATCGCTAAGAGCCATTGATGATTTTTAGAGAGATAAAAATAGACGATTCTTCGTTTCCTCTTTCTTTCGGAGTGGCTCATATCAAGGCATGTCCATTAGTATATGTCGATGTCAGCCACCGACTAATTTGACAGAACTAAACTAATTTTTATCTTCTGTCTTTTGGTCTCGGAAGCCGTGATGCTTTTTATTTTTTGTGTAATGTTGTTGTTTATTATATCCCTAACTTAGTTGTAGTTCCCTAACTTAGTTGGAACTGAAACGTGGTCGCTCACAATGGGCCTCATACGAAGACTCAGTCACACAAAGGGCAATGGAAAGAGCTATGCTCGGAGTTTC
Source organism: Sesamia nonagrioides (assembly GCA_017933935.1). Lineage (NCBI taxonomy): Eukaryota > Metazoa > Arthropoda > Insecta > Lepidoptera > Noctuidae > Sesamia > Sesamia nonagrioides. Next base: position 605,595 of record JADWQK010000856.1, read on the forward strand.
TCTGCGTGAACGAAACAGAAATGAGGAGATCCGCAGAAGAACCAAAGTCACCGACATAGCTCTGCGAGTCACTAAACTTAAGTGGCAGTGGGCAGGGCACATTACTCGTAGAATCAGTGGCCGATGGGGCAGTAAGGTTCTGGAGTGGCGGCCACGTACTGGAAGACGCAGCGTAGGGAGGCCCCCAACAAGGTGGACCGATGACCTGGTGAAGGTCGCGGGAAGCCGATGGATGCGGGCAGCACAAGACCGGTCGGCGTGGAAAGCCTTCGGGGAGGCCTTTGTCCAGCAGTAGACATCTATAAGCTGAAGAAGAAGAGTCGTAAGTTTAGCTTATTGTTCCTAATACTATGAGTCTCATTGTTACACTAAATAAAGAATTTATTGGATTATTATTATACCTACACGTAATTTTTTTATGCGAAACCTGAAACACGTGTCCAATATTTTTAAGTTAAGAATCTATGTACAAAATTTCAAAAAGATATCATGAAAAACCACAAAGTTATGGGCTTGTTATCTTATCTGGTTGTAAAAAAAAAATATGGTCAACGCACCGCTCGCCCGCCGGCGACCACAAGGGCGCGGCGCGGGGTCCCTGTCTCACGCGCCTAGTACTATGATCTATCGTCAGCTGTGTTGCACACTCAGTAACCACACTGCAACAATTTCTAAATGTATTTGGATAAAATATAACATGGTGTAAAAATGATTGGAATCGATTCAGTTGCTTATTCTGAACAAACTGTATTCAGGTTTTGAATAAAGAAATAATAAAATCGTATATTTGAGGTAAATTACTAATCCATTGCTTTACAAGTAGGAAGATATCGTCTTCCTAACAACGTATGTAGCGTAATGAACGTGGCATAACTGTCTAAATGAAAACCTTATCCTTATTACTAAATCTCTTTTAAACGTGACTATGGACGATTCTCTTGTTCAAAAACTAAACTAATTTTAAGCTAAGTGCATCTTTTGTCTTCTATTTCATTGAAAAAAGACAGAAGACAACATGTTAGTTTAGTCCTGTCAAATTAGTCCGCGCCTGACGTAAATTGACGTAAATTTAGTCGCCATGTTTTTAATCGCGTCTAAACTGTCAATGGAGTATCTTAATTTGACAGGACTAATCTAATATGTAATTTCTCTTTTTAATAATTATAAACTAGTGCTTGATTGCGATCCCGCCGGATGGTAAGCAGTGATGCAATCGTTGATGGTAAAGCGCACTATTTTATTAAGCCTATTCACTTAAAAAACTAAACTAAAAAAGTCGTGGTGGCCTAGTGGTTAAAACACGAGCCTCTCAAGTATGAGTGCGCGGGTTAGATTCCAGGTCAGGCAAGTACCAATGTAACTTTTCTAAAGTTATATGTACTTTCTAAGTATATCTTGGACACCAACGACTGAAGGTGAAGGAAAACATCTTGAGGAAACCTGGACTTTAAGTCTGAAATCGCCCACCCGTATTGAGCAAGCGTGGTGATTACGCTCAATCCTTCTCTGTATGAGAGGAGACCTGTGACCAGTAGTGGGACGATAAAAAAAAGGTTGATGATGACTTAAAAAACTAAGGAATAGGAAGGATGACGGCAGTTAGCGAGGTGATGCAATGTTAAACCCAAGACTAACACGACCAAACGATGCTGCGCTAGAGGGATATTGATCTGGAGATTCTCCACGACCAAACTCCCGACACAACAACATTTGGCGCATCGTACCCGCCACACATCGCAACACAACAGCTCAGACCCGTGCTCCGTACTTCACCAGACATCAGGCCGGAACACGACGAATCGCTTGGCGGCAAGACTTTGTCTGGTGGGGGGTAACTCCTGCCGGCAGCCGATGTTATGGTCTTAAAGAAATAGAAGGAAAAGGATGCACTGGACTTAAGTTGGTTTGTGATCCAGAGGATCGATACTTCTATAGGATGCATTTCGGGGAGTGTGCGATGGAATAGGCTATTTGACAGTATTCAATTATTTGTGATTTTTTGCTTTAATTGCATAAAATGAGGGTTCTTTATATCATTTACAAGAGTTTTAATAAAAAATAATAACAATTATTATATCCAAAACACAAAAATATGTTTGGCTTTTTGTTTCTCGCGCCACACATTGTGAAACGATCCGGATTGGCTAATGTCGCGATGACGTCATACGCGCATCATCGCTTGTTTTCGGCAAACTTATAAACTGTTTTTCGGGGGTTTTTATCGATTTATTTGTACAACCCGGTACAGCACACCACTTGTAAACCATTTTATTAGATAACAACAGCAAATAATAACTAAAAACAAACACCACTGAGAACCGAAAACCGCTTGTGACGTCACTTACCAGGCGCAACGCCATATTGCTGATTATATCGTTTTCGCGGCTTATTTGAATTTTTATTTGCATATTTCTTACGAAATACGTATTTAAAATTAAAAAAAATACTATGGGTGAACTTCTTAACCGCAACCAAGTAATTCAAGATAAAAATTATAAATCTGTCAAATAGCCTATTGCATGATTTAATTCCCCCATCTCCGTTCCACCAGCGGACGACCCGTCGTACGGATGGTTTCCACCCTTACGTTGTTAACACCACTACGATCCGGACGAAGCGTTTCGCCTCCTCCTTTATACCGCGCACATCGAGGGACTGGAACAATTTGCCAGCGGCGGTGTTTCCGTCGGACTACAATTTGAGTGTCTTCAAGGCTAGAGTGAATAGGCTCTTAATAAACTAGTGCGCTTTACCATCAACGATTGCGTCACTGCTTACCATCAGGCAGGATTGCGGTCAAGCGCTGGTTTATAATATGTAAAAAATCGATACCGTTATTAAATGGACTTTGACGTAAAAATCAGTAATCATTATCATCATCATCTCAGCGTTAATCCCAGCGCATCCGAAGCTTTTTCAGCTTGTGGAGTCTGGGGTCCGCTTTACCAATCTAACTGCTGATTTTGGCTAAACTTCGATATTTTCCGTGAAGCGACTGCCGTCTGACCTCCACAACTCGAAGGTGATATCGAAGCATTGCAGTTAGACCAATTGTTGGACTTTTGAGGGCTCCAATAACCGGTAACGACTGCCAATAGAGGTTCGTTCTTTTAATCAAGACTCTAATATTATAAGTGTGACATTTTGTAAGTGGCCAATTTGGACTAAATTCGGCACACAGGTTTCACATACAGCATATGAAAAGAGACTTTCTTCTCATTCTCTGGAACAATTTGCCAGCGACGGTGTTTCCGTCTCACTACAATTTGAGTGTTTTCAAGGCTAGAGTGAATAGGCTCTTAATAAACTAGCGCGCTTTACCATCAACGCATCACTGCTTACCATCAGGCGGTCAAGCGCTAGTTTATAAATTATTTTTTTTTTTTAATCCAATATTCCCATAAAGATACGGAAGAGGCACCGGAAGACGCAGCGTGGATAGGCCCCAGATAAGGTGGATCGACGACCTGGAGAAGGTCGCGGGAGGCGCAGGACCGCTCGTCGTGGATGCCTATGTCCAGCAGTGGACGTCTTTTGGCTGAAATGATGATGATGATTCCCGTGGCATTGAAACTTATGCGGGCGAAACCGCGGGGCTTAGCAGGTTCTTCATATGTTTCCCAACGCGGTCTTCTCAACAGAAGCAGTAGTCTTTGCTCTTCGCTCTGTAGGCGACTTCTTCTTTCTGAAGTTGGACCCTCATGTCTTCAACGCTCTTCATTAATTCCACATCAGCAGCACAGTCATCCACTATCTGCTGGAACAGTTCATCTGGAAAACAAAGAACGGACTTTTTAATCCAAAATCAAGTCATTTATTCAAATTAGCCTGAAAATCAGCACTTTTTGAACGTCAATATTACCTACGTAAGAGAAGCTTATTGCATAAGGGTGTCGTGATGGCTTAGTGGTTAAAACACCAGCCTCTCAAGTATGAGTGTGTGGGTTCGATTCCAGGTCAGGCAAGTACCAATGTAACTTTTCTAAAGTTATATGTAGGTACTTTCTAAGTACAATATGTAAAGAAAACCCTGTCCGACCCATAAGGATAATAAAGGTTAGGTAAACACTTGACCAAATATAATATAAAATTTTACATAATCATCATAGTAACAATACTAATGAATTTTGAAATAATCTTTTTTTCCCGGGAATTAATTTCAATTTCCCCGAAATTTGGTTATTTTTAAAAAAGTGACAAAGTTGGTAGGTATGGTTATGAGCGAATAGCGACGCGACCACGTCACAGGTGCCGCGTGCCCTGCCCCCCGCCGCCCGCGTAAGCGTTGCTTACTGCACATGTATTAAGTTACCTCTTTTTGCGAAATAATATTTATTTTTAGGGGTTTTTTTTTGAAGTTTAGCCCGGCTTTGTAGGCATTAGTAGAATCAGTTATCGCTACCTAACAATACCTTCATGGATCGGACAGGGTTTTCTTTACATATTGTATATCTTGACACCAATGACTGAAGGTGAAGGAAAACATCTTGAGGACACTTAAATTGTAGTCAGACGGAAACACCGCCGCTGGCGAAAATTGTTTGCGCTGAAATTGGTCCAGTAATGCTGACTTTGCTCAAATGGAAGTGTGAAGTTGTAGAAGACTTACAGCACTTATTCATGGACTATGTCCAATACGAGTCTGGTAGGCCTCTTCTCAAGGCCCTAAATAAATTATTTATTTATTTAGGGCCTTGAGTTTGAACAGACTTCCACATTCCATAAAATCTTAGCTTAACCATGAGGTTATGATCAGCTGCCGGCAGAAGTTACCACCCACCAGACAAAGTCTTGCCGCCAAGCGATTCGTCGTGTTCCGGCATGATGTCTGGTGAAGCCGTACGGAGGATGGGTCTGAGCAGTTGTATTGCGATGTGTGCCGGGTACGATGCGCCAAATGTTGTTGCGTCGGGAGTTTGATCGTGGAGGGTCTCCATCTCCCTCTGATGCAGCATCGTTGGTCGTGTTGTTGGGTTTAACATAGCATCACCTGGTTCAATTGCCGTCTTCCTTCCTACTCACTAAGATTTTTAAGTGAATAGGCTTAATAGACTTGTGCGCTTTACCATCAACTATTGCATCATTGCTTACCATCAGGCGGGATTGTAGTCAAGCACTAGTTTATAAGTCGTGGTGGCCTAATGGTTAAAACACCAACCTCCTAAGTATGAGTGCGCGGGTTCGATTCCAGGTCAGGCAAGTACCAATGTAACTTTTCTAAAGTTATATGTACTTTCTAAGTATAACTTGGACACTAATGACTGAAGGTGAAGGAAAACATCTTGAGGAAACCTGGACTTTAAGCCTGAAATCGCCAACCCGCATTGAGCAAGCGTGGTGATTACGCTCAATCCTTCTCTGTATGAGAGGAGACCTGGACGATAAGAAGGTTGATGGTGATGATGACTAGTTTATAATTAATAAAAAAAAGAAGAGTCTGTTTAGTTTCATAACCCAAATATGAGAAATGTATATTTAGGGTACGATGGAACATACGCATTGCGGTAATAAATGTTCCTAAATTAAAAAAAAAAAAAAACTGGGCAGATTATGTCTGCCGCTGGTAAACTGTGTGGTCAAATAGCACAAAATTGATGCCATGAGGTCGCGGCAAACCACGTCGGAGATGGATAGGTTCCGTCAATACTAGAAGGAGGACGTGTGCGCTCAGGAAGATGGAAGTGGGGGGCGGCCGTCGCCCAGGAATAGGACAAATTGGGGTAGCATTAAAAAAAAATAACGGAACTTTTGGTTTGCCACGTGGACAAATGGCGCCCGCTTGGCATGGCGGGCTGATACCAGTCGGAGCTGCGGTCAATGCACAGACGACAACACATCAAGCTACTACAACCTGTCAGATTTCCTTGTTAAATTTTCAACCTTATCTCTAAAGCATTAAGGCTCAATTTTGTTGATTGGCAATATCTGACAGTTTGGGGTAGCTTGACCTGGTGTCGTCCGTACGAGTTATTTCCGGGCCCCCAGCTCATAGTACTGTGGAGAAAGTGGCGTTTTAGTCGGTAGGAGTCCGATATAACCCTTATTATTTCTTCCCTTTCTATTTCATCACTCTTAATTGCAACGGTGCCACTTTTAATTGTTTGTTGCATCGGGTGACGTCTTTACGTCGACACCGGCTGTCGCTGAAAACCAGCGCTGGACTCTGCCCCCTAATCGGCGAACACATTTCTGTCAAATGATTGCGACTAGTTGGCATCAGTTGGGATCGTTCGGGCCGCCAATTCGTCTGTTCGGCCCAAACGATCCCAACTAGTCGCAATCATTTGACAAAAATGTGTTCGCCGATTAGGGGGCTGTTTTTGCATAGAGTCGCAGCATAATGCTGAGCGACAGCCGTTTTGCGTGGATGTGACGCATGTTTTTGTAAACCACTGCGTCATGTTTACTGCAAATAAACGACTTTTCTCTTTTTTTTTTTTCATAAAGAAACTACAAGAGATAAATGTTAGTTTAGTCCTGCCAAATTAGTCCGGTAAAAAAGGATAAAAAAACTTTTTTACAAAAAAACAACCGACTTCTAAAAACCACTACAAAGTAAAAAATAACTAATTTCGGAAGTCGGTGTCTTTGGTTTTTGTATATTAGTTTTTGACACCGACTTCCGAAATTAGTTATTTTTTACTTTGTAGTGGTTTTTAGAAGTCGGTTGTTTTTTTTGTAAAAAAGTTTTTATTTTACACTTTTTAGTTGTGAAAAGTAGGTACTATGTATTCAGTTACATTCGATCAGACTGGAAGCTGACACAAATATGGTTGGGAAACGACGTAATATTGTTTTTACTTTAATTATAACTCGTAATTTTGAAGAATTCTCTCGACTGCCTATGGTCTTCATCATCAGATTTACTGCAGACCATTATTTTAACCCAATGGGTGCAAAGTTCTCATCAATATAAATGAATTAAAACCAAACACAATGTAGCTACTGTAAACCGTTGAGGAGTTCCCGGAACTGGCCTTTGTCTTCATCATCAGAGCTCTTATGACAGTTACAACCCATCTAGGTGTAAAGTTCTTATTAATACAAATTAATCAAGCCCAAACACGAGGTAGCTGCTGTGAATTGTTGAGGAGTTCCTTAGACTGTCTCCCAGCTCCATCATCAGATTTACTCCAGACCTTTATCAAATTGTAGTGTTTTAAAATACTTAATGAAAATACTAAGAAATGCACTAATCGCCCCTACGATTTTTGAAAGTTCCCCTTGATTTCTCTGGTCTTCCATCATCAGACCCTGATGTCCTTATCATGGGACCACCTTGGCAATGTCTTCTTTCCGACAAAAAAAGAATTATCAAAATCGGTTTATAAACGACGAAGTTATGCGCGAACAAACATAAAAAAAAAAAAAAGCATATACAATATGTAAAGAAAACCCTGTCCGACCCATAAGGATAATAAAGGTTAGGTAAACACTTGACCAAATATAATATAAAATTTTACATAATCATCACAGTAACAATAATAATGAATTTTGAAATAATCTTTTTTTCCCGGGTATTAATTCCAATTTCCCCGAAATTTAGTAATTTTTAAAAAACTGACAACACCATTTGTGGCGGAGCGAATAGCGATGCGACCACGTGCCGCATGCCCCGCCCCCTTTCACCCGCGCATGTATGCGCGGGTGAAGGGGGGCGGGGCTATCGGGTTGCCTACCGCACATGCATTAAGTTACCTCGCTTTTTCGAAATAATATTTATTTTTTTTGGGGGATTTTTTTTTAAGTTTAGCCCGGCTTTATAGGCATTATTAGAATCAGTTAACGATACCTAACAATACCTTCACGGATCGGACAGGGTTTTCTTTACATATTGTATACGGTCGAATTGAGTAACCTCCTCCTTTTTGAAGTCGGCGTGACGTAAATTGACGTAATTTTAGTCGCCATGTCTGTCATCCATACTAATATTATAAATGCGAAAGTAACTCTGTCTGTCTGTCGGTCTGTCTGTCTGTCTGTCTGTCTGTCTGTCTGTCTGTCTGTCTGTCTGTCTGTTACGCTTTCCCGCTTAAACCTCTCAACCGATTTTGATGAAATTTGGCACAGATAATCTTTAGACCCCGAGAAAGAACATAGGCTACCTTTTATCCCGGAAAAATTTGATGTTCCCGAGGGAAACCTAAAAAGCGCGATATAACCGAACTCCACGCGGGCGAATCCGCGGGCGGAAAGCTAGTTTTCTTAATAAAAATAAAAAAAATAAATCATTGTTTATTTCGGACATAAAAATCCATAGAGTGTTAGTATGTACAAAGAAAAACAAAACTTATTGCCTAGTGTTAGTAATTATTAAAGTGTGCACAAAGTGATTAGTGTGTGTTAATGAAAGTGAAAGAAAAAAGCGAACTTAAAATAAGTCTATACCATCGCCTAGCTCCATAAAGAATAGAGGTAAACAAACCAATTTAGGGTTATCACAACTCACGTTTTACAAATGTCCTGTTATTTACATGATTATCGACTCTTACATGCTAACTATTTATTAACAATTCCTATTGCAATGTATATAATAGAATCACTAAAATAACAAGCGTAATAGCTTGGTATTACAAAAAATCATTAAAAAGTTGACATAACTTTTACGTGATAGCCCTATAAAAAAAGAAAGATGGATGAAATCCAGGTATTAAACACATTTTGTGGAATTCAACCAATGAATAAAGTTGAGACATTTATCAATACAATTTTGCGTATTTTAATTACTTTCAAATCAACTACATAACACATGCATTGTAATACTTTCAAGTATGGACTAATTATAATATACATATCTGTATTAAAAAAATTAACATATTAGGAAATTAGCTTACATTTGTGTCATATTCCATTCAAATCGGTTAAGTGTTATGCAAATCATAAATATCTAAACACAAATACACTGTTTAGATTACTAGGAAGTAGGATTATTACTTTTATGAAAATCATCTATGTAGAAAAGGTTGTTAACATCTGTCTGTTAGGCGTTAAACACTCGTTGCCTAGCAACAATTTGTTTACCTGTATTCTTTATCGAATTTGGCCCAACTATAGTTTAGTTTGCGAACTTTACGTTTTGTAGCGACAAAACCTAAATTAAGATTCAGTGCATCATGGTTCATTTTTAACAAGTTGTGTAAGAAATCCATACTAATATTATAAATGCGAAAGTAACTCAGTCTGTCTGTCTGTCTGTTACGCTTTCCCGCTTAAACCTCTCAAGCGATTTTGATTAAATTTCGCACAGACAATCTTTAGACCCTGAGAAAGGACATAGGCTACCTTTTATCCCGGAAAAATTTGATATTCCCGAGGGAAATCTAAAAAGCGCGATATAACCGAACTCCACGCGGGCGAAGCCGCGAGCGGAAAGCTAGTATTATAAATACGAAAGTAACTCTGTCTGTCTGTCTGTCTGTTACGGTTTCCCGCTTAAATCTCCAACCGATGTTGATGAAATTTGGCACAGACAATCTTTAGACCCTGAGAAAGGACATAGGCTACCGTTTATTGAAAAATTTGATATTCCCGAGGAAAATCTAAAACGCGTTTTAAAAATATATTTTTTTCCACCTACCCACATTCTCGCCAGTTTTACTCGAAGTTAAATAGTGTCCACACAGTCCTTGAGAGTATGTAGCTATGGTATCTTCTGGAACTTCTCGATTGACGTAACCATCGTCCAGAAGATCTTTCTTAGTACCGCATAAGTAGACTTTGCAATTCTGGAAAATATATTAGGTATTTTTTTTTGAGATCAAGTGTGACCTAATGGTATCGGTCGCGACTTACAATTTGTAGGATTCACATGATAGAAGCAACATAAATATGTAACGAAGAAATGTAACCCATATATTATGATTTTAAAAGAGTGTCCATGGAGTTTCTTGCACGTTCTTCTCCATAGAGATCTACGCTTTGGAACGTGCAATTTAGCTTCACTTTTCTTGGACTGACCGATATTGACAATTCAAAAGTACCAAGTGATGGTTAATTTGAAATAAACAATTTTGATTTGAATTGATTTGATTATGTAACGTTGTCGGTTAAGTAAAAAGTCTTCAACTGTTATAGAGGTTTATTTTGGTAAAATAATTAATACTTGTACAGGAAAAGATTAATATTAATATCCGCTTTTAACAGTGCGTTCGCAAGTGACTGTATCGAAACCACAGAGTGCCAAAGACCATTATGTCATGTTGACTGACATTTACTTATTTGAGATTCGGATACATTCCGATACATCATCCCCCTTTAAAGCGAGTTTTTGTTTATTTATTTTTAATACATAATGCGTAATTAAGTATACTAAAAAACTATGTAATTTACTTAATAACCACTTAAGACTAATACACAAAACTTAAATATTAACAACTAATTGTGGTTCCGGGGACTCGAACCCCGTCAGGCGCTTTACTTTGTGTAAATTATTTTCATCACCACTACTCTTTAAAAAATTATTAATTTTGTGCATAGGGTCTTTACTTAAAAATATTGGACACGTGTTTCGGATTTCGCATAAACAAAATAATGTTGAATGTACTTGTACTATTTTTAAGTTTTAATGTTAATATAATATTGTACAAAGTGATGATGACAATACGACAATAAATTAAATATCGTGTACCTCAACACATTCTCAGTCTACCCATAAAAAATCATATAAATATATCCATTAGTTTAGTCACAGGAAATTATTTTTCATTTTTCACATTTTCTACATGATGTACATGTTGATAAGGAAGCGCTTACAGGTTGATGACCGCCGTATCCAGCGGTACTATACTTTTTTAATAATGATGCGAAAAAATAAGTCGATACAGGATCGCGCTGTCACCGATCGGAGGTCAGTGAACCAATAATATTTTAAAGGATGTTCTATCCCGTTTGTAATTTTATGTAATTTAGTTTGTTTGAAATTATCATATTTATTAAAATTTTTTGATGCTAGGTTTTTTTTTCTATGGGTAGGATTATTCATATGAACCAGCATTGTTGTGTTTTCATTTCATCATCATCATCATTTCAGCCGAAAGACGTCCACTGCAGGACATAGGCCTCCCCCAAGGTTCTCCACGACGACCGGTCCTACGCCTCTCGCATCCTGCGGTTTCCCGCGACCTTCACCAGGTCGACGGTCCACCTTGTCGGGGGCCTACCCACGTTATTTTCACGTTATTTTTTTTTTATTTTGTTATCATTTATTGTCGTATTATCAGCACCCCTCTGTATAAGTTTATATGGGATTTGATTCCTGAAATAAACAAAATAACTTACTTCTTCCACACTTCTTAGCTCCTGAAGCCAATGTCTCAGTCGTTTCCAGGAGGCTTTGGAAGACGGTTCGTAGCAAATGATGGCAGCATGCGCGCCTCTGTAATAGATCTTCGTCATAGCCTCGTATCTAAAAAAAGATGAAAAATTAAATTGCAGTGCGGTCCACCGTTTGATGTGTTGGTTAAAATCGCTCCGAAAATTAGCTATTATTTGTCGTAAAAAGTAAATGACAGATAATGTTATTTTGCGATATCCATAAGAGATAGATATATTTGCGGAGTTTTCTCCTCATAGGGTTCAGGCTGCGTTTGCAATATAAGAGGAGAAAATAAATAATAAATAAATAATAAAAATCTTTATTGGCTCAAGGTTTACAGTTCACAGGGTGACTTATGTATATGTAGATACAGGTAATGGTCTGTCTGTCTGTTACGCTTTCCCGCTTAAACCTCACAACCGAGTTTGATTAAATTTGGCACAGACAACGGAAAAATTTAATATTCCCGAGGGAAATCTAAAAAGCGCGATATAACCAAACTCCACGCGGGCGAAGCCGCGGGCGGAAAGCTAGTGATTATATAATTATATGTGAGTATTACTTATGTGGACCACCAAAATGCAAATTATTTACGACATCACATTAGAAACTTCAAGAATAACACTATTCCTCCACTATTTAATGGATGTTCTCATGCATATGTAGCGGCACTACACCTACCTACAAACGATAATATAGTGTAGCGGTACTACACCTACCTACAAACGATAATATAGTGTAGCGGTACTACACCTACCTACAAACGATAATATAGTGTAGCGGTACTACACCTACCTACAAACGATAATATAGTGTAGCGGTACTACACCTACATACCTACAAACGATAATATAGTGTAGCGGTACTACACCTACCTACAAACGATAATATAGTGTAGCGGTACTACACCTACCTACAAACGATAATATAGTGTAGCGGTACTACACCTACCTACAAACGATAATATAGTGTAGCGGTACTACACCTACATACCTACAAACGATAATATAGTGTAGCGGTACTACACCTACATACCTACAAACGATAATATAGTGTAGCGGTACTACACCTACCTACAAACGATAATATAGTGTAGCGGTACTACACCTACATACCTACAAACGATAATATAGTGTAGCGGTACTACACCTACATACCTACAAACGATAATATAGTGTAGCGGTACTACACCTACCTACAAACGATAATATAGTGTAGCGGTACTACACCTACCTACAAACGATAATATAGTGTAGCGGTACTACACCTACATACCTACAAACGATAATATAGTGTAGCGGTACTACACCTACCTACAAACGATAATATAGTGTAGCGGTACTACACCTACCTACAAACGATAATATAGTGTAGCGGTACTACACCTACCTACAAACGATAATATAGTGTAGCGGTACTACACCTACCTACGGTACTACATACCTACAAACGATAATATAGTGTAGCGGTACTACACCTACATACCTACAAACGATAATATAGTGTAGCGGTACTACACCTACACAAACGATAATATAGTGTAGCGGTACTACACCTACATACCTACAAACGATAATATAGTGTAGCGGTACTACACCTACCTACAAACGATAATATAGTGTAGCGGTACTACACCTACCTACAAACGATAATATAGTGTGGCGGTACTACACCTACAAACGATAATATAGTGTAGCGGTACTACACCTACCTACAAACGATAATATAGTGTAGCGGTACTACACCTACATACCTACAAACGATAATATAGTGTAGCGGTACTACACCTACCTACAAACGATAATATAGTGTAGCGGTACTACACCTACCTACAAACGATAATATAGTGTAGCGGTACTACACCTACCTACAAACGATAATATAGTGTAGCGGTACTACACCTACCTACAAACGATAATATAGTGTAGCGGTACTACACCTACATACCTACAAACGATAATATAGTGTAGCGGTACTACACCTACCTACAAACGATAATATAGTGTAGCGGTACTACACCTACCTACAAACGCCACAAATCAACAACGCGTCATACTGACGTCACACGAATTCTACATCTCGCAATCAGAGTTTACCGAGCAACTAGCATATATACAACTTCCCAATTTCAAGCATTGGGCAAGTGCACGCCAGACATAACCCGTCTGGTCGGAGGATCCGCCCTTTTCTATGGAGGATGACTGAACTTTACTCCCTGTTCCTCATGCCTCCACACATATAAACATAAACCTTCCTCTTCAATCACTCTATCTATTAAAAAAACCGCATTAAATTCCGTTGCATAGTTTTAAAAATTTAAATATCCCTAGGGACATAGAAAGCGACTTTGTTTTATACTATGCAGTGATAAATGAAGCATACCTTTCACTGCCGGCCGTGTCCCAGATGCCAATGTTAAAGTTCTTTCCATTTGATTGCATAGCTTTAGCGCAGAATGCAGCACCGACCGTCTGGAACATACGTAAAAAATCTTAAGGTCATTTGATCCAACTCTGCACCCTTACGGCTCTAGGCGCTGCAGAATACGCTTTGGACTTCGTGAGACCAACTCCTGTCCAACTTAGGCGCGGGATGTGGACGGCGAGCTCAAAGAGTATAATAATAATAATAGGGTAAAAGAGAGCCCTCTCGAAGGAATTTTGTGCATATCGTTTGAAAACGCCCCCTGGTTTTCTGAACGTACATTAACGTCAATTTATATATACCTACGCATACCTTAGCTATAGACAGGTATATTGTATAGTCCTATTGATTAGAGGTTATTAATGTTACTTCCTTAAAAGTTATTTTGTTTCAGCAAGTTACAGAGATTATAAATCATTGAAACAAAATAGCTTTTAGCGGAAGTAACATTAATGTAATGAATATAATAGAAATAAAACCACTTAATAAAATATAATAACAAAATATTTATTTATTACTTTTAAACTTGTCTTATGTTCTTACATCCAAGAGCACAGTGATGCGGCATTTTCTCTATTTTATTTAAAAGACACACACACAGAACACAAGCGTCTTTTCGCAATTATAACAGTGTATTGAAATACACTCTTATAATTGCGAAAAGACGCTTTTTACGACGCAATTTCTTATAGAATCACAATTCACAGCACACAGGTACAATGCTGCGAAGACTGAACTGGTTTCCGGGTAAGACTGATTATCAGGACGGAGGAGGTCCCAAGAGATCTCAACTCGACGTCAATAACACAGAAATCCTCTCGAAAACCAAGAAACATGCGCAAAATAAATACGAAACAAACAAACACGGGCAAGCCGTGACCACAAACCACAGTGCACTGCTTTATCGACAGTCTAGTTAGAAAAGTTAAATTTTATTATAGCGGCACCTATCGGCATGCCATGGGTACCAATGTTTAGGTATGCTGTTCATGTTCAAAGATGTCATTAGTCACTTTGCTTCAGTTGCTGATGTTCTAAGTAAACCCCCCTTTTTTTTTGTCGCTGTGGGAATGCCTTTACGCACCGTACCCCGAAGGGCGTGTGTGGGACTCGCCCAGCCGACGCCGGGAATACCCACTAAACCCACAGCGGCACTCCGGCATCGCCATAGTGGCGGGGGAGTGGGAAACTAGCGCAGCCTGAGTTACCTCTCCCCCCGCCGGCGAAACCCGCCTGGTAAGGCGGGCCCTCAATTGCCCCTCCTAGGGAGGGGCCGTGACTCCCGCGTGGTGAGCGATGTAAGGCGGGCGTCGGCCTCACGCCCGCCGCTCACCTCAGAGAGGGAGAAAGCGGGCGAAATCCCGCCTTCTCCTCCCCCTACGCCGCCTGCGGAGCGCCGGAGCGAGGGGATCCTCCTCCCGCTCGCGCTCCGCGCCTCCTTCTGCGACATCACGACCTCGCAGAAGGAGGCCATCGCCACCCAAGCCTCCTCGCTCCCCACCATCGCTCTGACGATGGCGGGCAGCGAGAGGTCCTCTCCAACCGCCGTGACAAGATCGCGGCGCGGCACGGCCCACGACGGGCACACCGCGAGGGTGTGTTCCGCCGTGTCCTCCGCCACGCCACAACCGTGGGCGAGCTTGTGGGTAGCTCGTCGTTCGGTAAACACCAGACGTAGCTCCAACAAAGAAATTGGATAAATACAGTAAAAATTGTATCAATACACTAAATACAGTAAAAATTGTATCAATACACTAAATACAGTAAAAATTGTATCAATACACTAAATACAGTAAAAATTGTATCAATACACTAAATACAGTAAAAATTGTATCAATACAATATATATACAGTAAAAATTGTATCAATACACTAAATACAGTAAAAATTGTATCAATACACTAAATACAGTAAAAATTGTATCAATACACTAAATACAGTAAAAATTGTATCAATACAATATATATACAGTAAAAATTGTATCAATACACTAAATACAGTAAAAATTGTATCAATACACTAAATACAGTAAAAATTGTATCAATACAATATTTATACAGTAAAAATTGTATCAATACACTAAATACAGTAAAAATTGTATCAATACACTAAATACAGTAAAAATTGTATCAATACAATATTTATACAGTAAAAATTGTATCAATACACTAAATACAGTAAAAATTGTATCAATACACTAAATACAGTAAAAATTGTATCAATACACTAAATTACACAGACACTGGCGCCGATTCTGTTGTTCATACACTAATTTTAAGTTAAGTGGATCTTTTACTTTCCAAAATTAAGATCAATAAAGAAGATAACATTTTAGTTTAATCCTGTCAAATTTCAAATTAAAATATTCCAAAGACAGTTTAGACGCGATTATAAGCATGGCGACCAAAAATACATCAATTTACGTCAGGCGGAGACTAATTTGACAGGTCTAAACTGAAATACTTATTATGTTCTATCGGAGGCCACTGTGGAACTATTTAACCCCATAAAATGACTACATACAAGCACACACCCACTCATACGCAAACATAAACACATGCACGCATATACAATATGTAAAGAAAACCCTGTCCGACCCATAAGGATAATAAAGGTTAGGTAAACACTTGACCAAATATAATATAAAATTTTAGATAATACATTATTGATTATAGTAACAATACTAATAAATTTTGAAATATGTTTTTCCCGGGAATTAATTCTAATTTCCCCGAAATTTGGTAATTTTAAAAAAAGTGACAACGCCGGTATTATTATGAGCGAACTAGCGACGCGACCACTTGCCGCGTGCCCTGCACCCCCGCCGCCCGCGGTAGGGTTGCTTACCGCACGAATAGTTGCCGCGTGCCCTGCCCCCCGCCGCCCGCGGTAGGGTTGCTTACCGCACATGTATTAAGTTACCTCTTTTTGCGAAATAACATTTATTTTTTTAGGGGGATTTTTTTTTATGTTTAGCCCGGCTTTGTAGACATTAGTAGCATCAGTTATCGATGCCTAACAATACCTTCACGGATCGGACAGGGTTTTCTTTGACATATTGTATACAACCAGATACACACACCCACAAAAACACACACACACTTTTGCATGCTGATTATACATAAGGTTTTGAAAAAGTTGTAGGTATACTGTTGCAGAAGAGCGGAGTCTCCTAACAAAGGGCAAAGACATTATTTGTATTAGGGTTGTAACGGAGCTTCGCCTCCGCTTCCGTTACTGCGGAAGTTCCGCAAGAAATAGTATCTTCGCTTCCGCCTCCGCACAATTTTTAGCGGAGTTATAACGGAGGTTTATTTACGTATTTATAAAATAAATAATGCGCAAGCTGCGACGCTCGACCACCGTCCGGCCGCGTTTGAGCGCGAAATGGTCAAGAAATAACTAGTGCGAGGCGGGAATGCGGCAAACACAATTTGTTTCTCCTTAATTTTCAATACAAGAAGGTAAAAAATAAAACTTGTTAAAAAAAAATGTTTTTACCAAGTATACTACTATTAATGTACGTATTTAAAATAAAAAAATTGTTTTCATTAACCATAAATTTCAATTTTTTCTATATGTACTTTCACCTCCGCCTCCGCATCCGTTAACCTCCGCATCCGCCTCCGCCTCCGCTAACAAGCCTCCGTTACAACCCTAATTTGTATAACAGGACGCTCCAATCACCAACAAATCTATACTAACATAATTATAAAGCTGTAGAGTTAGTCTGTTTGTTTGAACGCGCTAATCTCAGGAACTGATGGCCCAGTAATCCAGGAAGTAATATCACGCTGCGACCAATGGGGAAGAAAACGCAAAGCAGATGTCGCTGATGGCGTTTGACTCAAAACAATTAGCTGTTAGTCGTATCACGTTTTATGTTGAGTTTTTTTTTGTGTTTGACGAGTTTTTTTAGTTAAAGCAGAGCAATGTATCGTACATGGACTGTTTCAAGTTAAAAAAGGAGTTAAAAGACTAGAGGAGCTTCAGTAAAAGGACGAAAAGCTGATCTAATTACCAGGCAAATAACAATGCCCAGACTTTAAACTGAATGCAGACTTATTAGTGTTTTAAGTTACATTAATTTTGTATTAGGTTTAATGTTTCTTTAGTTATATTTAAGTAAATATTAATGTACTTGTTATTGCCACATTTTGAAAGTTTTAACCCTATTAACCCAGACAGACTTGAATCGTATGACCGAAATTTTTACTTCTTTACTTCCTCAAGAACAAGAAATTCAAGAGAAAAAAAATGATGTACCGCCCCCAGAAAACTATAGAGACATCAACATAATCTTTACTGAAATCTATTTATATATTCTGTTCTAAATTGAAATGCATAAGTATCTTTAGGGAAAGAGTGATTTCCGTTATTATTGCAACAAATTGCTACACAACGCGGCATATTTTTTATAAACAACGTGAACTCGAACAAATTACAATGGGTTTTGACAGTTTATTTGGGTCAAACGATATCAGCGCCTCAAGTGGCGAGATTTGTTAGTTTTCTTCCCCATAGGAGCGGAGCGTAAAAATTTAAAATAAAATGTTCAAATTACTAACGCCACTAGATGTTCGTGTGGCAACCGGGACCAACGGTTTAACGTGCTTTCCGAGGCACGACCAGACCAGTGCAAATATGCATATTCGTGCATACAAATATTTGCACTGTGCGGGGATCGAGCCCGTATCCCCTTGCGCAATGGCCCGTTCGCTACCGCTACGCCACAGAGGCTGTCGGCAGCTCTACTCAGCTACTGTTATCAGTAAACAGTAGTTTGCTACCAGATAATAAAAAATCACAACATTTTTTAGTAATAAAATGACTCAGTGAGATAATTAGATACAGTAAACCTACAGACCATGTGCACAATAGACAGAGAACAGTAAAACATCTTCATATAAACGAGCCGCTCTCGGTTTGAATGAATGCGTGCGCGCCGAGCGCCGTGTCGGTACGCGATTTCACGCACACGCTGGCATAATATAGGATGGTATAAGATGGCGGCAGTACGGGCTGTGCCGCGTGACTGTGAGCACGCGCGTAAATTACATGACCGCTCGCGTTCGTCAACTCTCGCCGGAAACTTACCATAATATTAATTATTACGAGTATCATGACTTCAAAAGGGGGAAAAAGATATTGTAGTGTTTTCGGGTGCCTCAATAACGATTTCGCAAACCCGAACTTACCATTCTTCATAGGAAGTATGATATTCAGTATGTACTTACATACTAAACCAAAAATGTAAGTACCTACTTATACCTAACTTAAATCTTATTGGAAAATGTGATATATGTATTGTTTGTTTCACAGTTTATTTGCTTTATTAAGAGCGTACTCGAGTCGCATTTTTCCATATAATTGTATTCTCAGATTTACTTCCTGAATACTACGCTTAAAGTTAAGTTTATTTTAAGAGGCCCAGTTTTACTATAAAACAGAGTATTGAGTACGAAATATCTTATAAGTAAACGTATTTGTCGCGTATAGTGTAATAAGGGCAATTTCACAATAATCAATATTGCAAATGACTATTAATTTTTTTCTATTGTCTTATGTGTTGTTTGATCCAAATATGGCGTCTTAATCATAATATTAAGTTAATAAAATTATAGTAAAATATGACCGACTGACGCTTAGGGTTGCGTAGAATTTTATTTATAACATTATAACCTTTGATGCATTTGAGCTAGCTGATGCTATCCGATTATGTAAACAAACATTACACAGTACCCATATAAACAATCATTATAATTGTACCTCAGAAACTAATTAGGCTAAAAAGGTTTTGCGGTTTTATTAAAGTAAGGTATCATTTGTTAAATATTCGCTACCCATACATGATCTTAGCTTTACTAATGTCTACTTTTTCATAAGAACTACATATTTATTGTTTACGTTCTCATATTTTATATCATTTAAGCATTAGTTATAAGCTTGTGAATATTATTGTGTTAGTGTTACATTTAAGTACTCATCACTTACAATCTTCTCTGATAAGAACCAGTTATATCGATTTCCCATATCACACATCACTTAAAATTTATCATTATTTACGAGCTTTAGAATATAATTTAGTGTTACACTTAAGTAGTCTTAAAAATTTTCTCGGTATCTTTGTAACTTAATATAACAAATGTTATGTGAATAAAGGCTTTTTATTTTTACTAAATTTATAATTTGGTAAAATATTCAATCATAATATGCTTTTTATTCCATAAATTTATATCAAAGTGACAACCCTAGGGTTCAACGCAAGAGTAGGCAAATAACTCTGCGGGCGGCCTTAGATAATCTACTGTTCTCTGTCTACTGTGCCATGTGTTTAGAGTGAATCAGTCTTCAAAAAATAGTAACAACGCCAATAATATAATTAATCTAGTGTTATATTATCAACGCGAATGTATAATAGTTGCCTGAATGAACGGATTAATATATACTAATATATTCTATACTAATAAATAAAGCTGAAGAGTTTGTTTTAACGCGCTAATCTCAGGAACAGGTGGTTACTGGTCCGATTTGCAAAATTCTTTTTGCGTTAGATAGCCCATTAATGCAGGAAGGCCATCACGCTGTGATCAATAGAAGCGGGCATATAAATAAACGCACGTGAAACCGCGAGGCGCAGCTAATTCTTATCATCATCATCCTTTTTTTTATCGTCCCACTGCTGGGCACAGAGAATGATTGAGCGCAATCACCACGCTTGCTCAATGCGGGTTGGCGATTTCAGACTTAAAGTCCAGGTTTCCCCAAGATGTTTTCCTTCACCTTCAGTCATTGGTGTCCAAGATATACTTAGAAAGTACATATAACTTTACATTGGTACTTGCCTGACCTGGAATCGAACCCGCGCACTCATACTTGAGCGGCTGGTGTTTTAATCACTAGGCCACCATGACTTCTTATACAATTTTTTTATTTGTATTTTAATGTAAAATTTGGGTATTTTTTTAGTAAAACAATAAAATTCAATTAAAGTAATCCACAGGTATGAGGTCTGAGGCCGCTGCCTCGACTATTGCGGGCAGCGGGGCGGCGCGGCGGCGGCGGCGGCGAGTGAGCGGCAGGATCTTATGCGTATAATCAAACGGACCGGTTCTCGAAAACAGCGGCGCGGCAGCGGGGCAGTGGCGAGCAGCAAGCGGTGTACTTCTCGCGCTCGAATCTTGCGGGCGGCGGGCGGGCAGCGAGCGGTGATCGAGCGTTAGGAATAAATTTGAATCAAAGAGATGTTGCCGCCATTGTTCAGACATTTCTTTCGCGAAAAAAAAAATATCTCGTCCACACAATCGTGAACACAACACTAAGCGGCTATACTGACGCGGGATCTACTCGCTATTAGTTTCGAGAACGGGTCTTCGTTGCCCGCTCGGCTTCCGCGCCGCCGGCGCCGCCGCCGCCGCCCCGCTGCCCGCAAGATTCAAGGCAGCGGCCTGAGAGCTAGCAGATCACTCCTTCAGTCGATCGATTCAATTTAGCACACATGCACCTATCCCCTATACTTTTTTACTTTTTGTTTGGTTTTTATTTTACTTACTTTTTTATTTGGTTTTTTATTTTATTTTTCATTTTGTTGCTTTCTGATGTATGTTTATGCTAGATGTATTGTGTGTCTTTAAATCTGTGCTGAATAAATGTATTTTCTTTCTTGTGGACATTATCGTTGTGATTAAATTGTGAATATTTCAGTTACAGACCCGTGATTAGCGCAAAAAAATGGAACGAACTCTTCAGCTTTATGTAAAGCAAAGATAAATAAAGATTAGGGCAGATAAAGCGATCACTTGACACTTATTTAACCAATGATAGAGAAAAAAATCTTATGAAATGCAGAATGTTTATTTAATTTTTTTTAATAATTATAAAATAGTGCTTGACCGCAATTCCGCCTGATGGTAAGCAGTGATGCAATCGTTGTTGATAAAACGCGTTAGTTTATTAAGAACCTATTCACTCAAAAAACTGAGTGAGAAGGAAGACGGCGGTTGAGCGAGGTGATTCAATGTTAAACCCAACGATGCTGCGCCAAAGGGAGATTGTTCTAGAGACTCTCCACGACCAAACTCCCGACACAACAACATTTGGCGGATCGTACCCGGCACACATCTCAACACAACTACTCAAACCGGTCCTCCGTAAAGCTTCACCAGATATCATGCTGGTACACAACGAATCGCTTGGCGGCAAGACTTTGTCTGGTGGATGGTCACTTCTGCCGACAGCGGATGTGATGGCTTCTTCAGCCTATAGAGGTCCACTGCAGGACAAAGGCCTCCCCCAAGGCTTTCTACAATGACCTTGTGCTGCCCGCATCCACCGGCTTCCCGCGACTTTCACCAGGTCATCGGTCCACCTTGTTTGGAACCTCCCTACGCTGCGTCTTCCGGTACGTGGGCACCACTCCAGAACCATACTGCCCCAACGGCCATCGGTTCTACGAGCAATGTGCCCAGCCCACTGCCACTTAATTTTAGCGACTCGAAGAGCTATGTCGGTGACTTTGGGACCTCCTCACGCAAGGCAATCTTTTTTTTTTATTTACCACGTTACCCCACACTAGAAGTTACTCCTGTATCGTGGGTGCACAAACATTGAAACTCATATACACAAACACCCAGACACGGAACAACTACTTGTAGGCAGGGCCGGGTTATGCCTGTCGGGGCCCCTAGGCAATGCTCATCCAGGGCCCCCTACCCTCTTCTAATTTTTACGTTAACACAACAAAATTCAAAATTACACCGTTTTTTACTAACCTGGGTATATCATCATATTATTCAATAAAAATGTTGAATCAAATGAACAGAATGTTTATTTATGCTGCTTAGATACAAAATCGTTCAAGATCCTGAAAGGTAATCTTCTCCAACACGTCATTTTCATTGCCATTATAGCCAATGAATTTAAACGGTTTTGAGACAAACGAAGACAGTTTCAATTTGGAAAACTGTGGCATGTAATCATTAGACAGCAAAGCTGTCATTACATTCGGGAAAGTTGACTGTGCCATGTTACCAATAATCAGTTTGTAAGACTCCTCGGCTGGCATATTTTTTTGTCCGGCGTCATCTAATTGTAAGATGAAGTATTTATACACCATTTCGGCTCCTTGCACACCAATTTCAGCGTCCGATTTTGTCGAGAAATCGTTAGAAACCCAAACAGATCATTTATTTCAAGCTTTAGGCGCCGCGACAGTTCTGTAAATAACATGTCTAGTACCAAATATGTATCAACTTTTAACTTCTCTTTTCCTCTGAGCACAACTTCTTCTGCTGATCCGTCATTGATGCCTTTTCCTTTTTCGTTCTCATCACTGTATTGAGTATCAGTTTTCTCATTTGCCTTAGTCTCGTAGTCGTCAAATAAATCTCTCTGTGAAATTAAAAAATCTATAAAAGATCGACTGCCGTTCGTAGTTCAATTGTTTTCTTTTGTAAAGATATGCTGACACCATTGATCCGATCTAGTATGGCAGCCCAGAATACGGCCATTACAGCATTTTCTTTTTTTCTTAAGTTGACATTTAGCTTCGTGAATCGCTTGTGATGTCTGAGTCTCATCGCTAGCAAAGACTGCCTTTCTGAAAACTGTTGTAACCAGTTGCCAAAGCCTTAGTAGCATCGGCCCTTGCACACCATCTTGTATCGGATACACTTTTCAGAACCAATTTATGCTTACGTTCATCACGTTTTTCAAGATTTTCGTAATTGCCCAGCGATGAGTTGATGCCAAAAAAAGTTGTATATTGCCTGTACAAATCCGAAGAATGAGATTGCTCCAACGCAGCTGCTGCACGTACTCCAACCAAATTCAGTGAGTGCGCTGCACAGGGAACGTAGTGTGCGAGGTGATTTATTTTCTTTATATGCGCCTGGAGACCATTGTAACGACCAGACATATTCGACGCATTATCATAAGACTGACCTCTCAAATTTCTTACATCAATATTATATTGGCTTAAAAAATTTAATATTTCGGTGGCTAGTTCTTCCCCTTTGTGGTTCTGTATGAGAAGAAATTTAAGAAAACGTTCAGCCACTTCTCCATTCGACGTAACATATCTCAGCACTACAGTCAACTGATCAGTGTGTGATATATCAGGTGTCGAATCGACACTTATTGAGAAGTATTTGGCTTCAATAATTTCATTAACAATATATTTTAAAACCTTATTTCCCAATATTTCAATAAGTTCCTCACAAATCGTTGCAGATAAATACGATTGTTTTCCTTTGCCTTCATTACCATATTTTGCTAAATGCGAACTAAGAAAAGGATCGTACTCTGCGATTAACTCTAAAATTCCCAAATAATTGCCATTATGTTGAGAACCGAGAATTTCATTGTCACCACGAAATGCTAATCCACGGGATGATAAAAATTTTATCACAGAGACTATTCTTTCTAAAACTTTTTTCCAATATTCTTTTTCTTTATTAAATGTAATCTCTAAAGAAGTGTCGATTCTTCCGTGAATGCGTCGTCTACTTATGAGTGTCTGTACACATACTCGGTGAGTTGCATTATTCTCATGCGATTGGATTCGGTGCAACGCATTTTTCCAATCAGAAAATCCAGTTTGAAATTGTGATCGGTTTTGTGCTTCACCAAAAAGGATACATGGAAAACAGTATACTTTTCCAGTAGACGGAGAATACATGAGCCACTCCCGTTTGATTTTACCACCACTGATGTGTTTCCGAAAAAACATAGACTGAGAAAAAAATCTTTTACTGTCGTCGTACTGTCGGGCCGAAGCAGAAAAATTACAATCAAAGTGTTGACATTCGTTAGGGTCTCTAGTACACCAAAAATCTTGCATTTCGTTGGTAATATTTTGCCATAAGCCAATGTCATTCTGGTATTCCACCCCTAGATGAACTACGTTTTGATGTATGACCCCTGTCTCGGCCTCACCTTCCTCTGCACTGACTAACGTAGGTGTTTCTTGATCCTGGCCAATCTGTTCAAAAGGCTCGCAAGGAACCTCTACTGGGTCTACTTCCATCTTGTGGCTGGTAGAAGACGTACTTGGAGTGTCATGAGGTTGATGTTCCTTTAATTCGCGACTAAATCCGAGTTCGAAAAGGTTTTGTGTCTTCTTTAATTGTTCATTAAGTTTATTTTGTTGCTCTTGCCGCTTTTTACGTTTTTCGGAACCACTTTGATGCTTTTTCTTTTTTTTTACCTCCGACATTTTGTTCCTGAAAGGAATAATCTTTTGTTTTAAAACAGTAAAGAAAATTTCACCTTAGCAGCTCAAACAATATAATAATAATAATAGTTTCCTGCTTAATATTAATAAACACCCAAAGTAAAAATATTTAATAACATAGAAATTAATTAAAATATCCAATTGAATAATAAAACGACACTTCACATTTGTCAAATCCTGTATCAGGTAATAAAATATGTAAAAAATAATAAAACTTACGTAAAGTAATTTTAACTTCAGTTAATGAAACTTTAGTTTCCACTACACTGTTTTTAACCCGTCGTTTCACCGATTTTCACAAAGCCTGAAGCACTTCTGCAGTCTTTATAAATAAATATCCAACACTTATCCTTAAATTCGTAATTTTTAAAACACAAATTGTAAAACTCTCTTTTTATTCACAGCCGTGAAACTTGCAAACGAATTGCACGAAGTAAAAATTGAACGATTTAATTGAAAATGGTTCGAAAATAATGTCTATGACACATCATACAATACGTATTTAACGACTCGGGGAATTCCCCGGTCATGCCAACGAACCAGTACTGCCAACCTTATGAAAGTAGCTTGGCCATAGAATATACATACTTGGTAGGTACCAGTATAGTAAGTGTGCATTCACAACAAAGAGTTTTGAGCGTTTTTAATTAAATTACCGCGATAAAATTGCTTGCAATTATATTACTGCGTTATAAACTTTTAAACTATCATAATAATCATAATAATAATATCTAATAAGGAATGCGTTCCGAAATGTACTAAAATAGCGTCGATGTAATGTACAGAGCAAATTTTCAAATTAATTTTTTACTGTTTAAGAAATATTGCCTATTCTTTTCCCTGTAGCACAGGGGCCCCTGAACGTGGCAGGGCCCCTAGGCAGTTGCCTATAATGCCTAATGGATAAAACGGCACTGCTTGTAGGCCTCCAAAGCCTGGAGCACAGACGTAGAATAGCCAGCCTTTCGGCCTTCTATAGGATGCATTCTGGTGAGTGTTCGAGGGAATTGGATGATTTAATTCCCCCATCTCCGTTCTACCATCGGACGACCCGTCGTACGGCGAGTTTCCACCCTTAAGTTGTTAACACTACTACGATCCGGACAAAGCGTTTCGCTTCTTCTTTTATACCGCGTACTAAAAACACTACTAAACTAGCGCGCTTTACCATCAACGATCGCATCACTGCTTACAAGCGGGATTGCGGTCAAGCGCTAGTTTATCCATACTAATATTATAAATGCGAAAGTATCTCTGACTCTCTGTCTGTCTATCCGGCTTTCACGCCAAAACTACTGAACCGATTGTAATGAAATTTTGTATACAGATAGTCTAGAGCCTGAGCTAAAAACATCCCGATATGACCAATAGGAGAGGAGCAGGAACAAAAAATGTAGCGAAAACGGGAGCGAACGCGGGCGTACATATTGCTCCCATTATTTTAACAGGCGCTTATTTTATATCAACTGAGCTCATTCGGCTAGAAGCTTACGCGGGGCACAGCTAGCAATTTAAAAAAAAAAAAAAAACGCGACCCGCAGTGCACCAACCATGTCACCAATCTGGGCCAATATCCAAATTTCAATCGCTTGTCACTACCGGCCAGTGACATTATGTGATAAATTATTAATAAAAAACATAGTATTTTTAACAAGTACTGCCGTACTTATCTCCAAGTGTGAAGGACATACAGATACCTATTTATCTGAATGTCAAAACTGATTGCGCTGATTCCCATGTTGACACACAAAACTAAATTTTAGTTTGATGCATCTTTTCTTTATTTTTTACTAGCTTTCCGCCCGCGGCTTCGCCCGCGTGGAGTTCGGTTATATCGCGCTTTTTAGATTTCCCTCGGGAACATCAAATTTTTCCGGGATAAAAGTAGCCTATGTTCTTTCTCAGGGTCTAAAGATTGTCTGTGCCAAATTTCATCAAAATCGGTTGAGAGATTTAAGCGGGAAAGCGTAACAGACAGACAGACAGACAGACAGACAGACAGACAGACAGACCGACAGACAGACAGACAGAGTTACTTTCGCATTTATAATATTAGTATGGATGAAGTAAAGGGCGGGAGATAAATCCATACTAATATTATAAATGCGAAAGTAACTCTGTCTGTCTGTCTCTTACGCTTTCCCGCTTAAACCTCTCAACTGACTGATGAAATTTGGCACAGACAATCTTTAGACCCTGAGAAAGGACATAGGCTACCTTTTATTGAAAAAATTGATATTGCCGAGGGAAATCTAAAAAGTGCGGTATAACCGAATTCCACGCGGGCGAAGCCGCGGGCGGAAAGCAAGTATTTAATATGTGGCAATGGTCAACTATGTCTCCAATACGCTAAGACGAGCCTTATGCACAAAAATACATACATAATGTATCGCTCCAGTCATCTACAAAATTCTCGGTGGTAGGCCATAACATCGACTGCCAGCAGAAGTTACCACCCACCAGACAAAGTCTTGCCGCCAGCACGTCAAGCCGTACGGAGGACGGGTTTGAGCAGTTTTGTCGCGATGTGTGCGGATACGATGCGTCAATTGTTGGAGGGAGTTTGGTCGTGGAGGGTCTCCAGATCAATCTCCCTCCGGCGCAGCATCGTTGGTCGTGTTGTTGGATTTAACATTGCATCACCTCACTCAACTGCCGCCTTAGTTCCTATTCATTCAGTTTTTTTGAGTGAATAGGCTCTTAATAAATTGGCGCACTTTAGTAGATATCATCAAAGATTGCATCTCTGCTTACATTAGGCGGAATAGCGGTAAAGCACTAGTTTTTATTAAAAAAAAAAAAGCAATAAAACCATTAAAGTACTTACATGTTGGAGAGAACTACCTCTCCATCATCATCACAGCGTTAATCCCAGTCGCATCCGAAGCCTTTTCAGCTTTGGAGTCTGGGGTCCGCTTTACCAGTCCAACTGCTGATATGGCTAAACTTCGACATTTTCCGTGAAGCGACAGCGTTGGAGAGAACTACCTCTATATATGTGTTACGGGCTAGGGGTACTAAAATGCCGGTTAAGGGTTACGAAGTTTATTGACAACGAAGGTACAGTCGATTGTAGGCAATGACAAGTAGAATGTCGCTGAAGTTGCACCGAAGTCTTCCCTTATGTCCACGAAGTCCGTGTTGTAATGCAAACACACAATAACGCTACAGATGTTACTTCACGTAGTACTCGAAGTTCTCGTTGTAATTGTCGCAGTAGGTCTTCTTTAAGATCCCTTCTTAACTGTCGCTTGTTCTCGTATCGCTAGTCGAATTCAGACTGACTCTGCGCCGGCGTCACGGCGCTATATACATATAGGCCAGCTGTTCGAACATTCCAGAATCCTCTAGACGTAATAATAATACGGCATAACTTCGAGGTCACCGGCCAAGTAAGTACCTACGGTAATTCCCGGAAACGGGTTTCTAGAAATTTCGATGTCGGCACTTTGTTGACAAAACTGTTGAGACCTGTACCATTCGATAGGCCATCCTAAGTCTAGCAATGCGTTTTTATATTGTGCCTAGAAAATGTCTAGATCTGGGGAAATAGGGCTTAAAAGTGACACACTGCATGTCACGCCATATTGAACCTTATGCCATCGACATAAGGTCCATTCGTAACATATGTATAAATGTAATCTTCATACTTACTTTTTATGAAAATAAATGTTTTGTCATAATTATTCATCAATTTAATTAATTTTGAGTGACCAGTATAATACTTAATGTTAAATTGGTTTATAATTATTTCTAACCCATTAATAAACAAGTATGACAACTTTTAAAATTCTGCAAATTTTTTAAACTATTATGTAGTGACAAACATGTTTGAGCTAAATATTATTTATCACCTTGTATGCTTTTTTTATGTATGTACACACATTGAAGCAAATAAAAAATCTTATCTTATCTATTTGTTTGATCCTATCATTTACTCTATTAGATGCAAAAATAGGGGCATTAACCCCCCTTTTTTTTCTTCAGGTCATTGTGAGGAGGCTAGCATATCAATCAAGGTTTAAACGTTCTTCATATTTTCATCATCATCTTAGCATTAATGCCAGTCGCATGCAAAGCTTTTTCAGCTTTGCGGGTCTGAGGTCCGCTTTACCAGTCTAAGGTCCGTATTCCAGAAAGAAACTCAAGCATTGATCTCTGCTTAAGCATTACTTAAAACTAGTTTCAACCAATCAAAAGGCTTCAAACGAGACTTAAGTGGAGTTTGAGTTTTGAGCAACGTTCTGTAATACGTGCCTAACTGCTGATTTTGGCTAAACTTCGATATTTTACTTTCTTCATATTTTGTTTGTAAGTAAATATGTAGTTATGATATACAGGGTGTATCTGACATCGTAACGCAAACTTCGCGAAAAGGCTAGACCGCATGCCACTAATAAAATTATGATAGTCATTTATGTCGTTAATGAACGGTTACAGAATACACAGTGTTTAAAATAAAGTGTCGGCTCGGCTTTTGAACGTTGAAAGCGTGCCGCCGTGCGAGTTTGTAGGTATGACGTTGATCCCTGATGTGAACTCTATTAAATCAGCTGATAAGATCGTTTTTCGGGTTTTGTTTTCATTGCGCTTTTTTATGTAATTAGCGAATTATTTAATTTTGACTTTAAAAAAGTATAGCAATTGTGAATGGTCTGAAGTAAAAAAAAACTACATTTATTTTTTTAAATCATGAAAAACCAGACGAAAAATTCCACCACTGGGGGGGTTCAGAATCATGTACTGGATCCATGGTACTCGTTTGTGCGTCGATGTCAGATACACCCTTTATGTCTACAGACGACAGCACATCAAGCTAGAATAATCTGTAATTTTTTTTATTAGATTGTCATCTTTATCGCTAAAGCATTAAGGCTCAATGTTGATTGGGAATATTTGACAGTTTCGGGTAGCTTTTCCTGCTGTCGACCGTACATATCGCCCCCTTTAGAGAGAGAGATTCAATTTTTTAAGGTAAAATCATTCCCCGACTATTTTGTTTTACAAAATACACAGGCACATCTACATGAAACATTATGTATTTGTAGAGTAGTTCATCATCCTCATCATCATCATCCCAGCGTATAATCCCGGTCGCAACCGCGGCTTTCGCGTTGGAGCCCGGGGTCAGCTTTCCTACTCATACGCCTCCATTTCGCACGATCACTGGCATCCCGTGGTGTGAGATTGTTGGCACGCATGTCATCTCTTACAACGTCAAGCCAGCACTTCTTTGGTCTACCTCGCTTGTTCCGGCCCGGCGGAGGCGCCATGGCAAGACATTTGTTACCCACGTAACCTGCCGGTTTACGTAAGACGTGACCGTACCAGCGCAGGCGACTCTCTTGCAGTTTGTCTGCTATGTCACGGACACGGAGACTGCCACGGATGCGGGAGTTTCTAATGCGGTCTTTCCGCGTAACTCCACACATCCACCGCAGCATATTCATCTCCGTGACACGCAGCTCCTGCTTGTGTCGCTCAAGCACAGGCCACGCCTCACTGCCATACAGAAGGACAGGTCTAATGATGGTCTTATAGACCTGTCCCTTAAGCTTAACCGGCATTTTGGGGTCACAAATGACACCTGTCACCTCACGCCATTTTGCCCAAGCTGCGGAAATGCATGCTTTAACGTCGCAATCAATGTCGCCGGACGCGTGGAGGACAGACTCCAAGTATTTAAATTGGTTTGTGCACTCGACCGTGTCTCCGCCTATGCACACAGGCATAGGGTCTATGGTGTTGCTGGCCATGTACACCGTCTTCGCCACATTGAGTATAAGACCTCCGTTCTCAAGCGAGTTCTTCCACGCATTTACCCGCCGCACCAACCGTTCCCTGTCCGCGTCTGCCAGCGCGATATCATCAGCATACATGAGCAACCAGGAAGGTTGCTCATGTGAATTCTTGATGCTGCCTGACAAGACATCTAATATCACGGTGAACAGGAACGGACTAAGGACGGATCCCTGGTGTACCCGACGGTGATGGGGAAGGGTCTAGGGTCGCCAACAGATGTCTTAACAACGGAATCGGAATTGAGGTACATGTCTCGAATTATGTCAACATAGGCTTCTGGTACCCCTTTGGACCTCAGTGCCCACCAGATCACCCCCCGAGGGACACAGTCGAAGGCCTTCTGCATGTGTAAAAAGAGCATATGAAGAGGCGTGTTTTTCGATCTGTATCTCTCCATGGTGATCCTTAGGGCGAAGATAGGGTCCGTGGTTCCGTACCCTGGACGGAACCCATATTGACACGTCGAGACAGCACACTCCTGCCGGATCCGGGAGTATAAAATCCTCTCAAAGATCTTCATGGTGTGGGACATGACCTTTATACCGCGATAGTTGCCACACTCCTGTACCGAGCCCTTGCCTTTGAAGACTGGAGTAATAATACTCAGTCTCCATTGGGATTTTGCCGGTCAGGAGTACGCGGTTCAAAAAGCAAGTTAACATGCCCACACCGCGAGGACCCATCGCCTTCCGGGCCTCAGTGGGGACTCCATCAGCTCCGACAGCTTTCCGATTCGCCATGCGACGAAGAGCCGTGTGGTCTTCCTCAGGTGTTATCGGGGGCACTAATCCAAGGTCCGGAGGGAGTTCCGGTGTCTGCACCTCCTGGTGCTGCTTATTCAGCAGCTCGTGGAAGAACGTACGCCATCTCTCCTTCACCGCGCGATCCTCGCAAAGCAGGTTGCCAGTAGGGTCTTTTACACAACGGCACTTGGATATATCCAGTGCCGCTTTCACACTAGAACGTGCCAACTTGTAAATGAGCTTCTGCCCCTCAGACGATTCCAACGTAGAGCGGTTGCAAGTGGTCTCGTCTGGCTCTGGCTACAGCTCTTTTAGTGGCACGTTTGGCAACCTTGTATGCGTCGCGATCTTCAGGAGATCCGGTCGCCTGCCACGTTTTGAAGAGGGCTTTCTTCATCCTTGTCTCCCTCTGGACGGTGTCGTTCCATCACCAGGTCTCCTTGTCACTTTTGCGACCGCCCTTAGACACGCCGAGCACCACCCGCGTCGCTCTAGTAATAGCTGCCTGGATTCTGTCCCAGTGATCTTGGACAGATTCTCCCTCGGTACCAGCGCACTTGTCGCCAATAACCGAAGCGAACTCCTTGTACTTATTTCCATCAAGCAGCCACCACCGGATCTGGCGCCGGCAGCGCTCAACGCGTCTACGTTGGGCCTTAACGCAGAGATCCATGACAAGGAGACGGTGTTGTGACAGTAAGACTCTCACCGGGTATGACTTTGAAGTTGGCTACTTTGCCGATGTGGTGTCTCCTAGTTAGTAGGAAGTCGATCTGGGTAGCGCTTCGCCCGCTCCGTTAGGTAACAAGGTGCTCCGGTTTCTTTTAGAAATAGGTGTTCACAATTGCCAGGTCAGCGGCCGCACACGTTCGGAGAATGTTGTCCCCTTCCGCGTTGCGGCTACCGTACCCAAAGCCACCGTGAACACGCTCAAACCCGTCACACTTCTCACCCACATGACCGTTCAAATGACCACCCAGAAGGATTCCCTGGGATAACGGGATCCCGCGCAGCAAACCTTCGAGCTGACTCCAGAACAACGTCCTTTCGGCGTCACCGCACCCGGCCTGCGGAGCGTAGGCACTTATCAAGTGGGTTATTACCCCATTGACGAGCACCCGCACCGACATTAGCCGATCACTGATGCGATTCACCTCCAAGACGTCATCCTGGAGCTCGTCAGACAACACCACGGCGACCCCATTTCTCCCACTAGGTGCACCCGTGTAGATCAGCTTGTAGCCATTCCCAATAAGCCGGGATCTGCTGCCTTTCCACCGAGTCTCCTGCAGGAGCGCCACGGCCACCCTCCGCCTGTGGAGAGTTTCGGCCAGTTCTCTCGCGCGTCCAGTTAGCGTGCCAACGTTCCACGAAGCGAAACTGAGTTTACTGGTTTGGGCTCGCTTCTTCAGCCGGTTCCGCCCCTGACACGGTAGCCCTAGCCCACAGGTCACAGGAGTCGGGCGGGGCGCCTGCGCGCCGTTTTGCGGCGGCGCACTAGCTGTAACTCGTGCTTTTCTACTATTCCTATCCCTGTTTTGGCGATTTTTGGCTTTTACGAGTGCGACTGCCGTCTGACCACTCAACCCCGAAAGGGGAGCCGGCGTGAGAGCCCCGTCCGTATGTCAGCAGGTGCACCGTCTGGCAGGTGGGGTTGACTTGAGTCCCAAAGATGGTGGTGGGACCCCAATGCACACAGAGAGTTTCAATTTTTTAGGGTAAAATCATTCCCCGACTATTTTGTTTTATAAAATACACAAGCACCTACATGAAACATTATGTATTTGTAGAGTAGTTCGTAGGGCAAATAAACGCAAATGATCCTGTATAAGTTCCCGTTTATACTTTGATTATTAATTAGGAGAGTTCATACTTATTTTGCGACATTTCTGCGGGTTTCCCCTCTGGGTACGCCCATGTTAATTATATTTTATATTATACTAGCTTTCAGCCCGCGGCTTCGCCCGCGTGGAGTTGGGTTATATCGCGCTTTTTAGATATCCCTCGCGAATATCATTTTTTTTTCGGGATAAAAAGTTCCATGTTATTTAATTCGGACTTCTAACTTCACGTCCGCAAAATTTCAAAGCTATTGGTTCAGTAGTTACTGCGTGAAAGCGAAACAAACTCACTTTCCCATTTATAATATTAGTAAGGATGTTTTAGTCAGTGCACGCCAATAGCAAACATACAGCTAATAATAAACAATATTTATGCCAAATTTCAAAGCCGTAGTTCGCTCCCGTTTTCGGAACATGTTTTGTTACTGCTCTGCTCCTATTGGTCGTAGCGGGATGTTATATAGCCTATGTCCTTTCCCAGGCTCTAGACTATCTGTGTACCAAATTTCATTACAATCGGTTCAGTAGTTTTGGCGTGAAAGCCGGACAAACAGACAGACAGACAGAGATACTTTCGCTTTTATAATATTATATTATACAGTATGTTAACTAACAGAGGGCGTTCCCGTTAACTCGAAATAGTATAGCATACATACATGCTAAAAAAATATTTCCATTCGAAAACAAAATGTTTTAAAATTTTTTCCAATATGAAAATATTCAAAAAGTTTTAAATTGACATGTAAAAGAAACACACTGTACACGCGAACATGAAAGACGGCAACGTCGCAATTTATTTATACATGACGATTACTATTTTGATTTAAAACAGGAGGTTTCAAATTTATTTCCAATTAGAATTTTTTTTTATTCGGATTTTTTTATGCTTATTTTTCTATGCTGATATTTTTATTTTAATCTATTAATGATATATATTAACGAGTTTAAGGGAACGCCCTCTGTTATTTAACATACTGTATATTATATTATTGTTAGTATTGTACTCACAATTAAGATTAAATTTATTAAATACTCAAATGATAAAAGCTCTCATGGCTAGAATATTAATTGTTATTAAATATTTTAACTATGTATGTTTAAAACCCTTCTTTTGTTGGGATGGGGAATCATAAAATCACTTCTCCCGCTCTGGGCGGGGCGGAAGGTCGTGTCAGACTTTTACTGACTAAAACCCACCCGTGTTTCTTCACTTGCCTGTGCGACAGCCAGGGCCATGGTTTCTTGTTTAACCAAACCGCAACCCTGACCCAATGTTTAAAACCCTTGATTTAGAACATGTGGTTTAAATCAATCACCATACCCAAGAAAGGGGCATTATGGAGCAATTTTTAAAATTAATTTCTCACAAACACATACATCACAGCTGTGTGGTACCGAGCTTAGAATTGTACCATCCCATATCCTCCCCTGTGTGGCATAAGAGGTAACTAAGGGAACTCTCACCAGGGAAGCAGGCAGCAGCGCTTCTTCTGTAGATTATCAAACTACTGCGATCCCCAACCCTCCTGGCAAGTGTGGGGATTATGGCAAACTGCCTCCCAATGTAATGAAAGCCTTGGGGGAGGCCTTTGTCCAGCAGTGGACCTCTATAGGCAGAAGAAGAAGAGACATACATCACACACTCACTCATACAATTAATTACGTTTTGTTATGTTTTAGTTCATTTCACTTTTACATATTCATAATACATATGTATAAAGGAAGAGTGGAGACTTCAACTAAAGGCATTTTTATATCTAAACTAGCGTTCCGCCCGCGGCGGTTTTTTTTTTCAATAAAAGGTAGCCTATGTCCTTTCTCAGGGTCTAAAGATTGTCTGTGCCAAATTTCATCAAAATAGGTTGAGAGGTTTAAGCGGGAAAGCGTAACAGACAAACAGACAGAGTTACTTTCCCATTTATAATATTACTAGCTTTCCGCCCGCGGCTTCTGGGAAGATTCATCATCATCATCTCAGCGTTAATCCCAGTCGCATCTGCAGCTTTTTCAGCTTTGGAGTCTGGGGTTCGCTTTACCAGTCTAACTGCCGATTTTGGCTAAACTAACCCAAATGCGATATCTAAGCATTGCAGTTAGACCAATTGTTAGACTTTTGTTTGTGGGCTCCAACAACCCGTAACGACTGCCACTAGATGTTCGTATGGCAACCGGGACCAACGGCTTAACGTGCTTTCCGAGGCACGACCAGCCCAGTGTAAATATTCATATTCATGCAAACAAACATTTGCACTGTGCGGGGATCGAACCCACGCCTCCTTGCGCAACGGCCGCGTTCGCTACCGCTACGCCACTGAGGCTGTCTTTTAAAGAGAGGGAGTGGGCCGTAATCTACCATGCAGGCCTTATGTGGGTAGGTAGATGTAACATGTCTTCGAAGTTTTGCCTCTAGGACATGCCGGTTTCCACACAATGTTTTCCTTCAAAACGGTGAAGGAAAACATAAATAGGAAAGGAGAGCAGTGGTGATGAAATAATTTACACAAAGTAAAGCACCAGACAGGGTTGGAACTTGTGACCTACAACTTGTATTCGTGACAGATACCATTAGGCCAACGTTGCTCTAAAAAAACTTAATATTTTTCCAGAATTGCAAAGTCTACTTATGCGGTACTAAGAAAGATCTTCTGGACGACGCGACGGTTACGTCAAACGGGAAGTGCCAGAAGATACCATAGCGACATACTATCAAGGACTGTGTGGACACTATTTAACTTCGAGTAAAACTGGCGAGAATATGGGTAGGTGGAAAATAAAATATTTTTAAAATTGGCGAGAATGTGGGTAGGCGGAAAAAAAAATTTTTTTGAAATATTTTATACAAGCTTTCCGCCCGCGGCATCGCCGGCGTGGAATTCGGTTATATCGCGCTTTTTAGATTTTCCTCGGGAATATCAAATTTTTCAATAAATGGTAGCCTTTGTCCTTTCTCAGGCTCTAAAGATTGTCTGTGCCAAATTTCATCAAAATCGGTTGAGAGGTTTAAGCGGGAAAGCATAACAGACAGGCAGAGTTACTTTCGCATTTACAATATTAACTTCCCGCGTGGAATTCGGTTATATCTCGCTTTTTTGATTTTTAGAATTTCAGCAAAATCGGTTGAGAGGTTTAAGCGGGAAAGTGTAACAGACAGACAGACAAAGCTACTTTCGCATTTATGATATTAGTATGGATAGTATGGATGGAGACTCCTTGACATGCAATGTAAGCCAAAATGATATGAAATAAACTTATTTAAGTTTATATTTTTATTTTAATCTTTTGAGGGCTAAATATGGGGTGAAAGTTACCATTTTTTGTCAATAAAATCTTCCACTGACATTTGGCTAGTCAATATAGGTATAAATATTTAAAAATTCAAATGCTAAAGTTGTTCTTTAAAAAGATAATAATTTTAAAATTAAATTAATGGCAACTCCAGCTCACATGTGATTAGGTCTGATCACATGTGTAGTAATTAATAATGTCCATTACCTTGAAATTCCAATACATAATTATACATTATGAAAATGAGGCAAATACAATTTAAGTTAATACAAGCAATAATGTCATCAATTAATAGAATATTGAATGGGACACTGGTCTTAATTCTTTCTTGGAATTACCAAACAAGGAGGTAATGACATTAGACAATTATGAAACTACTCTGTGCTTTTATGGATCAATGACTGTGCACTATTGTCTTTAAAAAAAATACAGGTGTGGTTATGGCGTATAAATAAATTATATTTTTGTCAATTACTTACGTTTTGATAAGGAATATCGGCATTGAATCTGCAATTCACAAAGCGTAAAACTAAACTGGTTTTTCCAACATGTTCACTCCCCAATAACACAATTTTAAAGTCACATCTACTCATTTTTATTCAAAATGTATGGAAACCACCCGCGGATGTCTTTTTGGTAATATAGACTGAACGAAGGAAATTCAGAAAAACTCTTGATAATGTGACTCAGAAATAAATGTTAGTCACTACCAGATAAGAGAATATACTTATATAATGCTAATAACATTTGTTTT
Source organism: Sesamia nonagrioides (assembly GCA_017933935.1). Lineage (NCBI taxonomy): Eukaryota > Metazoa > Arthropoda > Insecta > Lepidoptera > Noctuidae > Sesamia > Sesamia nonagrioides. The sequence goes on from JADWQK010000856.1 coordinate 642,991, forward strand.
ACAATTAACGGAATTAATTACAAAAATATTATTTTAAACATAGCGCTCATTTCGTTTTCAAACAACGCATTGGGTTAGGTAAATATTTTTGATTTTTTTTTTTTTCGTTTCACAAATTTGACGTTTGGCGTGACGTTTTCTAGTTCGTCTAGAAATTGATAAGTTCAATATAAAAAAAAATATATCTGAAAAACAAAGTAAATACTAAAACTAAAAATACCCAGCAATGAGATACAAATCCGATACTTAAAAAGAATTATTATCTATCCATACTAATATGTAAAGCTGAAGAGTTTGTTTGTTTGTGCGCGCTAATCTCAGGAACTACTGGTTCGATTTGAAAAATTCTTTTTGCGTTGCATAGCCTATTAATCCAGGAAGGCTTTAGGCTATATAACATCCCGCTATGACCAATAGGAGCAGAGCAGTAACAAAAAATGTTGCGAAAACGGAAGCTAACGCGGACGTACATATTGTTTCCATTTTTTTTTTTTAACAGGCGCTTATTTTATATCAACTCAGCTCTTTCTAATTTTTTTTAGGAATTGGGAGAACAGCGCACTCAGTTACCATTGCACTTAGCTCATGAGGAAATGCAATATTAGTAAAAGCAGTGAGCGCGGAAGAATGTTACAGCAGTGTAAGTTGTTAGTTTAGGATGAATGTGATGATAAAAGGGCAATTGAACCACTAGATCGCACAATGGGGGACATCAAAGGCAACCAAGATATCATGAGAGGGACAATGGTACTTTTAACTGGTGACTTTAGGCAGACCCTTCCGGTGATTACTAGGGGTACTCCGCCGGCAGATGAAATAAATGCCTCTTTGAAAGCATCTGTACAAAAAGTATTGTCTTGTAGCAGACAGTTGCTACAATACAACAGTTGACGACCTTCCGCGAAATGGTCCAAATAAATCACACCAGAGTCACACAAGGATCTCGGAAGACAAAGCGCATGGGTCCTGACCGCCTACAGCGAGGGTGCCTAATAAATCTCACCCCGGAACTCCGGAAGCACATCTGGTGACCCACGTGCGTGAGAGCGTGTGAAGCCATAGCAAACCGCCTAGCACGTGACTGTAAACTGGCGCACTATCTACGCTGACCAATCGTACGCCACGTCCTCCCATGATCAACGAATCAGCATCAAGGACGCCCGATTGGTCACCCCACTATTATTTAGATATAGCTAGGGTATTTAAGTTTGTGCATTAGCTTGTTTTCATTCAACACATTGAGGTATGGTTGGCTCTGTTCGTCACAGTCCCGGTTCGCATTAGACGAGCAGCAGGTTCGAATCCCACATCCGTTCACTTTACCTTGCGATTTTCGAAAATGTATATTTTATACATATTTTCCCCTGGCTGGAGGCTTTAATTTTTAATTAAGGCATTCACAGGAAAGTTCGATTAAGTAGTAACGGTCTCTTAAGTAGCCACCTACGAGATGCCATATCAAAAAAAAAAAAAAAAAATTGTTTTCATTCAACACATTTCACATTTTACATCAGACATTCGATACACATTCACATTCTGTAACATAGTCGCGTCCACTCTTGTAATTAGTCTATTTATATTATACATTGTACTCTAGACTTACGTGCAATAAACAACGTTCCATCTATTCGAGTTTTAATTACGTAACACGACCTATGCGCTACAGTCTCACCACGAATATGCGAGGGCAACTTCATCACGATTCTCAAGCCGGGTGTATGAAATAATAATAATAATAATAAAATTCTTTATTCATACAGTAACCTTTGATTTTTTCTTAAAACTAGGATACATAGCTTGGCTAACTAAAGGTCGTTCTAATAATACAACCCTGACTCCTAAACTAGGTGATCCTGTGACTTAGGAGTCAGTGTTCTGCTGACACTGTCATACCAAAAACCATGTGTTGTGTTCTGACATTACAAAAATAGTTACGCACCTTACAGGTTACAAAATAGGTATCTCAGTATGTTAAAAAATATAAAAAATTAAGAATTAATGACTAACAACAGATAAGGAAGGAAATTACGGACTAGTTATAATAAACGAGATGTTGAGGGTGTAAGATTGTGAATGTAGATGTTAGAATGACAGGATATGTATTTGAGGGTGTAATGTGTGTGTGGGTGTGTGTGGGGGTGTGTGTGTATGTGTGTGTGTGTGTGTAGAACTGTGTGAGTGGTAGTGTTTGGTGTTTAGGGGAGAGTATTTTAAATTGTTTGAGTTTGTGTTGAGTATGTGTTGCTGAAATGTTCCATATGAGGTGTGAAATTGGAAAATTTGACTATTTATACGACTACTGCTGGTTATGTAGTATTTCTTCTGTTCGTATGTAATCTTGATCGAGTAGCCAACTTTGAACCTGGCTTTTAGCGTCATGCTGATTTAGCCCAGCAATCCGAATGGCTTTACATACATTTTTGTAAAGTATGGTGCTAAGAACATAAAACTGGCGCCTGGCGAATGCAGTTTTGTGGCGTACAGACGGGTATACATTTTTTGCTTTGCGCTTAGCGGGATCGTGTGGGGGAATCACCTTGTGTATACTAAGAGTGGCTCGAAGGACAAAGAGCTGTCTCACAGTAAGTAATTTGGTTTCAGTGTACAACTCAGTTGTAGGGAATCTATATGATTTACCATACATCACTTTGAGTACAGCTCTCTGTGCTCGCTCCAAAACAATGAACTTAGTTTTTGCGGCCCCTCCCCATACCGGGATGCAGTAGGTAATAACGGACTGACAGAGTGCCAGATAAACAATTTTTAACGTACCAATATCAGCGCAATGTCTCAGAGATTTAAAAATATAGATAAGTTTTCTAACTTTTGATGCAGTGTTATCAATTTGATTATACCATTTCAGCCCGTCATCGATCACTACACCTAGGTACTTTGTATAATTGACACGGGTAAGCTTCGCACACGAGCAGGAATTGGGATTAGAGCATGTATGTGCTATGATTACATATTCAGGCGGAGCTTTATTTCTGTAATTTATAAAAAAGGGGATGAAGTTAGTTTTTGCCACGTTTAGAGTGAGTAGGTTAAGTAGCAACCAGTTCATAACTGTTTTTAAGGACTGTTCCGCAGTGCTCTTTACCTCGCTCCAAGTCTTACCATATACCACAATGGCGGTGTCATCAGCATAGGTGAAGATTTGTGATTTATGTAGAGGCAGCGTGCACAAGTCATTTATATAAATTTGGAAAAGCGTAGGTCCAAGCACGCTGCCCTGCGGAACTCCGTACGTTACAGTTTCTTCGTCACTTAAGCATGTTTTGATTTTAACGGCTAATTTTCTATTTTGGAGGTAATCCTTGAAGAGGTCAAGAGCACTGCCACGGATACCCATACACTCGAGCTTGTAGAGAAGGGTAGGAACAGAGACTGTGTCAAATGCCTTTTTTAAATCAAGGAAGATGCTGACGCATTTTTGTTGTTCATCCAGCTTTTTTGATACGAACTGAGTTAGGTCAATAACTGCGTCTTCAGTGGAAATTCCTTTTTTAAATCCATACTGATTGGATGCTATAATATTATATCTGTTAAGGTAATTTACTAGCCTACCGTTTATTAACTTTTCCATAACTTTAGAGAGCGCCGAGAGAACTGATATGGGTCTATAATTATTGACACAGTCTCTGGTCCCGCCCTTATGAATCGGGTGAACTAAGGCCCTCTTAAAGGGTTCTGGGAATACACCTTTTGTAATAGAGATGTTAATAATATGCGTTATTAGAGGGACTAGAGTACTCCGACAAGCTCTCAGCAGGGTAGTAGGTATACCATCCCAGCCAGTTGCACTATCCTGTTTGAGGTTCATGATGATGGACTCCACCTCCGATTCGTCTACTTCAAGTATTACAAAGGAGTTTTTAGAAGATCTTAATTTAATGGGCTGTAGTGAAGTTGCAGGAATATTAGAAGCTAGCTCAGCTCCAATCGTGGCAAAGAAATGACATGTATTATTAATTGCCGCCTTTGGATCAGCCTTAGTATTCAGCAATTCTGTAGGTGGTGCGCATATTCTTTTTGTATTTGTGATGTCTTTTATTTTATTCCATAGTGCCTTGGGATTATGTTTTGCTTTATTTAGTTCGTGCCTATCATGTAGCGTTTTAAGCTTCCTAAGAAGGCCATTGCAAAAATTACGATATCTTTTATAAGTAGTGTGCAGGATCAGGTTATCGGGTGATTTCCGTGCTTTTCTATGGAGTCTATCTCGGTGGCGAATGCACCTCAATAGATATATTTCTACTCTTTTAAAAATCGGATTAGATTGCATGCCAAGTGACAGTAACGGCATGATTAGAATGAGTCGTGAGTTCTGTCAAGTTGTGGATAGCTCAGATGACCTATTAAATAATTCTATCTGGATCTTCAAACAAATATGGCCAACCAAGAATGGCTATGCGAAAGGGCAATTTTGACGCCGATTAATGAAATAGTAAAATAAATGAACAAATCATGTTAAACGTTCAGTGAAATGTTATCGAATACCCCTCAGTGGACAATATTACGGACACTGAACAAGTTACATCATACCCTATAGAATTTTTCAACTCTTTAGAATCATCAGGAGTGCCAGCCCATAAGTTGATACTAAAAGTTGGTGTTCCAGTCCTCTTAATGAGGAATCTTGACGCTCCAAAGCTATGTAATGGTACTCGGTTACAAATAACACATTTGGGTCACAACATTGTAAAGGCTTCAATCATGGCTGGAATGGCAATAGGACAAAATGTCTCGATTCCCCGTATTTCCATCAACCTGACTGATCTGCCATTTCAATTTAAAAGAGTACAGTTCCTTCTGAAAGCAGCATTTGCTATAACAATAACAAAGCCGACAGACGCTTAAAGTTGCCGGAGTTCATTTAGAAACAACATGTTTTTCTCATGGGCAACTCTATGTGGCATGCTAATGTGTATCAAATCCAGAAAACCTTTATGTTACCAAAGACAGCAAAACAAAAAAGTTGTTTATAAAACCGTACTTACTTAAATGTGCTCATATTTTATCCAGCATTTTAACCCTTATTTCATAATATCCTAAGCATATCCAAAACACCAACCAACGCAAAATAATTAGAAGTATAATATTTGATGTTTCTTTCCTTTGCTAAACCTTTAAACCCGGTAAAATTAATGTTGCTATAGACCATATGTATCTTTATAATCCTACTGATAATATAAACGCGAAAATGTGTGAGGATGTTTGAAACCTTGGAGTGATGTAGGCACTTATCTTGGCATTCCCCCGGAAACGGGAACCACCGCGTGCTGTAAACTGAAGTATACGCGGACGAAGTCGCGGGCAACAGCTAGTAAATCATAAAGGTTCACACCTAAGGTCCGTATGCCAGAAGGAAACTCAAGCATTGATCTCTGTTTAAACAAGACTTCAATTCAATTCAATTTTTGATTAATGGCCTTTGTGGACGAGACGCCACAACTTTGCCAAGAACACGTGCGAACGATTAATAAACCATCAAACGCTGGAGAGTATTTAGCGCGAATTAAAATATAATAATATATTTCTTGAGTTAAAATAAAATATTTCTTCACAGATTGACAGACAGGTAGTAATAGTAAGATCACAGATTATGGATACGATAATGACTATGGTCCGTATTACAGAACGTTACTCAAGACTCAAGCATTACTTAAAATTAGTTTCAACCAATCAAAAGGCTTGAAACGAGACTTAAGTAGAGCTTGAGTTTTGAGTGACGTTCTGTAATACGGTCCTATATCACGATCGTGAAGGATAAGGGAGAGAGAGAAACATGACTTAGGTCCGTATTACAGAACGTAACTCAAAACTCAAGCTCTACTTAAGTCTCGTTTCAAGCCAATTGATTGGTTGAAACTAGTTTAAAGTAATGCTTAAGCAGAGATCAATGCTTGAGTAACGTTCTGTAATACGGACCTTAGGTGCGTATTCCAGAACGAAAGTAGAAAAAGTAGGGCTTGAGTTTTGAGTGACGTTCTGTAATACGGACCTAAGTTTGAGAGCTTGAGTTTTGAGTGACGTTCTGTAATACGGCCGTTAGAATACATTATTTGGATGGTAACGAAACAATTAATGACGTTGAAAAGGTTTTTTCATCCTTTCTTCACATGCTTGGTAGTTATCGGCGAAGAGCGGCCAGTGGTGTTTTGGGGTACTGTTTTAAGTAATCTTGACGTTCAAAAAGTGCTGATTCTCAGCCTAATTTTAATAAATGCCTTCTGATTTTTATGGGTAAGAAAAAAGTGCGCAGCAGTACGGAAGAGATTTATTGATATTGGCCACGATTCCCTTGTTCATAAATTAATTTAAGTTTTGTGTTTCTTTTTCTTCTATTTCATTAAAAATAGGACAGAAGATAAATATAAGTTTAGTCTTATCAAATTAGTCCGCGCCTATATATCAATATATACATTTTTTTTATTACAAATTATAAACTATCTCTCTCTATCTCTCTCCAGATCGATCTCCCTCTGGCGCAGCATCGTTGGTCGTGTTGTTAGGTTTTAACATTGCATCACCTCGCTCAACTGCCGTCTTCCTTCCTATTCACTCAGTACCTATTTTTTTGAGTGAATAGGCTCTTAATAAACTAGCGCGCTTTACTATCAACGATTGCATAACTACTTCCCATCAGGCGGAGCTGCAGTAAAAAAAAAGTTGGTTAAAAAAAACAAGCCGTCGCCTGTGTTTGTTACGTCATCAAGGTCTTTTTCAACATCATCCTCCACAACCGGACTTTACATACCCCTGGGTCTGACCTCCGTTTCCTACGCTTTTGCGCTAACATTAACTAGATTTTACCCAAATGGACAACATAGGTAGTCATCTCGCAGCCTAATAGCGACCCATACTTATCATCATCATAACATAATGTCAGCTGAAAGGACACGCTGGACATAGGCCTCCCCCAAGGATCTCCACGACAACTGGTCCCGCGCCTCCCCCAAGAATCTCCACTACGACTGGTCCTGCGCCTCCCCCAAGGATCACCACGACGACCGGTCCTGCACCTCCCCCAAGGATCACCACGACGACCGGTCCTGCACCTCCCCCAAGGATCTCCACGACGATCGGTCCTGCGCCTCCCCCATTGACGTCCACGACGACCGGTCCTGAGCCTCCCGCATCCAGCGTTTTCCCGCGACCTTCACCTTGCCGGGGACTTACTCACGCAGGACTATCAACCCACACAGCGTCTGCGTGGTAAATTACGACCCAGTCCCTCACCTAGAGAAGTCCTGTCTCAGCAATTGGAATGGAAGATGTAGCTAGTTACACCAATATAATTATTTCTTTTCCGCGTCTGGACTAGGGGTTGCGAATAGAGGTTTTTATGCAACACTATTTTAAATGAAATTTACCCTATGAATATATTTGTAGCGGTTTATACAAACGTCACATGTAAATCACGTTGTGTGAAAAAGCTGTGGTACAGATAAACAAACGGAACAACTCTTTATAACAACAATATTGTAATCATGATAAAATTAACAACACTCCCTTACAACACTCTCTCGGTCTTCTCTCGGTGGTAGGCCATAACATCGGCTGCCGGCAGAAGTTACCACCCACCAGACAAAGTCTTGCCGCCAAGCGATTCGTCGTGTTCCGGCATGATGTCTGGTGAAGCCGTACGGGGGACGGGTCTGAGCAGTTGTGTTGCGATGTGTGGCGGGTACGATGCGCCAAATGTTGTTGTGTCGGGAGTTTGGTTGTGGAGAGTCTCCAGATCAATCTCCCTTTAGCACAGCTTCGTTTGGTCGTGTTGGTCTTGGGTTTAACATTGCATCACCTCGCTCAACTGCCGTCATCCTTCCTATTCCTTAGTTTTTTAAGTGAATAGGCTTAATAAACTAGTGCGCTTTACCATCAACGATTGCATCACTGCTTACCATCAGGCGGGATTGCAGTCAAGCACTAGTTTATAATTATTAAAAAAAAAAAAAACACTTTAATATTTATTTAGCCGAAATGTATGGGACGGCGGTTTTTTTTTATTTTATTTTGGTCATAATATTCCTCAGACCCCGATGACCCCATTAGCCTCCTCCAAGAGGCCAATAGGGCCACCAGCATATTACACAAACACAGACCGACCTACCGACCTCGCCGTCGAGGTCCACCGCGACGCGCTCCACGTAGTAATCCCCTCCCCCGTCACTTGTCCGATGAAGGCCAGCCCGCGCCGCAGCTGAGCCAGTAATATCTTACTGTCCCAACAATAACCTCTCAGTTTGTTTCGGCGTTTCTTCTCAGAGCTAGTACTAGGAAACGCCGCGGTCATCAAACCATTAAGTATAACTTTCGATCCAGCAGTCCCCTGCTGTCCTCTCTAGCGACGCCCTAAGCCAAGGTTCGTACCCCACAGGGGGTGCCCTTAGTGCGTAGTCGCCTAATTTTAAGTTAGAAGTGCCCCTGGCTGGAGGCTTTAATTTTTAATTAAGGCATCCACAGGAAAGTCCGGTTAAGTAGTTACGGCCTCTAATGGCCACCTACGAGATGTCATATCAAAAAAAAAAAAAACATAATATTCCGTTTTACGCTGTATAACCTGCACGCACCCTGCCATCCTTCAAGGCAAAAGGAGCGCTGGTGACCGCTTTTCAAGACCCACAGAAACCAGCATCATTTTTTTCTTTATACTTGTTCTCCTCTAGTCCTCTGATGTCAACAGAATTTCCTTTTTCAGTGAACGAAGTTCAAACTGTTGCATGAAAAGACTAAATCAATGCCCAGGATCAGTCGTCACGAGGGGAGCCTTTAAACTGATTAAAATTTGCTGCAGTGTTAACTTTTATAACATCCTCAAAAGGGACAGGTTACATATACCAAGTTAATAAAATAATGATGTAAATACACACATCAAAAGTGTCTAGGGATCAAGCATTTTTATGCGGATTTCTTGAGATTGAGATGTGGCTTTGTAATAAATTTATGATTTTATAAATTTATATGGATCCTTTTTGGTGCATTTCATAATTTGAATCAGGAACTGTGAATCAAATTCGAGTAAAAGATGAAAATCAGCTGTCAATATTTTCCCTATAAAAACATACAACGCATTGAAGACATTATTAGTGCTACTGTTTCCCTACTACTGATTAAAACCAACGTTATTATGGAGCGGCGACGTCATTTAAGCAGGGAAGAAATGCTCAGAGCCGTGGGAATGATAGAAGCTGGTTCCCGGCAACGTACTGTGGCTTTAGCTCTGAATACAAGTCAGAGTGTTATCAGTCGACTTTGGACACGTTACCGAAGCACTGGTACCGTGGCTGAGCGCCATGGAGGACGGTATCGCTGCACCACACGGAGACAAGACCGATACATTCAAATCTTAACTCGAAGAGCTCCAACAATAACCGCCATGATGTTAGCCGTGAGGCTTCATCACTCTTCAGGGAACTTAATTAGCGACCAAACAGTCAGAAACCGCTTGCATGAAGTGAACCTTCATTCCCGAAGACCGCTACGGGTACCACCTATAGCAATGCACAATCGTAGGATTCGATATCAATGGGCTCTTGAACACAGAAATTGGGCAGAAGAACAATGGCGTTTCGTGTGCTTTTCTGATGAGTCTCGTTTTGGTATGAGACCGGATACAAGACGTATACGACACTGGAGAACCCCTGGACGCCAACAGCGATTAAAATCCTGCCAGGAAGTCCATCCTTATAGTGGTGGAACCATCATGGTATGGGCGGGTATTTGGATCGGCGGAAGAACTGAGTTGATTTGGATCAGAGGCAACCTCAACGCTCAAATTTATGCTGAAACGATTGTATCAGACGTCATCGTTCCTCTACAAGTGCAAATCGGTCCCTTATTTCAGTTAATGCATGATAATGCACGACCGCACACCGCAAGAGTTGTAAGACAGACTCTCGCCGCAGCTAACATCAATGTCCTGCCCTGGCCTGCTCAGTCGCCAGACTTGAACCCGATTGAGCATGCATGGGATATGCTACAGAGAAGAGCTCTGCCGAATATGGAGGGTATCCAGTCGCAAGAAGACCTTTTTTTGTTGTTGCAACGAACATGGGCGGCCATTCCACAGCGTGATTTGGATGAACTCATTTTGAGTATGCCAAACCGATGTTCTTGTGTTGTTAGTGTTCGCGGTAGAAACACGGATTATTAATTGTTTAAGTTACCCAATAAAATTTTAGAGAAAACTGTTATTTCAGTCTTTTTTTCGAACTTTTGTGTTAGTGGTTCAAATGTCAAATATCCCTTTATTAGGAAAATGGCAAATTTCTTTATTAATGCAAAGGTGACTTGGTTTATCGTTACTGTGACAAACGAAAACACTTTATTTGATGAATCCTTAAAGAAAATTTTAATTAATATCAATCAGGAGAAAAGTTATTGCAAAAATATATGTTGATCCCTAGACACTTTTGATGTGTGTAGTAAGAGAAAAAAGAAATTAAAACAGTTCTTGTCTATGTACAAGTTTATTGAACTTTTGACAGTTCTAATGAACTTTGTAGACGCCCCCTGTCAACAACCTCTATTCATCTCCACCCTACCTTTTTATTACATCACAGGAGTTGGGGAGTCACATTAAATATTGCCATAATAAGATTTGAAGTTTGCGCATGTTTTTAATAAATATTTATTATTTTTATGACTGATTTTTTTCCCAAGCTCCCTTATTTAATTTAATGACATAATATTATTGTACTACTTTGTAAGTATTTCAATAGAATAATAGTGAACATTAATGAGTTCACATTAGACATACTTTATTGTCCCATTAATGCTTTCCAGTTAACTGTTAGTACTAAAATGTACTTAACTAATGAGACACTTAGCCTAATTTTTGAACAAATCAATCTACTAATGATATCTGTTGTTAGGGGACCACGCTGTTTTTTTAATCCCAAACGCTATAGTTACAACCATTATAATCATAGTAATTTTCGAAAGTAGAACTCTCGTTGTCTCTTTCTAATAATGGCTAACCCCGCCCGTACTTTGTTCACAAAACTATTGATTTTCGTTCAGACTGTGTCATACAAACAAATCGATATTGGGCTGACTAATCTATTGTTTGATAACAGTAGGTACAAACAATGGCCGAAGATAAAACGCTAAACCATATGAAAACGCTTGTTTGGGAAAAGAACTATGATCTAATAAATATGAGATGAATAAAAAGATATTCTAGAAAACAATGTTGATACTACGTATTCTGTAATCTGTGTTACTACGCAGTTCTTTTGTTTAGTAAAAAAAAAAACTAGTAAGCAGTTAGATAACGTTAAAACTCCATGGAATGAATGTCTTTATCTTGATGTTTCATGTTATATTTAGAATGCCATACAATGCAGCGTGTAAATATGTTACGAAATACAGCAATCATGTGATTTCATCGAAACTAAATCAATTACCATTTATGATGCAAATAAAAAAATACTTTTAAATATCAACTTGAAAAACACAAATTTAAAAAATCACGGCTAGTTTTTATTTCAAAAAAATGTCTAATTTTAATGAAATGTGCATTAATAAGTACGTTTGGGAATAATAAGAAAATAAACGATGAAATACGTCAGAGTTAAAACTAGTTGGAAGGCGATGGTAACAAGGTGAAACTGCACAAAGAGCTTGCGATAACGCGGCCGACGATAAACACGTCAAGTAGTTTATTACAATGCCAACTCGACGGTCGACCTACCTATAACTATCGCTATTTCGTACTGTCTCTTTTCTTGCCCCACACCCATAAATGTTGCTTGTTTTTCGACCCAAATTAATAATATTTTTGTTATCTAACTTTTACCAATCAAATTTTAAGCACCTATAAATAAAACAATAAGATTTTTCATGTTATTCACTTGATTTTTAAGGTTTTTGTTTAGATTTTGATAATTTTATCTAATATACGGATAAATTGAAAAGATTATGAAGTCACTATGTTTGAGTGGACACCTGTCACTTAAATTCCGACGTACGAGTAAGGGTAACCGTTAGTGCTTAACATTGAAATAAAATATCATGTATTTTATTTTAACGGGTGTCTTGTAAATAAAATGCGTCTTTAGTAAATTAAGTAACAATATTTTAAATTTCTAAGCAAGTTGAGAAAGGGATTTTATATTCCATTTTGTTCTACACATAATCAAAAGTTGGTTAATTTTTGTAAAACCATGTAATATTTAAGGGTTTATTGCTTTCAGTTTTTTGTAATTAATAAAATTTTTAATGAAAACCTAAAAAGAACTAGTATTATTTCAAAACAGTTAAATAATTATACTTAGATATTTTGTTGTTTGTTATGTGAATCGGACCAAGCCACCAAAATACCACGTGCCCAACGGTACTTTGCAAAGTAACACAGAATGTTGCCATAAAAAAAATACAATCGCTATCTCAATTCTTCTAGAGGGGCAGTAGCGTTACTGACGGAACAGAAATGGACGTATAGTTCACATAAAATACGCCGTGAAATTTGTTTATATCTTCGATAATCTACGCTAAAAACTTTTGTAATCACTTTTAAAAGCATTCTTAAACAACAAAGATGTAGTAACGTTATAAATCAACAGTGGAAAGCGTTGTTTTCTTGCATATTCCCTTTCGCCTCGACATGACTTGTTGGGCAGAGAAAATTGATTGTACTTATTTTAGTTAATGTAACTTTATTTTGCAATTTACGCGTTTTTTGTTGATATATTAAGTTTGTATTGTGTGGAAATCTAATTAATATTGTTTTATCGTAAGTTTTAAGTGTAAAAGAGTGTTATTTAAGTGTTTTTACTGTTTTTAAATGGAGTTTGATGAATAAGGTAAGATTGATTACGGTTTCTGTAGCTATGAAGTATTGATAAGCATTTAATTAGGTTTTCCATGGTGTCCGTTGAGATAAATGCACTTTCAGTGTGATTGGTTTGCCTTTTTGTTTACAAATTTCTTAAATTACTCATAGTCTAAAATTAAAAATTTGTTGAAGCATTATTTAATACACACAACACATTACATGACACCTTTCCGACCTTACAGTTTAATTTTGCTGTCCCTAAACAATGTCACTAATTATTACTTTATTAACATCATCCTAATTGAATCAATGTGTAATTCTCATGAGCCGATCTCAAAAACTCCTAAGCCAACAAAAACCTGTTTGGCCCTAACAGGTGGTTTAAATATAGAAGATACAATAACCTGCCAGTGTTTATGTTGGTACATTGTGATGAAAAAAAAAAAAAATGACAACAATGAAACCTTTGACCTGAGGTTTTTTTATGTATACAATTAATATCTGTGGTCTACTTTAGGGTTGTTTGTTGTTGTTGCCAACACAACTGAGCGAGTTAACATGAGATTAGACAGCTTGAGAACTCCTGCTTGTTTTAATAGGTTGAAAATCCAAATATGTCTCTTTTAAATAAAACTATTAAGCACTTGTGAATTTTTAAAACTTAGCATGGCCGTAATTTTTCTGTTTCTGAGGAGAAGAACTAGCAAGAAAGTACACTTTAACCCTTTTGCAGATGCTGTAAAAGTGTGAATAGGAACGGATACACTTAAAATAAAACACTAGTTTAGATATTTTTTAAAACACTAAGCATGTTACGGGTTCTTGAGTAAAATAAAAAAAAACTACATTATTTCAACAATGTTAAAGTTCATTTTAAAGTAATGTCTTGATTCACGCTATTTTACCAGTACTTGTAATTTACCAAATTACAGTGTTAACAGTTAATGCATGTCATCAATTACCAGGCGGTTAGCAACATTGAAAATGGTCAACAAATCATCATGATCTCAGCATTAATCCCAGTGGCCTCCAAAGCTTTTTCAGCTTTGGGGTCTGAGGACCGCTTTACCAGTCTAACTGCTGATTTTGGCTAAACTTCTATATTTTCTGTGAAGCGACTGCTGTCTGACCTCCACAACCTAGGCTAAATCAAAATCAAGTCATACATTTAAATTAGGCTGAGAATCTGCACTTTGTAGCCGTACGGAGGACGGATTTGAGCAGTTGTGTTGCGATGTGTGGCGGGTACGATGCGCCAAATGTTGTTGTGTCGGGAGTTTGGTCGTGTAGAGTCTCCAGATCAGTCTCCCTGTAGCGCAGCATTGTTTGGTCTTGTTGGTTTTGGGTTTAACATTGCATCACCTCGCTCAACTGCCGTCATCCTTCCTATTCCTTAGTTTTTTTAAGTGAATAGGCTTAATAAACTAGTGTGCTTTACCATCAAGGATTGCATCACTGCTTACCATCAGGCAGGATTGCAGTCAAGTACTAGTTTATAATTATTAAAAAAAAAAGGACTTAAATGCAGGCCACTCATCATCACACGGACATCACTTCCTAGCGCTATCGCTATTGAATATGGTGTTACACCCCAGTAGCACAGCTGTCTGTTCAGTCAAATGTAAACATGACTTAATACCTAACATAACATTGATATGCACCAAAAATGTAAACAAATATAAATTTATCGAATAATATTACTTGTACATAATTAAGTTTAGGCTACAGTAGACAACTCGGGTGAGTTGTTTTACGATAACTTGAGCACATTCTTGTAACATTTTATTCAGCATGTAACAATTTAGGCTTCTTAAAATTCCAAAAGTGTATAGATGGTTTAATTTAAGTAAATAAATGCTTAGATTTTTACTTCAGGGTGAAGGCTGCCACCCTTATTCACTCATGATAATACAGTTATTGAGTGTCGATTTTATATTCTTTACAGTACCTATATCAAATCCAATCAAAAAGTTGTCTTTCTTTTTTTACACTTTCCCCATAATTCATAAATGTTTTAAGTTAACTAGTGATTAGCGATTGATTCGTTTATGAATAAACCCCTTATACACTATGGTCTTTATTCATAAACAATGAGCCAAAACGTCAAAAAAAAAACCTCTGTATGTATAGATTGCACAGTTGTTTGTAACCAAATCCATTCAACTTTTTTTTTTTTTAATCTTGTGTTTAGAGGCTTCAGTGCACTCAGGGTGACTATGCCAGCCTCATGGGATCAATCCCAGTGTATCTATATTGACAATAATTATTACGTTTTAGTTTAATTTATTATCAAATAGTGTTTTTTTAAGTATATATATTTTTTACATCATAAAGTAAATGTCTGTTACCAACCCAACCTTTCCCTGAGCTAGTCCGCTGAATCTGTAGTTTTAATTCTAACTCTTAATAACTCCTTTCCGGCTTGACTCTTGGTCCATATTCTACAGGATGCTCTCAGTGTGTAGACACATACCTCTTTATTCATAAACGTTGCATAAAGTTAACTATTGATTAGCGAATGTATAAACATATATTTTTGACGTTTGCACATCACTTAACTTTAATCATCGTTTATGAATAAACCAGGGTTCGAAGGATATATATCAATTGATATATATCATGATATATATCCGATATATAACTGATATATATCAAACCATTTTTTGTGATATATATCAAAATTTATGGTATGTTGCATTTAAGTACTTTTACCGACGCGCTGCTGGCATATTCGTCGTTTTTTCTGTCTTCAGACCGTAATACTTCGAATTTACCAAGTAGGTATTGCAATCAATATTAATAGTGCAACGTAAAAGAGCCAAAATAATTTTCAATTCTATCATCTGCAAACATACCTACTCCTTAAAAGTGAAGTGTAGTGTTAATCCTTTAGGAATGTCAATAGGCGATTTAACAGTTCTAGCTGACTAGAAAAAGACTAATTTGTTATTTGATTATAACTCGACTAAGACAAATATTAGGATTTTGAAGATATTTTAATTTTGTTTCCCTAATATTTATAGACTTTGTTTTCTCAGAAAAAGATGGTTATTTTTAGTTGATTTTTGTGAACTATAAGATTTTATGTTTATTTAGTTAAATAAAAACTAAAAATATATTGTTTTTATATTGTAATAAATTCATAATAATAAACTGTCATGTACCTGTGGAAATCGTATAGGTAGTAGTAATAAGATAATAAAATGGCAGTCTTAAGAAATGGATATAAATATCGGATATATATCCGATTTTGGATATATATCATAAATATCCGATATTTTGATATTTATTATAAATATCGGATATTTTCGAACCCTGGAATAAACCCCTTAAACACTATGGTGTTTGCGGCACTGCGGCAAGACTTTATCTAGTGGATGCTATCTTCTGCCGACAACCGATGTTATGGCCTACCACCGGAATTAGAATTAGGATGCTTGTAACATCTATGTGAGAAAAAGGAATAAATGTTAGTGGAATTGAAGGACTTTACTTAATCCAAATCAAAATCATAAGTTATTTTATTAAAATTTTGCTGAAAATCAGCGCTTTTTTACCTTCAATATTACAGGAGGGTTGAAGAAACTGCTCTTTACTCAAAGATTTATCACATAATCTTATACACTTGAAACCAAAAAGACAAAAAAAGTCGGATCTATGTAAATAATACTTAATATGTAACATAAAAATAGGAAACAGTGTAACACGAAACGCGGTCGGCTATAGTCAAGATTGTTAACTACTTATAAGTAAACAAATAAAACCGGCCAAGTGCGAGTCGGACTCTCGCACAAAGGGTTCCGTACCATTGATTTATGAAATTAAATGATTTAAGTTATTTGTATGAAAGATTACGCGGTAATATGCGGTTTACCATTTACGAGGTATTAAAAAAAACTACTTTCTAGATCTCGTTCAAAACAATTTTCGTTGGTAGTTTTTATAATAATGTAAGTACATCATATGTTTTTTTTTTTTAGATTTTTCATTTTCTTATTTTAGAAGTTAGTCGCTTCACGGAAAATATCGAAGTTTAGCCGAAATCAGCAGTTAGACTGGTAAAGCGGACCCCAGACTCCAAAGCTGAAAGAGTTTCGGATGCGACTGGGATTGATGATGAATATAAACGAAATATGTATAACGTTATGTCATGTGGATTTTTGTTTATAAACCTTATAAACCTACCTTTAGTTAATTACCTAAACCGCTAGAGTGTGACATCATATTTTTTTTGTTCAGTTTCAACCCCTATTTTTTTTTAAAGAAACCATACAAGTAGCGGCCTCAATAACAGGTGCATGACATGTTTGAAAGGCACATCAAGTTACTAGAATTTGTCAAATTTCTTTATTATATTTTTATCTTTATGGCTAAAGCATTAAGGCTCAAGTTTAATTGAGAATATTCGAGAGGTTCGGCTAGCTTGACCTGGTAGGGTGCACCCTTTTGTAAATACATTGTATAATGCGTTATAATAAGCTTGGGAGTAACAGGTTGTATTGTGTCATTGTATTGTAACTTCTTATGGCTTATTTTGACATGGTATCAACTTAGTTTTTTTTTAATGTTGCCCCACACTGGGAATTATTCCTGTATTGCTTGTGCGTTTAAGCATAAGCAGCCACTATTGTTCCCACTGGAGACAGGCTTTTTCTCGATGAGAGGGAGTGGGCCGTAATCTACCACGCTGGCTCAGTGCGGGTTGGTGGGTGCGTTTAGAAGCATATAAACTCACATACACAAATAACCAGACCCAGAACAACTATCTGTAGGTCATACAAGTACTTAAATATTTGTTCCGTGCGAGAATCGAACCCGCGACACGCAGCATAGCAGTCAAGCATTTAACCGTTACGACAAACGGGCTGTCAAATGTATATGTAAATACCTTATTGTACACCAAAAACTTACATTACTTAAAAAATACATGCAAACACTACAAAATATACAATGGGCGGCCTTATCGCTACTGGAATTTCTTCCAGGCAACCTTAGAATGGACAGATTTTCCTCGACTTTAAATGGGAGTGTCATTGGTGCTAATATTATAAATACAGTACACTGCAATAGATACACAGATACAATATAATATATCTATTATTATGCTTACACGACCCGCCCCGGCTTCGCACGGGTGCGATGCTAATACTAAATCCATACTAATATTATAAATGCGAAAGTAACTCTGTCTGTCTGTCTGTTACGCTTTCCCGCCTAAACCTCTCAACCGATTTTGATGAAATTTGGCACAGACAATCTTTAGATCCTGAGAAGGAACATAGGCTACATTTTATCCCGGAAAAATTGATACACCACGCGGGTGAAGCCGCGGGCGGAAAGCTAGTTAGCTCTATATTTTACATGGAGCGGCTGACCTGACCCTTATAACCCAATTACTGGGTTTTAAAATACACCTAGACGGAAACACCATCGCGGCGGTGGTGTTTCCATCTGACTACAATTTAAATGTCTTCAAGGCTGGAGTGAATAGAAACCCTGGCCCTGGCGCTAAGGCAAGTGAAGAAACACGGGTGAGCTTTAGTCAGTAAAAGTCTGACACACCATCCCGCTCCGCCCAGAGCGGGAGAGGTCATTAGATGATTTCCCATCCAGAATAAAATAAAAGGCTACAGTGAACAGGCTCTTAATAAACTAACGAAAAGCTAGTACACTATAGAAAAACTGTGAACGTTGTACAAAAAACTTTTTGTTTTTGCGAAACCCAAAACATATGTCCAATATATTTAAGTAAAAAATCTATGTATAAAATTTCAAAAAGATATCATGAAAAACCACAAAGTTGTTATCTTACTTGGTTGTCCCAACAAAAATATGGACAACGTACCGCTTGCCCGCCCGCGTCTCAAGCGGCGCGGTGCGGGTGGCTCCTACTGCCATGATCTACCGTCAGCTGTGCTGTGCGCTCGGTAACCACACATTTTTTTTTAATGATTATAAACTTGTGCATAACTACAATCCCGCCTGATGGTAAGCAGTGATGCAATCGTTGATGGTAAAGCGCACTAGATTATTAAGCCTATTCACTTAAAAAACTAAGGAATAGGAAGGATGACGGTAGTTGAGCGAGGTGATGCAATGTTAAACCCAAGACCAACACGACCAAACAATGCTGCGCTAGAGGGAAATTGATCTGGAGATTCTCCACGACCAAACTCCCGACACAACAACATTTGGCGCATCGTACCCGCCACACATCGCAATACAACTGCTCAGATCCGTCCTCCGTACGGCTTCACCAGACATCATGCCGGAACACGACGAATCGCTTGGCGGCAAGACTTTGTCTGGTGGGTGGTAACTTCTGCCGGCAGCCGATGTTATGGCACCCAGAAAATCACTTCAATAATTTGTAAATCTACTTGGGAAAAATATAACATGGTGTAAAAATGATTGGAATCGATTCAGTTGCTTATTCTGAACAAACTGTATTCAGATTTCGTATAAAAAAAAATAACGATGTATAATATAATGGGCGATTAAAAAAGTCATTATAATAAACTAGCTGCGCGCCGCGGTCTCACCGGCGTAGCGTAGGATTCGATAAGATTTTTTTAATATGCTCCGCTCCTATTGGTCCCAGAGTGATGTTTATAAGACTTCCTGGATTAATGGGCTATCCAACGCAAAAAGAATTTTTCAAAGAAACAAACAAATTCTTCAGCTTCAAAACAGATTCAAAATCTAACTAGGTAGTTAGATTTTGAATCTGTGGAGACTGTGCCGGACTGTCCAGTGCATCATAAAGCACCACACTTCCAAGTGCTAATCTTTTCACAATCCACATATTTTTTTCGATAATAAAAAATATAAATGTTTCAGCTAATTTATAACCAATAGGGATGTATCCAAGGTATGAAAAAAAAATATTAGTCCGTGTTATAGATAATAAAAAAAAATTAAGACTCGTATTTTTTATTTTGTCGAAATTAACAAAAACTACTGAAATATATAGCGTGTTAAAGTTACGGAGTGGGGGCTAATTACGTCACGCCGTGGTATATTTTGTACCACGGCGTGACGTCATGCGACATTTCAAATCAATATATCTTCCTAAGTATTTAAATGATAAAAAAAATAAAAAATACGTGTTGAATATTTTTTATAAATCTATCTGATGGACATTAAATATTTTTTTAGGATACAACCAAATTATAGCTTAAACGAAGCCCTGTCAGGGAGTGAAAATGATAAGTGGTTCTCAAACAGCGGGGACGGCCCGCTTGTCAAGTGGCGCCGATACTCTGTCCGGTTTACTTAAGATACTCCATAGACATTTTAGAACCGATTAAAAACACGGCGACCAAAAATATAACTCGCGCAAGTTAACTGTGCACTTCGCTGGAATTTGACCCCTATCCCGCTTCCCCGTGCAGCGCCCCGCATTCGACGTAAGCGCTGAGTAGCGATAGCATCTTTGTTACAATTGTCTATTTATAGTTTATAAAGTTTAAATCCCCTGTTGTTATTACTCTTTCTGTGAAGTTTTTACTTTATTAAGTTGTTTTTTTACATGCTTTTTATTAGCTTCACTTGTAAGTTTGCTTGCTTGCTTGTTTGTTTGTTTGTTTGTCCGTCTCTAACTCTTTGGACTACGAGTGAGCGGCTCATTACTGTAAAATGTCCCACCGTTTTCAATACGTTCGTTCGTTCGTTTATTTTTTTTAAAAAAGAATATTGAACTAAAAAGTTGATAATAAATATTGTTTAAAAAACTAAAAAAGCATGCTTTTAAAAAATATCAAACAAAAAGTTAAAAATAATCAAAAAAAAGCGTGAGGTACTTAATATACAAAAAACCGGCCAAGTGCGAGTCGGACTCGCACACCGAGGGTTCCGCCGAAATTTGTCTAAGGTGTCGGTATAAACTGCTGTATTTTTTGATCGCGTTAACTTAGAAGTTTGATTTTTTCACTGCTTAAAGGGACAATAGACCTAGGTATTCGGTATAAATTTCAATTTGATACCTTTATTCGTTCGTGAGAAATAAGGTAGTAAGTTTTATTTTATTAAAATATTTTTATTATATTATCTAACAAAAAAAAATAATGTGATTTTCGCAATTATTCCTATATTTGCATTATATAACAATGCTCCATGCCAAATTTCAAGATTCTGAGTTTACGGGAAGTATCCTGTAGGTTTTGATTCCTTTGCGAGTGTTGAAAATATCGACATAATCGGCTATATCTTTTGATTGGCTTGGCTTAGAAGTTTGATATTTTCACAGCTTAAAGGGACAATAGACCTGAGTATTTCATGTGAATTTCAGCTTGATATGTTCACCCGTTCTTGAGATAAAGGGTCTTGACAGACAGACAGACGGACAACAAAATAATCCTATAAGGGTTCCGTTTTTTCCTTTTGAGGTACGGAACCCTAAAAATTATATTATTATTAACTTTTTAGTTTGATATTTTTTAAAAGCATGCTTTTATTAGTTTTTTTAAACTATGTTTATTTTATTAAGTTTGTTTTTGTTTTTTACATTTTCGACGCGTTAGTGAAGCCGGTTGGTTGCACCAACATTATATTTAAGTCCATAATATCAATTTAATTGCAAAGCGTCATGAGTAAAATGATCTAGTATTATGACGCTTTATCATCAAAACGACCTTATATTATCATAAAAAAAATTGTAATTTATATTTTTTTTTACATAATTCTCATTTTTTACAAACGGTACCGTCCGAATGACGTCACAGAACGAGGTGCACAGTTAACTCGAGCGAGTTATACGTCAATTTACGTTAGAATTTTTAGAAACTGACTAGTCTGTCAAATTAAGATATTCCATAGACAGTATATAGAGAAGGATTGAGCGTAATCACTACGCTTGCTCAATGCGGGTTCGCGATTTCGGACATAAAGTCCAGTTTCCTCAAGATGTTTTCTTCACTTTTTAATCAGTAATTGCTGTCCAAGATATACTTAGAAAGTAAATATAACTTCTTTCCTTCTCTATATGAGAGGATACCTGTTCCCAGCAGTGGGACGATAAAAAAGTACCCAAACAAACTCACTTTCCGATTTATAATATTAGCAAGGATAGCGCACCAACCATATATTTACAAGGATTATAACAAAAAACAATAGGCTTCAGTTCTGTGTAAATATATCATTTATCAGCCAACTAGCTTTCCGCCCGCGGCTTCGCCCGCGTAGAATTCGGTTATATCGCGCTTTTTAGATTTCCCTCGGGAATATCATTTTTTTCAATAAAAGGTAGCCTATGTCCTTTCTCAGGGTCTAAAGATTGTCTGTGCCAAATTTCATCAAAATCAGTTTAGAGGTTTAAGCGGGAAAGCGTAACAGACAGAGTTACTTTCGCATTTATAATATTAGTATGGAATACAGCAATACCCCGGACTTACGCGATGGATGGGACTGAGCGCTATCCGCGTAAGTCGAATTCGCGTAAGTCGGGGTACAATTTACAACGCACAAAAAACACAAAATTGTAACTTATGTACCTACGCGCCGATTCCGCACTACACGTATGTGCCTGTTGTAAACTGAACAAATAATAGTGGGTGAAACTAACGCCGCCGCTTGTCCTTGACTGCGTGGCGTTCAAACAAAAAAAGAATAGACGAGAAAATTAAATCGCGTAACTCCGAATTCGCGTAAGTCGAGGTAGCGTAAGTCGGGGTATTACTGTATACAACATTCACAATTACCATTAGTTGAAATTTAAAGCAGAGAATCTTTATACTATGTATTTCTTCTCACTCATCTTCTACATCTGACACTAACACCATTCAAGAGTCGACACAATTATTATAAAGTGTAAATATGCTAAAATATATTTATTTTCCTTTTTTGCTGCTTTGATCTGCAATCAATGGTAAATATTAGCAGATTATTTGCTTTAACATTTAGCCTCTATTAATAGCAGAAAAGTATTTTTAAAGATGTGTCCGGGGTAAATCAAAATCCTTTACATGACCGGGTGGGTATTGACGCGCAATAAATGCCCGTGAATGAACCAGCGCACATGATGCTAAACACCGTATCGTAGATTTTGGCGCCGATTCCTTCGTTCAAAAACTGAACTAAATTAAAGTACAGTGCATCTTTTTCTTTCTATATCATTAGAAAAGGACAGAAAATATTTGTTTAGTCCTGTCAAATTAGCCAGCGCCTGACGTTAATGACGTTTAGAAAAGGACAGAAAATAAATATTTGTTTAGTCCTGTCAAATTAACAAACGCCTGACATTAATGACGTATTTTTAGTCGCCATGTTTAAATCACCTCTAAATTGGGTTGTATCTTAAAAATAATTGTTCATGTGTAAATGTCCATCTGATAGATTTATAAAAAAATATTGAACACGCATTTTTATTTTTTTCTTTCATTCAAATACTTACTTGGAAGATACTTAATATTGATTTGAATTGTCGCATGACGGCTCGCCGTGCTATATTTTGTACCAATTAGCCCCCACTCCGTAACTTTAATACGCTAATATCTCAGTAGTTTTTGGTAATTTCGACAAAATAAAAAGTACGGGTCTTACTTATTTTTTTTTTTATTATTTACTAGCTTTCCGTCCGCGGCTTCGCCCGCGTGGAGTTCGGTTATATCGCGCTTTTTAGGTTTCCCTCGGGAATATAAAATTTTTCCGGGATAAAAGGTAGCCTATGTTCTTTCTCAGGGTCTAAAGATTGTTTGTGCCAAATTTCATCAAAATCGGTTGAGAGGTTTAAGCGGGAAAGCGTAACAGACAGACAGACAGACGGACAGACAGACAGAGTTACTTTCGCATTTATAATATTAGTATGGATAAGACGGACTACATAATTATTTTTTTTATTTTCATACCTTGGATACTGTATCCCTATTGTCTATGGAGTTTTTTTTTTATTTTTCGGGGTTATATTATTACTAGCTTTCCGCCCGCGGCTTCGCCCGCGTGGAGTTCGGTTATATCGCGCTTTTTAGATTTCCCTCGGGAACATCATATTTTTCCGGGATAAAAGATAGCCTAGGTTCTTTCTCAAGGTCCAAAGATTGTCTGTGCCAAATTTCATCAAAATCGGTTGAGAGGTTTAAGCGGGAAAGCGTAACAGACAGACAGACAGACGGACAGACAGACAGAGTTACTTTCGCATTTATAATATTAGTATGGATAAGACGGACTATATAATTATTTTTTTGATTTTCATACCTTGGATACATCCCTATTGTCTATGGAGTTTTTTTTTTCAGGGTTAAATTATTATTTATCGACTCTCCATTTCTTAACGAAATAGAAACAATAAGATGCACTGAAAGTAAATTTGGATAGGTTAAAAAAAAAAAAAATACACAAAATTTCCAACTCTCGACTAATCACAAAATAAATGTTCTTTCAGTATAAATTAAATCAATAAAAATGGCGCTGTGTGAAAGTCAGCTGGACTCCGTGCTGCCGCAGCTCAAGAGGGAGGAGTCCTCGAGCAGCGAAGGTAGCCAGAAGCAAACCCCTGAGAAAAACTCGAAGATTGACCATAATGGAGAGATCTATGGCCTGAACCAAGGTATGTTCCCATCAATATACTCACAGATACTTGCGCAGAAGAATCCTCATCATCATCTGCCATTCATAGTCTATTCTCAATGGCACCCCCTGCGCGGAGTTTTGCGTATTTTTCCTTAAGAGGGAACTCTAGTGCTGAGGAATTTGATAAATAGGTATTTGAAGAAACTATTGCCGGCGTGCCGCTTTCAACCTCTCCCCGTAAAGTGCGAAAATGACAGTTGCAGCTCAGGCTGATTTTATCTACAACAAAGTTGACCAAAAGACATTTCATATTCCACTGTTTTCTTTTTCATAACACGACAGATCTCAATAATTTTCATATCAAAATTTAGAGGAAAAGCACACCTATGCTTTTCAAAAACTTATCGCATTTGTCTAATAGTCGTTTGAACATCGCAGTAAAAATGGTTTTTTTTCGGGATTTTGAAATATCATATTTCTTTTAAGTTTTGTGATAAATCAAATGATAGGGGCCCGTATCATCAAGGTGTAAAAATGTAGAAAAAAAGGAATTGCTCTAAAAGTGTTACCTACGAAGAAAACAGCGGAATACGTTTGTATAGAGAAAACGCTACTAGAGTCTCCTCTTAAATTACGTCACACTCGGCGCATGGTCGGCAAGGAAAAGGATACTTCGGCATCTCTACATGCAAGCACACACTCGGAACTATGCTGCAACGTTATTAGGGATGACGAGGAATCGTTAAGTATACGAGCTACCCCTGAGTGATGCCCCGTACGGCGTACCGAAAGATCCCAAAGCGTCCTCAAAGAAACTGCCGAAGCAGCAGCCTCACGCATACTGAAGCGATATTTTTGTTACTACTTAGAAATTTCTACTTTATTGCCATGAAGTGATACCACGTTGTTGACACCACAACGATCTGAACGAAGCGTTTCGCCTCTTCTTTTATACCGCGTACGTCTCCGCGGACTAGAACAATTTGCCGGCGGCGGTGTTTCCGTCGGACTACAATTTGAGTGTCATCAAGGCAGACACAGACTCTTAATAAACTAGCACGCTTTACCATCAACGTTGCATCACTGCTTACCATCGAGGCGGTATTGCGGTCAAGCACTATTTTATAATTTTCTAGCTGCGCCACACGGTTTCACCCGCCTTTTTTATATTCCGCGCTCCTATTGGTCGCAGCGTGATATTATATAGCCCAAAGCCTTCCTGGATTAATGCGCCATCCAACGCAAAAAGAACTTTTCAAATCGGACCCGTAGTTCTTGAGATTAGCGCGTTCAAACAAACAAATTCTTCAGCTTTTTATATTAGTACTAGCTTTCCGCCCGCGGCTTCGCCCGCGTGGAGTTCGGTTATATCGCGCTTTTTAGATTTCCCTCGGGAACATCATATTTTTCCTGGATTAAAGGTAGCCTATGTTCTTTCTCAGGGTCCAAAGATTGTCTGGGCCAAATTTCATCAAAATCGGTTGAGAGGTTTAAGCGGGAAAGCGTAACAGACAGACAGACAGACAGAGTTACTTTCGCATTTATAATATTAGTATGGATAGATAGATAAATAAAAAGTTAACTTGTTATACTTTTTATCACCTAAAATCCTCAGCCGTGCCGAAGCCCATAATGGGCGCTGGGCCTACAGTGTAATTATGAATGTCATTAACTAATTATTTCATTAAATCCACATCATTAGTAAATCACCCTGGTACTTGAACGCCTCTGGTTTTTTAGTAAATGTAATTTTTTTTCGCAGTGCCTGGTGGTCTGCCACTGACAGTGGACTATCGCTCGCCCGTGTCACACTTTGTCCCTCCAGAGTTATACGCTGCGAGGCAGAAGCAGGAACCGATTCCAACCGGTGAGTTCTTTAGTAGCTCATAAGTTTATATCCCGTAGTAATATCACCATATCTTCTCAGGCTGATTGGCGACCCAGATTTAAGTCGAAACGGTCTCCAAAGCCTGGAGCACAGGCGTAGAGTAGCCAGCCTTTCGGTCTTCTATAGGATGCATTCTGGCGAGTGCGAGGGAATTGCATGATTTAATTCCCCATCGCCGTTCCACCATCGGACGACCCGTCGTAAAGCGACTTTCCACCCTTACGTTGTTGACACCACTCCGACCCGGACGAAGCGTTTCGTTTCTTCTTTAATACCGCGTAAATCGAGGGACTGGAACAATTTGCCGGCGGCGGTGTTTCCGTCACACTACAATTTGAGTGTCTTCAAGGTTAGAGTGAATAGGCTCTTAATAAACTAACGCGCTTTACCATCAACGATCACATCACATCAGGCGGGATTGCGGTCAAGCGCTAGTTTATGATTATAAAAAAAAGTAATCTATCTCTGTGGTAGGCATAATATCGGCTGCCGACAGAAGTTACCACCCACCAGACAAAGTCTTGCCGCCAAGCGATTCGTCGTGTTCCGGCATGATGTCTGGTGAAGTACGGAGGACGGGTCTGAGCAGTTGTGTTGCGATGTGTGCCGGGTACGATGCGACAAATGTTGTTATGTCGGGAGTTTGGTCGCGGAGGGTCTCCAGATCAATCTCCCTCTGGCGCAGCATCGTTGGTCGTGTTGTTGGGTTTAACATTGCATCACCTTGCTATACTGCCGTCTTCCTACCTAATCACTAAGATGTTTAAGTGAATAGGCTTAATAAACTAGCGCGCTTTATCACCAACGATTCCATCACTGCTTACTATCAGGCGGGACTGCAGTCAAGCACTAGTTTATAATTATTAAAAAAAAAACCATCTATGTGCGAAATTTCAACCAAATCCGTTCATAAGTTTGCATTAACGAGTAACTTGATTAATCTATACATCGAAACTTTCACATTTAGACAAGCTGCGCAAGGAGGCGCGGGTTCGATCCCCGCACTGTGCAAATATTTGTATGCATGAATATGAATATTTGCACTGGTCTGGTCGTGCCTCGGAAAGCACGTTAAGCCGTTGGTCCCGGTTGCCATACAAACATCTAATGGCAGTCGTCACGGGTTGTTGGAGCCCTCAAAAGTCCAACAATTGGTCTAACTGCAATACTTCAATATCGCCTTCGGGTTGTGGAGGTCAGACGGCAGTCGCTTCACGGAAAATATCGAAGTTTAGCCAAAATCAGCAGTTGGACTGGTAAAGCGGACCCCAAACTCCAAAGCTGAAAAGCTTCGGATGCGACTGGGATTAACGCTGAGATGATGATGATGAGAAACTTTTACATTTATAATATTTGTAGAGTTTACATACAAAAACTGATTTACGTCCATTAGACGAAGCGTTTCGCTTCGCCTTTTACGCCGCGTACACCGAAGGACTGGAACAATTTGGCGGTCTTTCCTTGCGAAAGAAAAATATACCTTTTGTATTAATTTAGTTTTGAATTGTGTATACATATTTCGAAATTTTTCTACTTCTTTTTTAAATTTCGTCTTTTGTATCGAAGGACTGGAAAATTAGCTAGCGACGGTGTTTCCGTCTGACTACAGTACTAAGTAGCTCCGCCATATTGGCCTTGGCTGCTTTGATGAGCCTTTCTCTTTATCCCTACTCGACTACGACATGCAACACACAGACGAAAAAATTTGACCTATGTCCTAACAGTGCGATCAATCCAGGCTGATAAATCTGTCTCTTTCTCAGCTGAACCCAGCGATCCACCGATTCCTGTAAAGCGAAAGCGAGGCAGACCGAGGGTGGATAAGACCAGTCCTGAGTACTTGGCCAACTTGGCGGCTAGGAAGCAAGCCAAGGAAATGGGTAAGATGCTTTTCATATAACCTACAACTCGCGCGAGATAATTGTGCACCTCTCGGACGGTACCGTTGGTAAAAAATGAGAATAGGATATTTGACTAAAAAAACTAATTAGTCCGTCAGT
Source organism: Sesamia nonagrioides (assembly GCA_017933935.1). NCBI lineage: Eukaryota > Metazoa > Arthropoda > Insecta > Lepidoptera > Noctuidae > Sesamia > Sesamia nonagrioides. Next base: position 671,168 of record JADWQK010000856.1, read on the forward strand.
CAGATTTCCAAAAAAAAAACACTAGATACGTATTTTTCTTTTTTCATATAAACAAAAAATGAAGACGACACAGCGCGTTGAAAATTCGTGTGACGTCACTGCACGCTATACTTTTTAGCGGCCAGTGGCGTCATCAGCCACCACTCCTGATCTTTGATGCCTTTTATATTTGTCAATTTTTCTTGATTTGATAAAACAAAATATACGTATCCAGTATTTTTCTATAATCTGAATGACGGACTAAGTAGAATATTTTTTTTTTTTTTACCCAGGAAACATCCCTATTAATGTTAAAAAATATAAATTACAATTATTTTTTATGTTAATAAAATGTCGTTTTGATAATAAAGCGTCACAATACTAGATCATTTTACTCATGACGTTTTGCAACTAAATACATAGATACATATAGACTGAAATATAATGTTGGTGCAACCAACAGGCTTCACTAACGCGTCGAAAATGTCAAAAACAAAAGCAAACTTAAAAAAAAACAACTTAACAAAGCAAAAACTCCACAGAAACAGTAATAACAACAGGGGATTTAAACTGTATTTAGACAATTGTAACAAAGATGCTATCGCTACTTAGCGCTTACGGCGAATGCGGGGCGTCGCGCGGGGAAGCGGGAGAGGGGTCGCATGCCAGCGAGGTGCACAGTTAACTTGCGCGAGTTATACATTCCATTCAGAATAAGATTTTCAAACAAACCTTTTTTTCAAAGTTCGTTCAGCCGATTTTGACTTCTATTGCGTTGGCGGTAAGATATATACTAGCTGCAGTAGATAAATTGGTATTGTAACTACTTTATGCTTTTAATGTCATTCTTACGCCTACAGAATAAAAGTCAAAATTGGTTGAATGGACTGTAATAAAAGGTTTGTTTGTGAAATGTCTAAATTTTACTCCGAACGGCGTTTAGAGACAGTCAAAAGTCACTGCTGCCGATTCTCTTGTTCATAAACTGAACAAATTTTAAGCTATATGCATCTTTTTCTTTCCATTTCGTTAAGAAAAGGACAGAAGATAAAATGTCAGTTTAGACCTGTCAAATTAGTGCGCTCCTGACGTAAACTGGCGTATTTATAGTCGCCATGTTTATAATCGCGTCTAAAATTAAGATAATCCATAGTATCTTAATTTGACAGGATTAAATTAAAATATTATTTTCTATCCTTTTCTTAACGAAATGTAAAGAAAAAGATACAGTTAAGTTAAAATTAGTGTAGTTGTGAATAACTGAATCGGCGCCAATATTTATAGGCATTTATTATGGAATACATAATTATATGGAAACCTAGAGAAACATTTATGTATGAATAATTTGCGTGCGGGACAGCCTCCGTGGCCTTGAGGTAGCGGTCGCGGCCGCTGCGCAGGGAGGCGCGGATTCGATCCCCGCACACTGCAAATATTTGTATGCATGAATATGATTATTTGCACTGGTCTGGTCGTGCCTCGGAAAGCACGTTAAGCCGTTGGTCCCGGTTGCCATACGATCATCTAATGGCAGTCGTAATTGCAATGCTTCGATGTCGCCTTCGGGTTGTGGAGGTCAGACGGCAGTCGCTTCACGGAAAATGTCGAAGTTTAGCCATATCAGCAGTTAGACTGGTAAAGCGGACCCCAGACTCCAATGCTGAAAAAGCTTCGGGTGCGCAATTCACGTGAAAAAATTAAATAACTTCTTCTTCTAAGCCTATAGAGAACAAGGCCTCCTCCCTCGCAGAAAGTCAGGTGTTTGTTGCCTATAAATTGCTGGGGATTACACAAAGAGCAAACATTTTGTTTTTCCTTTTTTTAACCAACTTAAAAAAGAGGTTTTATTTTCATTATTTTTATATTTTGATTTGTTTTTTTTTTTCAGCTGCTATGATGAATAACAGGACCCCAGAAAGTGGGGAAAAGCGTAAGCGGGGGAGACCACGCGTGGACAAAACTAGCCCAGAGTATTTGGCTAGAAAGAGGGCTCGCGAGTTAGGTAACAAATATCATCTAAATTACACCGTTTTGTACTAACGCGGGAGTGGTTTTTGATACTAACCTTTGCATTGTTTTACTCATCGGTTTAGCTGGTTAACTCGAGACGGTCTCCAAAGCCTAGAGCACAGGCGTAGAGTAGCCAGCCTTTCGGCCTTCTATAGGATGCATATTAGGGAGTGTGCGAGGGAATTGCATGATTTAATTCCCCCATCTCCGTTCCACCATCGGACGACCCGTCGTACGGCGAGTTTCCACCCTTACGTTGTTAACACCACTACGATCCGGACGAAGCGTTTCGCCTCTTCCTTTATACCGCGTATATCGCGGGACTGGAACAATTTGCCAGCGGCGGTGTTTCCGTCGGACTACAATTTGAGTGTCTTCAAGGCGAGAGTCTAGTGTAGAGTAGACCATCAGGCGGGATAGCGATCAAGCGCTTGTTTATAATTTATAAAAAACAAACAAATCGTGTAAAGTCGTGGTGGCCTAGTGGTTAAAATACCAGCCTCTCAAGTATGAGTGTGCGAGTTCGATTCCAGGTCAGGCAAGTAGTTGGTACATGTCACATGTCTTCGAAGTTTTGCCTCTAGGAGATGCCGGTTTCCTCACAATGTATTCCTTCACCGTTTTGAGAGCAGAGGTGATGAAATAATTTACACAAAGTAAAGCGCTTCGAGTCGCTAGAATTAAGTGGCAGTAGGCGGGGCACATTGCTCGTAGAACCGATTGCCGATGGGGCAGTAAGGTTCTGGAGTGGCGGCCAGGTACTGGAAGACGTAGCGTAGGGAGGCCCCCAACAAGGTGGACCGATGATCTGGTGAAGGTCGCGGGAAGCCGATGGATGCGGGCAGCACAAGACCGGTCATCGTGGAAAGCCTTGGGGGAGCCCTTTGTCCAGCAGTGGACATCTGTAGGCTGAAGAAGAAAGAAGAAGAAAGCGCTTGATGGGATTCTTACCTACGACCTACATACTACCTTTAAGTCGCAGCCAACTACCATTAGACCACCGCTACTGTTCGTTAATCGACTAAACGTCCGAATCCGTCATGACTTACGGAGCTGAGACGTGGACACTAACGGTCAGACTCCATAAATTTAAAGCCGCTCAGCGAACTATGGAGCGGGCTATGTTGGGCGTCCCTCTGAAGGACCGCATCAGAAATGAGGTGATCCGACAGAAGACCAGAGTCACCGACATAGCTGAGAGGATTAGCAAGCTGAAGTGGCAATGGGCTGGTCACATATGCCGCAGGACCGACATCTTGTTTTATTCAATTTTAACATCGACCCGTCCTTGTTAAAAAACCCTTTATGACGAATCATGACAACTAAAGTGACGGGTATTAACGTTTAGTCAGTTGACTAGCCACGCGGTTTTTTTTTTTAACTTTAGTTAACCAGCTAAAACGATGAGTATATTATAATTCATTGAATGTCAGTGTAGCTTGAGCTTGATAACATTTAGGTACGCGGAAGATGATTACAACAAGACAACATCTTAAATAAACACATCCAGATTTACAACATGACATCCAGATACACCACATGACATCCAGAGACACGACATGACATCCAGATACACGGAATGGCAACCAGATACACGACATAACATCCAGATAAACCACATGACATCCAGATACACAACATGACATCCAGATACACGACATGGCATCCAGATACACGACATGGAATGACATAGATACACGCATCCAGATACACGACATCTAGATATACGATACATGACATCCAGATACACGACATGGCATCCAGATACACGACATGGAATCTAGATACACGCGTGACATCTAGATATACGACATGACATCCAGATACACGACATGGCATCCAGATACACGACATGGAATCTAGATACACGCGTGACATCTAGATACATGACAAGACATCCAGATACACAACATGACATCCAGATACACAACATGACACCCAGATACACAACATGACATCCAGATACACAAAATTATATTCAGAGACACGACATTACATCCAGATACACAACATGACATCAGACACACAACATGACATTCAGAGACACGAGATGACACCCAGATACACAACATTACATCCAGATACACAAATGACACCCAGCTACACGACATGACACCCATATATACAGCATGACATCCAGATACACGACATGACATCCAGATACAGAAAATAATATTCAATTATGTCTACTGAAATTGGCATTTTCAGTAGACATAATAAAGTTTTCGGTTTTGTGTGTCAGACCGACAGAAGTGAAAACTGAAATTATGAAAAAAACACAGAATACACAAAAACTTAAAAAAGGCCTCGGCGTCTATACCTTTGTATATACTATACATATGTACACAGTTTACATATGTATTTTGACCTGACTGAGGCGGGTCGGTCACGCTCCCGCGAATTCAATGCTTTTTCCTCATCCAACAAAAGTACGTAACGTAGCTACAGAAGTTTTTACTTCAATATAACCTTGACACAAAATATAGTTTGGCCACGTGAAATCCAGAAACCGATTTAAAAATCTAGTTTGGCCACATGTAATCCAGAAACCGACTCAAAATCTAGTTTAGCCACATGTAATTCAGACACCGACTCAAAATCTGGTTTGGCCACACGTAATACAGACACCGACTTAAAATCTAGTTTGACCACATGTTATCCAAAAACCGACTCAAATTCTAGTTTGGCCACGTGTAATCCAGAAACCGACTCAAAATCTAGTTTGGCCACATGCATTCCAGAAACCGATTCAAAATCTAGTTTGGCCACATGTAATCCAGAAACCGACTCAAAACCTAGTTTGACCACATGTTATCCAAAAACCGACTCAAATTCTAGTTTGGCCACATGTAATCCAGAAACCGACTCGAATTCCTGACTTTTGTAACTCTATTCACGACATAACCTTGAGGGGTGATTTTCATGATTTTAAGAACATTTACAGTCAAATCTTAGTTTCATTCTGTCAAAGATCATTGGGTATCTTAGTATGGAATATGGATACCATACCATCCTCGTCGTTTACAGGATAATATGGTCTGATATAGTTAAACTTAATAAATTGATAAAAAAAGTTCTTTTTTTTATGGGATTTCAAAGTCTTTGGTAACACTGGTTGTCAGTTTCGCGGTCTTTTGTCCACCAACACAGCTGTCTGTTCAGTTCTTTTTATGCAGCACTTGAAATGTTTATATTTCACCTGTTTTTATCTACCCGTACAGTTATTTTGTGCATCTGAATTGAGGAATAAAAGGCTTTCGCATTTACTATAATAACCTCTCAGATAATTGCGAAACATACTATCATTAGCAATGGGTTTCATTTTGACAGTGCAACAACATTCATTGCGGTGTTTACGTTGTTGGGTAGACATATTATTCTAGTATATGAAGCAATAGATTAGTAATATGCTTCAAATTGATTTCAATTGCTAGTGATAGTTTGTTACGCAACTTGGGTGCTGGTTTTTGCTGGGAGACGATTGTGTTTTTTATTGTTGTTGTAAATATTATGTCACGTGTAAATAATGCTGTGGTGTGGTTACCGGTAAGGAATAGGTGCATCAACCAAGTCGGGTATGAATCGAGTGGTCATATCAACCATCGAGTTTGATTCGAGTGGTCATTTCAACCATCGAGTATGATTCGAGTGGTCATATCAACCATCGAGTTTGATTCGAGTGGTCATATCAACCATCGAGTATGATTCGAGTGGTCATATCAACCATCGAGTATGATTCGAGTGGTCATATCAACCATCGAGTATGATTCGAATGGTCATATCAACCATCGAGTATGATTCGAGTGGTCATATCAACCATCGAGTATGATTCGAGTGGTCATATCAACCATCGAGTATGATTCGAGTGGTCATATCAACCATCAAGTATGATTCGAGTGGTCATGTTAACTTGTCGTTTATTTATTTATACAGAGTGGTGCTGATAATATGACAATAAAATACCACCAAACCATGGAAATAAATAACATAAAAAATAAAAAATGAAAATTTCAAACTAAATCGCATAAAATTGTAAACGGAATAGAACATCCTTTAAAATATTGCTTCGCTGACCTCAGATCGGCGACAGCGCGGTCCTGTATCGACTTGCTTTTTTCGCGTCATTATTATAAAAGTTTAGTACCGCTGGATGCGGCGGTCATCAACTTGTAAGTGCTTCCTTATCAACATGTACATCATGTAGAAAATGAGAAAAATGAAAAATAATTTCCTGTGATTAAACTAATGGATATATTTATATGATTTTATATGTAGACTGAGAATGTGTTGAGGTACACGATATTTAATTTATTGTCGTATTGTCAGCAACTCAGCACTACTCTGTATGTATAATGATTTCCCCAAATATCGAGAAAAGTAGATAAACATGTGTGCAATTCCCATGTGGTAGAAGAGAAACCTACAAAAATTTTGATGAGACGAATGTAAGAAACACTGTGTAAAGTTATCTGTCTCATTTCCTCCCACGTTAAATCTTATGAATCCATGTGTCTGTCTCTTTTTACACAACGATGTCAAAGTATTCGCTTTAAAATAATTGTAACTGCTAAAATTCTCCATTTTATTTGTTTACAGAGGCACTAGAAAGGAAAGCTAAGAGGGAATATAAACGCCGTGCTACTGGAGGTAAGTCTTTCAACACTAAAGAAAGAAATATTCCTTAGGCGGTAAACATCTTTAGTTCTAATGCAATCTACCATTCTCAGAAATAACATGGCTCTTTTTTGATATAAACAATATTCAAAATAGGTTTGATAGGTCCAAAGATTACCCCCTAAAACCTTTTTCTTTAAATCATCAAATGACCTCTTCCGTTCTGGGCGGAGAGGAAGGGTCTGTCAGACTTTTACTGACTAAAACCCACCCGTATTCCTTTACTTGCCTGTGCGCCAGGGCTACGGGATCTCTTTTGAACAACCCTCGGCCCTGGCAGACCCCCTACAACCCACAAAATCACTACTTTTTGATAGAGTGAATAATGAACACTATACACGACCTTATTATGTAGATTCACTATAACCCTTGTGGGCGGTAAAAGTACTTATACATAGAGGCTGTTATGTATACAATATGTAAAGGAAACTAGTTCGATCCGTGAAGGTATTGTTAGGTATCGATAACTGATAAAAAGCAATTCCCCCTAAAAAATAAATATTATTTCACAAAAGAAGGTAATATGTGCGGTAGACAATACATGCGCGGGCGGGCGAAGGCGGGCAGGGCACGCGATCGCATCGCTCATAATAATACCGTCAAAAATGGTGTTGTCCTTTATTAAAAAAATATCAAATTTTGGGAAAGTTGCAATTAATTTGCAGAAAAAAAGATTATTTCAAAATTCATTAGTATCATTACTATGATGATTATGTAAAATTTCATATTTTATTTGGTCATGTGTTTACCTAACCCAGGGGCGTGCGCAAAGATTTTGTATAAGGTATGCATACATACACTACTGAAATCTCTGATGGTAAAACCTAAAAAAGAACATAAACGTAGTTTCAATTTAGCATAGGTCAAATAAATGAAATCCGTGGGATGTCAAGTTTTTTTTTTGTCCATATGAATACAATGAAAGGTTATTAATATATTACTGACTCAACTGTAAATAAGTAATACATTATTTCACAAAAAATAAAAAATATTATTTTACTGTCTATAAATTAAATCAACGAGTCGATAAATCTGTGAGTCTGCTTCGGCCCTTGGAATTGGAATCATAACTATAAAATTTTGCTAATTTGTAAACTTCAGGAAAATTATTACAATATAAAGTATAGTATTTAAATTCGAAAGCAAATAGGTAGGTTGAAAAACTTAAGGTCGTAAGTTTTTATAACAACTATGACACTCGTTCAAGACGTTATCAATAACTTTTTAAAAGTTTTAAAATAATAGTTTTAAAATTTTTAAAACTATTATTTTAATTTATTTGTGTGTACACACTTTAATACTTTTTATTAAAACAACCTTTCTTTTGAGTTAAACCAAAATCGCGAACACACAGTTTTATATTTTTTCTCAAAACTTAACGTAGAATATTCATATATTATATCCATATTCTAGAAAGGAAAAATGTATCCAAACTCAGTAAATGAACATTCAATTACACTTAAAACAACCAACATATTTATATTACCAAACACACCAATATCGAAACAATATAAGCTGATAAAATAAAAAGGTATTTGAACGAGCAACAATGATGCTATATTTGTCAACTTCTTCAATCGGTCGGATAGGATTAGAAGCAGAGCTTACATCGCCTTGTAAACTCAAAGAAATTACATGCACACGTACGCAAAGTTAACGCACACAATCAAATAATTTTATTCACAGACAGGACTACACACGCGAAAGAATAATCTCATTTATTTTGTGCCTTCGCCGCTAGCCAGCTCTGGCGCTGGTAACGCAAGCGGCTAAGCGGTTCGCGTAGTTCTCTCTAGCCTCAATAGATGGCAGTGTTACCAATATGTAACTTTGTTTTGATATAAATTAATTAATACGATTCGGATATTCCGAATTCGAAAATTATTAGGGTATGCAGTGCTTATATGCCTATATGGAGCGCACGCGCCTGACCTAACCTTTATTATCCTTATGGGTCGGACAGGGTTTTCTTTACATATTGTATAACGTTTCATTAGCGAAACTCAAAAGACGCGGCGGTTATTGGTATCTCATGACAATGTAACAAAAAGAAATAGTTTGTAATTTGACCGCCAATTTTTGTATAATATCACAAAATTGTGTATTTTAAATGTTTCACTAATCATGTACTAATCACTGACCATTTTCTAGCTTGCAAGACTGACGCAAGCCAATGCAAGAAATATTCTTTTTTGCTATTTTTCTCACGTCTTGCTTCAGTCTTACATCTATGTTTTCTTTGCAGTCACTAAACAAGAACGCGGAATTGCAAGACCATTACAATTGGAATTTAAATATTATGGCATTAAAGAATGTATTAGATTAGTTGGGCCCCGAGTTTGATCACGTGGGAGTGTCTGGATAAGAATTATACTATACATATGTCAATGGCTGTCCCGCCAGAGAAAATTCCTAGCAATGCCAATACAGTAGGGCCACGTTTATCCGGAGAGGCAAAAACAAGACCCTTTTCGGATTATCTAGCCATCCGGATACTAGTATGCCATATTGAATATTAATGAAACACATGTTTATCCTTAGTTTCTTTATATCGCCTACGATCAATTTTACACAGTCTCGACAAGTATTAATCAGTCTAAAATAGCCTTAATTCAATTATCAGTTTAAAATCAGCCTTAATTGCAGTGTATTAAGTTCTTATCACAAAGCAGTGTACAAAAAGCCATTAATTTTTACGACCGAGTCTGACATCAAACCAAATTCAACCTTACACGGATGCATTAAAGTCAGAATTATATAGTAAGTACTAAATGAAAGAAGCACCCAAGTGCTGCGTTATGCGGTTGTTCAGTTCAACCATTTTTTTACGCTGATTGTGAATCTAGTGTGGTGATCGATGGGAAACACCCATATTTCATACATTTTTACATACGCAAACTTCCTCCCACTACAAAATCTCTTCCCAACTTACATGCAGTACCGTCTAATATTGTATTGAGGTTGAATTTTCCTAGCTGACGGTACTAACTTTGAATTTTATAAAATAGGCTGACAGTACACGTGGGCTTATAGATAGTTTACATTGCCGTGGATCAGAATTTTCGTGCCGATATTTTACATAGCAAAATGGACTTTAAGACAAAGGTATAAGGTGCAAGCTCTACACGATTAGTTGTTGTCGAAATTCCAGAGGGTGCGCGATAAATCTCCAAGGGCCTAATCTGCTATTTTTATAAATTTGTTATTCCAATAAAATTCCATTTTTAAAAAGTTCGTCATCTGCTAAATTGTTACCAATATGTAACTTTGTTTTGATATAAATTAATTAATACGATTCGGATATTCCGAATTCGAAAATTATTAGGGTATGCAGTGCTTATATGCCTATATGGAGCGCACGCGCCTGACCTAACCTTTATTATCCTTATGGGTCGGACAGGGTTTTCTTTACATATTGTATAACGTTTCATTAGCGAAACTCAAAAGACGCGGCGGTTATTGGTATCTCATGACAATGTAACAAAAAGAAATAGTTTGTAATTTGACCGCCAATTTTTGTATAATATCACAAAATTGTGTATTTTAAATGTTTCACTAATCATGTACTAATCACTGACCATTTTCTAGCTTGCAAGACTGACGCAAGCCAATGCAAGAAATATTCTTTATTTGCTATTTTTCTCACGTCTTGCTTCAGTCTTACATCTATGTTTTCTTTGCAGTCACTAAACAAGAACGCGGAATTGCAAGACCATTACAATTGGAATTTAAATATTATGGCATTAAAGAATGTATTAGATTAGTTGGGCCCCGAGTTTGATCACGTGGGAGTGTCTGGATAAGAATTATACTATACATATGTCAATGGCTGTCCCGCCAGAGAAAATTCCTAGCAATGCCAATACAGTAGGGCCACGTTTATCCGGAGAGGCAAAAACAAGACCCTTTTCGGATTATCTAGCCATCCGGATACTAGTATGCCATATTGAATATTAATGAAACACATGTTTATCCTTAGTTTCTTTATATCGCCTACAGTTGACCTGCCTATGCCAAACTTCCAAGCAATGACAGGTAGCTGTCACCTTTATCTAACATTTCTATAATCCGCAATTTGTCTTTTAATGTCAAATCGCCACGTAAACATACGTGGCGTCACCATGATGTTAGCAAGCGCGCTAAATTGACACTATACGTAATACACCAAAAGCGATAAACAAAACACTGACGGACGGCGCATTGGTTCATGCATGACAGCCGGCACCTACCCTCGCCGGCCGCCCCCGCGATTTCCATTGCCCGGCCGGATTAGAGCGATCACCGAACAAGCGGGAGTCCGGATTACCGAGGTCCTACTGTATGTACAAAAAGTTGAAATCCGTCTTGCAATTCCGCTTTTCTGCATCATCTGGCTTACTAACACATGTACATTCGTCTCTAGCAAAACCCATCTCAAAAACTTCATTACAAATGACATCGCGCGTCAAAAAACGACAGTTGCCAGCAAACAATAAAAAAATGGGTGTTGCCATGAGGAAATTACCACAGAAAATTGGCAACACCGTCAGAATGGCTGGCAACACCGTGAGAAAGGTCGGCGATAGGAAGGTTTTAGTGAGGCGGACTGAAAGCCGAAAGTTTATTAAGCGAAAAGGTAATTTGTTGGATGATAACAATTCTTATTTGCTGGTGTCCAAAGCGGTTTAATTTTGACGTCTATTCTTAAAAAAAAAAAAAAAAACTACGAAATGCGTTTTGATAATGGTACGATTTTAATGAAGACAAAATAGGTTTTTAAAGAGACATTTGAACTAAACAGCAGGTTAAGAGTTTAGCAATGGGTTTCATTTTGACACTTCAACAACATTCATTGCGCTATTTACGTTGTGGTGCAGACACCTTTTTCCAATTTATGAAGCAATGATTTAGCAATATCAAAATGATTTGTTGTTGAATAAGACTAATCAGAATATTATATATTTTTTATAATTGGTCACATTCATATGCTTTGTATATTTAATTAATGGCTTAAAAGTCTAATAACCGAGTCAGAAATTAAAAAAAAAAATGTTTAATTAAGTGTCAAGATTCCTGTCTAATCAAAATAATGGGGTCTGTCTATATTGCTTAACTTCTTCAACTGTCATTGGCAATATCCGCCATTATTGTAAAATAAAATTTTGAAAGAATTTCTGTAATTTGTTACACGTGTTATTGGCAAAAATTGTGGTGTCTATTCCACAGAGGCCATTGAGAGGATCAAGAGTTGAGGTTGAATCTCACCTTGAAAAAAGAAGAAAAACTTTCCTATAATATAATGTTCTTTAAAAAGCATAGAACATATTTATGTTATAATAATCTATAGAATTACGAGGGAGGGTGTAAAGTTCACTCATCCTTTATAGAAATGAGAAGATATTTCGATTAGACGGGTGATGTCTGTCAGACAACCGCCTGAAGAGTGGTTGGGGGGCTGTTTATATGCTAGATTTGATGATAAAGTATGCAGAATTTTGATTTACGTTTATGTCGCGTAGTTCTCATGTGGCGATTGTAGATGGCGCCACAATGAAGTGATTAAAACTTGAATTAAAAATGAAATGTACGGACGACAGCAGGCCAAGCTACCTGAAATTGTCAAATATTCCCAATCAATCTTGTCCCTTAATGCTTTAGAGATAACGTTGATAATCTAATAAATAAATTTGACAGATTATAGTGACTTAATGTGCTGCCGTATGTATTCCGAACGTCAAATTTACATAAGCCAAGTCTTCGAACGAGAATATTTTTTTTTTTTTTAATAGACGTCAAAATATCCAAGATGGCTGCTTTGTTCACAAGTGGATAAAGGATGCATGGAAGTAGTTAGGTTTGTGTGGGTAGATGAAATAGTCCAATGTCTTCTGCCATCTCGGTACCGTCAGCAGTAGGAATATATACTAAGCTAAGTTTAGAAAAGTATTTTTCTTATAAATTCAATTTGATTTTATTTGAATTTAATGTTGTTCGAAAGCTGTAATAGTCAATATTTTGACTTTACTAACGATTTTACTGTACGATTTCTCTTATTCACCGTGTGTCAATTAAAATAAAAATAAATTAGAGAAAATACGCGAATTTTAACAATTTTAAATCTAACCAAGATACTGCGAATATTAGAGATTGTACAGTAAATTCAATAGTAAAGTCGGAAAGTTGACTATTACAGCCTTCAAACGATAGCAAATTCAAATACAATCAAATTGAATTAATAAGAAAAATGCCTTTCTAAACTTAGCTCTTTTGTATGAAAAATCATATGGTAGCCCCTATTTTCTTTTGAGTAGTATAATATTAAAAAAGGTACTGTCAGCAAAAACGATTTTTAATTGTATGTATGTATATTCTGTCAGTCTATTTATAAACGTTGCTTGGTAATTAAGTGACGTTTGAATGTTAAAATTATATGGTTAAATAGGTCTTAATATTAGCCAATGTGACTTATTCAGCTCTATTCTGTTTTTGTTCATAAAAAGCAACGATTTTATAAAAATATTGTAAGAAAAGGATAGAAGATAAGCGCTAGTTTAGTCCTGTCAAATTAGTCCGCGCCTGACGTAAATCGATGTATGTTTAGTCGCCATGTTTTTAAACTGTGAATGGAATACCTTAATTTGACAGGACTTAACTAAAATGTTGTCTTCTGTCCTTGTCTTAATGAAATAGAAAGAAAAAGATGGACTGAACTTAAATTTAGTTTAGTTTGTGAACAAGCGAATCGAGTCCACTATCTCGAATCGAGTCCACTATCTCGAATCAAGTCCACTATCTCGAATCGAGTCCACTATCTCGAATCGAGTCCACTATCTCGAATCGAGTCCACTATCTCGAATCGAGTCCACTATCTCGAATCGAGTCCACTATCTCGAATCGAGTCCACTATCTCGAATAGGTACTATCCGAATAGTCGATTATTATTGATCACAAACTAGTGCTTAACCGCAATCTCGCCTGAAAGTAATCAGTGATGCAATCGTTGACGGTAAAGCGCGCTAGTTTATTAACAGCCTACTCCCACTAGCCTTGAAGACATTTAAATTCTAGTCAGACGGAAACACCGCCGCTGGCAAATTGTTCCAGTCCCTTAATAAAAGGCGAGGCGAAACGCTTCGTCCGGATCGTAGTCACATTGTATTGTTTTAAGTAGACGGTACGGCATGTTAGTTGGCAAGGAATTTTGTAGTGGGGGAAGTTTGCGAACGCACAATAGGGTAGTTGACTAAAACAAACTAATTAGTCCGTCAGTCAGATTTTCAGAAAAAAACTATACACGATTTTTTTTCCGAATAAACAAAAAATTAAGGCGATACAGTGCGTTGAAAACTCGTGTAACGTCACTCCTTGCTACACTTTTTAGCAACGAGTAACGTCACCAGCCCCCACTCCTGATCTATGATGCGTTTTATATTTGTTATTTTCTATTGATTTGATAAAACAAAATATACGTATCCAATATTTTTCTATAATCTGAATGACGGACTAAATAGAATCTTCTTCTCTTTTTACCCATCGATCAATTTTACACAGTCTCGACAAGTATTAATCAGTCTAAAATAGCCTTAATTCAATTATCAGTTTAAAATCAGCCTTAATTGCAGTGTATAAAGTTCTTATTACAAAGCAGTGCACAAAAAGCCATTAATTTTTACGACCGAGTCTGACATCAAACCAAATTCAACCTTACACGGATGCATTAAAGTCAGAATTATGTAAGTACTAAATGAAAGAAGCACCTAAGTGCTGCGTTATGCGGTTGTTCAGTTCATCCATTTTTTTTACGCTGATTGTGAATCTAGTGTGGTGATCGATGGGAAACACCCATATTTCATACATTTTTACATACGCAAACTTCCTCCCACTACAAATTCTCTTGCCAACTTACATGCAGTACCGTCTAATATTGTATTGAGGTTGAATTTTCCTAGCTGACGGTACTAACTTTGAATTTTATAAAATAGGCTGACAGTACACGTGGGCTTATAGATAGTTTACATTGCCGTGAATCGGAATTTTCGTGCCGATATTTTACATAGCAAAATGGACTTTAAGACAAAGGTATAAGGTGCAAGCTCTACACGATTAGTTGTTGTCGAAATTCCAGAGGGTGCGCGATAAATCTCCAAGGGCCTAATCTGCTATTTTTATAAATTTGTTATTCCAATAAAATTCCATTTTTAAAAAATCGTCATCTGTTCAATTCATAGGTAATCCATCAATTATCTCAGTCGTCTCGTAATGGAATGGTGATAGAATGATATTGCAGTATTGCCATTATTAAAAAACTACTACTTAGCATTTATTTATATGGAGTGTAGTGTCAGCGATGGATCACTGGAAAGTCATAATGGCGGCATTTTGTTAAAAGATTACGAATGTTTTCATAATAAATCATTATTAGATCATTGACTGATGCTTGTAATAACAGACATGGCCCCAGGTGATGTTCGAACTGGGGAACTTTGATCACAATAGTGTCAGAATGGCCGATCACCGACACCACTCCATATTAATAAATGTTCAAATTGAGTAGTAGTTTTTAGAAAGTAATTTCTACCAACGGGTTTTGCTATGACGAGCTATGCTCGGAGTTTCTCTGCGTGATCGAATCAGAAATGAGGAGATCCGCAGAAGAACCAAAGTCACCGACATAGCTCTTCGAGTCGCTAAAATGAAGTGGCAGTGGACAGGGCACATTGCTCGTAGAACCGATGGCCGATGGGGCAGTAAGGTTCTGGAGTGGCGGCCACGTACTGGAAGACGCAGCGTAGTTAGGCCCCCAAAAAGGTGGACCGATGACCTGGTGAAGGTCGCGGGAAGCCGATGGATGCGGTCAGCACAAGACCGGTAATCGTGGAAAGCCTTGGGGGAGGCTTTTGTCCAGCAGTGGTCATCTATCGGCTGAAGAAGAAGAACGGGTTTTATAATAATGGCAATACGGCTATGTCATTCTATCACCATTCTATTACAAGACTATTGATCGATCATTACGACTTTAACAGATTACGATCTTTTAGCATAACGAGAATAGAATTTTGTTGGAATGACAAATTTATAAAATAGCAGACTAGGGCACCTAATTTGTGCTTTACAGCTCTTACATAAAGTTCATTTTGCTTTGTACTATCAAAATCACTTCCATTCCGTTCCACGTAATATAAATTGAACCCTATTTTGTTATGACAAAAATATACCAATGTATTTTTTTTTGCTGAACTTTATTCATATTTTAATAAATAAAAAATATCTGCATGATCGTAGTAGGTACAGTAATTTTTATTCAAGCTTTTTGATTTTTTTATCTAAATTCTGTTTTTTCGTATTGGAAGACGTGTGACTTTTATTTTATTACAGTATATTGATATTTTCGTATTATATTGTATCTGAGAAAAGTATTATACAACGTGTAACAAAAAGGGTATATACATACCAAGGGCATGGCATCTTTAGATGATATCAAACGATATCGGAAGGGTTTCAACTCAAAATAAAATACTCAAAAAAATTGGTACCAAATTTTCGGTTTCGTGTGTTTCTTAAAATCAAATCATAATAAACGTGGCAGCACACTACATACGTTAATAACTACTCGTTACCCGTCACGTTACTTGCCAAAATCCGATGAATGTCTTCAATATCTCTGAATATTAGCCTATCACAGGCGGTGTTTTTCCTCATAACTTCCTAACATAAAGAGATAGGATTAAAAAACCCTTCCGATATCGTTTGATATCATGTAAAGATGCCATGCCTTTGTTATGTATATACCCTTTATGTTACACGTTGTATAGGCAGGTAATGTTTTATTTTATATATATTTATTTAATATTTGAAAATGCATGAAAGTAGGTAGTTATATTTTAGGTATGTAGTTTTGTCTGTGTGGTACCGGGCTTAGAATAGTACCAACCCATATCCTCCCGTGGGTGTCGTAAGAGGCGACTAAGGGAAGTCAACCGGGGAAGCGGGCAGCAGCGCTTCTCCTATGGAATATCAAATTACTGCGATCCCCAACCCAACGGACAAGCGCCGATCACCACCGAATTAAGCGATTATGGCAAACCTCCCAAATGCAATGAAAGCCTTGGGGGAGGCTTTTGTCCAGCAGTGGACCTCTATAGGCTGAAGAAGAAGTAGAAGTGTTTTTTTTTATAACTAGTTGCCCGAAATGGTAATAATTTTAGGTTCATACAATTGGAACTTACTACCTTACACCTACTTATATTACTTAGTGTCTGTTCATGTTTTAGTTTATTCATACAAGAGGGTATTTTTAAAAGAGTAACCATAATGTTTCTTGCCGATTCTTCTCATCAATTCGGCAAATTATCTTAGACTATCCTCTAGCGTAGAAATTTTTAGCCGATTACAAAGACAAAACTGCTGCTTCATTGATAAGGGCAATCAAAAGCTACGCGATCAAAAGTTAGGAGTTCCTGTCGGCGGTTCAAAAACATGTGCCGAGTCTGTGGGAACAGGGGTCATATTTATGCGAAACCCGAATCACGTGTCCAGTATTTTTAAGTAAAGCATCTTTAAAACTTCAAAAAGATATCACGAAAAACCATAAAGTTATGAGCTTGTTATCTTACTTGGTTGTCCCAACAAAAATATGGTCAATGCACTGTTCGCCCGCCCGCGTCTACAGCGCCGCGGCGTGGGGGAGCGCGGTGCTTTGACCTCTGGCGTGAGCTGTGGCGCGCGCGCATTTACTATGATCTGTCGTAAGTTGCATACGCGTGCACGGTGAACACACTGCAAAAATTTCTAAATATATTTGGGAAAAAATATAGCATGGTATAAAATGGTTAGAATCGATTCAGTTGCATTTTGAACAAACTATATTCAGGCTTCGTATAAATAAAAAATAACGTTGTCGCTCGTAGACGCTCACACGAAACTGACCGATATAAGAGAAACAAAAAAAAAAAAAAAATACAAAATATTATAGCAGTGACGCATTCTATACCACCATACACTATACATATATGTATATCTCGCTGTAGCGACCATGGTGTCGGGTCGGTAACGCTCACGCGAATTCAATACTTCTCCCCCATCCAACAAAAGTAGGTACTCAACATAGCTAAAAAGTTTTTACTTCAACATTGCATGAGAAACTCCTTGGCTAAATTAATCTCTATGCTTTTAAAGCCTCTTGGAGATATGGACCACACAAACTAGACAAATCAATTACATTACAGATTCCGCAGCCTCTTCATCTGCGGGCGAAACGACTCCAAGGACCAAGCGAAAATATACTAAAAGGACTCCGAGCGCTAAAAAAGATGCTGTAAGTACCATCTCATCATATCAACCTTTTTTATCGTCTCACTGCTGGGCACTGGTGGTAATCACCACGCTTGCTCAATGCGAATTGGCAAGTACCATCTATGTAATTAAACTCAAAAGTCATTTATTCAAATTGGGTTGAGAATCAAAACTTTTTGAACTTCAATATTACATATGACAGTCCCCATAAACGCCCGCCCTTCAACATTTCCTAGGGCTTTCGCTGGAAAGAAGTGGCGGAACAAATTCCACAGCAGCACAGCTGTCTGTTCATTAAAAAAAAAAAAAAAAAACACATGACAATGGTATAAAAGACGAGGCGAAACGCTTCGTCCGGATCGTAGTGATGTCAACAACATAAGGCAGTATACTCGCCGTACGACGGGTCGTCCGATAATGGAGGAATTAAGTCATGCATTGCCCTCGAACACTCTCCAAATTGCATTCTATAAAACACCGGCAGGCTCGCTACCTTTCGCCTGTGCTCCAAGCTTTGGAGACCGTTTTAAACCAAATCTGGGTCGCCAATTAGCCTCTTCGCACGCCTCTCTACCGAATCCAAAGCAGCCAGGTGGCATTTTGCAGCACCAGCCCAAATGTGGCTGCAGTACTCCACAAACGAACAGATCTATGCTTTGTATAACATTATTATAATAATAATAATATCTTTTTTTAGCAACCTTCGACGGAACGCGTCAAGGGCAAGCGAGGTAGACCACGGAAGGTGGATCAGCTCGCAGCCAATAACAAACAGCAACAACAACCTAGTAAGTTGTGACTTTTATCATGTTTCCTTTCCCAAAGATCTCCACGACAACCGGTCCTGCGCCTCCCACGTCCAGCAGTTGGTGGGTTGTCGCTCGAGAACCCGTCGGCCCCATCGGGCATCGGTCCTACGGCAATGTGCCCGGCCCACTGCCACTCGGGCTATGTCGGTTACTCACCTTCTGCGGATCTCCCCATTTCTGATTTGATCATGCAGTGAAACCCTTAGCATAGCCCTCTCCATTATCCCTTGAGTGACCTTGAGCTTTCTTATAAAGCCCACTGTTAGCGACCACGTCTCGGTTCCATATGTCATCACTGGCAACACACACTGGTCGAAGACTTATCTTGAGACGCTGCGGTATTTTATTTTGACAGCCTCCGTAGCGTAGCGGTAGCGGACGCGGCCGCTGAAGGAGCCGCGGGTTCGATCCCCGCAAAGTGCAAATACTTGTATGCATGAATATGAATTTTTGCACTGGTCTGGTCGTGCCGCTGAAAGCACTAAGCCCTTGATCCCGGTTGCCATACATACACCTAATGGTAGTCGTTACGGGTCGTTGGAGCCAAAAAGTCCAACAATTGGTCTAACTGCAATGCTTCGATATCGCCTTCGGGTTGTGGAGGTCAGACGGCAGTCGCTTCACGGAAAATATCGAAGTTTAGCCAAAATCAGCAGTTAGACTGGCGAAGCGGAGCCCTGACTCCAAAGCTGAAATAGCTTCGGATGCGACAGGGATTAGCGCTGAGATGATGATGAGGACATTGCGGTATTTTGGTCGAGAAGCTTCTACGTAGTTTTCCAAAGCAGAGTTGGACCAACCTAACTTGTCGACCTGTACGGCTTTTTTTATATTGTTGTCTTCCTTTCCAGAGATACGCGTTAGAAATAACCTGATGCCCATCAACTCTGAACCCATCACAGTGGACAGCGATGATGAACCAGATCTGGGTAAGTTGAAATGTTTATAATTATAAAGTAGTCTTGACCGCAATCCAATTGATGCAATCGTTGATGGTAAAGTACGCTAGTTTAGAGCCTTTTCACTCCAAAAAACTAAGCGAATAGGAAGGAAGACGGCAGTTGAGTGAGGTGATGCAATGTTAAACCCAACATACACAATAGTGTCAGAATGGTCGATGTTGACAAGTTTCGTAATTATGTTAATAAAATGACGTTATTATGACTTTCCAGTGATGAATCACTGACACTACTCGACATTAATAAATGTTTAAATTGAGTAGTAGTTTTTAGATAATCATTACTACTAACGTTTTTTATAATACCTAATGGTAATACGGCTATAAAAAAATTCTTGTTTTTTTTTTTTTTATAAATTATAAACTAGCGCTTGACCGCAATCCCGCCTGATGGTAAGCAGTGATGCAATCGTTGATGGTAAAGCGCACTAGTTTATGAAGAACCTATTCTCTCTAGCCTTGAAGACACTCAAATTGTAGTCCGACGGAAACACCGCCGCTGGCAAATTGTTCCAGTCCCGCGATGTATGCGATATAAAGGAGGAGGCGAAACGTTTCGTCCGGATCGTAGTGGTGTTAACAACGTAAGGGTGGAAACTCGCCGTACGACGGGTTGTCCGATGGTGGAACGGAGATGGGGGAATTAAATCATGCAATTCCCTCGCACACTCCCCAAAATGCATCCTATAGAACACCGAAAGGCTGGCTACTCTACGCCTGTGCTCTAGGCTTTGGAGACCATCTCGAGTTAAATCAGGGTCAACAATTATAATTTGATTTGACAGGATTACACTACAATGTTATCTTCTATCCTTTTCTTCTTGAAATAGAAAGGAAAAGATGTACCGGACTTAAATTTAGTTTAGTTTAGTTTTTGAACAAAAGAATCGGCGTCAATTTATGATTTTGTTATAGGATCACCGAGTCAGGCGTCGGACTCTTTGAGTTTGGACGAGAATCTGCGAGCATTGCGACACATACATGAAAAGTATGCGAATATTGACAAGGTAAGTGTTGAATTTTGACAGCCTCCGTGGCGTAGCGGTAGCGGACGCGGCCGCTGCGCAGGGTGGCGCGGGTTCGATCCCCGCACAGTGCAAGTATTTGTATGCATGAATATGAATATTTGCACTGGTCTGGTCGTGCCTCGGAAAGCACGTTAAGCCGTTGGTCCCGGTTGCCATACGAACATCTAATGGCAGTCGTTACGGGTTGTTGGAGCCCTCAAAAGTCCAACAATTGGTCTAACTGCAATGCTTCGATGTCGCCTTCGGGTTGTGGAGGTCAGACGGCAGTCGCTTCACGGAAATGTCGAAGTTTAGCCATATCAGCAGTTGGACTGGTAAAGCTGACCCCAGACTCCAAAGCTTGAAAAGGCTTCGGATGCGACTGGGATTAACGCTGGGATGATGATGATGAAGTGTTGAATATCTCCTCAGATTTTTGTGCTTATCGGCGGTGAACGTTGCCGAAAACTTAAACGGAACGCGGCCATAGTGGACCTTCTTAGGCCGCTGCCTCGAATCTTGTGGGCAGCGGGGCGGCAGCGGCGGCGGCGCGGGATCCGAGCGGGCATCGAAGACCCGTTCTCGAAACTAGCGGGCAGATCGCGCGTCACTATAGCCGCGTAGTGTTGTGTTCAAGATTGTGTCGACGAGATATTTGTTTTTATTTGCGAAGGAAATGTCTGAACAATGGCGGCAACATCTTTTTGATTCAAATTTATTCCTAACGCTCGATCACCGCTCGCTGCCCGCAAGATTCGAGCGCGTGAAGTACACCGCTCGCTACCCGCCACCGCCCCGCTACCGCGCCGCTGTTTTCGAGAACCGGTCCGTTTGATTTTACGCATAAGATCCTGCCGCTCACTCGCCGCAGCCGCCGCCCCGCTGCCGGCAAGATTCGAGGCAGCGGTCTTACGCCGATTATCGAACGGCGTGACTTATGCACTTTCTGTCAAACTGGCAAGCTAGCAAGTCATGGCCACGATATTTCAACGATCACAAAAATGTAGTTAGTTTTAAGTATTTAAAGTATGTTTTAAGTATGTCGTGGTGGCCTAGTGGTTAAAACACCAGCCTCTCAAGTAAGAGTGCGTGGGTTCGATTCCAGGTAAGGCAAGTACCAATGTAACTTTTCTAAAGTTATAAGTACTTTCTAAGTATATCTTGGCCACCAGTGACTGATTACAAGGTGAAGGAAAACTTTTTGAGGAAACCCGCATTGAGCAAGCGTGGTGATTACGCTCAATCCTTCTCTGTATGAGAGGAGACCTGTGTCCAGCAGTGGGACGATAAAAAGGTTGGTGATGATGAAAGCGCCTGATGGGGTTCTAACCTACCACCTACAACTTGTAATTAGCGACCGATATCCCACTAAGCCACCGCTGCTCTGCTTTTAAATATTTTGTGATAAAGTATCTATGTATTTATACAATATGTAAAGAAAACCCTGTCCGAGCCATAAGGATAATAAAGGTAAAATTTCATATTTTATTTGGTCATGTGTATACCACCACACATGACCAAATAAAATATGAAATTTTAAGTAATCAGCATAGTAACAATGCTAATGAATTTCGAAATATTTATTTTTTTCCGCGAATTAATTCCAACTTCCCCATAAATTGGTAATTTTAAAAAAGTGAACACAATTTTTGGCGGTATTATTATGAGCGAATAGAGATGTGACCACGCGCCGCGTGCCCTGCCCCCCTTCGCCTGCGCCTGTATTGCCTACCGCACATGTGTTAAGTTACCTCTTTATGCGAAATAATTTTTTTTTTTGTTTTTTTTTTTTTTTAAGTTTAGCCCGGCTTTGTAGGCATTAGTAGAATCAGTTATCCATACCTAACAATACCTTCACGGATCGGACAGGGTTTTCTTTACATATTGTATACCTGTTATTTTTTTAAATAATATTTCTTCCCACAGGATGACCTTTATGACACTCACTTGCTGGCAGCCAACTTTAAGAAGCCGCACGAACGCCGAGGTGATGATGACGAGGTCCTCTCCATCAGGAGCTCTGAAGGTCAGTTCATTTCCCTCCCCTCTTCCTAACCTCCAATAAACAAGTACGCAGCTCTAAACATGCGTCAAGTGAATAATAATTTCAATAGTACTAGCGATTCTGAAATCAAAATTATTACTGTTAAAATAAAGTTAATACAGGGTAGGGTTAAGAAGAGTAGGGGAAGACTAAAGAAACGATGGATGGAATGTGTGAAGGATGATATGGCTAAAAAGGGGGTGACTGCCGAGATGGCTTCTGATAGGGATGTATGGAAGAAAAAGACATGTTGCGCCGACCCCAAATAAATTGGGATAAGGGCAGGAGAATGATGATGAAAATAAAGTTAATACAGGGTGTACCTATCTGACATCGTAACGCAAACTTCGCGAAAAGGCTACACCGCGTGCCACTAAGAAAATTATGATAGTAATTTATATCCTTAATGACCAGTTACAAAAATCAGTCTTTAAAAAATATGTCGGCTGGCCTTTGAACGTTGCAAGCGTGCCGCTGCGCGTATTTGTGGGGATGACGTTGACCCCTAATGTAAACTCTATTAAATCAGCTGATAGGATAGTTTTTGAGTTTTGTTCACATGCGCTTTTTTGTGTTATTAGCGAATTAATTATTTTTTCCTTTAAAATCTTATTGGGTTATAAAAGTATAGCAATTATGAACGGTTTAAAGTGATAAACACTGCTTGATATTTTTTTTAAATCATGAAAAAGCCGACGAAAAATTCCACCACTGGGGGGCTCAGAATCATGTACTGGATCCATGGTACTCGTTTGTGCGTCAATGTCAGAGACACCCTTTATACAAAGTGTAACATAAAGGGTATATACATACCAAGGGCCTGGCATCTTTAGATGATATGAACCTATCATGGTCAAAATATCATGGTTTCAACTCAAAATAAAATACTCAAAAAATTGATAGCAAAATTTCGGTTTCGTGTGTTTCTTAAAATCAAATCATAACGAACGTGGCACTACACTACATACGTTAATAACTACTCGTTACACGTCACATTACTTGGCAAAATCCTATAAATGTCTTCAATAATTCTGTGCGCCTAGTATTGTAGTAGCCTATCACAGGCGGTGTTTTTCCTCATAACTTCCTAAAATAAAGAAATAGGATTAAAAAACCCTTCCAATATCGATTGATATTGTGTAAAGATGCCATGCCCTTGTTATGTATACAGGGTGTATCTGACATCGTAACGCAAACTTCGCGGAAAGCTAGACCGCATGCCACTAATAAAATTATGATAGTCGTTTATGTCATTAATGAACGGTTACAGAATACACACTGTTTCAAAGAAAGTATCGGCTTGGCTTTTGAACGTTGCAAGCGTGCCGCCGTGCGGGTTTATAGGTACGACGTTGATCCCTGATGTGAACTCTATTAAATCAGTTGATAAGATAGTTTTTCGGGTTTTTTTTTTCATTGCTCTTTTTTATGTAATTAGCGAATTATTTAACTTTTACTTTAAAATATTATTGTGTTATAAAAGTGTAGCAATTGGGAACGGTCTGAAGTAAAAAAAACTGCATATATTTTTTTAAATCATGAAAAAGCCGACGAAAAATTCCACCACTGGGGGGCTCAGAATCATGTACTGGATCCATGGTACTCGTTTGTGCGTCAATGTCAGAGACACCCTTTATACAACGTGTAACATAAAGGGTATATACATACCAAGGGCCTGGCATCTTTAGATGATATGAACCTATCATGGTCAAAATATCATGGTTTCAACTCAAAATAAAATACTCAAAAAATTGATAGCAAAATTTCGGTTTCGTGTGTTTCTTAAAATCAAATCATAACGAACGTGGCACTACACTACATACGTTAATAACTACTCGTTACACGTCACATTACTTGGCAAAATCCTATAAATGTCTTCAATAATTCTGTGCGCCTAGTATGGTAGTAGCCTATCGCAGGCGGTGTTTTTCTCTCATAACTTCCTAAAATAAAGAAATAGGATTAAAAAACCCTTCCAATATCGTTTGATATTGTGTAAAGATGCCGACAGTGGCAGCCTCCGTGGCGTAGCGGTAGCGGACGCGGCCGCTGCGCAAGGTGGCGCGGGTTCGATCCCCGCACAGTGCAAGTATTTGTATGCATGAATATGAATATTTGGTCTGGTCTGGTCGTGCCTCGGAAAGCAGTTGGTCCCGGTTGCCATACGAACATCTAGTGGCAGCCGTTACGGGTCGTTGGTGCCCTCAAAAGTCCTACAATGTGTCTAACTGCAATGCTTCGATGTCGCCTTCGGGTTGTGGAGGTCAGACGGCAGTCGCTTCATAGAAAATGTCGAAGTTTAGCCATATCAGCAGTTGGACTGGTAAGACGAACCCCAGACTCCAAAGCTGAAAAGGCTTCGGATGCGACTGGGATTAACGCTGGGATGATGATGATTGTGTAAAGATGCCATGACCTTGTTATGTATAAAGGGTGTATCTGACATCGACGCACAAACGAGTACCATGGGTCTAGTACATGATTCTGAGCCCCCCCGTGGTGGAATTTTTCGTCGGCTTTTTCATGATTCAAAAAAAATATATGTAGTTTTTTTTCACTTCAGACCGTTCACAATTGCTATACTTTTATAACCCAATAATATTTTAAAGTAAAAATTAAATGATTCGGTAATTACATAAAAAAGCGCAATAAAAACAAAACCCGAAAAACTATCTTATCAGCTGATTTAATAGAGTTCACATCAGGGATCAACGTCATACTTACAAACCCGCACGGCGGCACGCTTGCAACGTTCAAAAGCCAAGCCGACACTTTTTTTTAAACAGTGTGTATTCTGTAACCGTTCATTAACGACATAAATGACTATCATAATTTTATTAGTGGCATGCGGTCTAGCCTTTTCGCGAAGTTTGCGTTACGATGTCAGATACACCCTGTATACCCTTTATGTTACACGTTGTGTGTCAGATTTTTAGAGTGCGTAATCTTTGTGCCCTATAGTCGCACGCGGTTTTTTGGCAATTACACCGTAAATTTTGTTAGTGTCTACTGCGTGGTAGATTAAAAGTTAAGAGATAAATCCTCATCAGAAATTCACTCACAAATTTCCACTTTTTTTGTTACAGGATGTGCTTCGGTAAAAGAGATGGAGACGAGGGTCGAAAAATTGGAAGATAGTTCTAATTCTGACTCCGACAGCAGTAGTTCTGGATCAGGTAAGCACTTGTGCCGTTATACAATATGTAAAGAAAACCCTGTCTGATCCATGAAGGTATTGTTAGGTTTCGATAACTGATTCTACTAATGTCTACAAAGTCAGGCTAAACTTGAAAAAAAATACCTCCTAAAAAAATTATATTATTTTGGAAAAATAGGTAAATTAATACATGTGCTGTAGGCAATACATGCGCGGGCTAAAGGAGGCAGGGCACGCGGTCGCATCGCTATTCGCTCATAATAATACCGTCAAAAATGGTGGTGTCACTTATTAGAAAATTACCAAATTTTGGGAAATTGGAATCAATTCGCGAAAAAGGTGTGTATGGTGATTATGTAAAATTTCATATTTTAGTTGGTCTTGTATTTACCTAATCTTTATTATAACTCAAAGGGCAATGGAGAGGGCTATGCTTGGTTAACTCAACAACTCAAAAACTCCATACAAACAATAATAACAACAGGGGATATAAACTATATTCAGACAATTGTAAGGCCGCTGCCTCGTATCTGGCGGGCAGCGGGGCGGCGGCGGCGAGTGAGTGGCAGGATCTTATGCGTAAAATCAAACGGACCGGTTTTCGAAAACAGTGGCGCGGCAGCGGGGCGGTGGCGGGTAGCGAGCGGTGTACTTCTCGCGCTCGAATCTTGCGAGCAGCGAGCGGTGAGGGACCGTTAGGAATAAATTTGAATCAAAAAGATGTTTCCACCATTGTTCAGACATTTCTTTCGCGAATAAAAACAAATATCTCGTCGACACAATCGTGAACACAACCCTACGTGGCTATAGTCACGCGCGATCTGCCCGCTAGTTTAGAGAACGGGTCTTCGATGTCCGCTCGGCTCCTGCGCCTCTGCCCGCAAGATTGGAGGCAGCGGCCTAACAAAGATGCTATCGCTACTAAGCACTTACGGCAAATGCGGGGCGTCGCGCGGGGAAGCGGGAGAGGGGTCGCATTCCACGAGGTGCACAGTTAACTCGCACGCGCGCGTACGCGCGATTTCGTTCGGTTTTATAAAGAACTAGCTTTCCGCCCGCGGCTTCGCCCGCGTGGAGTTAGGTTATATCGCGTTTCCAAGAGAACTCTTCAAAAGTCCGGAATCAAAACTATCCTATGTTATTTCTCAAGGTCAACTCTATCTTTGTACCAAATTTCAATAAAGTCAGTTCAGTGGTTTAGATGTGAAAGCGTAACAGACTGACAGACAGACAGAGTTACTTTCGCATTTATAATATTACTAGGGAAGTAGGGATATGTTATTAGCAGATGAATGTGATTGACGTGGTTATAAAGTAAGAAGTTATTATTTAGCTACAGCGGATTTAGGCCCGGTTAAAATCACCACTCTTATCTTTTGGTTATTACTCAAGTGACCCTTTATTAATCCCACAGGAAGTTCAAGTTCTGGAACCAGTTCCTCATCGAGCTCCGACTCCTCGAGCTCATCAGACAGTTCCGACACTGAGTCGGAATCTGGCGACGAAAAACCCAAGACTGAAGAACCACCGCCGGTGGTCAACCACACAACCAATGAGGATGATAGGTGAGAGAGCAACTTAATATCCCGGCTGATGGTCAGCAGTGATGCAATCGTTGATGGTAAAGCGTGCTAGTTTATTAAGAGCCAATTCACTCTAGCCTTGAAGACACTTATACTAATCAGACGAGGAGATCGCCTCAGACAGATTGGTCCAGTGTCTCGAAGTACCTACGCGGTAAAAAATTAAGCGAAACGCTTCGTCCGGATCGTAGTCGTGTCGACAATGTAAGGGTGGATTCTCGCCGTACGACGGGTCGTCCGATAATGGAACTGAGGTGGCGGAATTAACTCATGCAATTCCCTCGTACACTCTCCAAAATGCATTCTAGTAGAAAGCTTGACGGCCTGAAAGGTCTCATCGTACCTACGAGAAGTAACTCCCTATCTCAGTTCCCAGTGTTCCCAGTGAAAGCACTAGAAAGTGGCGAAGAGCGGGCGTTTTGGGGAACTATCTAATGTAATATTGACGTTCAAAAAGTGCTGATTCTCAGTCTAATTTGAATAAATAACTTTTGATTTTGTCTGTCCTCCATTACCCAGATACTGGGCGATAAGATACCCTTTGGTAAGACTGGAAGTCGGAATTTTGGTCTTCTGATGACCCGTAACGACTGTCAAAGAGCCGGGACCAACAGCTTAACTTGCTTTCCGAGAGTAAACACAATTTATATTAATGTAAGCATGTTTTTTGCGAACAAGATCTCCGTTTTTTTTACAATATCGTAACTGCCGTGTAGTCAGTTAAGTCCCGTCTACGCGCTCCGTCTTGCCTGTGCAGTCATGACTGTACAAAAAGATGGACCTTTGGGGATTGCGCGCGCTACCGTCTTGCCGTCCACACACGCGCTTGCCTGCGCTAACAGGTTTGCACAGGCATGCTCGCAGGTAAGACGGAGCGTGTAGACGGGGCATAAAGTTAAACAGGTTTTTTCACAGTCTTGACGAGATCTCAAGCCGATGATACGGTTGTAAAGGTTGTCTGTAAAAGATCGCTCTTAGCGATAAGACCGCCCATTGTGTCACCCTTTGTAAAATATTTTTATTTATGTTCTGTAATCTATATGGTGTACATAATAAAGAGTATTCTATTCTATTCTATTCTATACGGATTTCATTTACTCACACTTCGGCTTTGAACCTAAATAATATAGCCAACACGATAACTCACCACCCAATCCCGTCAAAACTGATTGTCGTCATGTCCGCAGGTCGTTTGGCGCTTGGTCGTACAGCGGTCCGGCTTCCGATAGCGGGTCCGACTCGGATCCGGAACGCGCCGCGGATCCGGCAGCTCCGGCATCGCACGATGAGATCAGCGAGTCGGAGAATGAGTCCGCTGACAAGAGCTTCCAATGTCACATCTGTTCTAAGTGGTATTCCACAAGAGTGACATTAAAGTGAGTATGTTTGCTCTGTTAGAAGACCAAAAAGACGATGGCCTTTTCAGTAGTAGACCGTATTCTTCTAAGTAGTAGACAGTGGTCTTTACTGTAATATTCTATTAGTAGACTTCTCCTTAGTAGTAGACCATGGTGTTTTGGGATATGGAAAATTGTATTTTTTTTTTGTATTAGTCGACATTAGACGGTCTTTTGAGTGACAGACCGTAGTCTTCTGACTAGTAGACCATGTCCTTTACTGTAATAGAACATAATAGATTATTTGTTGTATTAGTAGACCATGGTAATTTATGTAATGGAACATAGTATTTTTATTTTAATAGTAGACCAAGCAAACGGTTTTTTGATTGACCAAATAGACGGTATTTTAGTCAACCGTCATATTCGCTGTAAAGAATCAAGATCTTTTCTGTATTAGAACAGATTCTAGTTGTACTAGTAGACCAAAAACACGATTTTTTGAGTAGCAGCCCTTAGTCTTCTAGGTAGTAGACCATGGTCTTTTCTGTAATAGAACAGTAAATTAGTAGACCAAACAACGGACGGACGGAGCGGAAGGCATGTCAGATATTTACATCATAAACCCACAGGTGTTTCTTTATTCCCCTCTAGCAGGCTGAATGATGACCTTAAATCAAGGTTTAGGACTTCTTCCTAACTCTCTACTTCCTACAGAATTCACCGCCGCGTACATCAGAACCGTGGCAGTAGCAGTAACACCAGGTCGCGCGCTCGCTCGTCCGACCGATACGAGTGTGATTGTTGCAGTGAAACATTTAACAGGCGCGAGAAACTATGGGAACACAAGTAAGTACTGTAGTCATTTGATTCAGTTGAAGGAACCCCCCCCCCCCCCATCCCTTGTCTGTTGAAGGCCAGCCCGCGCCGCAGCTGAGCCAGAAAATATAAATCCCCGACTATGGCCTCTGAGTTTGTTTCGGCAGTTTCTTCTCAGAGCTAGTACTAGGAAACGCCGCTGTCATCAAACCGAAAAAAAATTCGTTCCAGCCGTCCTTTGCTGTTCTCTCCGGTGACGCCTTAAGTCGAGGTTCGTACCCCACAGGGGGTGCATTTAGCATGTAATCGCTTGGTTTTTAGTTGCCCCTGGAGGCTTTAAATTCATTTAAGGCAGCCACAGGATAGTCCGGTTAAGTAGTCACGGCCCCTTAAGGTCAACTACGAAAAAAAAGCCGTTGAAGGAATCAACCTACCATTAGATTCCTTTTAGATATGTTTTTAACGCTTTCACCTATATATGTATTTGAGAGACGGCTAATAGCCGGTATGCGATGGCCTAGTGGTATAGGCCGTGACTTACAAGCTGTCGTTGGTTGGAACCCCCCCTTTTTGGTGTGGATGGGAAATCCTCAAATGACCTCCCCGCTCTGGGTGGGGCGGAAGGGCGTGTCAGACTTTTACTGACTAAAACTCATCCATGTTGCTTCACTTGCCTGTGCGCCAGGGCCACGGTTTCTTTCTTAAACACCCGCAACCCTGACTCAGTAGGCATCGGTTTCGTGGACCCCGTCACTTAGTGCTGCCATCTCTTTGAGGCGCGCGTGAAGCAACAGGCCGTTGACCCGGGACCCCAAGCCGGACAGGCCTCCACCATATACTCCACCGTGTCCTCAGGGCGATTCACACAGTGGTGATACCCTGGCGTTTTCTCCCGCCTTATCCAGAACAGATACCTCCCGAGAAAACTGCGTCTGGTGAGGGCCTGCGTAAGGCGGAAGGTGAGGGCGTCGTGGCGTCTCTAGCCATTCCTCAAAGAGGGGACTTACCGCCTCTATTATGGCGTGCCCATAATTGCGGGCTCAGCTAGACACTCCATACTGTCTAACTAGGACCCGTATGAGACACTGTAGCATTTTACAGTCCAAATTTTCTGCGATTACCTCCAAGATGCTGTTAGTGCTGCCGCGTACCCTGTGTAGCAAGGAAGCGATTCTCTTGCGTGTAATAGCACGAAAGCCTCCAATAAATAACACACGTCCGTGGAGTTTCTTGCCCGTTCTTCTCCATAGGTACCTACTCTTTGGAATGGGCGACTAGCTTCATCTTATTGACTGACCGACCTTCTGACAATTCAAAAGTGCCTGTAACTGGTTTATTTGAAATAAATGCTTTGATTTGAAATGCTTTGATTTGATTTGATTTGACACACTTTACAATTTTAAATTCAACTAGTCTATACCAGGTACTACATACGGCCATTAGAAAAATTCTTTACTATATGCGCTAGTACCGCACTCTAGTGGCCGAATATTTCACTATTGGCGCCGATTCTATTCTTCACAAACTAAACGAATTTTAAGCTCTGTGCATCTTTTACTTTCCATTTCGTTAAGAAAAGGATAGAAGATAACATTTTAGTTTAATCCTGTCAAATTAAGATACTCCATTGACAGTTTTGACGCGATTATAAATATGGCGACTAAAAATACGCCAGTTTACGTCAGGAGCGCTCTTATTTGACAGGTCTAAACTGACATTTTTTTTTTTATACATTTTAAACTAGCGCTTGACCGCCTGATGGTAAGCAGTGACGCAATCGTTGCTGGTAAAGCACACTAGTTTATTAAGAGCCTATTCACTCTAGCCTTGAAGACACTCAAATTGTAGTCCGACGGAAACACCGCCGCCGGCAGGTTCCAGTCCCTCGATGTACGCGGTATAAAGGAGGAGGCGAAACGCTTCGTCCAGATCGTAGTGGTGTTAACAACGTAAGGGTGGAAACTCGCCGTACGACGGGTCGTCCGATGGTGGAACGGAGATGGGGGAATTAAATCATGCAATTCTCTCGCAGTACGGTTTTCGGCGCAATCCGTCAACTGGGAACCTACTAGTGTATGCCACTCACTTGTGGGGCGAGGCCCTCGAGAAAAATGGGGAAGCGATTGCCGTCTCCCTTGATGTCTCGAAGGCCTTCGACCGGGTATATCGCGCTGGCCTTTTGAGTAAGCTTCCAGCGTACGGCGTTTCCTCTGGCCTGACTGGCTGGGTAAAAGCCTTCCTGACTGGACGGTCGGTGACGGAACGGAGTTGTTGTCAACAGATGCTCATCGGAGCCCATGTCAACCAATGCCGGTGTTCCTCAGGGGTCTGTTCTCTCTGCAACTCTGTTCCTGCTGCATATTAACGATCTGCTGATGGCCGGTATATAGATACCGGGCATACCCATACCCATAGGGGTATGCAGATGACAGCACAGTTGTGGAGAGATACCTGCCGGAAGCTCGGGCTAGTAAGAAAACAATCCGGTCCGAAAGAGAGGCTATGGTAGAGCGTACGAGTGCTGCACTACAGGCAGTCTCCGAATGGGGCAAAGCCAATCTTGTAGCATTCAATGCCGCCAAAACTCAGGCGTGTCTTTTCACCGCCAAAAGCAGCCCGTTCACCTTGGCTCCTACTTTTCAGAAAGTATCCTTGGAGTGCACCAACCGCCTTCAGCTTTTGGGAGTAGAGATTTCCTCGAACCTTAACTTTGGGCGGTTTATTGAGTCTAAGGCCAAGGTGGCTGCCAGAAAACTTGGCGTTATCGCAAAGGTCCGGCGGTACTTCACACCGGGGCAGCTTCTAATGTTGTACAAAGCACAGGTCTGCTCGTGTGTGGAGTACTGTAGTCACATTTGGGCTGGTGCTGCGAAATGTCACCTGACTACTTTGGATTCAGTGGAGATGCGTGCGAAGAGGCTGATTGGCGACCCAGACTTAACTGGAAACGGTCTCCAAAGCCTGGAGCACAGGCGTAGAGTTGCCAGCCTTTCGGTCTTCTATAGGATGCATTCTGGTGATTGTGCAAGAGAATTGCATGATTTAATTCCCCCATCTCCGTTCCACCATCGGACGACCCGTCGTACGGCGAGTTTCCAAGCTTACGTTGTTGACACCACTGCGACCCGGACGAAGCGTTTCGCTTCCTCCTTTATACCGTGTACATCGAGGGACTGGAACAATTTGCCAGCGACAGTGTTTCCGTCACATTACAATTTGAGTGTCTTCAAGGCTATAGTGAACAGGCTCTTAATAAACTAGCGCGCTTTACCATCAATGATCGCATCACTATTTACCATCAGGCGGGATTGCGGTCAAGCGCTAGTTTATAACTTATAAAAAAAAAAAAAAACACTCCCTATAGAACACGGAAAGGCTGGCTACTCTACGCCTTTGCTCTAGGCTTTGGAGACTGTCTCGAGTTAAATCAGGGTCGCCAATCAGCTTCTTCGCACGCCTCTCCACTGAATCCAAAGTGGCCAGGTGACACTTAGCAGCACCAGCACACATTTTATTTTCTGTCCTTTTCTTAATGAGATAGAAAGGAAAAGATGCAATGGACTTAAATTTAATTTAGTTTGTGAACAAGGGCTTGAGGGCCATTATCCCCTATTCGGC
Organism: Sesamia nonagrioides; assembly: GCA_017933935.1. Classification (NCBI taxonomy): domain Eukaryota; kingdom Metazoa; phylum Arthropoda; class Insecta; order Lepidoptera; family Noctuidae; genus Sesamia; species Sesamia nonagrioides. The sequence goes on from JADWQK010000856.1 coordinate 704,434, forward strand.
GTTTTTTTTTAAGGAACAGATCATCATCATCCCAGCGTTAATCCTAGTCGCATCCGCAGCCTTTTTAGCTTTGGAGTCTGGGGTCCGCTTTACCAGTCCAACTGCTGATATGGCTAAACTTTGACATTTTCCGTGAAGCGACTGCCGTCTGACCTCCACAACCCGAAGGCGACATCGAAGCATTGCAGTTAGACCAATTGTTGGATTTTTGAGGGCTCTAACAACTCGTAACGACTGCCACTTGATGTTCGTATGGCAACCGGGACCAACGGCTTAACGTGCTTTCCGAGGCACGACCAGACCAATTCAAATATTCATATTCATGCATACGAATACTTGCACTGTGCGGGGATCGAACCCCCGCCACCTTGCGCAGCGGCCGCGTCCGCTACCGCTACGCCACGGAGGCTGTCAAGTTCGTTTTTAAGGAACAAATCCCTCTTCTTATTCTTCTCATAAAATCTCTCGTTCGTCCACAGAGCGGAAGCACATCGCGGCGCCATGACAGTTCGATGTGAAGTGTGCCGGAAATGCTTCGAAGACGATGCGGAGTTGGCTGCACATGATCGTACACACACTGCAGACGAACGTGCTGGTAAGATCTTAGATTATTTTCATTACTAGCGGCCGCAAGCGACTTCGTTCGCGTGGAGTTAGTTATAGCTCCGATCCGTCGCAGCCTGATGTTATATAGCCTGAAGCCTTCCTGGATTAATAGCTATCTAACGCAAAAAGAATTTTTCAAATCGGACCAGTAGTTCCTGAGATTAGTGCGTTCAAACAAACAAACAAACTCTTCAGCTTTATATATTAGTATAGATATAGATTAGCATCGAAAAATTAAGTAACCTTTTTTATTTTAATATTGTTGTTTTTTTTTTTTTTTTTATAAGATATAAACAAGCGCTTGACCGCAATCCCGCCTGATGGTAAGCAGTGATGCGATCACTGATGGTAAAGCGCGCTAGTTTATTAAGAGCCTATTCACTCTAGCCTTGAAGACACTCAAATTGTAATGTAACGGAAACACCGTCGCTGGCAAATTGTTCCAGTCCCTCGATGTACGCGGTATAAAAGAGGAAGCGAAACGCTTCGTCCGGGTCGCAGTGGTATCAACAACGTAAGGGTGGAAACTCGCCGTACGACGGGTCGTCCGATGGTGGAACGGTGATGGGGGAATTAAATCATGCAATTCCCTTGCACACTCACCAGAATGCAACCTATAGAAGACCGAAAGGCTGGCTACTCTACGCCTGTGCTCCAGGCTTTGGAGACCGTTTCGAGTTAATTCTGGGTCGCCAATCAGCCTCTTCGCACGCCTCTCCACTGAATCCAAAGTATCCAGGTGACATTTTGCAGCACCAGCCCAAATGTGGCTGCAGTACTCCACACACGAGCGGACCTGTGCTTTGTACAACATTAGAAGCTGCCCCGGTGTGAAGTACCGCCGGACCTTTGCGATAACGCCAAGTTTTCTAGCAGCCACCCTGGCCTTGGATTAAATTACGAATTGGATTGTTACGGGCTGGGAGTAAAATTAAGTGGCAGTGGGCAGGGCACATTGCTCGTAGAACCGATAGCCTAGGGCAATAAGGTTCTGGTGTGTTTGAGTGGCGGCCACGTACCGGAAGACGCAGCGTAGGGAGACCCCCAACAAGGTGGACCGATGACCTGGTGAAGGTCGCGGAAAGCCGATGGATGCGGCAGCACAAGACCGGTCATCGTGGAAAGCCTTGGGGGAGGCCTTTGTCCAGCAGTGGACCTCTATAGGCTGAAGAAGAAAGGCTAGGGGGATTAAAATGCCGGTTAAGGGTTACGAAGTTTATTGGCAACGAAAATATGGTATACTAGTCAATGACAAGTAGAACGTAACGGATGTCGCAGCGAAGTCTTCCCTTATGACACGAAGTCCGTGTCGTACACACAACAACACCACAGAAGTTTCTTCACGTAGTCCTTGAAGTGCTTGTTGCAATTGTCGCGGTAGATATTCTCAAAGATCGCTACTTCTTAATCGCTTGTTTCGCTTCGATAGTCAAATGCAGATTGACTCATCCGTTGCGTCACACCGCTTTTTATATGCAAGCTCATCGATCATTTCAGAATTCTCTATACGTAATAATGATAGCGCTTAATTTCGAGTACGTTCAGTACCTATAAGTACTACACAGAAGACTAGTTTTTAGTAATTTCGATGTCGATACTTTGTTGTCAATATTGATGAGACCTGTACCATTCGATAGGCCATCCAACGTCTAGCAATACTTTTTTATATCGTACCTCTACAATGCCTAGGTCTCAAGATATAGGCCTTGAAAGTTACGTAAGACATGTCACGTAATATTAAAGTATATAATAATATAACCTTATGCCATTGACATAAGGTGCATTCGTAACAATATGCACAAAGAGCAGTTACTGTTGATACCCTGACTCGTTAATCTTTTTATTGCGGAGACAAATCGTTCAAGTCTATCACAAACGTAATCGACATGTGATTTCCAGTCTTAATTATGATCCAACATTATGTCAGTTAACAGTAAACGTCAATGGCTTTCTTTTATTGGTTTGGAATTTGATCATTTTAGTTTTGTCCATATGAATTTCCAACTTGCGAATGTAACCAGTGTATTATGTTCTGTATTGGTTTGTTTATGTTTTGTTTTTCATATGTGTCTGCATTTTCTCATTTCACAATGACAGTTGTGTCATCGGCAAACAAGATTGTGTATGGCAAGTGATATTTAGGAGATTATTTTAATATAAGTGAGGGATAAGAAAGGTCCCCATACACTGCCCTGTGGCACTCCAAATTGATTTGGTTGATAGTAACTTCCATGTGAAACTTTTTGTTCGTGGGAATTTTAGATATAAATTGTTCTTGTCTCCTTTAGGTAATCTCTGAAGCAATCGCTCGCTTCGTCTTTTATTCCATATTTTTCTAGTTAGTATAAGAGTATTTTATGGTTTAGAAAGTCGAATGCCTTACTTAGGTCTAGAAAAATCGCAGCAAGTTGTAAGCCATCATTTATGGATTGCGTGACCATTTTGATCAAATTGGAATATGCCAATGAACTACACTACTCGTTTTTTAGTATCCGATGACTTGTTGTTAAGTCTTGAAGTGTCAACGGCTTATACTTGAGTCAGTTTTTACTCCTTCTTCAAAAAGTAGCTTAATTACAGATTTTTTTGCAATATGTATGGAAAGGTACCGTCCTCAAATTTATTAAATAAGGCAGCGGTTGACATTGTGTATTAACTAATTAAAACCTTCATAAATTCAAACGATAGTTCAAATGAGTTGATTTAAGTTTGGTTGGTATATAAGTTGAAAATAATAAATTCAGTAGCAATCTTGACAAAGCAATATTCTACTTTTTATTGAAAACTGTGCCTTAAAAACTACCATTTTAACTTCAGTCCAATTCTGTCGCGAATTGAGTATAAATCCAATATGGGGACGGTCTGTTGTAACGTTGCGTCGGTCCCGCAGGCCGCTGCCCCGAGTGCGGCGCCACGTTCGGGCGCTACGAGCAGCTGCGGCGCCACGCGCTGGCGGCGCACGGCGCGGCGCCCGGAGCGCGCCTGGCGCACGCCTGCGCACAGTGCGGCAAGCGCTTCTCACACGCGCACTCACTCACGCGCCACATGCACAACCACGCCAAGCAGCTCTACCGCTGCGTCGTCTGCAAGGTACGTCAACTTGTTACTCAACACTCCCCTACACACACAGTGCGGCAGGCGCTTCTCGCACGCGCACTCACTCACGCGCCACATGCACAACCACGCCAAGCAGCTCTACCGCTGCGTCGTCTGCAAGGTACGTCAACTTGTTACTCAACACTCACTCACGCGCCACATGCACAACCACGCCAAGCAGCTCTACCGCTGCGTCGTCTGCAAGGTACGTCAACTTGTTACTCAACACTCACTCACGCGCCACATGCACAACCACGCCAAGCAGCTCTACCGCTGCGTCGTCTGCAAGGTACGTCAACTTGTTACTCAACACTCCCCTACACACACAGTGCGGCAAGCGCTTCTCGCACGCGCACTCACTCACGCGCCACATGCACAACCACGCCAAGCAGCTCTACCGCTGCGTCGTCTGCAAGGTACGTCAACTTGTTACTCAACACTCCCCTACACACACAGTGCGGCAAGCGCTTCTCGCACGCGCACTCACTCACGCGCCACATGCACAACCACGCCAAGCAGCTCTACCGCTGCGTCGTCTGCAAGGTACGTCAACTTGTTACTCAACACTCACTCACGCGCCACATGCACAACCACGCCAAGCAGCTCTACCGCTGCGTCGTCTGCAAGGTACGTCAACTTGTTACTCAACACTCACTCACGCGCCACATGCACAACCACGCCAAGCAGCTCTACCGCTGCGTCGTCTGCAAGGTACGTCAACTTGTTACTCAACACTCACTCACGCGCCACATGCACAACCACGCCAAGCAGCTCTACCGCTGCGTCGTCTGCAAGGTACGTCAACTTGTTACTCAACACTCCCCTACACACACAGTGCGGCAAGCGCTTCTCGCACGCGCACTCACTCACGCGCCACATGCACAACCACGTCAAGCAGCTCTACCGCTGCGTCGTCTGCAAGGTACGTCAACTTGTTACTCAACACTCCCCTACACACACAGTGCGGCAAGCGCTTCTCGCACGCGCACTCACTCACGCGCCACATGCACAACCGCGCCAAGCAGCTCTACCGCTGCGTCGTCTGCAAGGTACGTCAACTTGTTACTCAACACTCCCCTACACACACAGTGCGGCAAGCGCTTCTCGCACGCGCACTCACTCACGCGCCACATGCACAACCATGCCAAGCAGCTCTACCGCTGCGTCGTCTGCAAGGTACGTTGTAGCGACATTCGGGTCACTTACAATCGGCCCACCTCAGCGGTACTTATTCATGAGACTGTGTAATAGGTATGTTGTGCATGAATCCCTCTATGGATCGGCACCGATTATAAATTCATTCCACCATTTGCCGCTAGATGTCGCCACTCATCTCGTTTACAAGTATACAGGGAAACTTTTTTCGAGTGCGCAAAAACAAATGGGTGGCTCAGAATCAATAACAGAACAAATCTGCATTATTAGTTTAAAATAAAAAATCATGTTTTTGTCCGCCCTAAAATCAGCAAATGAGAGACACCAATTATTCATATCAATATCGTAGTATATGGTCGCGTAGTGAACATGCGGGCGGCGCGGGCGCGCGGGTGTCCTGTGACGTTCCCGTCGTCCCCACTCCGCCGACCATGAATGGGACCGCGTGCGGTGACCATAACATCGATTTCATAATAAAGATCTTTCGTTATCAATAACTATTTGTTTTGTACTAAAACATACCAAAGTAATAATATTTTTATCTATAAAACTTATTTAGCTATAAGTTGACAAAGTTTGCGCACTGGATAAAATTTTATCCTGTATTAGATTTTTAAACGTTACAACGTCAAATATTAGAACTTATTATAGTTTTGACTCCCCTTCACACCTTGCATATACAATATGTAAAGAAAACCCTGTCCGATCCGTGAAGGTATTGTTAGGTATCGTTAACTGATTCTAATAATGCCTACAAAGCCGGGCTAAACTTAAAAAAAATCCCCAAAAAAAAAAAATATTATTTCGAAAAAGCGAGGTAACTTAATGCATGTGCGGTAGGCAACCCGATAGCCCCGCCCCCCTTCACCCGCGCATGTATGCGCGGGTGAAGGGGGGCGGGGCATGCGGCACGTGGTCGCATCGCTATTCGCTCCGTCACAAATGGTGTTGTCAGTTTTTTTAAAATTACCAAATTTCGGGGAAATTGGAATTAATACCCGGGAAAAAAAGATTATTTCAAAATTCATTATTATTGTTACTGTGATGATTATGTAAAATTTTATATTATATTTGGTCAAGTGTTTACCTAACCTTTATTATCCTTATGGGTCGGACAGGGTTTTCTTTACATATTGTATAACATTAGTTTTCTTCTCTTTCCAGGCGTCATTCGCCCGAGCAGACCAATTGGCACAGCATTTGAACAGCCACCTCGCAAACTACAAACGTTTGAAGCCGTGAGCCAGCGACAATACACTACGGGCGCGTGCAAGCACAGAATATACCTACACAATTATTATATTATATTAATATAGAGTTTTATTTACGCGAATGTCTTTTATTTTATTTTTTAAATCTTGACAAAATAGGGAACCTATTGGATTTAAACTAAACTACTAACTAAATTTAAATTTTGTTCATCTTCTTCTCTCTCGTTCATTAAGAAAAGGACAGAAGATACATATTAGTTTAGTCCTGTCAAATTAATCAGCGCCTGACGTAAGTCGGCGTATTTTCTGATGAAACTTGAGTTTATTACATATCTATCATCATCATCATCAGCCTTTACTCGTCCACTGCTGGATATGGCCTCTTTCATGGCACGCCAACAAGCTCGATCCTGAGCAGTTCTCCGCCAGCCACTACCAGCCACCTTTTTGATGTCGTCGCTCCATCTCGCCCAAGGGCGTCCTACGCTACGTTTGCCGAGACGCGGTCTCCACTCAAGGACTCGTTTACCCAACGGTTGTCAGTCCTGCGGCATATGTGACCAGCCCATTGCCACTTCAGCTTGCTAATCCTCTCAGCTATGTCGGTAACTCTGGTCCTCTGTCGGATCACCTCATTTCTGATGCGTTCCTTCAGAGAGACGCCCAACATAGCTCGCTGAGCGACTTTAAACTTATGGACTAGTCTGACCGTTTGTGTCCACGTCTCGGCTCCGTAAGTCATGACGGGTAGCCGTAGGACGCACATATCTATACTAATATATAAAGCTGAAGAGTTTGTTCGTTTGTTTGAACGCGCTAATCTCAGGAACTGCTGGTCTGATTTGAAATATTCTTTTTGCGTTGGATAGCCCATTAATCCAGGAAGCTATGTAACATCACGTTGCGACCAATAGGAGCAGAGCATATAAAAAAAGCATATCGAAACCTATGCAGGTGAAACCGCGGGGCGCAGCTAGTCCTTGAAATTTATTAGCGTCTAGTACGACTCGCCGTTCGACTACAGATGCGGGTGTTGCTGTACTCAAATACACATTTAACGCATGGAAGAAGTCGCAAAATGTGATTGGAGTTTTTTTGTGATCTCTCCAAAGCCTTTGATTGCGTGCACCATGACATACTTTTGCGTAAACTACGCAATTACGGTGTCCAAAACGAAGCTCTCAATGCAATTAGTTCTTATTTACATAATAGATTCTAGTGTGTGGATATTAACAGGGGACTCTAGTGGCGTTTTCTCCATACAAACGTATTCCGCTGTTTTCTTCATGGATAACACTTTTAGAGCAATGATTTTTTTTCTACAATTTCACACCTTGATTATACGCGTCCCTATTATTAGATTTTTTCGAAAACTTAATGATTATGATGATGATGATATTCCCGACCGATTTCGGCCACGGCGACCACTTCGACTCATAGCCGATGATTTGGCGCTCATGCGCCCGAATATGGCTTATGTAGCCTATCTTGGCGGCGAAACTTCGTGCACACTGAGGGCACGTAAGCACGCCGTCGACGTAGTTGTATGTGATGGCAGCAGATGGGCGGGCCTTTAATTGGTCGCTTTTGGCATCGAGGTCACCTTTGCGCTGCTCCTCAAACTCGCGAACTGGTCCGTACACCATTCTGACCGTTTTGCTGCCAAACGCTCCCATTCAGAAGGTTCTATATTGCATCTCTTAATGTGTTTGAAAACTTAATTAATAAAAGAAATATGATGTTTCAAAATCCCGGAAAATAACCCATTTTTACCGCGATGTTCAAATGACTATTACACAAAGGCGATAAGTATTTGACAAAAAAGAAAATAATAGAGGCATAGGTATGTTCATCCTCTAAATTTTGTTATAAAAATAATTGAAATCTGTCGTGTTTTGAAAAAGGAAACAGCGGAATACGAAACGTCTTTTGGTCAATGTTTTTGTAGGTAAAATCAGCCTGAGTTGTAACTGTCTCTTTCGCACTTTACGGGGAAAGGTTGAAAGCAGCGCGACGGCAATAGTTTCTTCAAATACCTATTTCTCAAATTCCTCGGCACTAGAGTCCACTCATAATGATTTGAAATGTTCCGGGCTACCAGATCAGTTAGGTGTACCGCAACGGACGCCCTGTAATCCGTACAGTACATAGTAATTTAAGTTGAAAAGACCGGAAAACAGACCGGTTGTGCTGTTTGCAGATGATACCTCTCTTATTTTTAAAGTAATCAGGAATGGAGAAGATTTTGACGAAGTAAACAGTGCACTCTCAATAGTTAAGGATTGGTTTACGTCAAATAACCTAGTTTTACTTAAATACCAAGAAAAACGTCTTGACAAACGTTAGAAATCCAGGACCTAACATCGTTTTAGATAAAGAGATGCTTGAAACTGTGGGCTCGGCAGTTTTTCTGGGAATAACAGTAGATGCCAAACTTCAGTGGGGACCACACATGTCAACCCTAGTAGAAAGGCTCAGTTCGGCCGCCTACGCCGCGCCGTCAGGAAAGTAAGACAATACACTGACGTTGATACAGCTCGTTTACGTCTATTTTCGTTATTTCCACAGCGTAATGTCCTACGGTATTCTACTGTGGGGCAAAGCCGCTGACATACAAAATATAATTGTCGCTGACAGCGACAGCGGAGCGGTAGGGTCGACAACATCTTGGTGTAGTGGTAAAGGTGGTCCATTTCATACACGACGTGTAGATAAACACTCCAATCTTCACAATAACAATTTTAATAGGCAAACCGACAGTTTCGGTTCGGAGAAGTGCATTGGTCCGCGTCTCGATGCAAAGTCACCGTTCGACGAACCCCACTCTCCAAAGCGACTCTGTCCATGCGCCGCCATCACAGAATAACGTCACAAGCGTTTTCCCCCCTACTAAATACATAAATCATGCAAGTTTTCTTCAAATAATTTCGACGATCCACGACATATTATTACTCCAAAAACGATCTGATCGAGCACCGAGCTGGTGAATTCACCAAGAAATTTCTTTAAAGGTATTGGTATTCTCACGTTAAAGGTATATAACTATTTCTCGATAATTGAGTTTTATCCTAAAAAGTAATTTAATGTCCGTCAGATAGATTTATAAAAATATTGAACACTTATTTTATTTTTTCTCTCATTCAAATACTTAGGTAGATATATTGATTTGAAATGTCACATGACGTCACGTCGTGGTACAAAATGTACCACGGCGTGACGTGATTAGCCCCCACTCCGTAAATTTAATACGCTATATCTCAGTAGTTTTTGGTGATTTCGACAAAATAGAAAATACGGCCCCAATTTTTTTTAATTATCTAAAAGACGGACTTAATTATGAATGTTGATGGCTATAAGAGTAGGGGAAGACCAAAGAAACGATGGATGGAATGTGTGAAGGATGATATGGCTAAGAAGGGGGTGACTGCCGAGATGGTTTCTGATAGGGATGCATGGAAGAAAAAGACATGTTGCGCCGACCCCAAATAAATTGGGATAAGGGCAGGAGAATGATGATGATGATGATGATCTATAAGACGGACTAATGCTATGGCTATGTTCCAGCTTCACAAATTGTGGCGTGACCGGAACATTTCACGGAAAACTAAGACTAAACTCGTCAGATCTCTCATCTTCTCCATCTTTACCTATGGTTCGGAAACGTGGACAATCAAGAAAGCCGATCGAGACCGCATTGACGCTTTCGAGATGTGGTGCTGGAGGAAGATGCTTCAGATTCCTTGGGCAGCATTCCGCACAATTGCATCAATTCTTAGAGAGCTGGGTGTCTCAATAAGACTCCTCTATCTGCCTTCGAAGAATTTTGTGGTATTTTGGCCATATTGCCAGAAAGGATGGAGACAACCTCGAACATCTGATGGTGACTGGGAAGGTGGATGGACGACGTTCCAGAGGTCGCAGTCCAATAAGGTGGACTGACCAAATTCGTTCCTCTCTGGACACTGGCCTGCATGATGCTATACTCGCGGCCAGGGATCGTAGCAAATGGCGAACTATTTTGAGAAGGAGGATAATTCCACAGAGGGAGGATAAGACGGACTAATTATTTTTTGATTTTCATACCTTAGATACCTACATCGCTAATGGTATCGTCGACGGTAAATTTTTTGTATAACAAATTTGACAGCGCCTCTAGCGGTCACTTACGGAACTTAAATCGGTAGTATGAGTTCACAAGTAAATACTTAACGAATAAAAACTCGCTAGCGACTATAGTAACAAATTTGATAGATGCTTTCGAAATAAACTACCACCGAGAAAACGGCGGTTCTCGGTGGTAGGCAACAACATCAGCCGCCGGTATAAGTTACCACCCACCAGACAAAGTCTTGCCGCCAAGCGATTCGTCGTGTTCCGGCATGATGTCTGGTGAAGCCGTACGGAGAACGGGTCTGAGCAGTTGTGTTGCGATGTGTGCCGGGTACGATGTGCCTAATGTTGTTGTGTCGGGAGTTTGGTCGTGAAGGCTCTCCAGATCATCCTCTGGCGCAGCATCGTTGGTCGTGTTGTTGGGTTAAACATTGCATCACCTCGCTCAACTGCCGTCTTCCTTCCTATTCACTCAGTTTTTTTGAGTGAATAGGCTTAATAAGCTAGTGTGCTTTACCATCAACGATTGCATCACTGCTTACCATCAGGCGGGATTGCAGTCAAGCACTAGTTTATAACTATTAAAAAAAAAAAAAAAATAAACTGTTACTAAAGTGCTCGCTCGCATATTGAATGGTGAAAGTGTTGTGAAGAGTTTCAAGTAATACAATATACTTGTAACGCCACGTAACTGGAAACAATATATCAATGTAAGTATTTATTAGGTTTGAGCTTATTTTAGCAAAATCATTGAAACAATTTAGACAGGGGTTCCTGCCAGCTCTCGTGATAAATCATTCTTTGCAGCTGCAGTTCCATTCGACTCATTATACAATGACTGACAAACTGCCTGGTTAAGTGAGTGCGATTTACAATAAATTTCTAGCCGCAAAAATCCATACTAATATTAAAAATGCGAAAGTATCTCTGTTTGTCTGTCTGTCTGTCCGGCTTTCATGCCAAAACAAATGTTCAAATGTTCAAACAATGTTCAGCGGGTTGTTATATGGACTATGTCTTTTCTCAGGAGCAGAGCAGTAAGTAACAAAAAATGTTGCCAAAAGTCCACGCAGACGGAGTCGCGGGTAACAGCTAGTATGAAACTTGATCTTAATTCTCGAATAATCTGTAGATAAATAAATCGTAAATCCGGACATTATTCAACCTTAGAGGCCCTGCCTGACTGAGCCCTAAGAAGCACGGGGCCATTGTGAAGTTAAAAGACAATATAAGAAACATAACTACAAATGTTTCATACTAGCTGTTACCCGCGACTCCGTCTGCGTGAACTTTAGTTTACAGCGCGCGGAACTCAGTTGATATAAAATAAGCGCCTGTTAAAATAATGGGAGCAATATGTAGTACAGTACGTCCGCCTTAGCACCCGTTTTGGCAACATTTTTTGTTACTGCTCTGCTATAATTGGTCATAGCGGGTTGGTATATAGACTATGTCCTTTCTCCTGAGAAAGGACATAGTCCATATAACAACCCGCTGAACTGAACCGATTGTAATGAAATTTGGTACACAGATAGTCTAGAGCCTGGTCTAGACTATCTGTGTATCTGTGTACTGTATTAGTAGTATTTACGATTTATTTATCTACATATTTTTCGCGAATTAAGATCAAGTATAAAAAGCGCCATCTGCTTTCAATCAATAGAACTACAATAAATAACGCTCGCAGTAGACCATAGATGGCGTTTTACAAACAAGATGAAATTCGCAATGCAGATTTAATAACAAAATTATAGCCAGCGGCTATAATTTTGCTATTAAATCTGTAATTTATAATCACAATTACACGAGCGCTCTTATAGATACAATGACCTGATATGGCACGCCATCATTATGTATTTACATAAATGCATAAGCTGATAAACAGGCATGTCATTACTTAAGGATTTCTTAGAAATATGACTATCAATAAGCCAATAGTGCATCTGATGAGGAGTGGATAGCGCCGTTTCTATATTATGTACTAGCTGTCCGCCCGCGGCTTCGTCCGCGTGGAATTCGGTTATATCGCGCTTTTTAGATTACCCTCGGGAATATCAAATTTTCCGGGATAAAAAGTAGCCTATCTTCTTTCTCAGGGTCTAAAGATTGTCTATGCCAAATTTCATCAAAATCGGTGGAGAGTTTTAAGCGGGAAAGTGTAACAGACGGACAGACAGACAGACAGAGTTACTTTCGCATTTATAATATTAGTATGGATTAATGGACTTTCCGGCGCCAATAGAATGTTTCAAATCGGACCAGTAGTTCCTGAGATTAGGGCGTTCAAACAAACAAACTCTTCAGCTTTATGTATCAGTATAGATAGAGATATTTTAATTTCATAATTAAAGATTAAGGAATAACAATGCAGCAAGGATACAAATGAACGCAGTTATTTCGCAATTCGTACGATACCCCCATTGATAAAATATTAAACTAAGGTAGATATGTCACTAGCGCACTAAAAATGAAGCGTACAAAAGGAGGTAAGTCCTGTATCTCGCTTTAGTCACTCTCGATACACTCGTAAAAACAAACGACAAACACTAACAGCGCAAACGACAAACACTAGCCATCTTTTTCTTTCTCTATGCTTTAGATTGCGCCCCATCTCACTCACACTGTACCAATGTATGCCGAATAAAAATATGCATGTGTGCTGCTGCTGTGTTCGGCACATTTTTTTTTTGGTCAGTTTGTTAGAATATATCGTATCTGTTTAATATTTTATCAATGGATACCCCCATAACAGCTCACTCTGAATCACTTCATTTTCACTGCCTATGTTACACAAATAAAATTGATTTTGATTTTCACTTTCCACGTCGATATTTTTACTTACTAAATGGATGTCTGACCTTTCATGTTATATTACAGTCCTTACTATTATGTTGTACTACTTGTATGACAAGTACCTATGTGTGGTACAAACTATGTGCTTCCTGGATCTTTATTTGAAGTTTTTTTTTTTGTATAAACTACTAGCTTTCCGCCCGCGGCTTCGCCCGCATGGAATTCGGTTATATCACGCATTTTAGACTTCCCTCGGGAATATCAAATTTTTCAATAAAAGGTGGCCTATGTCCTTTCTCAGGATCTAAAGATTGTCTGTACCAAATTTCATCAAAATCGTTTGAGAGGTTTAAGCGTGAAAGCGTAACAGACAGACAGAGTTGCTTTCGCATTTATAATATTAGTATGGATTGCTTGACCGCAATCCCGCCTGATGATAAGCAGTGATGCAATCGTTGATCGTAAAGCGTGCTAGTTTATTAAGAGTCAATTCAATCAAAAAAAAAATATAGTAAATAGGAAGGAAGACGGCAGTTGAGCGAGGTGATGCAACGTTAAACCCAACAACACGATCGACGATGTTGTGCCAGAGGGAGATTGATCTGGAGATCCTCCACGACCAAACTCCCGACATAACAACATTTGGCACATCGTACCCGGCACACATCGTAACACGACTGCTCAGACCCGTCCTCCGTACGGCTTCATCAGACATCATGCCTCAACACGACGAATTGCTTGGCTTGGACTTTGTCTGGTGGGTGGCAACTTCTGCCGGCAGTCGATGTTATGGCCTATCGCCTAGAGATAACTTTATTTTTGAGATAAGCGCAAACAGCCTGCCATGCACAATTGCTTCGGACCAGGGCCGGACGCGAGAGATCGCCTCGACGACCATACCTCATAATGTTAAAAATAAGTATTAAATTCTTATCAAATGTTCCCAGAAACGGGGAAACATTGGATTCCCTTGACTCCTGAGTATTGTGATGACGCATTCGTATTGGTTACAGGGAAGGCAATTAGTCATTATCGATCTATCGTAGCAAGTTCAAAAGTCAGTTATTTAAATGAAGCTGAAAAATCCAGCCTTTTTCGAACGTTAATCTACACTAATACATAAAGCTGAAGAGTTTGTTTGAACGCGCTAATCTGAGGAACTACTGGACCGATTTGAAAAATTCTTTTTGCATTAGATAGCCCATCACTCCAAGAAGGCTTTAGGCTATATAACATCACGCTGCGACCAATAGTAGCGGAGCATATCTAAACCTACGCGGGTGAAACCGCGTAGCACAGCTAGTTATAAATAATATAAAAGTCCATTTTATCTTAACATCATTTAACCTTTATCTATTATGGCGATTATAACAGCGGTGGCCTAGTGGTACTGCCCGCGACTTTTTTTTTTTTTATAATTATAAACTAGCGCTTGACCGCAATCCTGCCTGATGGTAAGCAGTGACGCAATCGTTGATGGTAAAGCGCACTAGTTTATTAAGAGCCTATTCACTCTAGCCTTGAAGACACTCAAATTGTAGTCCGACGGAAACACCGCCGCTGGCAAACTATTCCAGTCCCTCGATGTACGCGGTATAAAGGAGGAGGCGAAACGCTTCGTCCGGATCGTAGTGGTGTTAACAACGTAAGGGTGGAAACCAGCCGTACGACGGGTCGTCCGCTGGTGGAACGGAGATGGGGGAATTAAATCATGCAATTCCATCGCACACTCCCCGAAATGCATCCTATAGAACACCGAAAGGCTGGCTACTCTACGCCTGTGCTCTAGGCTTATGTAGTACATACAAGTTGTAAGTCATAGGTTCGAACCTTGTCAGGCGCTTTACTTTGTGTACGGACGACATCGACAGCAGGTCAAGCTACCCGAATCTGTCAAATATTCCCAATCAACCTTGAGGATGTTCATCATCATCATCATCTTCGTCGTCCTCCGTGGCGCAGCGGTCAACACGCCAGCCTGCGACGTGGAGGCCCCGGGTTCGATCCCCGGCCAGGTCATGATGGAAAACGATCTTTTCCTGATTGGCCTGGGTCTTGGATGTTTATCTATTATAAATTATAGTATCGTTGAGTTAGTATCCCATAACACAAGTCTCGAACTTACTTTGGGGCTAGCTCAATGTGTGTGATTTGTCCTTATATATGCGTATATATATTTATCTTAATTTTTTTAGTTAATCCCAGTCGCGTCCGAAGCTTTTAAGCTTTGGAGTCTGGGGTCCGCTTTACAGTTTTTCTTACAGAATTTTGGCTAAACTTCGATATATTCCGTGAAGAGACTGCCGTCTGACCTCCACAACACGAAGGCGATATCGAAGCAGTTAGATCAATTGTTGGACTTTTGAGGGCTCCAACAACCCGTAACGACTGCCATTAGATGTTCGTATGGCAACCGGGACCAACGGCTTAACGTGCTTTCCGAGGCACGACCAGACCAGTGCAAATGTTCATATTCATGCATACAAATATTTGCACCTCCTTGCGCAGCGGCCGCGTTAGCTACCGCTGCGCCACGGAGGCTGTCAAGTCTTGTCTTGAGGTTGTTGACGAGTATATAGGTATAACGGGGACAAACAGACCAACTAGGAAGTTCTATCTTCGAGAAAGAGGTGTCTCGTCGAATCTAGATCGGCAGCGTTCGGTAAGCTACGCTACATCTACTCGCCGTCCAAGATACCACTAATCACTCAGGCTCAGAATGGGCCTGATACGAAGGCGATGAAACGAGCTCGGAGTTTGCACGGTTAGCGCAATGGTTAAGCTATTGACTGCTGCGCTGCGTGTAGCAGGTTCGATTCCCGCACGGATCAAATATTTGTATGACCTACAATTAGTTATTCCGGGTCTGGCTGTATGTGTATGTCAGTTTATATGTTTGTAAAGGCACCCACAATACAGAAGAAATTCCTAGTGTGTAACGTTTTTTTTTTTTTTTAATAAAAAAGCTTCTCAGAATCAGAAGAACCTAGGGCACCGACATAGCTGTTCGAACCGCTTAAGTGGCAGTGGCGGGGCACATTGCTTGCAGAACCGATGACTGATGGAGGCAGTAAGGTTCTGAAGTGGCGGCCACGTACTGGTAGACGCAGCGTAGGGAGACCCCCAACAAGGTGGACCAATGACCTGGTGAAGGTCGCGGGAAGCCGGTGGATACGGCCAGCACAAGACCGGTCATCGTGGAAAGCCTTGGGGGAGGCCTTTGTCCAGCAGTGGACCTCTAGGCTGAAGAAGAAGAAGTCACTTCAGTTGTCACGTTATGTCACAATTGTATTCTCCAATTTATAATTTTAGCTCAAACGTAATTTAGCATTTAAATCGACATCTTGCGTCATCATCATCATCATCATCTCAGCGTTTGTCCCGGTTGCATCCGCGGCTTTCGCGTTGGAGCCCGGGGTCCGATCGACATCTTGTGTATCAAGAAATATTTTAAAAATAGAACAAAAAAAAATACAATTGTAATATCGTATTAAAAAATTAAAAGTGTAATCGCAAACAAAATCAGCAAAAGGGATCGAACTTGAATTTTGAATTTGACTTTTTAAGCGTTCTTTTTTTAATTTTCAAAAAGTCGTTTTCTTTTTTTTGTCGAGTATTTTATTTTATACTCGTTGTTTGTGGTCATTGATAAAATATTAAACTAAGGTAGATATGTCACTAGCGCACTAAAATTGAAGCGTACAAAAGGAGGTAAGTCCTGTATCTCGCTTTAGTCACTCTCAATACACTCGTAAAAACAAACGACAAACACTAGCCATCTTTTTCTTCTCTATGCTTTAGATTGCGCCCCATCTCACTCACACTGTACCAATGTGTGCCGAATAAAAATATGCATGTGTGCTGCTGCTGTGTTCGGCACATTTTTTTTTTTTGGTCAGTTTGTTAGAATATATCGTACCTATCTGTTTAATATTTTATCAATGTTTGTGGTCGAATTTTATTAGGTATAGACGCAAATAAGACTATTGTTTTTTTATGAAGTGATAAATGATGTAGGTACATAATTGTCTGTCATTAAATCAGTTTGCGTGTTTTTTAGATTTCAATTTCACGTTATAATTTGATAATAAGGTTGTATAGCCGCTACATTATACAGATTGGACCATCGCCAAATCTCTGACGTAGACAGCTGCGCATGCGGCCGCTAACTTGTTATTAATGACACCCAGTTCTTTAGGGTTGGCAGACTTAAGTTAATTATTGTATAAAAGATAATGGCGCCGCTTCTCTTGTTCAAGAACTAAATTAATTTTAGTTTCAGTGCATTCTTTTCTTTCTATTCGTTAAGAAAAGGATAGAAGATATTATGGGCGCCGATTCTCTTGTTCACAGACTAAAATTAAGTTAAGTGGATAATAAGAAAAGGATAAAAGATAACATTTTAGTTTAATCCTGTCAAATTAAGATATTTCATAGACAATTTAGACGCGATTATAAACATGGCGACCAAAATACGTTAATTTACGTCAGGCGCGGACTAATTTGACAGGGCCTGTAGCCAATCTAACATCGCTTCGTAGCGACGCGAAATCGAACACCAAACCAACCAATGCCGGGAACGATTGACCACGCGACGCATGGACACCTGGTCAATCGTTCCCGCCGTTGGTTGGTTTGGTATTAGTATTCGCTTCGCTACGAAGCGATGTTACATTGGCTACGGGCCCTGGGGCCCTAGCCAATGTAACATCGCTTCGTAGCGAAGCGAAATCGAATACTAAACCAACCAATGGCAGGAACGATTGACCACGTGATTTATCGCGTCGCGTGGTCAATCGTTCCCGCCATTGGTTGGTTTGGTATTCGATTTCGCTTCGCTATGAAGCGATGTTACTTTGTCTACAGGCCCAGGTCTACACTAACATTAGTCTGTGAACAAGCGAATCCACGCCAAATGTTTGTTTGTTTGATTATAAATTGAGTACTGCTTACCATCAGGCGGGATCGTCAAAAAACGACATCATTTTATTTTATTTTGTTTATTACGATACCTTAATTCGCAAATCGGCAAACTCGTTTTAAGCATTATTTTCTGGAGATCTATATATATTTTATACAATATGTAAAGAAAACCCTGTCCGATTCGTGAAGGTATTGGTAGGTATCGATAACCGATTCTACTAATGCCTACAAAGCCGGGCTAAACTTAAAAAAATCCCCCTAAAAAAATAATATTATTTCGCAAAAGGAGGTACCTTAATACATTTGCGGTAGGCAAAACATGCGCGGGCAAATGGGGGCAGGGCACGCGGCATGCGGTCGCATTGCTCATAATAATACCGTCAAAAATTGTGTTGTCACTTTTGAAAATAATACGAAATTTTGAGGAAGTTGGAATTAATTTTCGAAAAAAAGATTATTTCAAAATTCATTAGTATTGTTACTATGATGATTATGTAAAATTTCATATTTTATTTGGTCATGTGTGTTACCTAACCTTTATTATCTTTATGGGATAACTAGTATTTTTGATAATGTAGACTCCATTATACCAATTAATTAAAAAACTACCGTGTTTTTACTTAAAAAAAACTAAATGTCGAATTAGCCGATTTGCGAATTAACGTATCTCTGACTACACTAGTACCTACTTTTACTTTTTGAAACTAGCGCGCTTTACCATCAACGATTGCATCACTGCTTACCATCAGGCAGGATCGTGGTCAAGACCTAGTTTGTAATGTTTAAAAAAAGACATCCTCGTAACACAGGGTTCAGTTGAAAACCAGCGTCAGGTTGTCTAAGCCTGCGGGTTGCTTGAAAGAGAAACCGTAGCCCTGGCGCACAGGCAAGTGAAGGAACACGGGTGGGTTTTAGTCAGTAAAAGTCTGACATGCCCTTTCGCTCCGCATAGAGCGGGAGAGATCATTTGATGATTTCGGTATTCGAAACAAAAAAAAAAGGTAACGATTGGGGAAAACAAACAGTGGCACATTTTATAGGAAGAAATACAAAAGGATATAGGGAAATGTGAACGTAACCAGCAACATTTTCTTCGGAATAGGTATCATCATCATCATCAACAACCTTTTTATCCTCCTCTCATACACAGAAGGATTGAGCGCAACCACCACGCTTGCTCAATGCGGGTTGGCGATTTCAGGCTTAAAGTCCAGGTTTCCTCAAGATGTTTTCCTACACCTTCAGTCATTGGTGTCCAAGATATACTTAGAAAGTACATATCATAACTTCAGAAAAGTTACATTGGTATTTGCCTGACCTGGAATTAAATTTTATTAAAGTCCAGGTTTCCTCAAGTTTTTCTCCTGTTTTCCTTCACCGTGTAAAGGAATAGGTAATAAAATTTACTCACCATGCTATTTAGACCGTCAACACCCAACTACTTACAACAATTAAAGCTATGAAAACATTTTTTGTTTTGAAAAGTAATTTCTTCTTCTTCTCAGGTCCACTGCTGGACAAAGGCCTCTCACCAAGTCTTTCCACAATGACTGGTTTTGTGCTGTTCGTGCTGAAATAGTACAGACGACGGCACGTCAAGCTACTGAAAACTGTCATATTTCTTTATTAGATTTTCAACTTTATCTCTTAAGCAATATTCGGCACATTCAGGTAGCTTGACCTGCTGTCGTCCGTACGAAACAAAAGTAAATTCAGCAGCAAAGCAAAAACTCAGAGTACAATATTTTTGAAACAACCAGCAGAAGCCAAACTTGTAGATAAATGATGAAATTTTTCCTTGTCATTAATCTATAGTTCTTTTTAATTTTAACTAGCTTTCCGCCTGCGGCTTCGCCTGCGTGGAGTTCGGTTATAGCCGAAGCCGTTCCACCCAGGCGAAGCGAAGGCGAAGGCGATATATCGCGCTTTTTAGATTTCCCTCGGGAATATCAATTTTTTCCGGGATAAAAGGTAGCCTATGTCCTTTCTCGGGGTCTAAAGATCTTTGTCTGTGCCAAATTTCATCAAAATCGGTTGAGAGGCTTAAGCGGGAAAGCGTAACAGACAGACAGAGTTACTTTCGCATTTATAATATTAGTATGGATAGTATGGATTGAAAGGAAAGTTTTTCCTTATTCGGTCTAGGAACGAGTGGAAAGAAGATTTGTGTCATACAGGTAGAAAAAAAAAAAAACAAACCAATACAGGTGGGTTAATCCAAATACTAATAAGAATGACGACCTTTTTGTGGTTTAATGGTTAAAAGAGGTTAAAATATTAACGATGTCTTCTCTTACTCACCAACCCTAACATCGACTGACCAAGCGCGTTACATTATAACTTTAGCTCAGACGTAGTTTAGCATTTAAGTCGACATCTTGTGTATCAAGAAACATTTAAAAATTAAAACAAAAATGCAATATCGTGTTAAATAATTAAAAGTGTAATCGGAAACAAAATCAACCAAAGGAATGGAACTCGAATTTTGAATTTGACATTTTTAAGTGTTTTTTTTTAAATCTCAAAAAGTCGTGTTATTTTTTTTTTCTCGCGTTTTTCTATTTTGTAATGGTTGTTTGTGGTCGAATTTTATTATAGACGCAAATAAAACTATTGTTTTTTTTATGAAGTGATAAGTGATGTACTTGATAGACATTTATTAATTGTCTGTCATTAAATCAGCTTGCGTGCCGTAAGGTAGGTAATCGTGGGAATTTTACTGAGTTTTTTTTAGTTAAATACCTATTGTGATTCTGGTTTTGTTGTATTTTGGTACCTATCATGTTACATTTGTTTGGATATGGAATCTACCTTCATTTTTTTTTTACAAAATATTAATATTTTACCGCAATGATGCTTAGGTACGGGAAAATTAAAAAGTATTTACTTATAATCGATACGGATAAGAATGTAAGAAAATATCGAGGAATAAATGTATGATTATACCTATAGTGCGATAATTACTTTATTACTGGTAAAGTCCATTCCAAATTGATGTTATATCAAGTTTAACAAATACTAACTTTATTTAAATGCCAATAAAGTTGATTTTAGAGTGACTAGCACACTTGAAAAGCTTATAATAATAATATGTATTTGAATTGATTGAATTTATAGCGAAAAGTGAACTTTTTTTTTTATATTTTGTTATATTTTGATGTTTTTATGTACCTACTTACTTAGGATACCTGCAAATTTATTTTTGCGTAAACGTACCTATTTTTCTTTAGATTTTGGTTTTTTAAATGTTATGTTTAAGATTTACATTAAATCAGTACTTAGTTGTCGTGGTGGCCTAGTGGTTAAAACACCAGCCTCTCAAGTATGAGTGCGCGGGTTCGATTCCAGGTCAGGCAAGTACCAATGTAACTTTTCTAAAGTTATATGTACTTTCTAAGTATATCTTGGACACCAATGACTGAAGGTGAAGGAAAACATCTTGAGGAAACCTGGACTTTATAAGTCTGAAATCGCCAACCCGCATTGAGCAAGCGTGGTGATTACGCTCAATCCTTCTCTGTATGAGAGGAGACCTGTGCCCAGCAGTGGGACGATAAAAGGTTGATGATGATGATGATGAGTACTTACCTACAATTTTTCGTCATTACTTAGTTATTGAATGTCTACTCCATTCGTGTTAGATTTAGACAAAAGAGGTCTATAGGAGTAGAGATGCCACAACAATTTGTTTTTCGAGATCAATTCAAATTATTTTTTTTATAACTTAATGGTGTTAATATAAAATATACCTAACTATAGACGAGAGATATAAAATATAATAATAGGAGTTTTGGCGGGAAAGTTAAGCTGAGTGTCACGCTCATTTTCATTGCACTTTTTAAATTATTTATAGTGTTGTTTTACTAAATAAAAGTGCGTGATTTATGCAGTAAAAAGTGTATTCAGTAAATAATTGATAAAGAACATTGAGATATCGCAGCATAGTAGCCTCATCGTGACTGCCTCAAACCTTCCTCGTAGACGGTTCACGTGGCCGTCTTTTTCGACATGAATAATTCATTACGTGACATTGGCTAAATGCACAAACCGTACGAAGCCAAAAAAGAAAGAAAGTAACTCTTGAATACTTTAGAAAAAATCTTTACTTTTTACTTGAAATTGGCACAAAGTCACAACTACAAAAAAAAAAAAAGATTATGATAACGAAACAAAAACAAAATATGAACACAACAAGGTAAATAATAAAAAATAAATAAAATTGGCAACAACAGGTAAAATGACATTCAAACATTCACAAGTATCAACAAGCGAATAACAATGAAACATAGCATTTTAAGCCGGCAAAATTTAAAAAATCCCTGCTGCCAAAACGTTCGACGAACTTAAGTAAATAACGCAATGAATGTTGTTGAACTGTCAAAATGAAATTCATTGCTACTAACAGTGGCGCCGATTCTGTTGTCCGAAAAGGATATAATATAAAATATCAGTTTAGACCTGTCAAATTAGTGCGCTCCTGACGTATATTGGCGTAGTTTTAGTCGCCATGTTTATAATCGCGTCTAAACTGTCTATGGAGTATCATAATTTGACAGGATTAAATTAAAATTTTATCTTCTATCCTTTTTTTTAATGAAATGGAAAGAAAAAGATGCTAACTTAAAATATAACTTAAGTTTAGTTTGTGTCTAACAGAATCGGCGCCAGTTTGTTACGTAATTACCATGCTGGTTTAGTCTTTAACCCTGAACTTAGTTTATTAAGTCTTGCTCAAAAAGGGCTGGACTTAGAGACGCCATTAAGTCAATATAGGTGGCGGTAACCACGTATCAGATGTTCTCAACATTTTCATTTTTAGGGTTCCGTACCTCAAAAGGAAAAAACGGAACCCTTATACTATAAGGGTTCCGTTTTTTTGATACTTCTACGCATTCTTGAGATAAAGGGTCTTGACAGACAGACAGACGGACAACAAAGTGATCCTATAAGCCTTATTGGATCACTTTGTTGTCCGTCTGTCTGTCTGTCAAGACCCTTTATCTCAAGAACGCGTAGACGTATCAAGCTGAAATTCACATGAAATACTCAGGTCTATTGTCCCTTTAAGCTGTGAAAATATCAAACGTGTAAGCCAAGCCAATCAAAAGATACAGCCGCTTATGTCGATATTGTCAACAAATTTTCGATACTCGCAAAGGAATCAAAACCTACAGGATACTTCCCGTAAACTCAGAATCTTGAAATTTGGCATGAAGCATCGTCATATAATGCAAATATAGGAAAAATTGCGAAAATCGCACTTTTTTAGTTATATAATATAATAAAAATATTTTTCATCCCACCATCTCGGAAAGAGTATTTTTAATCTTCAATATCTGACTGGAAAAGCCGTTTTTATTCTCTAGAGGATAAAGTAAATTGAATTTAGAACATCGTGTGCACTAAGTTTGTAAATTAAAAAAAAACATTAAACCTATTTACTGTTACCTCTATGGTGCCGAATATATCATACAACTTTTTTTTAATTTGTTAAAAACTCAGACTCGGAACCTTCTTGGTGTTCTTTTTTCAATTTTCTTTGTACGCGGTTCTTTACGCGGCATTTTTTCACGTCATTGTTAAACCTTATATTAAAAAAAAGAAACTTGAAAACAAGTGAAAAACTAAAATGAGTGATTCTAGCGACGAGGAAGTTTGTTTGACGCCAACAGAATTGACTGAAACTGTTAATAATGCGCAAATGAGCTTTCTACCTCAACAATCACGCGAGAAGTATTTAAAACAGTACGATATGTTCAACACGTGGCGACTAGCAAAAGGAGCCAAAACTTTCTCAGAAAACGTTTTGCTGGCATATTTTATAGAATTATCCGAGAACAAGAAAGCAAGCACTCTATGGAGTACGTATTCGATGCTAAAAGCAACAATAAAGATGAAAAAAGACATACATATCGATACCTATCCTAAATTAGTAGCATTTTTAAAAAGAGCCTCATCTGGTCATCATCCAAAAAAATCGAAGGTTTTCACAGTATCTGATATTGAAAAGTTTCTTAACGAAGCACCCGATTCCGTATATTTGGCGGCAAAAGTAAGTCAGTTGCACATTCAGTATCTACTTAAGTACATATATTAATCTCAATTAAATAGTATACTTAGTAAATGTTGATAGGCATAATTATGCGTTCATATAAATTTTATTCATTTATCTACTACAATACTCTTTACATTGCAGGTTGTTCTTATTATTGGAATAAACGGAGCATGTCGAACTAATGAACTAACACAACTTAATGTCAAAAACATTGAGAAACATTCAGATGACTTACTATTAATTAATTTACCTAATACAAAGACAAAAAGAGACCGCAACTTTGTCATTCGCAAGGAATACGTAACGATTGTTGAGAAATATCAAGCCTTACGGCCGCCAATCAATCGTTTTTTTCTACAGTATCGCAATGCAAAGTGTGTTAGACAGCCTATGGGTACTAATAAAATTGGCAGTATCCCACGAGAAATAGCAACATTTCTTGAACTTCCAGAACCCCTGTTGTACACGGGTCATTGTTTCCGACGAACTTCAGCCACACTTTTGGCTGATTCCGGAGCTGATCTCCTGTCCCTTAAGCGCCACGGAGGCTGGAAGACCAATGCAGTTGTAGAGGGATACATAGAGGATTCCATCCAAAATAAGTCTAAAATATGTGAAGGCATCGTAGGAGCCATTACACTGAAAGAGCCTCAATCGGAAACTTGGACTGACCCTTATACATCAAAAAAAAAAAGCCGTTATGAAACACCTAACCATCTCCCTCTCTCTCCAACATTCACGCCAAGGGAATCCGATGAATCGGTACAATTATTAAGTATGACAGACAGTTTACCGAAAAACAGTACACAAGTGACTAACACCAATATTACAGTACCAAACAAAAATATTACACTCAATTTAAATAACTGTTGCAACGTTACTTTAAAATTTTCTTAATTATACTTTAGTATTATTTTATTATAATTTAAAGATTATTCTGTAATACTTACCTGTCATAATGTAGTAATTAATACCTAAACTGAAATAAAAGTGTACCTATCTTGTGATTGCAAACATTTTTTTATTGCATTTAGTCATTTCCTCGCTGAGGTGGAATGAAAAGTTACGTGTTGCACTCGAGTGCAAAGATTTTTCACCTCGTGTCCTTTTGATTCCCTCGCTAACGCTCAGGATTCTAATTTTGAATCACTCGCTGCGCTCGTGATTCAATTTTAGAATCCTTCGCTTGCTCGGTCATCAAAATTGAACACGCGGTTAAAAAGCAACTTTGCGCTCTTGTATAACAAATAACTATTAATAAAATGAAACTTACTACCTTATTTCTCACGAACGAATAAAGGTATCAAATAGAAATTTATACCAAATACCTGGGTCTATTGTCTTTTGACTATGAATTTAAGCAGTGAAAAAATCAAACTTCTAAGTTAACGCGATCAAAAGATACAGCAGTTTATACCGACACCTTAGACGAATTTCCGTCACACGCTAGGGAATCAAAACCTACAAGGTACTTCCCGTGAACTCAGAATCTTGAAATTCGGCACGAAGCAACGTTATATAGTACAGACAGATAAAGGAATAATTGCGAAAATGATAAACTGTACTACGTTTGTACGGCGGAACCCTCGGTGTCCGACTCGCACTTGGCCTGTGTTTTTTTATCTATACAACTTATTTTTTTCTTTATACGAAACTGAATATAGTTTGTTCAGAATATAAGCAGCTGAACGAATTCCAAACATTTTTGAAATTTTTATATCATGTTATATTTTTCCCAAATTTATTATAAACTAGCGGCCCGTCCCGGCTTCGCACGGGGGGACTTAAGATTTTTTACATAGTTTTACGTTTTATTTCTATTTATTCTCAGTTTTTTTTTTTATTTAGGAAGTATTTACCTTTTGAAAACATTTTTCCGGACTTCATTTACTTATTTCATTTATTTAATTAATTATTTTCTTTTTAAATGGGAACCTACCTATTTTGTTGTTGTTTGTTTTGGTTGAGGTAAAAGTTTGTTTTTAAATTGTTATTTTACATTTATTGAAAAATATTTACATCTTTTCATTTTTTTTTGTTTTTCTTTATTGTTTTAAGGTTTTTTTTGTTTTTTTTTTTGTTGTTTTAAGGGTTTTTTGTTAAAGTTTTTTTTGTTTTTTTAAGGTTTTTTTTTTTGTTGTTTTAAGGTTTTTTGTTAAAGTTTTTGTTTTTTTTTTTGTTAAAGTTCTTTGTTTTATGTGTTTGATCAAATTATCGTAATATTTACATTTTACTTTAAGGCTTCACTGCAAACATAGTTTACAGTGAAGCCTTAAAGTAAAATGTATTTGGTATTTGTAGGTGCTAACAAAACATATTGATTTTTAGGAGATCCTACTCGAGAAAGGGCTACATATAACTGCCCATGAGAAAAGCACTCTTTTCTTAGGTCGACGCCAACAATCGAAAAAGTTTGCCCCTGTGATTTATTTATCGTAAGGGCAAACGATGTCTTCACAGGAAACTGTAACCTTTGTAAGCGCGGTGCAATTCCGACACTCGTTTTAGTTGTCCGTCTCTACCATGCAGCACAATATCCCTGGGTCCTTTGTCTTCGTCGACCAACAGAACGGCCACTTCATTTATGGAAGGAGCGTTATATCTGCCTTGGTGTTCTGTCTGAGGTGTGCGATCAGAGTGAATGATTAGTTTTAAACTTTCCGGGTTGTTAAGTTCGATACTATGCTTGAAACTTCGTACGTATATATTGTGGCTATTTAATACGGTCTGCAATTCGTTAATCAAATCAATTTTTAGCGTAGGGGCCATGTTTGCTCGCAAAGATAGTTGGTCAGCTTCTGAAATAAAATATATTTGCAGAAATTGAGGGTTTTGTCCTGCTGGTGGTAAGAGGCTACCTATAAGATGGTAGACTTGTCCTTCTACCTTAAAGGTGGGCATAAAATTTCCCTCTCTAATTTCTTTTGCCCCAAACGAAGTCATCTGAAAAAGACTATTGTATCTACGCGCATTGTTCAAAAAATGCGCAGAAAGTGTGTGATTATTAGTCAATAGGCTTTTTATTGGTTCTGGTGGCTCTGTTACCGTTCGCTTCATCATTCCATTTTTTTGCACAACATCGCGGGCAAACCTTATTCATTGCTCCGATTTGGATGCTGTTTTGATGAGCATAATCAATTTGTGGATCGTAACTGAATGCCGATCTATTGCTATGAGCTAAAACTCTATTACGCGTCCTAATTGTTAAAGAATGTTGTCTTTCTCTCTGTGCAATAAGTCGCTGCGAGCGTTCGGCGCTAGATTCCCTGGCACGTGTTTGCGAGTTCCTAACTCTATTTTCTGCAAGACGCTGCGAGTGTTCAGCACTCGATTGTCGTTCGTGTAGTTGTGATGATCGGGTATTTTGTGCAATTAGTCGCTGCGAGCGTTCGGCGCTAGATTCCCTGGCACGCGTTTGCGAGTTCCTAACCCTATTTTCTGCAAGGCGCTGCGAACGTTCAGCACTCGATTGTCGTTCGTGTAGTTGTGATGATCGGGTATTTTGTGCAATTAGTCGCTGCGAGCGTTCGGCGCTAGATTCCCTGGCACGCGTTTGCGAGTTCCTAACCCTATTTTCTGCAAGGCGCTGCGAACGTTCAGCACTCGATTGTCGTTCGTGTAGTTGTGATGATCGGGTATTTTGTGCAATTAGTCGCTGCGAGCGTTCGGCGCTAGATTCCCTGGCACGCGTTTGCGAGTTCCTAACTCTATTTTCTGCAAGGCGCTGCGAACGTTCAGCACTCGATTGTCGTTCGTGTAGTTGTGATGATCGGGTATTTTGTGCAATTAGTCGCTGCGAGCGTTCGGCGCTAGATTCCCTGGCACGCGTTTGCGAGTTCCTAACCCTATTTTCTGCAAGGCGCTGCGAACGTTCAGCACTCGATTGTCGTTCGTGTAGTTGTGATGATCGGGTATTTTGTGCTGAAAGACGAAGCGCATGTTCGGCGCTTGATTCCCTTGCACGTGATTGTGACATTCTGTCACTATTTTGAGCAAGGCGGTGCAAGCGTTCGGCGTTAGATTCGCTTGCACGTGATTGCGACGCATACGCTCTCTGATTTGCGAGACGATCAAAATTTTCAGAAACTGATTCTTCATCACGTCGTATTTTTGCTAATCTCGCTTGAGAGCAACTTTTAGATAGTTGAGACCTTTTTTTTCTTGGCATATTGATGAATTTTTTTTATTAGATAAAAATAAGAATAGAAATTAGGATAGAGAATAAGAATAGAATTTAGGATAAATACTTACTATGGAAAATAAGGGTATAAGTAAGAATATAATTTAGGATATTATAGCAGTAAAGCCTGAATGAACAATTTATAATTAGTTCTGAAAAGAACTTTTTTACTCGAACAAAAAATGCAAAAGAACTTTTTTACTCGAACAAAAAATGCAAGTTAAATAGTCTACAAAATGTTTAAGATCGGTTTCGTGACACGTCTGCTGCGTAGGGAGCCGACACTGATCTGACCTCCCCTTCCCCGCACCGCTGCGTTGCCCGGCTGGCTAGTCACTTCACGCCGCGCGCCGCCACGGGCCTTTTTTATGTATTTTTGAAATAGCAGGTAAGTACTTACCTAATAGGTATCTTTTGGATGAATTAATAGTCACAAGGTAACCGATTGAACAATTCAAAAGTTATCTAGAGCAAACTTTTATAAGGATTGAACCATTCATTAAAACGATTGTTATGGGTAAACTATAAAAGGTAGACATATGCTCTCGCAGACTTTTTTAAAAAGAATGTTATGATGAACAATTCATCCATAGAGCATTTTTGTATAACTTTAACTATATGCCCAGCGCACGCCACGGAAGGCCTCAGAAACGACACTTTTCCTCCGTTTTTAAAACATTTTTGGTTACTGCTCCACAACTATAGGACCTAGCGTGATATTATATAGCCTATTGTTACGGGCTAGGGGTACTAAAACGCCGGTTAAGGGTTACGAAGTTTATTGGCAACGAAGGTACAGTCGATTGTAGGCAGTGACAAGTAGAACGTAGCTGATGTCGTACCGAAGTCTTCTCTTACGTCTACGAAGTCCGTGTTGTAAACACACAATAACAGTACAGATGTTACTACACGTAGTACTCACAGTTCTTGTTGCAGTTGTCGCAGTAGGTATTCTCGAAGATCGCTTCTTAACTGTCGCTGTTTTCGTATCGCTAGTCGAGTGTAGACTGACTGTGCGTCGGCGTTGCGGCGCCTTATATAGGCCAGCTGATCGAACATTCCAGAATCCTCTAGGCGTAATAATAATAGCACATAAGTTCGAGGTCACTCGGAAGTACCTACGGTAATTCCCGGAACCGGGTTTCTAGAAATTTCGATGTCGACACTTTGTTGACAAAACTGTTGATACCTGTACCATTCGATAGGCCGTCCTAAGTCTAGTAATGCGTTTTATTATTGTACCTAGAAAATGTCTAGATCTGGAGGAATAGGACTTAAAAGTGACACACTGCATGTCACGCGATATTGAACCTTATGCCATCGACATAAGGTCCATTCGTAACATTGCCCCTTCTTAGTCATGCTCGTCCCGAGCATGATTTGATCCATAATAGCGAGCTAGGCGGTCTACGTGTACGATCTTCAGCTTCCCTCTAGGCCCTTTCTTAATCCTGTAGGTGACATCGTTTATTCTGGTTACTATCGTGTACGGACCCTCCCATTTGGCTTGAAATTTCGGACTCTTTCCTTTTCTCCTTATGGGATTATGTAACCATACCAAAGTTCCCTCTTCAAATCCGGGCACGTTAGCTTTGCGGTCGTATCGGATTTTCGTTTTCTCACTGGTTTTCAGACCATTCTTTCTCACTAGCTCATGTATTCCATCTAATTTACGCCGTAGGTCGGCCACATAGTCGACGGCTAGGATAGGAGTATCGGGAGGTGTTCCGGTTAGTGCATCTATGGGTAGTCTAATTTCTCGGCCGAAGTTGACTTTCGCCGGTGTGCAATTTGTGCTATCATGTGTTGCAGAGCGGTATGACATTAAGAAGAGTGGAATGTATTGGTCCCAATCCCTCTGGTGTTCTTCCACTACTTTGGCCAAATGATTCTCCAACGTCTGATTGAATCTTTCGACCATTCCATCTGACTGTGGGTGATATGGTGTTGTACGAGTCTTATGTATCCCGAGTAGTTGGCAAACCTCTTGAAATAGTGAAGACTCGAAGTTTCTACCCTGGTCAGAGTGTAACTCCAAAGGAACGCCAAATCGACAGAACACCTCGTGAACTAGCTTTTTGGCGACTGTATGAGCTTCCTGGTTAGGTACTGCAAAAGCTTCTGGCCATTTGCTGAAATAGACTTGCATGACGATGATATACCTATTCCCTTCTTCAGTAACAGGGAATGGCCCAGCTATATCGACAGCAACTCTTTCCCATGGTGCACCAACATTGTACACTTTCAGCCGACCTCTGGCTCTCGTTTGCGGTCCCTTTACTGAGGAGCAAGCTACGCATTTTCTACACCAGTCCTCTACGTCTTCGCGGCAATGCACCCAATAAAATCTTTTTCTGACCTTCTCCAGGGTTTTCTTTACTCCTAGATGTCCTCCGGATACTCCGTCGTGCACCTGTCGTAGTACTGACGCGACTTTATCGCAGGGGACAACTATCTGTAAGGTGACCTCCTGTCCACTAGGTGATTCCCATTTCCTCTTGAGGACTCCGTTATCAATTATCAGGCTGTCCCATTGAGCCCAGTAACTTTTTACTGTTGGGCTAAGCGCTGATATTTCACTCCAAGCGGGCCTTTGGCCACGTTCCTTCCATTCGATTACTGTCTTCAAGTCACTATCTTCCTTCTGTGCATCTCCCAATGATTGATTATCCCAGTCTTCATCCAAAGCGTTCACCTGGATAATCCGTACGTTCTCTTCCTGTTTGTCACAATGTCGGCCCTTACTTCCTGAAGTTAGCTGGCGGCGGCGGTCCTTTTGCCTTGCCTTTTTCTCGAGGCGCTTCTTCTTACGGGCCTCGTCCTCGACTTCCTTGTCCCGGCTTCCGTCTGCCTTAGTCCATGACCTTCCGCGCGACCGCTCGCGCTCGTGTCCTCGCTTGCCGGAACGTTCGCGTTCCTGGTCTCGGTCTCGCTCCCGGTCCTTGACGCGTTCCCGCTCTCGTTCAGCGGGTCGCTCGCGGTGCCCGCTCCGATCGCTCCGCTGACGCCACTTGACTCGCTCGCACGGGCGCTCGGGCTGGATCTTCGCATCGCGCTTGCGCCACGCCATCACCGGGACCTCCTCACCTGGCCAAGAAGTTCTTCTTCCCTTGGCCTTCCTGGGACAATCAATTCGAATGTGCCCCTTTTCGCCACACTCATAGCAAGTTGGTTCTCGTCGGGCTTTTATAAGTGCTGTCACTTCTCGAATACGGTCGTGTTGTGGGCCATCTTGACGTACTGCTTCCACCTCCAGAGCATGCGTCAAAGCTGCCTTCAGGGTCTGATGGTGACCCAGACGTACTGCGGCCCTGACTTCTGCATCTCGAATTCCATCAGTAAAAGCTTGCACCGTACTAGCATCAATTACTCCCGGCGTTGAAGCATACGCCCTCCGAACAATACGTTCTATTTCCGATGCCCATTGTTGCAAACCCTCACTGCTTTTCTGTGTGCGGTCGCGGAGTTGAGCCCTGTAGACATGTTCCAGGTGTTTCTCTCCATATCTAGACTCCAACGCTTCTAACAGACAGGCTAGGGTATTGCAGTCGCCGGAAATATTTTCGAGGATTTGTACCGCCTCACCACGCAGAGCAAGCGTAAGGGCGGTTACAGCTTGATCGTCGTCCCAATTGTTGCCTTTTGCGACCTTTTCAAATTGAAGACGGAAGGCCACCCATGATGTTGTTCCGTCAAAATGAGGTACCTTGAAGGTCGGCAAAGCACTGGGTACAGGTACCACACCTTTAATGCCTCCTTTCTGCACCGTTTTATGGAGAAACTGTATTTCTTTCTCACACTCCATGATGGTATTGTCTAGTTTCTCCATACGCGCATCTTGTTTGTCTATACGCATGTCTTGTTGGTCCATACGGGCATCTTGTTGCGCTGTTTTTATTTTAAGCTCATTAACCTCTTCTTTGGTTTCTTTCCACTGTTTATTTAGTTCTAATACTAGTTGCTGGGATTTTGCCTGGGATTCATCTATTTTTGCTTGGGTTTCCACCTGGGATTGTTTTATTTGAGCCTGGGTTGCTGCCTGGGATTGTTCTATACTCAGCTTTATTTGCGCCGTCAAGTGAGCCAGTAACGCCGAAAAATCGGGTCCGCTGGCTCCGGCAGTGGTGGTGGTAGTAGGCGCACTCACATTCGTCGGTGT
Source organism: Sesamia nonagrioides (assembly GCA_017933935.1). Lineage (NCBI taxonomy): Eukaryota > Metazoa > Arthropoda > Insecta > Lepidoptera > Noctuidae > Sesamia > Sesamia nonagrioides. Next base: position 736,722 of record JADWQK010000856.1, read on the forward strand.
TACGACGGCCGCATCTTCTACGGGTGCAGGGACACCAAGTGATACTTCCTCTTGACGCGCCAAATCCATCGCTGCTTGTCGTCGCGTGCGAACCCTTTCGTCTTCCCTTGGCGTGACCGGCATGCCGCTTCTGACACCAATTGTTACGGGCTAGGGGTACTAAAACGCCGGTTAAGGGTTACGAAGTTTATTGGCAACGAAGGTACAGTCGATTGTAGGCAGTGACAAGTAGAACGTAGCTGATGTCGTACCGAAGTCTTCTCTTACGTCTACGAAGTCCGTGTTGTAAACACACAATAACAGTACAGATGTTACTCCACGTAGTACTCACAGTTCTCGTTGCAGTTGTCGCAGTAGGTATTCTCGAAGATCGCTTCTTAACTGTCGCTGTTTTCGTATCGCTAGTCGAGTGTAGACTGACTCTGCGTCGGCGTCGCGGCGCTTATATAGGCCAGCTGATCGAACATTCCAGATCCTCTAGACGTAATAATAATAGCACATAAGTTCGAGGTCACTCGGAAGTACCTACGGTAATTCCCGGAACCGGGTTTCTAGAAATTTCGATGTCGACACTTTGTTGACAAAACTGTTGATACCTGTACCATTCGATAGGCCGTCCTAAGTCTAGTAATGCGTTTTATTATTGTACCTAGAAAATGTCTAGATCTGGAGGAATAGGACTTAAAAGTGACACACTGCATGTCACGCGATATTGAACCTTATGCCATCGACATAAGGTCCATTCGTAACACTATGTTACTTCTGAATAATGCAGCTTTCTAATGGTGAAAAAATTATTGGAATCGGTCCAGTAGTTTTTGAGTTTATTCATTACAAACATACAAAAATACAAAAATACAAATCTTTCCTCTTTATAATATTAGTATAGATATAGAAAATTGGGAAGAAATTGACACAAAACTTAAACATAATCCGCTTGAAATGTCTAACGTTCATCCTACTGTTAAGACACATACTTTTTCTCTGTGAGAAGCAATTTGTCTCTATGAGCAACAATGGCATCATGTAGGCCCAGTACGGATTACAGAAACGGCTAGAGACAAATTTAGGCGCTCAAATGAGACGCAGCCCCTGTGTCGTTTTGTCATAGCACGTTTATGTACCGAAAGAACTCCGCTATCCCGCTTGAACGCAATAAGCGAGCAGTTTCATTGTGTAAAATAGAAAAATATCGAGAGCCAACTAATTTATATACAGGTTGAAATCCATACTTCCATACCAATATTATAAATGCGAAAGTAGCTCTGTCTGTCTGTCTAGACAGATAGACAGACGTCCGACTTTCACGCCAAAACTACTAAACCGATTGTAATGAAATTTGGTACACAGATAGTCTAGAGCCTGAGAAAGGACATAGGCTATATAACATCCCGCTATGACCAATAGGAGCAGAGCAGGAACAAAAAATGTTGCGAAAATGGGAGCAAACGCGGGCATACATATTGCTCCCATTATTTAACAGGCGCTTATTTTATATCAACTGAGCTCTTTCGGTTCGAAGCTTACGCGGGTGAAACCGCGGGGCACAGCTAGTTCATTATATATTTATTTATAAAAATGTTGCAGTGTGGTTACCAGGCGCACAACACAGTTCACCGCGGTTTGTAGTGTCCCAGGGCCCCGCCTCTGAAGGCGCGTGCAGGCGAGCGGACGTTCTCGTTCATCTTTTTTAAATTTTGTACATAGATTTTTTACTTAAAAATACTGGACACGTGTTTCGAGTTTCGCATATACAAAAAATAATGTTGTACAAGTAGTAGTGGTAGCCTAGTGGTTAAAACACCAGCCTCTAAAGTATGAGTGCGCGGGTTCGATTCCAGGTCAGGCAAGTACCAATGTAACTTTTCTAAAGTTATACGTACTTTCTAAGTATATCTTGGACACCAATGACTGAAGGTGAAGGAAAACATCTTGAGGAAACCTGGACTTTAAGTCTGAAATCGCCAACCCGCATTGAGCAAGCGTGGTGATTACGCTCAATCCTTCTCTGTATGAGAGGAGACCTGTGCCCAGCAGTGGGACGATAAAAAGGTTGATGATGATGAATGTTGTACAAAGAAACGGTTTCCCAATTAAAACAAGCCCTGTAATACCGTGATTAATCCATTCACTTAAATTAATTGAATGAACCATAGAACCCTGTGGGTAATGTTCTTTGTAGGCACTTTCATAATGAACAATCAAATTCATACTCTGCAGTGGTTTGAGGTCAAATAAGCATTCAATATATTACTTGAATTAAAGACTCAACGGATGATTCATATTGGAAACCCATTTCCTACTTCCTAGTGTGTGTCTTGTAGTGTTTTCACTTATTCACCATCTGTGGAATAAAACTGACATCTGTGTTAATATGATAAACTGTCAAAAATTCAAAATTTAGGTCCGTATTACAGAACGTCACTCAAAACTCAAGCTTTACTTAAGTCTCGTTTGAAGTCTTTTGATTAATTGAAACGAGATTTAAGTAATGCTTGAGTCTTGAGTAACGTTCTGTAACACGGACCTTAGTTTCTAGATAAAGATTTGTTGAAGGTAGTTATAAAAATGGGATTCGCCCTAATAAATCTATCTATACTAATATATAAAGCTGAAGAGTTTGTTTGTTTGAACGCGTTTATTTCAAGAACTACTTACTGGTCCGATATGAAAAATTCTTTTTGCTTTGGATAGCCCATTAATCCAGGAAGGCTTTAGGCTATATAACATCACGCTGCGACCAATAGGAGCGGAGCATAACTAACTCCACGCGAATGAAATCGCTGGCTGCCGCTAGTAAATAATAAAATGACAGAAGATAAATATTAGTTTAGTCCTGTCATATTTTGACACTTTACGACGTGATTAAAAACATGGCGACTAAAATTATGTCAATTTACGTCAAGACCTGACTAATTTGCCAGGACATATTTGTCAGGTATTATTATTATTATTATTACAGGTAAAACTTATCTTTCGTCTTTTTCTTAATAAAATTGAACGAATATATAAAATAGAAGATGCCCTGAACTAGAAATTAATTAAGTTTATGAAAAAGGGAATCGAATCGTTATGTAATTAACGAACACCCTCAAACACCCCAAATAGTTTTTTTTTTATATACTAGTGCTTGACTGCAATCCCGCCTGATGGTAAGCAGTGATGCAATCGTTGATGGTAAGGCGCGCTGGTTTATTAAACCTACTCACTCAAAGGAACTGAGTAAATAGGAAGGAAGACGGCAGTTGAGCGCGGTGATGCAATGTTAAACCCAACAACACGACCAACGATGCTGCGCCAGAGGGAGGTTGTTCTGGAAGCCCTCCACAACCAAACTCCCGACACAACAACATTTGGCGCATCGTAACCGGGACGTACATCGCAACACAACTGCTCAGATCCGTCCTCCGTACGGCTTCACCAGACATCATGCCGGAACACGACGAATCGCTTGGCGGCATGACTTGATTATTATGTTATAATCAGAATACATACACTGAATTTTTATTTAACATGTATCATCATCATCATCATCAACCTTTTATCGTCCCACTGTTTGGCACAGGCCAGCCCCCTAATCGGCGAACACATTTTTGTCAAATGATTTCAACCAGTTGGGATCGTTTGGACCGAACGGACCAACGGGCGGCCCGAACGATACCAACTGATCCCAACTAGTCGCAATCATTTGACAAAAATGTGTTCGCCGATTAGGGGGCTGCTCTCATATAGAGAAGGATTGAGCGTAATCACCACGCATGCTCAATGCGGGTTGGCGATTTCAGACTTATAAAGTCCAGGTTTCCTCAAGATGTTTTCCTTCACCTTTTGACATGATGTATATGCATTGTTATTTACCTATTAGTTATTATAGCAATTCTTGGAGAACGACGAACCTTAATGTTCTTGGAATAAGGTTTCTTTTTCTTTATTTTGTATTAAATGATTAAATTTGTATAAATATAAGTGAAATTTTGATTTTAAAAGTCTGTACAAACAACAGGTTTAATATGACAATAATATCCGTAGCTTTAATTATTTTTGGGATAAAAATGATATAAACCGATTCAGTAAACGATTCTGAACAAACTATTTGCAGGAAGTACGTTAATTAATTTACATGTTGTATACTTCTCTATTCGGTTGTTATTTGACTTTATTTCCTTTAGTAAGTTTGATTTGCCAAGATGCCATCTTCTTCTTCTTCTTCAGCCTATAGAGGTCCACTGCTGGACAAAGGCCTCCCCCAAGGCTTTCCACGTTGACCGGTCATATGCTGCCCGCATCCATCGGCTTCCCGCGACCTTCACCAGGTCATCGGTCCACCTTGTTGGGGGCCTCCCTACGCTGCGTCTTCCAGTACGTGGCCGCCACTCCAGAACCTTACTGCCCCATCGGCCATCGGTTCTACGAACAAAGTGCCCAGCCCACTGCCACTTAAGTTTAGCGACTCGCAGAGCTATGTCGGTGACTTTGGTTCTTTTGCGGATCTTCTCATTTCTGATTCGATCACGCAGAGAAACTCCGAGCATAGCTCTTTCCATTGCCCTTTGTGTGACTCTGAGCCTTCGTATGAGGCCCATAGTGAGCGACCACGTTTCAAGTCCTTAGTAAGTTTGATTTGCCAAAATACCATATTAACAGGAAAACCTACTAAAAAAATATGTACAAAAGCTCAATCGATATAATGAATTAGTTATACAAAAACGTCTTAAAAAACAGTGGAAGCTTGTTGTTATTAATCGAAAATAAACCAGTTAATTTATCAAACCCGTTGGCGGTTTGTTGTCGAATATATTAAAAACGACTTGACCAAATCTGGTCACATTTCAAAAATCTTGTAGTATAGGAAATGATTATGAATGCTTTAGCGAACGCATAAACCAACCAATCAATACGTTCATAATTTTATATTAATTTATTATACAACATGTAACATGAAGCATATATGTATACTTACATACTAAGGGCATGGCATCTTTATAAAGGGTGTATCTGACATCGACGCACAAACGAGTACCATGGATCCAGGACATGATTCTGAACCCCCCAGTGGTGGAATTTTTCGTCGGGTTTTTCATGATTTAAAAAAAATTGCATGAAGTTTTTTTCACTTTAGACCGTTCATAATTGCTATACTTTTATAACCCAATAAGATTTTAAAGTAAAAATTAATTAATTCGCTAATTACACAAAAAAGCGCAATGAAAACAAAACTCGAAAAACTATCTTATCAGCTGATTTGATAGAGTGCACATCAGGGATCAACGTCATACCTACAAACCCGCACGGCGGCACGCTTGCAACGTTCAAATGCCGAGCCGAAACTTTTTTTAACCACTGAATTCTGTAACCGTTCATTAACGACATAAATGACTATCATAATTTTATTAGTGGCATGCCGTGTAGCCTATCCGCGAAGTTTGCGTTACGATGTCAGATACACCCTGTATGATACCTATCAAACGATATTGGAAGGGTTTTTTAATACATATGTTAGGGGGTTATGAGAAAAACACCGCCTGTGATAGGCTGCTACCACATTTTTTTTATTTATTTATTTATCGTTGATGGTAAAGGGCTAATTTATTAAGAGCTTATACATACAATATGTAAAGAAAACCCTGTCCGATCCGTTATGGTATTGTTAGGTATCGATAACTGATTCTACTAATGCCCACAAAGACAGACTAAACTTAAAAAAAAAATCCCCCTAAAAAAATAAATATTATTTAACAAAAACAGGTAACTTAATATATGTGCGTTATGCAACCCCTTCCGCGGGCGCAGGGAGGGGGGCGGGGGGCAGGGCACGCGGCACCTGTGACGTGGTCGCGTCGCTATTCGCTTATAATAATACCGGTGTTGTCACTGTTTTAAAAAATACCAAATTTCGGGGAAATTGGAATTAATTCCCGGGAAAAAAGGATTATTTCAAAATTCATTAGTATTGTTACTATGATGATTATGTAAAATTTTATATTATATTTGGTCAAGTGTTTACCTAACCTTTATTATCCTTAAGGGTCGGACAGGGTTTTCTTTATATATTGTATATTCACTCTAGCCTTGAAGACAAAATTTAAATTTGAAATAGTAGTCAGACGAAAACACATCAGTCTCATAATAAAATTATAACAATTACCAGCTGTTGCCCGCGACTCCGTCCGCGTGGACTTCAGTTTACAGGAGCGGAGAAAATAAGCGCCTGTTAAAATAATGGGAGCAATATATACGCCCACGTTCACTCCCGTTTGCGCAACATTTTTTGTTACTGCTCTGCTCCTTATGCCCTTTCTCAGGCTCTAGACTATCTGTGGACCAAATTTCATTACAATCGGTTCAGTAGTTTTGGCGTGAAAGCCGGACAGATAGACAGACAGACAGAGTTACTTTCGTATTAAAATGTTAGTATGGATAACCTGTCAGACGGTTGTTGTTGCCACTATTTAAAAGTAAATTATGTAACAAAAAATACTACTTTTATCTTATATGTATATTATCTTGAACGCATACAGACCACTTACATTCCATATTATACATACAAATATACTAAAACCATTGATATAATATTAAACAGATATGATATGCTCTAACAAATTAACCAAAATAAATGTGCCGATCGGAGCAGCAGCACACACACACATGCATTTTTTTTATTCTGCGTACATTTCACACGTTGGCACAGTGTGAGTGAGATGGGGCGCTATCTAAAGCATAGAGAAGAAAAAGATGGCTAGTGTTTGTCGTTTGCGCTTAAATAGAATCGACGAAAACTAAAGCGACTTGCTGGACTTACCTCCTTTTGTACGTTTCATTTTCAGTGCGCTAGTGACGTATCTACCTTAGTTTAATATTATATCAATGATTAAAACTCAAAGATGGGTCTCAAAATTGAACAGAATTTTATCTTGCGCTTGCGCATACCAATGTTTCTCGTTTCGACTTTATCCTTCCTCATACATTTCCTACAACCTTCACCTTTTACGGGCAACTTTCGACGAATTTCTTTTTGGTTTGTCCGCCCAATTATAAAGGTTCATTTACATCTTGTTAAGTAGCAAGTGCGGGTGTGAAGTTGACAATGTTAAGTGTCAAGTGTTAAGTAATTATTCTCACGGTGTTTAGCGATTCTTGTCAAGTCCAAAGTATGTATGCTAGGCACTTTACAAAGCAAAACTGTTTACACGGTGTTTAGGACGGGCGACGCGGCAAGTGCGGGGTTCCGCGGGTGTGCGGGGGAAGTTACTTAACAGCAAATAAGAAGGCGGCATTTTTTTTTTTTTAATAATTACAAACTAGTGTTAGACTGGAATCCCGCCTGATGGTAAGCAGTGATGCAATCGTTAATGGTAAAGCGCACTAATTTATTAAGCCTATTCACTTAAAAAACTAAGAAATAGGAAGGATGACGGCAGTTGAGCGAGGTGATGCAATGTTAAACCCAAGACCAACACGACCAACGATGCTGCGCTAGAGGGAGATTGATCTGGAGACTCTCCACGACCAAACTCCCGACACAACAACATTTGGCGCATCGTACTCGTCACACATCGCAACACAACTGCTCAGACCCGTCCTCCGTACGGCTTCACCAGACATCATGCCGGAACACGACGAATCGCTTGGCGGCAAGACTTTGTCTGGTGAGTGGTAACTTCTGCCAGCAGCCGATGTTATGGCCTACCACCGAGTAAAATTCATTCTCAAATTTATTCAGGCATTCTCAACAGCAAGATCGTTTACACGTTGATTTTACTAATCACTTGACACTTGCACACTTGCTACTTAACAACGTGTAAATGAGCCTTAATTGCAATTATATTAACACCACAACAAGTTAAAACAAGTTTCAACTAGTGACTGCTCCTTTAGGGCGCAATAATGGCTAAGGCCTAGGCGGCACTACGGTTAAACCGCTGCGGTTTTTTCCCGCGACTGATTTTTTCGCTACAAAATGCTCGCGGGAAGAAACGAAAAATGCTCGTGGGAAAGTCTTCTAGGGGGACAAATTCACGCGATTAAAAACCGCCGCGGTTTAACCGTAGTGCGGCCTCAGCCTAAGAAATAATATTTGGTTGAGGGAACACAACTGTTCAATGATTTTACCTGAGGATTCGCAAATACACAGGGCTGTCTAATCCGGCCCCTTTTTTGAGGCATCACGGAGACGAAATCTTCAAATTACGTCTCTTATGCTTTCGATTTCGTTAAAAAAGGGACAGTAGATAAAATGTTTGTTTACCTCTCAAATTAGTCCACTACTGACTTAAATTGATGTACTTATGGTCACCATGTTTATTATGGCGTCTAAACTGTCTATGGAATATCTTAATTTGACAGGACTATACTAATACTGTATCTTTTGTCCTTTTCTAAATGAAATAGAAAGAGATGCACAGAGCTTAAATTAGTTTAGATTCTAAACAAGAAAATCGGGGCCATGGTCCTGCAATATATTTATCGGATTACTGGGGGCCCACTGTATTATAAAAGTTACAATAGGGATGTTTCCTTTAAAAAAAAAAACTATTTAGTCCGTCATTCGGATTATAGAAAAATATTGGATACGTATATTTTATTTTATCAAATCAATAAAAAATTACAAATGTAAAAGGCACCAAAGATCTGGAGTGGGAACTGGTGATGTCACTGCTCGCTAAAAGTGTAGCGTGCAGTGACGTCATACAAATTTTCAACGCACTGTATCGTCTTCATTTTTTTTTTATACGAAAAAAGATAAAAATAAATGTCTAGTATTTTTTGGAAATCTGACTGACGGATTAATTAGTTTTTTTAGTCAAGTACCCTATTATGGCTAAGAAATAATATTTTGTTGAGGGTTCTTTCTATTTAATTACGAAAAGGATAGTAGGATGCAACATGTTGGCCCGCAGGTTTGCACGGTGCACGGGGACTGTCAAAGTTGCGCTATTTAAAGCGTACTGTCAGTCCTTTTACACCTGCTGTCTGTGGGTTAGCTTTACGCAGCGCACATACAGCCATCTGCGCATTCAATATAATAATGCGTTCCGGGTGCTGATGGGACTGCCGCGCTACTGCAGCGCCTCGGCAATGTTTGCGGAGGCTGATACGGACGGCTTTGCGGCCATCATGCGCAAACGGTGCGCTTCTATTTTACGCCGCACGCGCGTTACTCCCAATATTATCCTGCGTGCGTTGGTGGACCGATGGGACTCTCCGATGCTGGCTCGCTGGATAAGACTGCACGCAGTCTTATAGCGATTTTCCACCATCATCCGGGACTCCACTCGATCCGCCACATACTGATAAAAATGTAAAGTTACTAACACTAGTTTATAAGTTCAAAATTGTACTAACAAATATGGAATAATCCGAAATAAATGAATTATTATTATTATTACAGTAAATAAAATGGTAGTTTAGACCTGTCACATTACTCCGCTCCTGACGTAAATTGACGTATTTTTGGTCGCCATGTTTATTATTGCGTTTAAACTGTTTAGAGCCTGTCCAGAAAGCGCGATTTACGCGCGAGTCCACTCGCGCGTTTTGATTTATATTGCGTCCAGATGTGGCGAAATCACGCGCGTATGTGATGAGATGAGACCGATTTGGGCAGTTACAAAAATGGACTCGGATATTGCGGTTGTGTTGTAGCTTGCATACCGTCGATGGAAACGTCATAAACGAAGAGAAAGTCGACGATTTAACGTGCATCCCATTCTACGTGACAGAATGACCTACAAGTTTTTTTTTCTCCTCGGAATCACCAGCTTCACAAAAAAATTCTACTATTTCTTCCTAGTTCCTACGCGTAATGGTTCTATTAGAATAATCTGACGATTCCATATCCCATATAGCTACCCTTTTCTCAATTTCGTCAATAAAAAGTTCCGTGTCAAAGTTTTCACGCTCCATTTTTATAAACGAATACGTCCACTCGCCACGGACACGCGCGTAGTACTGGACGCTGCAACGGCGCCGGAGTATCTCGACTCGCGCGCATTACGCGCGAGCGCCGCTCATTGCAAGCGTTTTACGCGCGAGTGCGGTAACGCGCGAGAGCATCTGGACGGAATGTATGCAGCTGTATGGACATTTAGAGGGGTCCAACAACCCGTGAGAACTGCCACTAGATGTTCGTATAGCAACCGGGACCAACGACTTAACGTGCTTTCCGAGGCAGACCAGCGCAAATATTCATATTCATGCATACAAATATTTGCACTGCGCGGGGACCGAACCCGCCCAGTGCAACGTGCCACGGAGACTGTAATTTGCTGTCATCACTCCCCCATCTCTATATACATAAACGAAAACAATGATATATGTTTTGAGTTTTATTTTAACTTTTATCGTCGCTGAGATGAGTTTGTGGTCAGATTTTGAATGTTTTTAATTACGGTCTTCAGATATTATACCCACGTAACTAGGTGTATCAATTAAATTCAGAAAATATACCTATTAAATGGTCGGTAACCTTTCATTAAATATAGATTAGGTGAATTGCTAATCTATACTTCCATACCTTCTTGCTTATAATATACATAGCTATGCTATAAGCACAATATAAAGACAGGCGCCGTGCCGTAGCGGCAGCGAACGCGGCCGTTGCGTAAGAAACCGCTAGTTCAATCTCCGCACAGTGCAAATATTTGTATGCATGAATATGAATATTTGCACTGGTCTGGTCGTGCCTCGGAAAACACATTAAGACGCGGTGAATAGACAACTTTTAGGTATTTGTGGGACACGACTAGCCCCGCCCACTGCGGGGCGCTCCGCGCGAGAACATCGATGCGTAATGCGTCGTGCATCGAGAAATACGCACGTTCTATTAAATCTATACCAACCATTCTCTATTCCATCTACATTTAGAAGCGTAATTTCACAACCTAAAGGCGAAGCATGATGGGCTCTGTTCATCACAGTCCCGGTTCGCATTAGACATCCGCGGCGAGCACCAGGTTCGAATCCCACATACGTTTTTTTACCTTGCGATTTTCGAAAATGTATATTTTTTACATATTTTCATTTTTTTTATTATTACTTTTGTTTTCTTTTTTATTTTTATAATGCGCTTTGTCCGTTCTGCTTAAATTTTTTGTGTTATGTCCTTTTTTCATGAAACTGTTAGAAATATATCATTTCTAGAAATTACTATTTAGGTTCGCTGTTTATTTATAAACAGCTGTTTAGAGTAACTGTTAAAAAAAATGCATTTTCGGATATTTAAAAAAATAAAAGATTTTTTCTTCAAAACTGCAACTCTTATCGAAGTCGGGTTTGTACTAGTGTACTTAGAATGATGTAAACTAACAGTTTCATGAAAAAAGGACATAACACAAAAAGATAGAAATAGATGGAGGCACTTGGAGGAGGCCTATACCGAAAGGGGCCATGAATAATGCAACGAAATGAAATCTAAATTTACTATTATGAACTATTATCAAATTAACTGTTATTTTTATTGTTTTTCTTTTGTTAAATTATATTATGAACTAAGAAATTCATGGTTAAATAAAGGCTTATTATTATTATTTATTATTAATTTCTAGAAATTTGTAGAAAGAAAATTATAACGAATTGATTTTAAATATTAGTTTGCATTATAATTGTTACAAAAAGAATATATTTAAAAAGATGGAACAATTACTACAAAAAATACAGAAAATCGGCTAAATTAATAATAATTAAAAAAAAAAAACAATTGCAAATAAGAAATCCAACAAAAAGCATACAACGTAAAGCTGGGGTTTGAACCCGAACACATACAGGTGAAGAAAAATTTGCCGCGAAAAAATAAAAAGAAATAATAATTACAGAAAAAAATCAAATAAAATATCGGCAAAAATACAACAGTAAATTAAAAAGCATTTATTTCAGTTAAAACCTACAAAAAGCATATAATGTAAACCTGGGGTTTGAACCCGGGCAAAAACGAAATATGATTATTCATCAACAAACAGACACGTAAATATAATTATTTTCTGTGCGGTGTAAAGCAAAAACTGACATAGGTCCATCAAGCAGCGCGCCTCAGCGGTCACTGTCGCTAAGCATAGAAGTGAAAGAGAAGGCAATGGACGCCGCGATGGAGCGACGTTTCGTTCACGTTATTTATCATTAAATACATTATTTATTTAGAATATCTTAGTTAAATCGATAAACAAAAACAATGGTTTCATTTACTATTATATTTTACATCGCTCTTCTCAATTTTATCAAGATTTGATGATTAATAATACAGTTACAACGGTTATAAATTCAATTTTAGTGGTTACTTTAGGATGTTTTTTTATCGAGAAAATTAATTCAAAACGTGTTTTGAAAACAATGGTTTCCTGCTACATATAATCAAGATTAACATATAAATTTTTGGCTGCTCTGAAATGTATACATTTGGCTAAAAAACTGTTTTTTGAAGCCTATTTTTACTGAGCAGTTGCCATACGAACATCTAGTGGCAGTCGTTACGGGTTGTTGGAGCCCTCAAAAGTCTAACAATTGGTCTAACTGCAATGCTTAGATATCGCCTTCGGGTTGTGGCGGTCAGACGGCAGTCTCTTCACGGAAAATATCAAAGTTTAGCCAAAATCAGCAGTTAGACTGGTAAAGCGGACCCCAGACTCAAAAAGCTGAAAAGCTACGGATGCGACTGGGATCAACGCTGAGATGATGATGATACAGAGAGCAGAATTTGTGAATTCGTGAGATTGTACGGGTTAATCTCTGGAGGACGGGTTCTCCAGTGGCGACCACGCACCGGAAGACGCAGAGTGGGTAGACCCCCGACAAGGTGGACCGACGATCTGGTGAAGGTTGCTGGAAACCGCTGGATACGGGAGGCGCAGGATGGTCGTCGTGGAGATCTTTGTGGGAGGCCTATGTCCAGCAGTGGACGTCTTTCGGCTGAAATGATGATGAATCTCTAGGCACCGGTCACTGCCGAACGCCACCGTGGAGCGTACGGCGGCGATCGGCGGTGCCGATCTTTCCGGTCCGGCCCTGGTCCAAGCCATGGTCCGGAGCGAGAAAACATGGCAGGCCTTCACCTCCACCGTGACAGTAAAGCTAACGGAGCGCGTGAAGCAGTGGCATTTTTATCTACGTCATGTAAAATAGCCACGTCATGTATAACAGCTAGGGGGAATACGCAATGAAATGGACGCGTTGTGAAACGGATACTGACTGATATCTAAGAATTTTTAACACAGCTACGTCGTGTAAAACAGCTACGTCCTGTAAAATAGCTACGTTATGTAAAATAGCTTTACAATGTAGTGACAAGGTATCGGACGCACGGTGGAGCGTTGGCCATTGACCGCGGAGAGGTTCCGCGTATGCACAAGATATCTGAGATGTCCGTGAACCTCCGCCTTTGGAGATTGCCTTTGCTTCGGATCGGCCTTATAATTAAATTAAGTGGAGTTCTACTTGAAATGTTTGCGGTTTTGCGGTTGAGGATTGAGGCATTTATTATAGTAAGGGTCCAAAATGGTAATCTTCTGTAGGTAGTGTTTACTTAAAACATATTTTGTATGTCATCGAACCTCTAAAAACTTCAATTAGACGTTTCTAAAAATATTATTGAATACTCTTTAATGAGCATTGTCAGTAGGATGATCCCCTAAAATCAAAATAAAAGCATTTCTTTCAAGCAAACTAGTTACAAGCCCTTTTGAATTGTCAAAGGGTCGGTTAATCAGTAAGATGAAGATAGTCGCCCATTACTTCTAGTCGCGCTAGTTTATTAAGAGCTTTTTCATTAAAAAAAAAGCCGAGTGAAAGGAAAGGAATACGGCAGTTGAGCGAGGTAATGCAATGTTAAACCCAATAACACGACCAACAAAGCTCCCGACACAACAACATTTGGCGCATTTTACCCGGCACACAACGCAACACAACTGCTTAGACCCGTCCTCCATACGGCTTCACCAGACACCATGCCGGAACACGATGAATAACTTGATTTGAATCATATGTCACCTTTTAACACAGAGCTGAACCTAATTGGTGGGAGCTTATCGACCCCTGGGCCCTGGGTGTGGTGGCAGCCCCCGACTTTGGAATCTGACCACTCGCTCTCCGACTCAGTTTTAATCTGATTTCCTTGTTTACAATTTAACTTAACATTTAAGTTAAGTTAACATTTAAGTTAAGTTAACATTTAAGTTAAGTTAACATTTAAGTTAAGTTAACATTTAAGTTAAGTTAACATTTAAGTTAAGTTAACATTTAAGTTAAGTTAACATTTAAGTTAATTTAAGTTAAGTGCATCTGTTTCTTTCTGTTTCATTAAGAAAAAGACAGAAGATAAAAATTAGTTTAGTCCTGTCAACGTAATCGGCACCTGAAGTAATTTGACGTACATACCTATTTTTAGTCTTCACGTTTTTAATAACATGGATACTAAACTAAACTGCCTTTGGACTAAATTAATACTATAATGCATGATTTAGTTCCCCATCTCCGCTCCATCATCAGATGACCTGTCATACGGCGAGTTTCCACCCTTACGTTGTTGACACCACTACGATCCGAACGAAGTATTTCGCTGCGTCTTTTATACCGCGTACATCGCGGGCTTGGATTAATTTGCCTGCGGGGGTGTTTCCGTCTGACTACAATTTAGTGTCTTCAAGGTTAGAGTGAATATTCTCTTAATAAACTAGCGCGCTTTATCATCAAAGATTGCATCACTGCTTACCATTAGGCGGGATTGCTGTCATATATCTAGTATACATATTTGTATGTATATTATGTATAATTTTTTATGTTCAGTTTGATTTTTCTTATTCTGAAACTTTTTTTAATACCTAATTGTCCGATCATAAAATGTTGACAAGTAAATATATCGAGACTTATCTTAACATACAATGAGTTGCAATCAGTTAAAAATATCATCCATAATTTAGCGTTAAAAGCTTTTAGAGAAACATTCAAATATTTCCTCTTATAGAATTCGTTGACGGTGGCAAGATCTTAAAGGAAAATTTCCTAAATCAACAGCACGTTGACCACACCGCGATGATGAACGAATGTGTGAGTTATTTTTAAAGGAAAACGAGAGCTTAATAAAACTAAGAAAACAAAAAATCCGTCTTCAAACATATACTTAAATGCAGAGTAAAAATAAGTCTTGTCAAGGTGTATGATATGATGTAGTAGTATGATGGGTTGCTATAATAGCGGCATTTGGGCACGCCTCAATAGCAGCGGTAAGTCCTCTCTTTGAGGAGTGGCTAGAGAGGTGCCACGGCGTCTTCGCCTTCCGCTGGTCCTTACCGGACACGCCTGATTAGGGAGGTTCCTGTTCCGAACAAGGCGGGAGGAAAAACCAGGGTGTCACCATTGTGTGGATCGCCCTGAGAACACGGTGGAGCATACGGTGGAGGTCTGCTCGGCTTGGGTAGAGCACCGCCGTGTCCTCGCGGCGGTGATCGGCGGCGATAAGTCATTGGATGATTTCCAATCCACACCAAAAAAAGGGGTATCGTATGACCGAGTATCTGGGTTGTGGCGGTCAGATGAGCTGCGAATGCTCATCTGACCGCCACAACCCAGATACTGGTTTTTAGCTGAATCCAGTTAGACTGGAACCTCACCCAATATGGTTGTGAAAAGGCTAAGCAGAATAAATATGATAAAGAATGACTGTAATCCTGCCTGATGGTAAGCAGTGATGCAATCGTTGATGGTAAAGCGAAGAAGTTTTGCCAAAGTCTTCCAGGGTCTGAGCCATGTACACGATATCATCTGCAAAACTGAGACTAGTGATGTACTCGCCGTTGATGTTGATGCCAAGTCCTTTCCAGTCCATGAGCTTGAAGACATCTTCCAACGCAGCAGTGAACAATTTGGGAGATATGACATCTCCTTGTCTCACTCCACGCTGCAATTAGATTGGTTTCGAGTCCTGATCCTGGAGACGGACTGACATGGTGGCGTTTTTGTACAAACACTTTATCACCTCAATGTATCGATAGTCAATTTGGCACCGCTGGAGAGCCGTTACAAATGATAAATGTTTAAAGGTGCCTGAAGACCTGTGTTCCAGGTTCCGAACCTAGGTTAGACTCCAGCTCTCACAAAGGTTCGAGCATATCGCAAAATTGTTTACATACTAATGTGACAATAAATAATAAACCGTATCTATTATTATTATATTATAGAATACTTATAGAGTATTACGGCACCTTACATGCGCTGGTCCGACTCGCATTTGACCGGTTATACCTCATTTTTTGTATATGCAAAACCCGAAACACGTGTCCAGTATTTTTAAGTAAAGAATCTGTGTACAAAATTTCAAAAAGATATCATGAAAACCGCAAAGCTTTGAGCTTGTGAAAAATATGGTTAACGCACTGCTCGCCCGCCCACACCTGCAGCGGTGCGGCACGGGTAGCCCTGTCTGTCTGTACTACAATCTACCGTCAACTGTTGTGCACTCGGTAACCACAGTGCAACAATTTCTAAATGTATTTGGGAAAAAATATCACTTAGTGTAAAAATGATTGGAATCGATTCAGTTGCTTATTCTGAACAAACTCGAATATATTTAGGTTTCGCTTAAACAAACAAATAACGTTCTATACAACACATGCGCATCAGGATCAAATACATTATAAACTTAAAACATCAACAATATTGGACTTTGAACTTAAACATTAACTACTTACGGTACATAATTATCTGCGGTTTTTCTAATGTATATGTTCTAAAAATAACTTATTTTTCTTGTGGTTATAAACAATAAATACATAATAAGTCATTTATATTCTGATCATAGAATGATATATGTGTACATAATTGTATAGCTATACATGTACTGTACTTATGACTTAGTAATGGAATGGAAAATGTCTGTAGAAAACATTGTTAGTCTAGGGTCGAAAGAATCAATTCCCGAGGTATTTAGACTACTTTAGGCTGTAGTCCGCGTAGGTATAGATTTTTTACCCTTGTTACATACTCTACTTTTCGTTTCGAATATGAGGAAAATAAAACTAGTTGTTTATTTTAGTAGATTAGTAGTCAAGGCCTGTAAGGCATCAATTGCAGCCCGAGATATTTAGGCGCGCGAGCGCAGCGAGAACGCCTGTAGTTCGAGGGTGCAATTGATGCTTACACCGATTGTGAGGTAAGTAGAAAAAAAAACCGGCATTACAAGAATAAAATATTTTATTACTTAAAATTTATTTTTAAAAACGAAATTGAGTTTCGCCGTTCGATATTTAAAATTGATGACTATTATACCTACTCATATTTTTTTTTTATATAAGTTACTAGCTTTCCGCCCGCGGCTTCGCCCGCGTGGAGTTCGGTTATATCGCGCTTGGTAGCCTATGTTCTTTCTCAGGGTCTAAAGATTGTCTGTGCCAAATTTCATCAAAATCGGTTGAGAGGTTTAAGCGGGAAAGAGTAACAGACAGACAGACAGACAGACAGACAGACAGACAGACAGACAGACAGACAGACAGACAGACCGACAGACAGACAGAGTTACTTTCGCATTTATAATATTAGTATGGATAAACCAGCGCTTGACCGCAATCCCGCCTGATGGTGCAGTGATACGATCGTTGATGGTGAAGCGCGCTAGTTTATTAAGAGCCTATTCACTCTAGCCTTGAAGACACTCAAATTGTAGTTTGACGGAAACACCGCCGCCGGCAAATCGTTCCAGTCCCTAGACGTACGTGGTATAAAAGAAGAAGCGAAACGCTTCGTCCGGATCGTAGTGGTCTCAACAACGTGAGGGTGGAAAGTCGCTGTAGGACGGGACGTCCGATGGTGGAACGGAGATGGGGGAATTAAATCATGCAATTCTCTCGCACACTCGCCAGAATACATCCTATAGAAGACCGAAAGGCTGAATAGCGAACTCAATACTCTGAATGACAACAAGAAGAAACGACAAGGCTAAATAGCGAAATACCTCTTTTGTTATTGGACTGAATGCAAGATGTGTATTGCTAGTATGATGGTTAGTTGTACCTACGCGGACTTTTTGAAGAGCGAAGAAATATTTTTTTGAAATTACTTACCGCCCTAAGGCTTTTCTAGCTACATTTTTTTTTTATCATAGAGCACTAATTAGTCACCTACAAACCCCATTTGTGGTCGTAGTGGCCTAGTGGTTAAAACACCAGCCTCTCAAGTATGAGTGTGCGGGTTCGATTCCAGGTCAGGCAAGAACCAATGTAATTTTCTAAGTTATCTGTACTTTCTAAGTATATCTTGGACACCAATGACTGAAGGTGAAGGAAAACATCTTGTTGAAACCTGGACTTTAAGTCTGAAATCGCCAACCCGCATTGAGCAAGCGTGGTGATTACGCTCAATCCTTCTCTGTATGAGAGGAGACCTGTGCCCAGCAGTGAGTTGATAAAAAGGTTGATGCTGATGAAGCCCCATTTGGGGGTAATAAGTAGGGTTGTAACGGAGCTTCGCCTCCGCTTCCGTTACTGCGGAAGTTCCGCAAGAAATCGTATCTTCGCTTCCGCCTCCGCCTCCGCACAATTCTTTGCGGAGTTGTAACGGAGGTTTATTAACGTATTTATAAAATAAATAACGTGCAAGCTGCGACGCTCGACAACCGTCCGGCCGCGTTTGAGCGCGAAATGGTCAAGAATCAACTAGTGCGAGGCGGGAATGCGGCAAACACAATTTGTTTCTCCTTAATTTTCATTACAAGAAGGTAATATTTTTTTACCAAGTATACTACTATTAATGTACGTATTTAAAATATAAAAAAATTGTTTTAATTAACCATAAATTTCAATTTTTTCTATATGGACTTTCACCTCCGCCTCCGTTAACCTCCGCTTCCGCGGTGGTGAGACTCGTCGCCTCCGCATCCGCCTCCGCCTCCGCTAACAAACCTCCGTTACAACCCTAGTAATAAGGACCTAATTACCGAATATGAGAGATGAAAAAATTATTATTTTTAATTTCTTCACACATACATAACAGATTAGTATCCCGCAAATTTACATCGACTCATTGATATAATATTAAACAGATATGATATACTCTAACAAATTAACCGAAATAAATGTGTCGATCGGAGCAGCAGCACACACATGCAAATTTTATATTCTGCGTACATTTCACACGTTGGTACAGTGTGAGTGAGATGAGGCGCAATCTAAAGCATAGAGAAGAAAAAGATGGCTAGTGTTTGTCATTTGCGCTGTTAGTGTTTGTCGTTTGTTTTTACGAGTGTATCGAGAGTGACTAAACAAAAAACAAAACAAACTCTTCAGCTTTATATATTAGTATAGATGAGTACGTCTTTTTTTAATTACTGTTTCTGTACAAAATATATCCCCAAAATCTACAATAAATCTCCTTCAAAATCTTCATCTAGCTCGTCTTCAAGCAGAATCGAATCCATGGCCACGTGACACTTCAGTCTTTCGTAAGAGACTACACTACACGATACTTGTTGGAGCATCGCGTGGCGTGTTGCCTATGTGCACGACGAGCGTCGGGTGTCGGCACAATACATCGCGTTGCGTTTTGATAGTATGTTTCGACTATAAAAAGAAGTTTGCGCTAATTTCACACTGGCTGGTTAGAAATTCACATGGCTACATAATTGTTTTTAATTGTTTCTTTTTACATAAAACTCTTTACAGCTGACAGCAGTTCTCTTTTTAAAGTTCATTTCGGCCCTTATGTGGGAAGTATTTTGTATGAATTTTTCCTCTCTAGGGAGGGAAGCAGCATTTTCCATCCAATAATCAGCTCAAAACAACACTACTTTTCGTGTATGAGAAATGAAAACATTTCCCTCTACCCGCTCAGGGAATGCCATCTAGCTTTAAACTCAGTGGAGAGGCGTGCGAAGAGGCTAATTGGTGATCCAGATTTGGTTGACTAATTTTCGAAGTCTAGACCACAGCCAGCCAGTCCACCTTTTCTGTATTCTATAGGATGCATTTTGAATAGTGTGCATGCACGGGATTTACATGACTTAATTCCGAAATTATCGGATGACCCTTCGTACGGCGAGTATTCACCTTACGTTGTTACGTTGTGGATGAAGCGTTTCGCCTCGTCTTTCATACCGCGTACATCGAAGGACTGGAACAATTTGCCTGCGGTGGTCTTTCCGTCTGATTGAAATTTCAGTGTCTTCAAAGCTAGAGTAAATAGGCTCTTAATTAACTAGCGCGGTAACCCAAGAATACTATAAATAATTATATTTTTCTAGGTTGTAGGCCATAACATCGGCTGCTGGCAGAAGTTACCACCGACTAGACAAAGTCTTGCCGCCAAGCGATTCGTCGTGTTCCGGCATGATATGTCTGTTGAAGCCGTACAGAGGACGGGTCTGAGCAGTTGTGTTGCGATGTGTGCCGGGTACGATGTGCCAAATGTTGTTGTGTCGGGAGGTTGGTCGTGGAGGGTCTCCAGATTAATCTCCCTCTGGCGCAGCATCGTTGGTCGTGTCGTTGGGTTTAACATTGCATCACCTCGTTCAACTGCCATTTTCCTTCCTACTCACTAAGATTTTTTGAGTGAATAGGCTCTAAAACTAGCGCACTTTACCATCAACGTGACCATCTGGCGGGATTGCAGTCTAGCACTAGTTTAAAAATTATAAAAAAAGTACATAAAACTTATTTTAGGTAAATACTATAAAATCGCTCCTCAAGGTCTGGTCTTGTCTCGGAAAGCAGGTTAAGCCTTTGGTCTCGGTTGTTGGAGCCCTGTAAAGTCCAACAATTGGTCTAACTGTAATGCTTCGATATCGCCTTCGGGTCGTGGATGTTAGACGGCAGTCGCTTCACGGAAAATATCGAAATTTTGCCAAAATCAGCAGTTAGACTGGTAAAGCGGACCTCAGATTCCAAAGCTGAAAAAAAGTTTCGGATGCGACTGGGATTAACGCTGAGATGATGATGATGAATATAAAATCGCTGTTTATATGAAAAGTCTCCGAAATATGTCGGAAGCGGACTAACTGGTTTTTTGTCCGTTTAAAAGGTCAGAATGAGTCTACGGCCGTCTGCATGGTCATCCGAGCATACCTTTTTTACATACATTCTTAATCTGCAATTGAGATTCAATTGCCCAAAAACTTAAACAAATATAGGTTTATAGGAAAAATAACTCTATCTCCTATTCAATAAAAGTCAAAATCAAAAGTCGTTTATTCAACTTAGGCTGAGAATTAGCACTTTTTGAACGTCAATCTTACATAAGAAAGTCCCCCTAAAACGTCCACCCTTCGCCACTTCCTAGTGCTTTGCTGGCAAGAAGTGGCGGAAAGAACTCCCCAGCTGCACAGCTGGGTTCATTTAAAAACACATGACTTTATACAATACTAACAGAACATTAAATGAAACTATCCACCATCCAGTCTTTCCGCCAGCTCGTCGTGTTCCGGCATGATGTCTGGTGAAGCCGTACGGAGGACGGGTCTGAGCAGTTGTGTTGCGATGTGTGGCGGGTACGATGCGCCAAATGTTGTTGTGTCGGGAGTTTGGTCGCGGAGAGTCTCCAGATCAATCTCCCTATAGCGCAGCATCGTTTGGTCGTGTTGGTCTTGGGTTTAACATTGCATCACCTCGCTCAACTGCCCTCATCCTTCCTATTCCTAAGTTTTTTAAGTGAAGAGGCTTAATAAAGTAGTGCGCTTTACCATCAACGATTGCATCACTGCTTACCATCAGGCGGGGTTGCAGTCAAGCCATGCTGGATGCCAGCTAGCTACGCCCAAATACCAGCGAAGCAAAATATTAAAAAAAAAAACATTAAATTCAGTTACCATTACAACTTCAAACATTTTATAACATCAATTTCAATAGATTTAGTCAGTCTGAAATCAACTTTATATTCATTACAATAGAGTCGATATTTGTTTAACAAAAAAAAAGCTAGTATGAGAATAAATACATTCATTCACTAATACAAATCATTGTGACAGGTGTCATTTGTGACCCCAATATGCTGGTTTAAGCTTAAGGGACATGTCTATAAGACCATCATTAGACCTGTTCTTCTGTATGGCAGTGAGGCATGGCATGTGCTTGAGCCACACAAGCAAAAGCTGCATGTCATGGAGATGAATATGCTGCGATGGATGTGTGGAGTTAAGCGGAAAGACCGCATCAGGAACTCACACATCCGTGGCAGTCTTTGTGTCCGTGACATATAGAACAAACTGCAGGAGGGTCGCCTACGCTGGTTCGGTCACGTCTTACGTATACCAGCAAAATTATTAGGTACGTGGGTAACAAATGTCTTTCCATGGCGCCTCCGCCGGGCCGGAACAAGCGAGGTAGACCCAAGAAATGCTGGCTTGACGTTGTAAGAGATGACATGCGTGCCAACAATCTCACACCACAAGATGCTAAAGATCACGCGAAATTGAGGAGAATGTGCAGGAAAGCGGACACCGGGCTCTAACGAAAAAGCCGCGGATGCAACCGGGATAAACGCTGTGATGATGATGACGACTAATAAAAGTCATATTTGAGATATTTTTTTTTATTCAATTCACAGTTAAGAATACGGTACCTAGGTACTGTATTTAACGGTATTGCGTCCCAATTATGTCTAATATGATCGATAATAATATGATCAATACAGCAATCAGCAAATCGATAAAAAACGTAATAATGTACGGACGACTGCAGGTCAACCTACTCGAAACTATCCAATATTCCCTATCAACCTTGAGCCTTAATACTTTAACGATAAGGTTGAATATCTAATAAAGAAATTTTGACATAGCCTCAAGAATTGCAACACGGGCCGGGCACATTTTCCGTAGGACCGATGCTCAATGGGGCCGACGGGTTCTAGAGTGGCGACCACACACCGGAAGACGCAACGTGGGGAAACCCCCGACAATATGGACCGACGATATGGTGAAGGTTGCGAAAACCTCTGGATGCGGGAGGCGCAAGAGTCGTCGTGGAGATCCTTGGGGAGGCCTATGTCCTATGGAGGTCTTTCGACTGAAATGATGATGGTGATGTTGATGTTCTAATTAATAAACATTGTAGCGAGTAGGCAAGTAAAACTCCTACACTAGAACGCAGCATAAAAATCACGCCACCTTTGGGCCCCGCCTCCAAGATAAGGATTTTGTCCAGGTGTGCATCGGAAAGCGCACACATAGACGACCGGCACCTACGATCCTTTTGTCTAGGACAATGACGCTCGCGCAAGGAAGCCGCTCACAACGATGACGTAATTTGTTTACTCGTTAGTATAAATACTGCAACATAATGAAGTTCCTAACACACATTACATTTCTGTTTACCTGCCTAACTGTACTCTGTCATATTATATAATTAAATCTTAATATTCAGTTTTATACCGTCTCGCTGTTTGTTATTAAACCGACACCCTATCAAGCTGCCTATCCACTTGCTAGTGCTCGCAAAGTAAGTGGGCTAGGAAGGCGTATATCAATTGCGCGCCTACCCCGCTTCAACATAAACTTAGTCACAAATGGAGAGCCTAGTGGCTTCGACGAAGGCAAATTGAACCCTCGATGCGGACTGTACAGAAAAAATATAGAAATTAAACTGCTACTACAAAATGCTTAGCCTAGTGAGTGGAAAATAAGATGTCATGCGCCTTGCCTCCCTTATAAGCTGTTCGGTCGGCCAGTAGAAGTCGGAGCAGCTTGGAGTTCACCACAAGTTCCACACCACGCGTCTTCAGTTACAGCACTTTAGTTTTTTTATCAAAGCCACGAACGCTTCACCAATATTGAAACGGCGGGACTGATATGAACTTATAATATAATCAAACAAATTATTTATTTATTTATTAAAACTTTATGCACCAAAGACATTGCACAATGGCGGACTTAATGCCGTAGGCATTTTCTACCAGTCTACCTTAAGGTGTTGCAGAGACAAAACATGGTAGGTGCAAAGATATTTTTTTTTTTTTAATAATTATAAACTAGTGCTTGACTGCAATCCCGCCTGATGGTAAGCAGTGATGCAATCGTTGAGTGTAAAGCGCACTAGTTTATTAAGCCTATTCACTTAAAAACTTAGGAATAGGAAGGATGACGGCAGTTGAACGAGGTGATGCAATGTTAAACCCAAGACCAACACGACCAAACGATGCTGCGCTAGAGGGAGATTGATCTGGAGACTCTCCACGACCAAATTCCCGAGACAACAACATTTGGCGCATCGTACCCGCCACACATCCCAACACAACTGCTCAGACCCGTCCTCAGTACGGCTTCACCAGACATCATGCCGGAACACGACGAATCGCTTGGCGGCAAGACTTTGTCTGGTGGGTGGTAACTTCCGCCGGCAGCCGATGTTATGGCCTACCACCGAAGGAGAAGGAGAAAATGTAGGAGAATATAGGAGAAGTTGAAAGAGAAACACAAAAAAATAATAATAATAAATACATAAATACCTACATACAAAATATAAACACTAGAGAGAGATAAAAAAATATAGATAGAGAAGGTGTGCGTTAATTACAATACATGTTGTTTAAAACATCATAAGCTTTTCGAAACAATTCCTAACAACTAAAGTTATTGTGTTAACAATCATACCTACACCATTGAATACTAAATAATTGAAAACAAAAATAAAGTGGCTTAGAAGACGTCACCGAAGTCCGAACATATTTATAAATAGACAGAAATAACCAAAAAAATCAACGTTTACTTCAATTTTAACTAGTCTATGGTCAAGCAATGGCCTCTTAATGAATGCTGAGTATTTCATTTAATAACACATACCTACGTAATGGACCAAAAAAATGTAGAGAGCAGTGATGGCTTATCATTATCGGCTGCGACTTATACGTTGTAGTTTCGAATCTCATCAGACGCTTTCATCATCATCATCGTCAACCTTTTATCGTCCCACTGCTGGTCACAGGTCTCCTCTCTCACAGCGCAGCGTCTCAAAACTAAAGTCTTTACCAGTGTGTGTTACCAGTGATGACATACGGAACTGAAACGTGGTCGCTCACAATGGGCCTCATACGCAGGCTCGCGGTTACACAAAGGGCGATGGAATCAGGAATGAGGAGATCCGCAGGAGAACCAAAGTCACTAAAATTAAGTGGCAGTGGGCGGGGCACATTGCTCGTAGAACTGATGGCTGATGGGGCAGTAAGGTGCTGCATGGAGTGGCGCCTTCGTAGTCAATTGGTGTACAAATAATTTCCGCCGGTTTTATCCGCCGAGCATTATCATGTAGGAGAATAATTCCGTCATATCTGGAGTAGTAATGGGTGCGTCTTTCCTCTTCCTTCTATTTTCCTCCAATAATGCTACCAAGAAAGGAAGAAGGTGAAGCCGTACGGAGGACGAGTCTGAGCAGTAGTGTTGCGTTGTGTGACGAGCACGATGCGCCAAATGTTGTTGTGTCGGGAGTTTGGTCGTGGAGAGTCTCCAGATCAATCTCCCTCTAGCGCAGTATCGTTTGGTCGTGTTGGTCTTGGGTTTAACATTGCATCACCTCGCTCAACTGCCGTCATCCTTCCTATTGCTAAGTTTTTTTAGTGAATAGGCTTTATACACTAGTGCGCTTTACCATCAACGATTGCATCACTGCTTACCATCAGGCGGGATTGCAGTCAAGCACTAGTTTATAATTATTAAAAAAAACCATGTCTTCGTACGATTTCGGTCTTAAATTACGTTCTTTATCTTCACAGTTCCTAAACTTTTGAATCCACTCACGACAACTTCTCTCGCTTAAAGCAGCTTCACCATAAGCTTCTACAAGCAATCGATGGGCCTCAGCAGCAGATTTCTTCAAGAAGTAATCACTAATACTTTAAGTGTATGTTATTACAAGATATTCGAACTTACGATATCACATTTTACATCTGACATTATGGATGTTTCCTGGGTAAAAAAAAATGATTCTATTTAGTCCGTCATTCAGATTATAGAAAAATAATGGATACGTATATTTTATTTAACAAATTAATAAAAATTGACAAATATAAAAGGCATCAAAGATCAGGAGTGGTGGCTGACGACGGCACTGGCTGCTAAAAAGTGTAGCGTGCAGTGACGTCACACGAGTTTTCAACGCGCTGTGTTGTCTTTATTTTTTGTTTATATGAAAAAATAACAAATACATGTCTAGTATTTTTCGGAAATCTGACTCTGACGAACTAATTAGTTTTTTTTTTAGTCAACTACCCTATTTCAACGTTGTTACACTGTTAAACGGCGGAAACTCATTTGTAGATGTAGAAGACGAGAAAGCTAAGATGAATGTAACGCGCATTTTTCTTTGGACTTTTAAAATTATTTATTGTGTCGTTTACTAAATAAAAGCGCGTGATTTATGTAGTAAAAAGCGCACTCAGTAAATAATTCATAAAAAACATTGAAATATCGCAGCATAGTGGCCACATCATGACTTTGCATCAAACCTTCCTCATAGACGGCTCACGCGGCCGCCTTTTTCAACTGTCATTGGCGATATCCGCCATTATTGTGAAATAAAATTTTCAAAGAATTTCTGTAATTTGTTACACGTGTTATTGGAAAAATTGTGGTATATATTCCACAGAGGCCATTGATCAAGAGTTGAGGTTGAATCTCATCTTAAAAAGAAGAGCAACTTATTTGTATACCTAATAGTTTGGCGTCCTCATCAGGACGCCAAACTATTAGGTCCTCCCAGACATCTCTGGGAGGACCTCTTATCCGAATGGCAAAGTAGGTGGGATAATTCCATCAAGGGGCGGCACCTCCATCTATTCTTTCCATCCGTTGACAATCAGCAGGCTAAGACGTGGCTGGAAGTTGATTTCTCACAGGTCATGGCAACTTTAAAAGTAAACTGTATTCTTTTAAACTTGTTCCTTCGCTTTTGTGTCAATGTTCTATATCGAACTGTGAATTTGAACAGTCCGCACATCACATCTTGTGGGAGTGTGTTCTTTGGCAGAATGAACGCAATATTATGTTGGATAGTGTACAAGTTACATCCGGAGTCGTTTATTATACGGACTTTGTAGAAACTAGAACCAATTTCCGTGCGTTCACGCGCTTTTACCATACCTATTGTTGGAATCAATTGTAACAGCACATACCTACTTAGGACCCATTAACTTAATCAAATTTTATTCCGTGGTGCTTGGCAATCTGGGCTTCTCCCAGTTGCAATAATGTCCCTTTGTGCCGATTGACCTAGTTCTGTCCTGTCTCCTGCTTGTTTTGGAGGGAAGTGGAAAAAATATCTTTTTTCTTACTCCTCCGCTATTCTTTTCTGATTAATTTCGTTGCGGGACCCAAGACAGTTGAATCGTTTCTCCGGGACTCGTCGAGCTTCATTGCTCGGCGTTCTTCTGGCGGTCTCCACTATTCATTCTGGCTTTCAGGAGTTGCAGTGGGTGGGAAATGTGTGCCGGCTTTTGACCCAATAAAAAAAAACCTAATAATTTACATGAAGTAAATGCTTTGATTTTGATCATGTCTGTTTGTTCCAGACAAGGATGCGAACATGGGGACCAGCTGTACTCTCACTACCCTGCTGGTGCTCGCCGTGATTACAATCACAAGGGGACAGACGCAATACATAGGTAATTATCATACAATCCGGACGAAGCCTTTAAATAAGCCTTAGCCTAACCTTAGCCAGTAAGGGTTAAAAGTGGAGTACCACTTTTGACACTTATTGTTACTGCAATAAAGTTCAAAAGTGGTAATGCACTTTTGACACTCACTGTTAAGAACCGGTTGGCCACCCACTTTCAGAAGCTCAGCCGCAATTCCATCATCTCCAGCCGCCTTATCGTTCTTGAGCTGTTTCAGGGCCATACTAATCTCGTACAGGCTGACTTCCGGGATATCGTCGGTGTAGTGTCGGGTTAGTCTGGCTCTAGGATCATTAGCCAGGCTTACAACAGGAAAATAAAAAACAGAAAAACATTTATGGCATACTTAGAATAACTTACCGTCTCAGAATCATCAAAAACGAATGTACAGACCAAACTTTTTTTTTAAGTTAAAGTCAAAGTATTTATTGGTGAAACATAGGTAATATGGTACATGGTATAAAAAAATTGTATGTATCACTATGTTTTGCCTTGCAAGGCGTACAAATTATTTAAGAACAATATTGGTCATTTAAATTAACAATTAATTAATATTTATCATGTTTTTAATAAATACATAGATGCCCGTTCACGAACATGACGCATGGATCAGCACTACTTAACCATTTTGAATGGATTTGAATGATCCAACGCGCCTTACGTTTCACGCGCGCTTCAAAGAGATGTCAGCACATCTTGACGGGGTCCACGAAGACCGATATGCCTTCTAGGTCAGGGTTGTGGGTTGGTTATAAAAGAAACCGTGGTCCTGGCACATAGGCAAGTGATGAAACAGGGGTGGGTTTTGGTCACTAAAAGTCTGACACGCCCTTCCGCTCCGCCCAGAGCGGGAGAGATCACTTATCGATATCCCCGCAAAAACTAAAAAAAAAAAAAAAAAAATTAAGCATCCCACAACAAGGGCCTACCCAACTTCCAGCTTTTTCTTTTTTTTTTCATTAAGAAAAGGACGGAAAATAAATATTAGCTTAGTCCTGTCAAATTAGTTTGCACCTGAAGTAAATTGACGTGTATTTAGTTGACATGTTATTAATCACGCCTAGACTGTCTATGGAGTATCTTAATTTGACAGCACTTAACTAATATTTTACCTTCTGTCCTTTTAATACCACGTTAGTCAATAATAATAAACATCATTCAGACAATCAAAACAATAAATAACATCATGGAAAAAAAATCAATTTTTGTTTCCTTTCCAGATCTCCTCCAAGGACTCCAACAATTATTCCAGCCTTACCCAGGCAATGGTAATGTAAACGTCTACACCGGGGCCACAAGAGACCCACACAGACATGCCAATGGACAAGGAATGAAGAAAAAACCCGTCGAGAACAGACAGCGGTCTGAAGACAGACGCACCAAGAGACCCCCCACGAACCATCATGATCATGTCTTTGCTACAACAGAGAAATTGACTCACAAGACCACAAAGTCTAGTCACAATAATAACTCTAGGACCTTCAATAATAAAAATGAACATAGTAACATACTTTTTGGAGAATATTACAATCCACATGATTTAACAACTAATGTTTTAAGAGACAAAACCACAGAAGCCAGTAAATTCAATTTTAATAGTAAAAGGGGTACCACATATAATCCTTTCGGCAGCAATTTCAAAGTTGCAAGACCGGCGATTGAGAATATCAATCGACGAGAGAATTCCCCTGCGAATAACCAACCAAGACCTGCCAATTTGAACACAAATGGTGCAAGTCTTAATGACAACAATGATTATCTTGGAGCTGCCAGTAATATCAAAAACAGAGCGGCACAAAACAATGATTATAGTATATATTTTCCAGATTTCAATCGAAATAACGGTTTTAATAACTTTGGTAACGCAGGAGTCGATTTTAATAACAGAGGAACTACAAATAATAATAATAATATCAGAGGAAATCCTAATCAAGGAAATGACTTTGGGGGCTTTCACTACCCCGAAACACCTCAAAGCCACCGAGCCGGGGTACAACCATTCCCAGTTGACGATGGTCCACTACCCATCACTAACAGACCAGCATCTAACAATAATAACTTTGGCGTAAACAGACCATTAGATTCAAGTTCAGTGACATTCAATGGTGGTCAACCTGATCGGGAACCAGAGATTTTGATTGGTCCTGATGAAGATGATATGACTGAATGGCAGAAGAAGAGGCATGCGGAGAAGGCGGAAAAGAGTGAGTTGAGTATAAATTTACCTTTTTTCTGTTTCTTTCTGTTAATGACGGTCTGGCAGTTTCATTAGCCAAATGTTTCTTGGTCTTTTAATAAATTCGATGGCGCAGGCTGCTCGCACGAAAAAACATGATTCATGCGGCGTTACCCCGTTCCATTTAAGGCTTGAAGTGCAAGCGAGAGCGCAGAACGAGCTACAAAGAGGCACAATCAACCTCTGCGTTCGGCAGCGTTCGATACCTGTTTCTCTCCTACTTGAGTGAGCGATGCATCCGCGCGCTGCTATACAATAATACATGTTTTCGTCTCGTATGAAGTGCAGTGAAAACTGCATGTGGTGTCAATTGTTTATAGCAACGATAATTGCGGCGATAAAGGTTTGAAAAATGCAACCATTCTATCAATATTTTCTTATGACGATGTCACGTTCAACAATCGTCAGTGAACCGACTTTACAGACAATCGATTTCATTTCATTATGGAAGGAACAGACGTGAAATGACGTATTATTAGTAGCCATATTTTTATTCGCGTCTAAACTGTCTATGATGGTTCATGATCAAATGAGCAACTAAACTAATGGTGCAAGTTGAAAGATCAATGACTCCGACTCCCTTCTTCACAAACTAAACTTAAGTTCAGTTCGTCTTTTTCTTTTTATTTAATTAAGAAAAGGATAGAAAACAGATCAGTTTAGTCCTGTCAAATTCCGCGTCTGACGTCAATTGACGTATGTTTAGTCGCCATGTTTTTAATGGCGTCTAAACTGTCTATGGGGTATCTTAATTTGACAGAACTAAACTAAAATGTTATCTTCCATCCTTTTGTTAATGAAATAGACGAAGAATTTACTTATTTATTTATATCATTAGAAATGAGGAGATCCGCAGAAGAACGAGAGTAACCGACATAGCCCGAAGAATTGCAACATTTAAGTGGCAGTATGCCGGGCACATTGCCCTTAGGACCGATGCCTGAAGGGACCGACGCAACAAGAGGCAACATGGGTAGGCCCCCGACAAGGTCGACCGACGACCTGGTGAAGGTTGCGGGAAACCACTGGATGCGGGAGAGGCAGGACCGGTCGTCGTGGAGATCCCTGGGGCAGGCCTATGTCCAGCAGTGGACGTCTTTCGGCTGATGATGATGATTTATATATACTTTATTGTACACCGAAAACATACATTGATTAATAATACATTCAACTCGACAAAATCCTCCGTTCCACCATCGGACGATCCGTCGTACGGCTGGTTTCCACCCTTACGTTGTTGACACCACTGCGACCCGGACGAAGCGTTTCGCTTCCTCTTTTATACCGCGTACATCGAGGGACTGGAACAATTTGCCAGCGACGGTGTTTCCGTCACATTACAATTTCATCGTCTTCAAGGCTAGAGTGAATAGGCTCTTAATAAACTAGCGCGCTTTACCATCAATGATCGCATCACTGCTTACCATACCATATATATATAACCTTACCATATATATATATATACAATGGGCGGCCTTATCGCTAGTGCAATCTCTTCCAGGCAACCAAAGATGCATTGAACTTAAATCAAGTTTAGTTTGAGACCGAAAGTATCCGGACCTGTTTCAACCTTTTTTGAATGTGTTGTTTTCAAAACAAGTTTTAAATGTTATGCTTTGCTCTAATTACTCCCACGATCCGATGAACCGCTGTAATAAGCAAAATTGGTATTTAATAGGTACGATGCGCCAAATGTTGTGTCAGGAGTTTGTTCGAGGAGGGTCTCCAGCTCAATCTTCCTCTGGCGTAGCATCGTTGCTCTTGTTGTTGGGTTTAACATTGCATCATCTCGCACAACTACGAATAGGCTCTTAATAAACTAGCGCATGCGTGGAGTACTGCAGCCGCATTTGTGCTGGTGCTGCTAACTGTCACCTGGCCACTTTGTATTCAGTGGAGAGGCGGGCGAAGAGGCTGATGGGTAACACTGATTTAACTCGAGACGGTCTCCAAAGCCTAGAGCACAGGCGTAGAGTAGCCAGCCTTTCGGTGTTCTATAGGATGCATTTTGGGGAGTGTGCGAGGGAATTTCATGATTTAATTCCCCCATCTCCGTTCCACCATCGGACGACCCGTCATGCGGCGAGTTTCCACCCTTACGTTGTTAACACCACTGCGATCCGGACAAAGCGTTTCGCCTCCTCCTTTATACCGCGTACATCGAGGGACTGGAACAATTCGCCAGCGGCGGTATTTCCGTCGGACTACAATTTGAGTGTCTTCAAGGCTAGAGAGAATAGGCTCTTAATAAACTAGTGCGCTTTACCATCAACGATTGCGTCATTGCTATTAGGCGGGATTGTAGTTAAGCGCTAGTTTATAAATAATAAAAAAAGAAAAAACGATTGCGTCACTGCTTACCATTATTCAGGATTGCGGTCAAGCATTAAACCTTTATATTCTGTTTCAGTGTGCGACTACTATAAATCTCTGACGGTGAAGAAGGTAGTGGCTTTACCTCTTCTGCCGTCCCCGGACCCGGTCGAAGTCAAAGTGTCTGATTGTGTGCCCATCGAAGTACCTCTGGTCATCGGCGGAACTGTTGCCAACATCGCTGATTTCCCACACATGGCTCTCGTAGGCTGGAGGAAGGCTACGGTAAGTTTTAATAGACGTCCTACAATAACAGAAAACTAAGACAATCACCGTGGCGTAGCGGCAGCGTACGCGGCCGCTACGCCCCTAATATTTGCATTGGTCTGGTCGTGCCTCGGAAAGCACGTTAAGCCGTTGGTCCCGGTTGCCATACGAACATCTAGTGGCAGCCGGTACGGGTTGTTGGAGCCCCCAAAAGTCCAACAATTGGTCTAACTGCAAAGCTTCGACATCGCCTTCGGGTTGTGGAGGTCAGACAGCAGTCGCTTCACGGAAAATATCGAAGTTTAGCTAAAATCTGCAGATAGACTTGTAAATCAGACCCCAGGCTCCAAAGCTGAAAAAGCTTTGGATGCGACTGGGATTAACGCTAATATGATGATGATGAGGAAAGTTTGAAAAAAAAAAGGGGACGCCGACAACCAAACATGCTACAGAAAAAAAATTATGATATTTTCAGAACGACGGCTACTCTTGGAAATGTGGGGGTTCTCTGATCAGTGACCGCTATGTCCTGAGTGCAGGGCATTGCACCTACCAGGACAAGGACGCCAATGTTATCAGGTAAATGATATTGTTATTCCACCGTGCTAATTGCCCCGATTTCCTTGTGCAAAATCAAAAATCATTTATTCAAATTAGGCTGAGAAAGACAGTTCCCCCAAAACGCCCGCCCTTCGCCACTCCCTAGTGCTTTCGCTGGGAAGAAGAAGTGGCGGTACAAACTCCTCAGCAGCAAAGCTGTTTGTTCATTAAAAAAAAAAACACATACTTTATACAATACCTACTATGTATAGTAATAAACACAAGAAAAAAAAACTAAAACTAAACTAAATTAAAGTTCAAATCATCTTTTTCTTTCTATTTAATTAAGAAAAGGACAGAAGATAAAATTCAAGCTTAGTCCTGTCGTATTAGTCAGCGCCTGGCGTAATTTGACACATTTTAAATCGCGTCTAATTTGTCTATGGAGTATTTTAATTTGACAGCACTAAAATAGTTCAATTTATTCCAACGAAGTCGCAGACTTCAACTTTCATAGGCATCCATTACTTTAATTTAATAACATACTTACACAAAAAAAAAACACAAAATATATTATAGGCTATAATTTATTGTTACAATCAGATTACACATCTGTAACCGAACTAGGCAAAAGCCTGTGTTTCAGTTATAAGCGCCCAATCCCTTAAAAAGTAGACACTAGATATATGTAGAGTTATAGTATATCATCTATGATATGTAGGTAGCCATTGAGTACAGTCAACACTTTGTAAATTTACATGTTCAAAAATAGAATAAATCAATTACATTTAATGAAATAAAATAACATCAACCAAATAAAATTAACATTTTTATAATTTACCAGAAATAATATATCTTCATTTCATTACATACTATTTTTCATAGGTTTCCATCCATTGATTGACCCCAGTAAACACACCTTAACTTCATCTATCACAAAGCTCTGATCCATCAACCCATAACCTCATATTAATCTTCTATTTTACTAAAACCATTAACGATATTTACAGTGGCCCTCCCCATGCGGTACAGCTGGGTTCCTCATACTTGGACGACCGTGGTGCTCTTGTTGTGAAGATATCAGCTGTCATACGACATCCGAAGTATAAACAGAGAAGGTCATACCACGACGTTGCGCTCATCAAGCTGGTATCAAAAGTCAAGTGAGTATTTCTTAGTTATCCTGTCCAAAATCAATAATACAATCCTACTGAAGATATTTCAGTTGTTTTACAAGACGTAGATGTTTTACATGACGTAGCTGTTTTATACGATGTAGCTGTTTTAAATGATGTAGCTGTTTTATATGATGTAGCTGTTTTACATGATATAGCTGTTTTACATGACGTAGCTGTTTTACATGACATAGCTGTCTTAAATGATATAGCTGTTTTACATGATATAACTGTTTTACATGACGTAGCTCTTTTACATGATGTCGCTGTTTTGTATAATGTAGATAGTAGTTTTACATGACGTAGCTGTTTTAAATAATGTAGATAGCAGCTTTACATGACGTAACTGTTTTACATGATGTATGTAGATAGCAGCTTTACATGACGTAGCTGTTGTACATGACGTAGCTGTTTTACATGATGTAGCTGTTTTACATGACGTAGCTCTTTTACATGACGTAGCTGTTTACATGATGTAGCTGTTTTACATGATGTAGCCGTTTTACATGATGTAGCTATTTTACATGACGTAGCTGTTTTACATGACGTAGATTCGAGATTTCGAGAAACCAATAACGGTTTTGTAAAACAACGGATTCTACAATCCATCTTCGACATAGCTACAATTTACGAGGTGTATTTTTGTATGTGTGTCTTGTGCGATTCTATAACCAACTCATCGTGAAAACTTGTGTGAAGTAATCGTGGAGTGAGTTGTCATTCCAACTCATGCTAAGTCATCATCATCATCACCACAGCGTTTGTCCCAGTCGCATCCGAAGCCTTTTCAGCTTTGGAGTCTGGGGTCCGCTTTACCAGTCTAACTGCTGATATGGCTAAACTTCGACATTTTTCCGTAAAGCGACTGCCGTCTGACCTCCACAACCCGAAGGCGACGTTGAAGCATTGCAGTTAGACCAATTGTTGGACTTTTGAGGGCTCCAACAACCCGTAACGACTGCCACTAGATGTTCGTAGGGCAACCGGGACCAACGACTTAACGTGCTTTCCGAGACACGACCAGACCAGTGCAAATATTCATATTCATGCATACAAATACTTGCACTGTGCGGGGATCGAACCCGCGCCACCGTGCGCAGCGGCCGCGTCCGCTACCGCTACGCCACGGAGGCTGTCCAACTCATGCTAAATTATTGACACTATTGAGAGCTCACTCTAGACTTGCTTCACCAGACTTCCTACTATGAGATTTTTACCCAATTGATCGCCAGTATAACTGTATATTAATGAATTGCAAACTTATGTGGATTTAGAATGAACTCTGTGTTTCTTATAATTTCAGGTTTTCGGAGTTGATTCGTCCAGCGTGTCTAGGAGTGCCACCACCAACGGGCAGGAGTATTATCGCCACTGGATGGGGAAGAACTGAATATGGTGAGTTTCATTGGTAAAATTAGGATTTGAAAATAACTTTTCGATGACCTGGTGAAGGTCGCGGGAAGCCGATGGATGCGGGCAGCACAGGACCGGTCAGCGTGGAAAGCCTTAGGGGAGGCCTTTGTCCACCAGTGGACATCTATAGGCTGAGGAAGAAGAAGTTTGTAAAGAAAGAAATCTGGACGTTTGCAAATTCTTCTACAACTAATTCAAAAATCAAACTACATATCTTTTCATTGTCATCTGAAGGAGGTGATCACTCCGTACAGCTTCGTAGCGTCTCCCTCGACGTGTGGGATATGCAGGAGTGTAAGGACATCTGGGGCACATCCCTGAAGCTACCCAATGGCGTTACCTCAGACAGCCATATGTGTGCCGGAGACAGAAGTGGCGGTCACGATACTTGTCAAGTAAGAATTATATTTAATTTTTATTGTTATGTTATGTAAGTCGTGATGGCCTAGTGGTTAAAACACCAGCCTCTCAAGTATGAGTGCGCGGGTTCGATTCCAGGTCAGGTAAGTGCCAATGTAACTTTTCTAAAGTTATATCTACTTTCTAAGTATATCTTCGACACCAATGACTAAAGGTGAAGGAAAACATCTTGAGGAAACCTGGACTTTAAGTCTGAGGAGACCTGTGCCCAGCAGTGGGACGATAAAAATGTTGATGATGATGATGTTATTTATTACTAGCTGTTGCCCGCGACTCCGTCCGTGTGTTGATATAAGATAAGCGCCTGTTAAAATAATGGGAGCAACACATACGCCCCCGTTTGCTCCCGTTTTGGCAACATTTTTTTACTGCTCTGCTCGTATTGGTCATAGCGGGATGTTTGTCCTTTCTCAGCCTCTAGACTCAAAAGTGTACCAAATTTCATTACAATCGGTTCAGTAGTTTTGGCGTGAAAGCTGGACAGATTAGAATTTAAGTGGCAGTGCGCGGGGCACATTGCTCGTGGAACCGATGGACGATGGGTCAGTAAGGTTCTAGAGTGACGGCCACGTACCGGAAGACGCAGCGTAGGGAGGCTCCCAACAAGGTGGACCGATGACCTGGTGAAGGTCGCGGGAAGCCAATAGATGCGGGCAGCACAATACCGGTCTTCGTGGAAAGCCTTGGGGGAGGCCTTTGTCTAGCAGTGGACATCTATAAGCTGACGAAGAAAAAGAATTATTTATAAAACAGCTTTTTAAAAAATCTTTGTAGGAACCATACACAGTTTAGGAATCCTACTAAACGAGATGGAGGGGAGTAATGTAGCGGTGCCTACAACGCAACATGCGAACAATGCGTCATACTGACGTCACACGAATTCTACATCTCGCAAGCAGAGTTTACCGTGCAACTAGCATATATACAAGCCCGCGACATCAACCGGCGGGCAAGTGGCCAATGTGGGTGTATGAGGAGCAGCGTGTAAAGCTCACTCATCCTCCATAGAAAAGGGAAGATCCGCCGACCAGACTGGTTGTTGCGGATGGATGTCGCGGGCTTGTATACAACGTGTAACATAAAGGGTATATACATAACAAAGGCATGGCATTTTTACATGATATCAAACGATATTGGAAGGGTTTTTTAATCCTATCTCTTTATGTTAGGAAGTTATGAGGAAAAACACCGCCTGTGATAGGCTACTATCATACTAGTCGCACAGAGATATTGAAGACATTTATCGGATTTTGGCTAGTAACGTGACGGGTAACGAGTAGTTATTAACATATGTAGTGTGCTGCCACGTTTGTTATGATTTTATTTTAAGAAACACACGAAACCGAAAATTTGGTACCAATTTTTTGAGTATTTTATTTTGAGTTGAAACCCTGCCGATATTGTTTGATATCATCTAAAGATGCCTTGCCCTTGGTATGTATATACCCTTTTTGTTACACGTTGTATATGCTAGTTGCACGGTAAACTCTGATTGCGAGATGAAGAATTCGTGACAATGTATACATAGATGTTTGTTACTCTGTCACATCATCATCAACCTTTTTTTTATCGTCCCACTGCTGGGCACAGGTCTCCTGTCATACATAGAAGGGTTGAGCGTAATCACCACGCTTGCTCAATGCGGGTTGGCGATTTCAGACTTAAAGTCCAGGTTTCCTCAAGATGTACTACCTTCCGGTTCAGGTTGGACACTAATGATTGAAGGTCAAGATGATTAGTCAACGTAATACCTAGCTGTTATTTAGGCAATAAGATATGTATGTATTTGTATATAAATATTTTTATAGCTTTGATTTTACAATGTTGTATAAGTTTTTCTGAATAGAGATTATTATCACTAATATTATTATCATTTAATATTAGATTATTATCATTATTACTAATATTATAAATGCGAAAGTAACTCTGTCTGTCTATCTGTCTGTCTGTCTGTTACGCTTTCCCGCTTAAACCTCTCAACCGATTTTGATGAAATTTGGCACAGACAATCTTTAGAGCCTGAGAAAGAACATAGGCTATCTTTTATCCTGAAAAAATTTGATGTTCCCGAGGGAAATCTAAAAAGCGCGATATAACCGAACTCCACGCGGGCGAAGCCGCGGGCGGAAAGCTAGTTATTAATATAACCCACAAAGTTTAGGCTCTGATTATGATTCATGGACCTTTTTACTTTCCTCAGGGTGATTCTGGTGGTCCGGCGCAAATTCAAGATGGCTGCCAGTGGCGCGTGGTGGCGGTGACGTCATACGGCCGGTCTTGTGGCGCTCCCGACACTCCGGCGCTGTACGCGGTTATACCGCCTGCGTTTGTAGCTGCCGAAGTCTTTGCTGACAGTTCATGACAATAAAATAACTATTTAAGGAAATCTGTGTATTTTTATTTAAAATCGTCTCTTCCAATAATTTCTCAGCGGTAGGCCTTAACATCGGCTGCCGGCAGAAGTTACCATGCACCAAAGTGTTGCCGCAAAGCGATTCGTCGTGTTCCGGCATGATGTCTGCTGAGCAGTACGGAGGACGGGTCTGAGCAGTTGTTGCAGAGTTTGGTCGTGGAGGGTCTCCAAATCAATCTCCCTCTGGCGCAGCATCGTTGGTCGTGCTGTTGGGTTTAACATTACACCACCTCGCTCAACTGCCCCTTCTTGTCTTCCTTTCTATTCACTCAGTTTTTTTTTTGAGAGAATAGGCTCTTACTAAACTAGCGCGCTTTACCATCAAATGGGATTGCAGTCAAGCACCAGTTTATAATTACAGAAAAAAAAAACAGTGGCCAATATAATCCATCATGGACCAACACGACCCGCATGTTCTGGCATGATCCATTGTATGCGCACTACACACCTTCAGTTTTATCTGTACGATTTATCTGTACAGTCAAACTGCACAGATAAATCGTAGGTCTATACAGCCTACACACTTTCAAGTAAACTACGCGATCTTTCAGTTTTTATCATCATGGCCTCCATTGACGACGCTTTAGCGACCGTAGGACTAATTTGTGTGTTACAAGAAAAACGAAAAACTTTTTTTACTCGATTATGGTATTCCTTGCTTTTGATTTTCCATAATGAAGGCTCCGATTGGTATAGTTGTATAAACTCTTCCAGCCATTCTCGTTGGGCCATGGTAGATGAGTTTTCGTTGAGGCGGAGAGCAAAGAAAAATACACATAAGTCGTGTTCACTTCACGCTCGCTGCGACAAAACTGACAGAACTGCGCAGTTTTCGACTACACACTCTCAGTTTTAACTGTACAGTTCTATCTGTACAGATTTATCTATTCATATTTTGATTAGATCACAGTTTAACTGTACAGTTCAACTGTTTGTTCTACACACCTAACGACTTATCGGTACAGTTCGACTGTACAGATAAATCGTACAGATAAAACTGAATGTGTGTAGTGCGCATGTAGTCTATTACAATCCATCGTTCCATCACGACCCATAATTGTCTTACATCACTGTAGCGATACCTACAAATGCCACAAAAATAGAACAACGCGTCGTACTGACGTCACACGAATTCTACATCTCACAAGCAAAGTTTACCGTGCCACTAGCATACACACAACTCACCAATATCAACCGTTGGGCAAGTGCCCTGTTGGGCACAC
Source organism: Sesamia nonagrioides (assembly GCA_017933935.1). NCBI lineage: Eukaryota > Metazoa > Arthropoda > Insecta > Lepidoptera > Noctuidae > Sesamia > Sesamia nonagrioides. The sequence goes on from JADWQK010000856.1 coordinate 776,289, forward strand.
GTCTGGTCGGAGGATCCTCCCTTTTCTATGGAGGATGAGTGAACTTTACTCCCTGTTCATCATGCCGCCACAAGTGCCCGCCAGACATAACACCCGTCTGGACGGAGGATCCTCCCTTTTCTATGGACGATAAGTGAACTTTACTCCCTGTTCATCATGCCGCCACAAGTGCCCGCCAGACATAACACCCGTCTGGTCGGAGGATCCTCCCTTTTCTATGGAGGATGAGTGAACTTTACTCCCTGTTCATCATGCCGCCACAAGTGCCCGCCAGACATAACACCCGTCTGGTCGGAGGATCCTCCCTTTTCTATGGAGGATGAGTGAACTTTACTCCCTGTTCATCATGCCGCCACAAGTGCCCGCCAGACATAACACCCGTCTGGTCGGAGGATCCTCCCTTTTCTATGGAGGATGAGTGAACTTTACTCCCTGTTCATCATGCCGCCACAAGTGCCCGCCAGACATAACACCCGTCTGGTCGGAGGATCCTCCCTTTTCTATGGAGGATGAGTGAACTTTACTCCCTGTTCATCATGCCGCCACAAGTGCCCGCCAGACATAACACCCGTCTGGTCGGAGGATCCTCCCTTTTCTATGGAGGATGAGTGAACTTTACTCCCTGTTCATCATGCCGCCACAAGTGCCCGCCAGACATAACACCCGTCTGGTCGGAGGATCCTCCCTTTTCTATGGAGGATGAGTGAACTTTACTCCCTGTTCATCATGCCGCCACAAGTGCCCGCCAGACATAACACCCGTCTGGTCGGAGGATCCTCCCTTTTCTATGGAGGATGAGTGAACTTTACTCCCTGTTCATCATGCCGCCACAAGTGCCCGCCAGACATAACACCCGTCTGGTCGGAGGATCCTCCCTTTTCTATGGAGGATGAGTGAACTTTACTCCCTGTTCATCATGCCGCCACAAGTGCCCGCCAGACATAACACCCGTCTGGTCGGAGGATCCTCCCTTTTCTATGGAGGATGAGTGAACTTTACTCCCTGTTCATCATGCCGCCACAAGTGCCCGCCAGACATAACACCCGTCTGTCGGAGAATCCTCCCTTTTCTATGGAGGATGAGTGAACTTTACTCCCTGTTCATAATGCCGCCACAAGTTCTCGCCAGACATAACACCCGTCTGGTAGGAGGATCCTCCCATTTCTATGGAGGATGAGTGAACTTTACTCCCTGTTCATCATGCCGCCACAAGTGCCCGCCAGACATAACACCCGTCTGGTCGGAGGATCCTCCCTTTTCTATGGAGGATGAGTGAACTTTACTCCCTGTTCATCATGCCGCCACAAGTGCCCGCCAGACATAACACCCGTCTGGTCGGAGGATCCTCCCTTTTCTATGGAGGATGAGTGAACTTTACTCCCTGTTCATCATGCCGCCACAAGTGCCCGCCAGACATAACACCCGTCTGGTCGGAGGATCCTCCTTTTCTATGGAGGATGAGTGAACTTTACTCCCTGTTCATCATGCCGCCACAAGTGCCCGCCAGACATAACACCCGTCTGGTCGGAGGATCCTCCCTTTTCTATGGAGGATGAGTGAACTTTACTCCCTGTTCATCATGCCGCCACAAGTGCCCGCCAGACATAACACCCGTCTGGTCGGAGGATCCTCCCTTTTCTACGGAGGATGAGTGAACTTTACTCCCTGTTCATCATGCCGCCACAAGTGCCCGCCAGACATAACACCCGTCTGGTCGGAGGATCCTCCCTTTTCTATGGAGGATGAGTGAACTTTACTCCCTGTTCATCATGCCGCCACAAGTGCCCGCCAGACATAACACCCGTCTGGTCGGAGGATCCTCCCTTTTCTATGGAGGATGAGTGAACTTTACTCCCTGTTCATCATGCCGCCACAAGTGCCCGCCAGACATAACACCCGTCTGGTCGGAGGATCCTCCCTTTTCTATGGACGATAAGTGAACTTTACTCCCTGTTCATCATGCCGCCACAAGTGCCCACCAGACATAACACCCGTCTGGTCGGAGGATCCTCCCTTTTCTATGGAGGATGAGTGAACTTTACTCCCTGTTCATCATGCCGCCACAAGTGCCCGCCAGACATAACACCCGTCTGGTCGGAGGATCCTCCCTTTTCTATGGAGGATGAGTGAACTTTACTCCCTGTTCATCATGCCGCCACAAGTGCCCGCCAGACATAACACCCGTCTGGTCGGAGGATCCTCCCTTTTCTATGGAGGATGAGTGAACTTTACTCCCTGTTCATCATGCCGCCACAAGTGCCCGCCAGACATAACACCCGTCTGGTCGGAGGATCCTCCCATTTTCTATGGAGGATGAGTGAACTTTACTCCCTGTTCATCATGCCGCCACAAGTGCCCGCCAGACATAACACCCGTCTGGTCGGAGGATCCTCCCTTTTCTATGGAGGATGAGTGAACTTTACTCCCTGTTCATGATGCCGCCACAAGTGCCCGCCAGACATAACACCCGTCTGGTCGGAGGATCCTCCCTTTTCTATGGAGGATGAGTGAACTTTACTCCCTGTTCATCATGCCGCCACAAGTGCCCGCCAGACATAACACCCGTCTGGTCGGAGGATCCTCCCTTTTCTATGGAGGATGAGTGAACTTTACTCCCTGTTCATCATGCCGCCACAAGTGCCCGCCAGACATAACACCCGTCTGGTCGGAGGATCCTCCCTTTTCTATGGAGGATGAGTGAACTTTACTCCCTGTTCATCATGCCGCCACAAGTGCCCGCCAGACATAACACCCGTCTGGTCGGAGGATCCTCCTTTTCTATGGAGGATGAGTGAACTTTACTCCCTGTTCATCATGCCGCCACAAGTGCCCGCCAGACATAACACCCGTCTGGTCGGAGGATCCTCCCTTTTCTATGGAGGATGAGTGAACTTTACATCCTGTTTCTCATGCCTCCAAATGACAATTCATGATGGTATAGAAAGACTCATTTTTTATACAATATGTAAAGAAAACCCTGTCCGACCCATAAGGATAATAAAGGTTGGGTAAACACTTGACCAAATATAATATTGTTACGAATGGACCTTATGTCGATGGCATAAGGTTCAATATCGCGTGATATGCAGTGTGTCACTTTTAAGCCCTATTTTTCCTAGATCTAGACATTTTCTAGGTACAATAATAAAACGCATTGCTAGACTTAGGACGGCCTATCGAATGGTACAGGTCTCAACAGTTTTGTCAACAAAGTGTCGACATCGAAATTTCTAGAAACCCGTTTCCGGGAATTACCGTAGGTACTTCCGAGTGACCTCGAAGTTATGTGCTATTATTATTACGTCTGGAGGAATCTGGAATGTTCGATCAGCTGGGCTATATAAGGCGCCGCGACGCCAGCGCACAGTCAGTCTACACTCGACTAGCGATACGAAAACAGCGACAGTTAAGAAGCAATCTTAAAGAAGATCTACTGCGACAATTGTAACGAGAACTTCTAGTACTACGTGAAGTAACATCTGTAGTGTTATTGTGTGCTTACAACACGGACTTCGTGGACCTAAGGGAAGACTTCGGTACAACGTCAGCGACATTCTACTTGTCATTGCCTACAATCGACTGTACCTTCGTTGCCAATAAACTTCGTAACCCTTAACCGGCGTTTTAGTACCCCTAGCCCGTAACAATATAATCATCATAGTAACAATACTAATGAATTTTAAAATAATCCTTTTTTCCCGGGAATTAATTCCAATTTCCCCGAAATTTGTTAATTTTTAAAAAAGTGACAACACCCTTATTATTATACGCGAATAGCGACGCGACCACGTCACAGGTGCCGCGTGTCCTGCCCCCTGCCGCCCGCGGAAGGGGTTGCTTAGCGCACATGTATTAGGTTACCTCTTTTTGCGAAATAATATTTATTTTTTTAGGGTTTTTTTTTTAAGTTTGGCCTGTCTTTGTGGGCATTAGTAGAATCAGTTATCGATACCTAACAATACCTTCACGGATCGGACAGGGTTTTCTTTACATATTGTATATTTTCTTTATTGTACACCTAAAACATCATCGATAAAAATACATTCAACACGACAAAAAATACAATGGGCGGCTTTATCGCAGTTACTCATCATAGTTCATCTCGACCCACGATGGTCTAGCATGACCCAATTTGGTCGACTGCAGGCAGTTCTTCACCAAATGCAATGGATAATAGAAGTAAAAAAAGAATAAAAATGTAGGCCGTCATTTTCCATTGATATACTTACACAGTGGCCCAACAAGATCCAATGTGACCAAGGTGATGGGTCCCCCCGACTGTCCTGTGCCGGTCCTTCCCGCCTTGCGGCATACGGACCGTTATGCAGTCAAGTTTGCCCGTCTGCTCATGTCAGCTCTCCAATACACAATACGTGACTTCGCACCCGAGCAGCTAGTCCCAAAGTTAATCTACAGCCGCATCAGCACTATGCCTAGCCGGCCTCACGCTCTGCACCAACGCATCCAATGTGACCAGTCGTGGTCCATCATGACCTTTAGTCGTATACTCTGTCGGGTCGTCCGTGGCGCAGCGGTCAACACGCCTGCCTGCGACTTGGAGGCTCCGGGTTCGATCCCCGGCCAGGTCATGATGGAAAACGATCTTTTCCTCTTATCTTCTATTATATTCGTATCCATTATAAATATAGTATCGTTCAGTTAGTATCCCATAATACAAGTCTCGAACTAACTTTGGGGCTAGCTCAATGTGTGTGATTTGTCCGTAAAAAACAAAAAAAAAAAAAAATGTGTCCCATCATTAAATGGCAAACGATCATGAGATTATTATTAACCATTCCTATACTTATAGTGGTTTTTATCATGGTCCATGGTGGCCCATCACAGCCCATCATAGAACTGACCAGATAGAAGGCATTGAAAACAAAACTGAAAGATGTTTAGTATTTCGCTGACCGCTGACAGAGGCTGTCATGGATTGTCTCCTTGTTTGAAAGACAGACATTCCTAGAATTTCCTTTCCAAGAAAATGGTTCACAAAAATCATACAACACCTTACGCATTCAATACTTTACGCATTCAGGATGAGTGAGCAGTGATGGAGTTGCCCCGATACTGGAGGATCAGGGATGTTTGCTGAAGCACGTGTTAGGATGTCTAAGAGGCGGGTAATGTTTTTTTTTTACTTTTTGGCTTGCTTGCCTTTGAGCGATTTCTTCGTTGTAATCATGTTTTATTTCGTAAAAAATGTTTTTGTCGCTGTGGAAAATGACAATTATGCATCCCCAAGGGGTATGTGGGACTCCCCGGAAGATAGCCTCCCGGTATACCCACTAAATACCACAGCGGCACACCGACATTGCCTGATTGGCGGAGTCATAGGAAATGGCACAGCCTAACTACTAATCCCCGGCCGGCGATTCCCGCCTAGGGCGGGCCCACAGTGGTCCCTCCACTCCACAGGGAGGGGCCGGGCTGGGTACGTCTTATTGTGCGAGAAGACGTAGCAGCCAATGGTTTTTTAGCGACGTGTCCTTCCTCTTGGCCCCACTCGCTTGCACGCAGGCAAGCGGGACCCCCAGCTCCTCTCAGTGAGGAGTCCAGGTTGTCCGACGGTGACCCGGAGTTTGGGTCACGTCAGCCACCTGGAGTGGTGGCCAACCCGCCGCACGTGTGACCGCCGAAGCGGTCCCCGCTTCTGGTTTTGGTCCGCGCCGGTAACCCCCATATCTGGGGGCCGTTCCCCTATCCGCCACCTGGGGACGCATCCGATGGCAGGCCAGAAACTGCGCACCGAGCTTTGCTAACTTATCCTAACTAATCTTTTTTTTTTTTTTTGACGCTGTGGGAATGCCTTTACGCACCGTACCCCGAAGGGCGTGTGTGGGACTCGCCCAGCCGAAGCCGGGAATACCCACTAAACCCACAGCGACACTCCGGCATCGCCATAGTGGCGGGGGAGTGGGAAACTAGCGCAGCCTGAGCTACCTCTCCCCCGCCGGCGAAACCCGCCTAGTAAGGCGGGCCCTCAATTGCCCCTCCTGGGGAGGGGCCGTGGCTCCCGCGTGATGAGCGATGTAAGGCGGGCGTCGGCCTCACGCCCAAAGCGGGCGAAATCCCGCCTTCTCCTCCCCCTACGCCGCCTGCGGAGCGCTGGAGCGAGGGGATCCTCCTCCCGCTCGCGCTCCGCGGCCTCCTTCTGCGACATCACGACCTCGCAGAAGGAGGCCATCGCCACCCAAGCCTCCTCGCTCCCCACCATCGCTCTGACGATGGCGGGCAGCGAGAGGTCCCCTCCAACCGCCGCGACAAGATCGCGGCGCGGCACGGCCCACGACGGGCACACCGCGAGGGTGTGTTCCGCCGTGTCCTCCGCGGCGCCACAACCATGGCACGACGGTGTCTCCTCTCGTCCTATCCGGTGCAGGTACCTGCCGAAGCAGCCGTGACCGGAGAGCACCTGCACCAGACGGAAGGAGAGGAATCCGTGACGCCTGTCGAGCCAGTCCTTCAGGACCGGCCCGACGGCGTCGAGGGTACGGCGGCCGAACACCGCGGAGGCGAGGTCCCGCGTCCAATGCTGGACGATGGCGTCCCTCGCCTCCCGGCGGACGGCTTCCCTCACTTCTGGGGCCGGACGCTCGCCCAGCGCCCTGCGCCCCGCCGTCCACTCGTACACTCTGGCGAGCACCCACGCCTCGAGCTCCCAAGGCGGGGTGCCCGCCAGAGCGCACGCCGCTGCGAAGCCCACCGTGCCGTAGGCCCGCGATGCCCGCTGGGCGATGGCCCTTTGGGGCGTCCGAAGGGCGGTGAGGTTCTCCCTCCTATTGATGGAGTCCGCCCAAATAGGGGCCCCATAAAGGGCCATACTCCGCAGTATGCCGCGTGCGGTGCCGGCGTATAGACGCCGGCACCGCATGCTGGGCCCCCCCAGGTTTGGCATCAGCCACGAGAGGGCTCCCGCAGCCTTCAGCAGGCGCGTCGACAGACCGCTGAAATGCGGGCCGAAGCGCCACCTGCTGTCCAACGTGAGGCCCAGATACTTCATCTGGGCCTCGACCCTGATCCTGACGCCCTCCACAAAAATGTGGGCGTCAGGTGGGGGGCGCTGCCGGGGGCCGTGAAAGAACACGGCCTCCGTTTTGTGCAGCGCCACCCTCAAGCCCAGGCGGCGGATCCTTCCCGCCACCAAGGATCCGCCCGCCGACGCTAAACTGGCCGCCTCCCGCAAGGTGCTCCCGCGGGAAATGAGGAGAGTGTCATCTGCATAGCAGATGACACCCGTGCCTCGAAAGAGGGTTCCCCGCAGGAGCCAGTCATAACCGACGTTCCACAGAAGAGGCCCTAAAACAGACCCCTGTGGAACGCCGGCTCCAACAGCGTATCGCCGGAGCTGGCCAGCCCCGTCTACGAGGAGGACAGCACGGTCCTCCAAGTAGCTGGCCAGGAGGCCCCGTAATCCTAACTAATCTAACTTAACCTAACCTAAACCTATCCTTCCTTTCCTATTAATCTTATCCTTCCTTTCTTATTATATCCTATCCTTCCTTTCCTATTATATCTTATCCTTCCTTTCCTATTATATCCTATCCTTCCTTTCCTATTATATCTAATCCTTCCTTTCTTATTATATGCTATCCTTCCTTTCCTATTATATCCTATCCTTCCTTTCCTATTATATCCTATCCTTCCTTTCCTATTATATCCTATCCTTCCTTTCCTATTATATCTTATCCTCCCTTTCTTATTATATGCTATCCTTCCTTTCCTATTATATCCTATCCTTCCTTTCCTATTATATCCTATCCTTCCTTTCCTATTATATTCTATCCTTCCTTTCCTATTATATCCTATCCTTCCTTTCCTATTATATCCTATCCTTCCTTTCCTATTATATTCTATCCTTCCTTTCCTATTATATCCTATCCTTCCTTTCCTATTATATCTTATCCTTCCTTTCCTATTATATCCTATCCTTCCTTTCCTATTATATCCTATCCTTCCTTTCCTATTATATCCTATCCTTCCTTTCCTATTATATCTTATCCTTCCTTTCGTTTCCCGCGTGCGCCGACTAGGAGGGAGGTTTTAGACAAAGTCATGATTTTTTTTTATTATTATAAACTAGTGCTGTACTGCAATCCCGCGTGATGGTAAGCAGTGATGCAATCGTTGATGGTAAAGCGCACTAGTTTATTATGCCTATTCACTTAAAAAAACTTAGGAATAGGAAGGATGACGACAGTTGAGCGTGGTGATGCAATGTTAAACCCAACAACATGACCAACGATGCTGCGCCAGAGGGAGATTGATCTGGAGACTCTCCACGACCAAACTCCCGACACAACAACATTTGGCGCATCGTACATCATGCCGGAACACGACGAATCGCTTGGCAGCAAGACTTTGTCTGGTGGGTGGTAACTTCTGCCGGCAGCCGACGTTATGGGCTACCACAGAGAAAGTGATGTGGTCACTCTGCTACAATATTTCAATGTTCATTATGAATTAATTACTGAATGCACTTTTTACTACATAAATCACGCGTTTTTTAGTAAACGACACTATAAATAATTTAAAAGTCCAATGAAAAATGAGCGTGGCACTCATCTTAGCTTTCCCGCCAAAACTCTCAGGCGGGTACTTAAGTCAAAGTTCAAATTAGTACCGAACTAAGCTGTTTTTTTTATATAAAGAACTGTATTTCTATAATGGTTAGGTTCATTATTCAATAACCATTTAGGTGGTTTAAACCTGATCTAAATAAAATCCATGTTTTGTAATAAGAAGTTCAGACACATTTGGGCTGGAGCTGCGAAATGACACTTGGCTACTTCGGATTCAGTGGAGAGGCGTGCGAAGAGGCTGATTGGCGACTCAAATTTAACTCGAAACGGTCTCCAAAGCCTGGAGCACAGGCGAAGAGTAGCCAGCCTTTCGGCCTTCTATAGGATGCATTCTGGCGAATGTGCAAGGGAATTGCATGATTTAATTCCCCCATCTCCGTTCCACCATCGAACGACCCGTCGTACGGCGACTTTCCACCCTTTGTTGAGACCACTACGATCCGGACGAAGCGTTTCGCTTCTTCTTTTATACCGCGTACGTCGAGGGACTGGAACGATTTGCCGGCGGCGATGTTTCCGTCACACTACAACTTGAGTGTCTTAAAGGCTAGAGTGAATATGCTCTTAATAAACTAGCGCGCTTTACCATCAACGATCGCATCACTGCTTACCAACAGGCGGGATTGCGGTCAAGCGCTGGTTTATCCATACTAATATTATAAATGCGAAAGTAACTCTGTCTGTCTGTCTATCTGTCTGTCTGTCTGTCTGTCTGTCTGTCTGTCTGTCTGTTACGCTTTCCCGCTTAAACCTCTCAACCGATTTTGATGAAATTTGGCACAGGCAATCTTTAGTCCCTGAGAAAGAACATTTTATCCCGGAAAAATTTGATGTTCCCGAGGGAAATCTAAAAAGCGCGATATAACCGAACTCCACGCGGGCGAAGCGGGCGGAAAGCTAGTAATTTATAAAAAAAAAAGAAATAAGTATTGCTTATTGTTGCTCGAATTAGATTGATAAATAATATTTGGTCGTGGTATTTCTTTTTCGAATATTATTGATTCAAAGACTGTTTACTTATGTAAATCATATTTCACCGTGAACACATTTCAATGAGTTTTTAATCGCTTGTAACAAATTTAGCAAAGATTAGAATATTTCTTTTTTACTTTTGGGGTTTTGTTGGGGGTTATTTTAATGAAAATTTATTAAAACAGACGTTATGCTATCCATAATTATATAACTAACAACTAATTATATTTACTAACATCAATTAAGCGTTCAAGAAGAGATTGCATTAGCGATAAGGTTCAAAGGCAAGGGGTTCTCCTTCTATAATAAGACTGTTTCCGTCACCCACTTTTGATACTGTTATTATGAGGGCTTCGTTCGGGGGCTGTTATAATAGCTGTTGCTAATTTAAATCCTCGGTTTCCACCTGTGTCCCAGAAGTACTTCTTCCGTTAGCCTTCCTGGGGCAATTGATCCGAATATGCCACTTTTCACCACACTCTTATATAGCAAGTCTGTTTCCACCTCCAGAGCGTGTGTCAAGGCTGCTCCCTTTAGAGTCTGATGGTGCCCCCACCCCCCCTTTAGTGAAAACTAAGGCCAAAAGGGAGCTAGAATTGTATCACATAAAAAGGGTTTTCCGTAATTGTTGTGAAGGCCACAAAACTGTATTCTTTTAAACTTGTTCCTTCGCCTTTGTGTCAATGTTCTACAACAGACTGTGAATTTGAACAGTCCGCACAACACATCTTGTGGGAGTGTATTCTTTGGCAGAATGAACGCAATATTATGTTGGATAGTGTACAAGTTACATCCGGAGTTGTTTATTATACGGACCTTGTAGAAACTAGAACTAATTTCCGTGCGTTCAGGCGCTTTTGCCATACCTATTAGTGGAATCAATTGTAACAGCACATACCTACTTAGGACCCATTAACTTAATCAAATTTTATTCCGTGGTGCTTGGCAATCTGAGCTTCTCCCAGCTGCAATAATATCCCTTTGTGCCGATTGGCCCAGTTCTGTTCTGTCTCCTGCTTGTTATGGAGGGAAGTGGAAAAAATATATTTTTTCTTACTCCTCCGCTATTCTTTTCTGATTAATTTCGTTGCGGGACCCAAGACAGTTGAATCGTTTCTCCGGGACTCGTCGAGCTTCATTGCTCGGCGTTTTTCTGGCGGTCTCCACTGTTGATTCTGGCTTTCAGGAGTTGCAGTGGGTTGGGAACAGTGTGTCGGGTTTTGTACCATTAAAAAAAAAAAAAAAAAAAATAGGCCACAAAATTTTGTTTTAAATACTGAAATTCTATATGTTTTAACACGAAAACCTTACGAAATTATTGAAGAAACACGCGGCGCCGGTACTAAAATAAATATCATTTGGGTAAATAACATAATAATCTGTCAGGTAAAGGTAAATATTTATCGGCGATTGTCATACTTAACACATTTTTACGCAGCTTAGATTCGTTTGGTGTACCTACGCAGTAATCCTAATGCGAAAGTAGGTATGTCAGAATGGATGTTTGTTACCCTTTGACATAAAAAGTGCTGAATGGACTTGGATGAAATCTGGCACACAGAACCATCTTCGAATCCAACTCGGCTAGGCTGCTTTCGAGAAGCTACGTAGAATCTTCTCGTCCGAAATACCGCAGTGTCTCAAGAAAAAAGTCTTCGACCAGCGTGTGTTGCCAGTGATGACTTATGGAACTGAGACGTGGTCGCTAACAATGGGTCTTATAAAAAAGCTCAAGGAGACTCAAAGCGCAAAGGAGAGGGCTTTGCTTGGGGTTTCATTGCGTGATCAGAAATGAGGAGATTCGCAAAAGAACGAGAGTAACCGACATTGCCCGAAGAATTGCAACACTTAAGTGGCAGTGGGCCGCGCACATTGCCAGTAGGACCGATGCCCGATGCGGCCGACGGGTTCTCGAGTGGCGACCACGTACCTACCGGAAGATGCATTGTGGGCAGGCCCCCGACTAAGTGGACCGACGATATGGTGAAGGTTGCGGGAAATCGCTGGATACGGGAGGCGCAGGTCCGGTCGTCGTGGAGATCCTTGCGGGAGGCCTATGGCTAACTGAAGACTGCCTCACTGGTGAGCCAGTCTGATCAGTGCTGGACTCATACTGGCTAAAACCCACTCCTGACTTTGCTCAGTGTTCCTTTAACATGATCAGAGCTCTTGTTCCACGGTCTGTTTTATCTGCGGTCACACTTTTACGTTTTAGTTTCTGACAACGTTGACATTGGTGAAGAATTTCCAGTAGCAGTCCACCACAAGTTAACCAACTGCGAGTCATTTGCATTTACACAGATGCTTATAACTAGGAATAGCACATGAAATATTTTTTATCCTGATATTGCTATGGCACCGAAGCCTACGAGGGTGAAATCACGGTTGGCTGTTAGTAATTACTTTTTTTTATTATTATTATTTATAAACCAGCGCTTGACCGCAATCCCGCCTGATGGTAAGCAGTGATGCGATCGTTGATGGTAAAGCGCGCTAGTTTATTAAGAGCATATTCACTCTAGCCTTTAAGACACTCAAGTTGTAGTGTGACGGAAACATCGCCGCCGGCAAATCGTTCCAGTCCCTCGACGTACGCGGTATAAAAGAAGAAGCGAAACGCTTCGTCCGGATCGTAGTGGTCTCAACAACGTGAGGGTGAAAAGTCGCCGTACGACGGGTCGTTCGATGGTGGAAAGGAGATGGGGGAATTAAATCATGCAATTCCCTTGGCTTTGGAAACGTTTCGAGTTAAATCTGGGTCGCCAATCAGCCTCTTAGCACGCCTCTCCACTGAATCCAAAGTAGCCAGGTGACATTTCGCAGCACCAGCCCAAATGTGGCTGCAGTACTCCACACACGAACAGACCTGTGCTTTGTACTTTTTTTAAACTTACTATCAGAGTCTGTATCTAGTCAGGCCCGGCTACCTTTTTACGAAAACAAGGTGCAAGGAGTGCTTGGGCCTTGGGCCATGTGCCCGCGCGTCAGAATTTTAGTCACTAAATCCCACCAGAAAAAGTCTTGCCGCCAAGCGATTCGTCGAATCTGGACTACCTTACCACCCCGAAATAGTGTCATTATTTAGGTACTGGTATACAAGTCAATGCAATAGCGTGAAGTGGGTAGGCTCGCACTCGGACGTATATCGGTTGTCGTGCGGGGTGAGGCAGGGGGGCTCAGCTCACCCAGGCTCTTCAACCTTTATATAAACCAGCTGACCCTTGAGCTTAGCAGCACCAGAATCGGATGTCATATTGACGATATGCATAAACAATATTAGTTATGCTGACGATATGGTGTTCTTGAGTCGCATCTATCGTTGCTCTGAGGCATCTGATCGCTATATGCGAACAATACACGGTGACTCATGGGCTCAGATATAACGTCTTAAAGAGTAAATTATTGGTTTTCAAAGCAGGTGGCGTTACATATTCGTGAATTCCTCGTGTCGCACTGTGTGGTGAACCCCTGCGAAGGATGGACTTTAAGCATCTGGGCCACTGGGTCACTGAAGATCTAAAAAACAATTGTGACATTGAAAGGTAACGTAGGTCGCTGGCTGTCCGTTGTAACATGTTGGCCCGCAGGTCTGCGCGATGTTACGAAGCCAGTTATAGTTACGCTTTTTAAAGCTTAGTGTCAATTTTTCTACACGTGCAGCCTGTGGGTTAACTTCATTCAGCGGGCATACAGCGACCTACGTGTTCAATTTAATAACCCATTGAGGGTGCTGTTGGAGCTGCCGTGGCGTTGTTGTGTTTGCAGATAATAATATTAATAGTTTTACTGCCATTATTAGGAGTAGAAGCGCATCCCTGATGACGCGTGTTAGCCGCAGTAACAACAGTATTCTCAGTGTGTTTGCGGATCGGTGGGATTCTCCCATGTGGCAGAAGTGGATGCAGCTCAACGCTAAGTTTTAAGTTAATGTGATTTAACCTACTAATACTAGAAGTTAATCATCAGCCGCCGGCATAAGTTACCACCCACCAGACAAAGTATTGCCGCCAAGCGATTCGTCGTGTTCCAGCATGAAGTCTGGTGAAGCCGTACGGAGGACGGGTCTGAGCAGTTGTGTTGCGATGTACGTGCCGGGTACCTCCGCCGCATAGTAGGGGCATAGTAGGGTCGTGTTGTTGGGTTTAACACTGCATCACCGCACTCAACTGCCGTCTTCCTTCCTATTTACTCAGTTCGTTTGAGTGAGTAGGTTTAATAAACTAGCGGGCCTTACCATCAACGATTGCATCACTGCTTACCATCAGGCGGGATTGCAGTCGAGCGCTAGTTTGTAATTTATAAAAAAAAGTAAAATTGATACTAACCTTATGGACTCTGGTCTGAAATAAAAGTGTTCTATTCTATTCTATATATCTCATCTTTCGTGCAATTATAATTAAATAAATAAATATATACGGACAAATCACACAAATTGAGCTAGCCCCAAAGTAAGTTCGAGACTTGTGTTATGGGATACTAACTCAACGATACTATATTTTATAATAGATATGTACATATATAAATAAACATCTAAGACCCAGGCCAATCAGGAAAAGATCGTTTTCCATCATGACCTGGCCGGGGATCGAACCCAGGGCCTCCACGTCGCAGGCAGGCGTGTTGACCCCTGCGCCACGGAGGACGGCAATCCAATCATCGTTTCTTCGGCGTTTTTAAGAAGACTTCCTGTTCTTAATCGACTTCAAAAAAAGGAAGAGATTCTCGACTGAAATTTTGATTCTAAAAGGTACACTGTGGCCTACTAATAGTGTATTTTGAAGAATCAAAACATGAAGCAACTAAGTATCCATATGCTGTTTTGAATTTGGATTTACATAGCTGCCCTAACAAATATATTGTAAGGTATTCAATGACGTCATCATAAATAAGCCATGATATCATTATCCCGTACGTCTGTAAGTCGAGAAAATTTTCATGAAATTGATTATAGTGTGATGTTATTTTGAGGCCTCTAAAGCAGCGATTCATAGAACAATGCAGGTACAAGGCGGTCGTCTCATTTCTGTCTATGGTATCAAATACTAAGAAAGAAAAAACGTTTATTTGCGGTAAACATAACGTGCGTCACATCCACGCAAAACGGCTATCGCTCAGCATTATGCTACTACCCTATACAAAACAGAGCCCAGCGCTGGTTTTCAGCGACAGCCGGTGCCGACATAAAGACGTCAGCCGGTGCAGCAAACAATCACAACTGACACCGACCCGGTACAATAAAAATGCAATGATAAAAAAATCTAAATCTAATTGGTGAGAGAACAGTTTAAACAAACACAAACAGGAATATAAAAAACAAAAACAGGATATAAAAATAACGAGAATATCATTCTCAACAATAGTTTACCTTTTATATAGTGGCAACATTAAGGAAGCGTCCTACTAGCGCTGACAAAGGTTGTCAGCGCTAATAGGACCCAAACAAAACACAGCTGCAAACGAAACACAGCAGTGCCCTAGGGAGCAGCGGTGGCCTAGGGAACAGAGGTGGCCTAGAGAGCAGCGGTAGCCTAGGGAACAGAGGTGGCCTAGGAAACAGAGGTGGCCTAGGGAACAGAGGTGGCCTAGGAAACAGAGGTGGCCTAGGAAACAGCGGTGGTCTCTAGGGAACAGCGGTGGCCTAGGGAGCAGCGGTGGGGTAGCCAAGGGAATAGAGGTGGCCTAGGGAGCAGCAGTGGCCTAGGGAACATCGGTGGCCTAGGAAACAGCGGTGGTCTAGAGAACAGCGGTGGCCTAGGAAACAGCGATGGCCTAAGGAACAGCAGTGGCCTAGGAAACAGCGATGGCCTAGGGAACAGCGGTGGCCCAGGGAAGAGCAGTGGCCTAATGTATCGGCCGCGACATCATGAGACACATCGTGAGCAAACCGGCATGTCCTAGAGGCAAAACTTTGAAGACATGTGACATGTACCAAACCGCACTGGGCCCGCGTGGTACCGCAGCAGCGCTTCTCCTGTGGAATATCAAATTACTGCGATCCACAACAAGCCTGCCAAGCGTGGGAATTATGGCAATGCCCTCCAATCAATGGGATGGAAACCTTAGGGGAGGCCTGTGTCCAGCAGTGAACCTCTATATGCTGAGGGGAAGAAGATCACGGTATTCTCCACCGGATTGAAAGTTTGACGGGTGAAGTTTGAGAATGAATTTGGATGAATCTTGGCATCTACAGATGATTTATAACCATGATAAATATTTAGTACCTATAGAATACTCTTTATTATGTACACCATAAACATAGATAACAGAACATAAATATAAAGAATTTACAAAGGGTGACACAATGGGCAGTGTTATCGATAAGAGTGATCTTTTACAGACAACCTTTGGATGGAATACTAAGGGGAAGGAGAGAGAAATAGTGTAGGTAGTCTACAGTGTATACATAATAGGGTAGTTAACTAAAAAAAACTAATCAGTCCGTCAGTCAGATTTCCAACGTATTTTTTCTTTTTTCACAAAAAATGATGACACAGTGCATTGTAAACTCGTGTGACGTCACTGCACGCTACACTTTTTAGAGAGCAGTGACGTCACCAGCCACCACTCCTGATCTTTGATGCCTTTTATACTTGTAAATTTTTATTGATTTGATAAAACAAAATATACGTAGCCCATATTTTCTGAATGACGTTGTCTGAATGATGGACTAAATAGAATCATTTTTTTTTACCCATGAAACATCCCTATTATTTACTTTGATTTTATCTAGATATTCTCATGGGATCGAATCTTATGCGGATGAACTGTCTCCAAAGCCTGGAGCACAAGCGAAGAGTAGCCAGCCTGTAGGTGTTCTATGTGTATGAGAGAACAGGTATTTAAAGCTCAGAAACGCTGCATAAGAGCTATGTGTAGTCTTAAAATGACAGACAGTTGTGTGCCTAGGTTTAAGTCTCTGAAAATTTTAACTTTTCCATCACTATACATTTTGGAATTAGCTGTTTTTGTAAAACTGAACAACTATTCAAAATTTGCATGCCTAATTTAAGGTAGATAGTATAAGGGTCTGACACTATGTAAACATCACTATTTTGTATACCTACTTTCTGTGCAAATAAATATAATTGAATTGAATTGAATTGATATAGGATATATTCTGGAAAGTGTGTGAGGGAATTGCATGATTTAATTCCCCCATCGCCGTTCCACCATCGGACGACCCGTCGTACGGCGAGTTTCCACCCTTACGTTGTTGACACCACTACGATCCGAACGAAGCGTTACGCCTTGTCTTTTATACCGCGCACATCGAGAGAGATAAAGTTGATGCAGGTAAAGGGCCAGAGTGGCGGCGTCACGCGGACCAGATTTTACCCTCTACTAGTAAAGTTAGATATTCTTTATCTCGGCTAAGCGGCTTAGTTCAGGATAAGAATTTACAAGCGGTAGTATCTGAGAGTGGCAATGTGGCCAAAGGAGCCGAGGGCGAGGTACTTGAAGATGCGTCAGGCGGTGACGGCGTCTGTAGGGTCGGTCAGGACGTAATCGCAGAGTCGCCGTGCGTACATCGAGCGACTGGAACAATTTGCCAGCGGCGGTGTTTCCGTCGGACTTCAATTTAAAAGTCTTCAAGGTTAGATTGAATATGCTCTTAATAAACTAGCGCGCTTTACCAGCAACGATTGCATCACTATTTACCATTAGGCGGGATTGCGGCCAAGTGCTAGTTTATAATGTATATGAAAAATTAAACTCTGGGTTACCCCACAACGCAGTTTTCTTGGCCATAAACCACACCATTGAAGTATTTTTGTAAAAACATCTGTTTATACTAGAACAGTTTTAAATTTAAATAATTCATCAATGTTGTTTGAACATTTGGCGTATATAAGTGATATTAATCATTTAGTTTGTAAATTATAATTAGTTATTTGACGAAAATGGTGAGAGTGATAATATTTTTGTGTTTGGTGAGTTATTATTATTATTTTGTAATTATAAACTAGTGCTTGTCCGAAATCCCGCCTGATGGTAAGCAGTTGATGACACGGTGGATCATCCGGTGGAGGTCTGCCCGGCTTAGGTAGAGCACCCCCTTCTGCGAAGCAGTGATACTGGTAAAGGAGGTGGCGGAGCGCGTGAGGCAGCGGCAATTCCAGCGCCCTCACGCAACTAGCCGCTGCAGGAAACGCCCTGGTCGAAAGACGAAATGGAACTCCCAGCCACCGTAGGCGCGGGCCTGCGGGCGGTGAGCAGTGGGCAGCTCACCGCCCGGTAAGGACCACGCCCGAGTCGACGGCACATTGTTTCACGCGCGACTCAAAGAGATGTCAACACATCGTGACGGGGTCCACGAAGACCGATGCCTCCTGGGTCAGGGTTGCGGGTTGGTAGGTGGGTTGGCAAGTGAAGAAACACGGGTGGGTTTTAGTCAGTAAAAGTTTGACCACCCTTCCGCGCCGCCCAGAGTGGGAGAGGTCTTTTGTTGATTTCCTATCCCAAACAAAAAGAAAAGATTAAGGCTGAACTAAAGTTAGATTTCGTTCTGTAATAAGGAGGATGGTGTTTTAAATTTACTAAAAGTAAATACTGATAGAACTTAAATTAAATTATATTTTCGTAATTGTGTCCATTGGGACCTTGGGATGACATTGGGATTTTTATTTATATGACCAGCCGGCGTCCATTATGGACACCGGCTAAACGGTATATAAATAAAAATATAAACCTTACAAAATTAAAATATACATATACAACGTGTAACAAAAAGGGTATATAAAATAATATAAAGGGCTGGCATCTTTAGATGATATCAAACGATATCGAAAGGGTTTCAACTCAAAATAAAATACTCAAAAAATTGGTACCAAATTTTCGGTTTCGTGTGTTTCTTAAAATCAAATCATAAGAAACGTGGCAGCACACTACATACGTTATTAACTACTCGATACTCGTCACGTTACTTGCCAAAATCCGATAAATGTCTTCAATATCTCTGTGCGACTAGTATGATAGTAGCCTATCACAGGCGGCGTTTTTCCTCATAACTTCCTAACATAAAGAGATAGGATTAAAAAACCCTTCCAATATCGTTTGATATCATGTAAAGATGCCATGCCTTTGTTATGTATATACCCTTTATGTTACACGTTGTATACCTACCTTATTTTTTTTTTAAGCGAAACTTGAATACAGTTTGTTCAGAATAAGCAACTGAATCGATTGCAATCATTTTTACACCATGTTATATTTTCCCAAATACATTTAGAAATTGCTGCAGTGTGGTTACCGAGCGCGCCACGCAGCTTAATATAGATCAAAATTTTTATGATTTATAAAGGTCGAAACACACTACCAAAACGTGACAACACGCCACGCCACCCGACGCATGTCAGTACGTATCAATTCCATGCATTTAATAAGGCCAGAAGCGCATAGGCAACACGCTATGTGACCACACGCCGCAACATCCAACCGATTTGGATCAGCGTGTTGCCGGAAGAGGGGGGACACGCCACCCGACGAATCAGCGCAGCGTGTTTCTAGTTATCACCCGACGTTTTTATGGTGGTTATAATAAAATATATTTTTTGTTTAATAATTGCTTTAAAATAACGGATGAAGAATCAGTAAAACGGTACTCAGGTCCCCGCGGTTTCACCCGCGTGGGTTTCGATATGTTATTTTTTATATGCTCAGCTCCTATTGGTCGCAGCGTGATGTTACATAGCTTCCTGGATTAATGGGCTATCCAACGCAAAAAGAATTTTGCAAATCGGAACAGCAGTTCCTGAGATTAGCGCGTTCAAATAAACAAACAAACTCTTCAGCGTTATTTAATAGTATAGATGGGTACGTCTTATCGTCTTTTTAACCGACTTCAAAAAGGAGGAGGTTACTCAATTCGACCGTATATATGCTTTTTTTTTCTATGTTTGTTCGCGCATAACTTCGTCGTTTATGAACCGATTTTGATAATTCTTTTTCTGTTGGAAAGAAGACGTTCCCAAGGTGGTCCCATGATAAGGATATCAGGGTTTGATGGTGGAAGACCAGAGAAAACAAGGGGAACTTTCAAAAATTGCAGGGGCGACTAGTGCAGTTCTTAGCATTTTCATTAAGTATTTTAAAGCACTACAATTTAATAAAGGTCTGGAGTAGATCTGATGATTGAGCCGGGAGACAGTCGAAGGTACTCCTCAACAATTCACAGCAGCTACCTTGTGTTTGGGCTCCACTAATTTGAATTGATAATAACTTTTCACCTAGATGGGTTGTGACTGTCATAAGAGCGCTGATGATGAAGACAAAGGCCAGTTCCGGGAACTCCTCAACGGTTTACAGTAGCTACTTCGTGGTTGGACTTCATTCATTTATATGGATGAGACCTTTGCACCCATTGGGTTCATATAATGGTCTGCAGTAAATTTGATGATGAAGACCATAGGCAGTTGAGGGAATACTTACGGGTAAAAATTAAAGTAAACAAAATTACGTCGTTTCCCAACTATATTTGCGTCAGCTTCCAGTCTGACCGGATGCAACTGAATACATAGTACTTTTAACAACTAAAAAGTATAACTAATTTCGGATGTCGGTGTCAAAAACTAATATACGAAAACCAAAGACACCGACTTCCGAAATTAGTTATTTTTCCCTTTGTAGTGGTTTTTGGAAGTCGGTTATTTTTTTTTGTAAAAAAGTTTTAATTTTATTTACTGTTTCTGTACAAAATATATCCCCAAAATCTGCAAAAAATCTTCTTCAAAATCTTCATCTAGCTCGTCTTCAAGCAGAAACGAATCCATGGCCACGTGACAGGTCAATACACTACACGATACTTGTTGTAGCATCGCGTGGCGTGTTGCCTATGTGCACGACGAGCGTTGGGTGTCCGCAGAACAAATCGCGTTGCGTTTTGATAGTATTGTAGCAGCCACTGTAGCAGCCTCACAGATGCTACAGTATGTTTCGACCTTAAAACTACGTGAGCCTGCGCAACAGCTGACGCCAGAGGTCAACGCAGTGCTCGCCCGCCCAGCTCAGACCGGGGGTAGACCTGACGTGTTATGCGGACGACACGCTGGTCACCGCCCGGGGGAGCTCGCATAGGGAAGCTACGTTGCTGGCGACGGCTGCGGCATCACAGGTGGTGGGCCGTATACGTCGCCTAGGCCTGGAGGTAGCCCTCAACAAGTCGGAGGCCATGGTGTTTCATGGTCCCCGGCGGGCGCCGCCACTCAGCTCACATATCGTGATCGGGGGGATTCGGATCGCTGTCGAGTCCAATATGAAGTACCTAGGATTGGTGCTCGACAGCCGGTGGGACTTCGGCCCCCACTTCCGGCGGCTGGCGCCCAAGTTGTTGGGGGCGGCTAGGGCGCTTTCAACATTGCTTCCCAACCTGGGGGGACCGAGCGCCGCTTGCAGGCGGCTCTAAATGGGAATCGTGCGATCGATGGCCCTGTATGGGGCCCCGGTGTGGGCTTTTGACCTGACGGCCGGCAGCATCGCTGTACTGCGAATACCGCAGAGAGTGATGGCCGTCAGAGTCATACATGGGTATCGCACGATCTCCTATGAGGCGGCCTGCCTACTGGCTGGAACCCCGCCCTGGGACCTGGAGGCGAGGGTCCTCGCGTCTCTGTACCGGTGGCGTGAGCAGGCGCGAGAACGGGGCGAACGGCCGATGCAGCGTCAGCTTGAGCAGCGTCGGTCGCAGCTCAGCGAGGTCTTGGTGGCGGAATGGCGGGACAGGCTTTCACGCCCTACCGCCGGCCTCACCACCATCGAGGCCATCCGGCCGGTACTGGCGGACTGGCTCGGGAGAAGGCATGGCTCCCTGACGTTTCGGGTGACACAGGTGCTCTCGGGGCATGGTTGCTTCGGAAAGTACCTGTGTCGCATAAACAGGGAGCCGGACGCCCGGTGTCACCACTGCGTCGACTGCCGGGAGGATACGGTGCAGCATACGCTGGCAGAGTGTGCCAGTTGGGAGGAGCTGCGCCGTGTCCTCATCTCTGAAATAGGCAGTGACTTGTCGCTGCCGGCCGTAATCAAGTCGATGGTCGGCAGCGAAGAGTCCTGGGATGCGGTGGTTTCCTTCTGCGAAACAGTTGTCTCGCGGAAGGAGGCTGCGGAAAGGGAGAGGGAGATCTCGTCCTCTCACCCGACCCGCAGCAGGCGTACCGGGCGTCGTCGGAGGGCGGATAACGCCCTCTTCCAGCCCCCCTAAATGGGTTCAGGGCCGATGGACTCGGGGACATCTGTCGCCCCTCAAACATCAGGACCCGAGGTGGCGGCGCGAAGTGTTCCACGCGCGCTACTCTTAGACGTCACGGAGGGAGTCCTGCACCTCACTCCCCCCCTTGACCCGAGGAGGCCTACGGTGGTGGGCCAGCACCAATCGGGGGTGGCGGAAGCAGTATTAGTTCTCGCAGCCCCCGGTGTAGGTGTGAGAAGGAACAACCGGGTGGTTTTTAGTCAGTAAGAGTCTGACAGACCCCGTCGCCCGCCTCAGGGCGGCGGACATCCATGAGGATTTTTCACCCGGAAAAAAAAAACAAAAAAAGTGCTCGCCCGCCCGAGCGGACCATATTTTTGTTGGGACAGCCAAGTAGGATAAGAAGCTCATAACTTTGTAGTTTTTCATGATATCTTTTTGAAATTTTGTACATAGATTCATTACTTAAAAATACTAGAAACGTGTTTCGGGTTTCGCAAAAACAAAATGTATGTGCGGTGGTACGGCAATATTGACTGCGACGTTAAGGCACGCATTTCCGCAGCTTGGGCAAAATGGCGTCAGGAGACAGGTGTCATCTGTGACCCCAAAATCCCGGTTAAGCTTAAGGGGCAGGTCTATAAGACCATCATTAGACCTGCTCTTCTGTATGGCAGTGAGGCGTGGCCTGTGCTTGAGCGACACAAGCAGGAACTGCGTGTCACGGAAATGAATATGCTGCGTTGGATGTGTGGAGTTACGTGGAAAGACCGCAGGAACTCCCGCATCCGTGGCAGTCTTCGTGCCCGTCACATAGCAGACAGACTGCAAGAGGGTCGCCTGCGCTGGTACGGTCACGTCTTACGAAAACTGGCATGTTACGTGGGTAACAAATGTCTTGCCATGGCGCCTACGCCGGGCCGGAACAAGCGAGGTAGACCAAAAAAGTGCTGGCTTGACGTTGTAAGAGATGACATTCGTGCCAAAAATCTCACACCACGGGATGCCAAAGATCGTGCGAAATGGAGGAGTAATTTTAGGAAAGAGACCCTGGGCTCCAACGCGAAAGCCGCGGATGCAACCGGGATTGTACGCTGAGATGATGATGAATGTTGTATATGTAACAAAAAATTTAATGTCAAACGGGCCTCAGGTTGCTCGAAGGCCTCAGCCCAGCATAATGTCAGATGACAACAAAAGATGTAGGTACCACCTGACGCTGATTATTTACTTTTTTTGTTTCAGTTTTGCATATGTCACGCGAATTTCTTTGACTTTAGTAAGTAGCCAAAAATTTAAAAATATTATAATTGATCATCAAAAGCGATTTTAATGCAATAAATGTAAAAATACATATTTTGTTTACAGATGCATATGTTAATAATGAAGCAGTAAATTTATTCCCGAAGATACCAACTCCTGTCAGAAGACCTGTAACTAAAACGAAAAAATATATTCCTGTCATTCCTATAGTTAATCCAGTGGCCGTCTTAGCTGAACCAGTTAAAAAAGTAGCTAGTGCTATTCTGAATCCTCCCTTACCAAATGGCCATGGTTTGTTTGGATTACCAGATGTATTTCCTGGTTTAAAACCGCCATCTGCACCAGTGGCTGCTAAGGCAGCAGCAAAAGCGGAATCAAGTCCACCTCTTAGTTCAAAGACGCCACCTAGTGCTCCTAAACTGCTAAGTTTCCCATTCTTACCAAGTTCAGGGGGGAGTGCGATTCTTCCATCAATTTCTGGTACGCCTCTTCGCGCTGATGGTTCTAAGGCTAACGGTATATTACCTCCATCTGCAGGGGCACCGATTCCTGATGTAAATACTCGTGCAGGACCTGGTACGCCTTCTATTGGGTTTTCAATTCCAGATGTGTCCACACTAAATGCTCCTTCAGCTAGGGTGATGACGTCATCTTTATCCAATACCAGCCCGTCAGTTAGCAGTACAACGCCCAAAGGAGGAACTACCACCCCGTCCGTTAGCAGTACAACACCCAAAGGAGGAACTACCACCCCGTCAGTTAGCAGTACAACACCCAAAGGAGGAACTACCACCCGGTCAGTTAGTAGTACAACACCCAAAGGAGGAACTACCACCCCTTCAGTTAGCAGTACAAAACCCAAAGGAGAAACTACCACCCCGTCAGTTAGTAGTACAACACCCAAAGGGGAAACTACCACCCCGTCAGTTAGCAGTACAACACCCAAAGGAGAAACTACCACTCCGTCAGTTAGTAGTACAACACCCAAAGGAGGAACTACCACCCCGACAGGTAGCAGTACAACACCCAAAGGAGAAACTACCACCCCGTCAGTTAGCAGTACAACATCTAAAGGAGAAACTACCACCCCGTCAGTTAGTAGTACAACACCAAAAGGGGAAACTACCACCCCGTCAGTTAGCAGTACAACACCCAAAGGAGAAACTACCACTCCGTCAGTTAGTAGTACAACACCCAAAGGGGAAACTACCACCCCGTCAGTTAGCAGTACAACACCCAAAGGAGAAATTACCACCCCGTCAGTTAGCAGTACAACATCTAAAGGAGAAACTACCACCCCGTCACTTAGCAGTACAACACCCAAAGGAGGAACTACCACCCCGTCAGTAAGCAGTACAACGCCTAAAGGAGAAACTACCACCCCGTCAGTTAGCAGTACAACACCAAAAGGAGCAACTACCACCCCTTCAGTTAGCAGTACAACACCCAAAGGAGGAACTACCAGTCCGTCAGTTAGTAGTACAACACCCAAAGGAGGAACTACCACTCCGTCAGTTAGTAGTACAACACCTAAAGGAGAAACTACCACCCCGTCAGTTAGCAGTACAACACCCAAAGGAGGAACTACCACTCCGTCAGTTAGTAGTACAACAACTAAAGGAGAAACTACCACCCCGTCAGTTAGCAGTACAACACCCAAAGGAGGAACAACCACCCCGTCAGTAAGCAGTACAACACCAAAAGGTGGAACTACCACTCCGTCAGTTAGCAGTACAACACCAAAAGGAGCAACTACCACCCCTTCAGTTAGCAGTACAACACCCAAAGCAGGAACTACCACTCCGTCAGTTAGTAGTACAACACCCAAAGGAGGAACTACCACTCCGTCAGTTAGTAGTACAACACCTAAAGGAGAAACTACCACCCCGTCAGTTAGCAGTACAACACCTAAAGGAGAAGCTACCACCCCGTCAGTTAGCAGTACAACACCCAAAGGAGAAACTACCACTCCGTCAGTTAGTAGTACAACACCCAAAGGAGGAACTACCACTCCGTCAGTTAGCAATACAAAACCCAAAGGAGAAACTACCACCCCGTCAGTTAGTAGTACAACACCCAAAGGGGAA
This sequence comes from Sesamia nonagrioides, assembly GCA_017933935.1. Lineage (NCBI taxonomy): Eukaryota > Metazoa > Arthropoda > Insecta > Lepidoptera > Noctuidae > Sesamia > Sesamia nonagrioides. The sequence goes on from JADWQK010000856.1 coordinate 801,380, forward strand.
ACTACCACCCCGTCAGTTAGCAGTACAACACCCAAAGGAGGAACTACCACCCCGTCAGTTAGCAGTACAACACCCAAAGGAGGAACTACCACCCCGTCAGTTAGTAGTACAACACCCAAAGGAGGAACTACCACTCCGTCAGTTAGTAGTACAACACCTAAAGGAGAAACTACCACCCCGTCAGTTAGCAGTACAACACCTAAAGGACAAACTACCACCCCGTCAGTTAGCAGTACAACATCCAAAGGAGAAACTACCACTCCGTCAGTTAGTAGTACAACACCCAAAGGAGGAACTACCACTCCGTCAGTTAGCAGTACAAAACCCAAAGGAGAAACTACCACCCCGTCAGTTAGTAGTACAACACCCAAAGGGGAAACTACCACCCCGTCAGTTAGCAGTACAACACCCAAAGGAGGAACTACCACCCCGTCAGTAAGCAGTACAACGCCTAAAGGAGAAACTACCACCCCGTCAGTTAGCAGTACAACACCAAAAGGAGCAACTACCACCCCTTCAGTTAGCAGTACAAAACCCAAAGGAGAAACTACCACCCCGTCAGTTAGTAGTACAACACCCAAAGGGGAAACTACCACCCCGTCAGTTAGCAGTACAACACCCAAAGGAGAAACTACCACCCCGTCACTTAGCAGTACAACACCTAAAGGAGGAACTACCACCCCGTCAGTTAGCAGTACAACACCCAAAGGAGGAACTACCACCCCGTTAGTTAGTAGTATAACACCCAAAGGAGGAACTACCACTCCGTCAGTTGGCAGTACAACACCAAAAGGAGCAACTACCACCCCTTCAGTTAGCAGTACAACACCCAAAGGAGGAACTACCACTCCGTCAGTTAGTAGTACAACACCCAAAGGAGGAACTACCACTCCGTCAGTTAGTAGTACAACACCTAAAGGCGAAACTACCACCCCGTCAGTTAGCAGTACAACACCCAAAGGAGGAACTACCACTCCGTCAGTTAGCAGTATAACACCCAAAGGAGGAACTACCACTCCGTCAGTTAGTAGTACAACACCTAAAGGAGAAACTACCACCCCGTCAGTTAGTAGTACAACACCTAAAGGAGAAACTACCACCCCGTCAGTTAGCAGTACAACACCCAAAGGAGGAACTACCACCCCTTCAGTTAGCAGTACAACACTCAAAGGAGGAATTACCATTTCGTCAGTTAGCAGTGCAACATCTAAAGGAGAGACTACCACTCCGTCAGTTAGTGTTACAACACCTAAAGGGGGAAGTACTTCCCTATTAACCAATGCCGTAACGCACCCAGGAGGTTTAACTATACCCTCAACCAGCGGCAACCTTCCTCCTGGTAGCATTTCTTCACCGTCACTTAATAGCGGACCTACTATTCCTAGTCCCGGGGCTTCCCCCTTATCACTTCTTGCACCAAATCCTTCAGCAACTGGATTATCTGAACCTGTAGCTGCTTCCAGAACTGGATTGCCAGGCACCCTAGCTTTACCCACAAGCGGTAGTTTCCCAGCAATACCTGGATCAGGAAGTCCACCTGCGGTACCTAGATTGCCGACATCATCTGTATCAGGCAATTCACCTGCGGTACCTAGATTGCCGACATCGCCTGTATCAGGAAGTCCATCTGCGGTACCTAGATTATCGATATCTCCTGTATCAGGTAGTCTACCTGCAGTACCTGGATTACCGACATCGTCTGTATCAGGCAGCCTACCTGCGTTACCTGGATTGCCGACATCGCCTGTATCAGGCAGTCTACCTGCGGTACCTGGATTGCCGACATCGCCTGTATCAGGAAGTCTACCTGCGGTACCGGGATTGCCGAGATCATCTGTATCAGGAAGTCCATCTGCGGTACCTGGATTACCGACATCGTCTGTATCAGGCAATTCACCTGCGGTACCTGGATTGCCGACATCGCCTGTATCAGGAAGTCCATCTGCGGTACCTAGATTGCCGACATCATCTGTATCAGGCAATTCACCTGCGGTACCTAGATTGCCGACATCGCCTGTATCAGGAAGTCCATCTGCGGTACCTAGATTATCGATATCTCCTGTATCAGGTAGTCTACCTGCAGTACCTGGATTACCGACATCGTCTGTATCAGGCAGCCTACCTGCGTTACCTGGATTGCCGACATCGCCTGTATCAGGCAGTCTACCTGCGGTACCTGGATTGCCGACATCGCCTGTATCAGGAAGTCTACCTGCGGTACCGGGATTGCCGAGATCGTCTGTATCAGGAAGTCCATCTGCGGTACCTGGATTACCGACATCGTCTGTACTAGGCAATTCACCTGCGTTACCTGGATTGCCGACATCGCCTGTATCAGGCAGTCTACCTGCGGTACCTGGATTGCCGACATCGCCTGTTTCAGGCAATTCACCTGCGGTACCTGGATTGCCGACATCGCCTGTATCAGGAAGTCCATCTGCGGTACCTAGATTACCGATATCTCCTGTATCAGGTAGCCTACCTGCAATACCTGGATTACCGACATCGCCTGTATCAGGCAGTCTACCTGCGGTACCTGGATTGCCGACATCGCCTGTATCAGGAAGTCCATCTGCGTTACCTGGATTGCCCACATCGCCTGTTTCAGGCAATTCACCTGCGGTACCTGGATTGCCGACATCTCCTGTATCAGGTAGTCTACCTGCGTTACCTAGATTGCCGACATCGCCTGTATCAGGCAGTCTACCTGCGGTACCTGGATTGCCGACATCGCCTGTATCAGGCAGTCAATCGTCTTTACCTGAATTACCAGCAGCCCATGGGTCTCCACCACAATGGCCTGGGTCTGCTAGTCTACCAGGAGTCCGAGCGGCAACTGCCTTGACTGCGCAAAAATCATCGGAGGTTAAGAAAACTATAGCCGCAAGCCTATCGTCAGGTAACTGAAATTTTTATTTTTGAATCAAGCTTAGGGCAAATAGACGCAAATGATTCTGTATAAGTCCTCGTTTATACTTTAATTAGTAATTAAGAGAGTTCATACATGATCTGTGAGAATTCCATGGGGGCAGCCTTTTCAGCATTTGGCATTTTGATTATACACCATTTTTAGTATATTTTTATTTTACTCCCACAGCCCCAGCAGGATTACCAGCCGGATTACCAAACCTGCCCGGAGGAGGTTCTGCAAACACTGGTGTAGCAAGCCAAGCATCTAGCAGATTGTCATTACCTAGTATGTTAATTTTTCTTCTTTTCGCCACAATTCTTATCTTTCCCTACCTCTGGTTAGCCAGTCACTTCTTTATAGGTAACTAGCGGCCGCCAGCGACTTCGTTCGCGTGGTTTAGTTATGCTCCGCTCCTATTGCGCGCAGCGTGATGTTATATAGCCTAAAGCCTTCCTGGATTAATGGGCTATCCAACGCAAAAATAATTTTTCAAATCGGACCAGTAGTTCCCGGGATTAGCGCGCACAAACAAACAAACAAACTCTTCAGCTTTATATATTAGTATAGATATCGTTTTAAAAAATCCAGTGACACCTATGTTTTTGTTTTTTTTTTTATGGGACAAAACCCGCCACACTGTTCCCAACCCACTGCAACTCCTGAAAGCCAGAATCAACAGTGGAGACCGCCAGAAAAACGCCGAGCAATGAAGCCCGACGAGTCCCGGAGAAACGTTTCAACTGTCTTGGGTCCCGCAACGAAATTAATCAGAAAAGAATAGCGGAGGAGTAAGAAAAAAAGATATTTTTTCCACTTCCCTCCATAATAAGCAGGAGACAGAACAGAACTAGGCCAATCGGCACAAAGGGACATTATTGCAACTGGGAGAAGCCCAGATTGCCAAGCACCACGGAATAACATTTGATCAAGCTAATGGGTCCTAAGTAGGTATTTGCTGTTACAATTGATTCCAATAATAGGTATGGCAAAAGCGCCTGAACGCACGGAAATTAGTTCTAGTTTCAACAAGGTCCGTATAATAAACAACTCCGGATGTAACTTGTACACTATCCAACATAATATTGCGTTCATTCTGCCAAAGAATACACTCCCACAAGATGTGATGTGCGGACTGTTCAAATTCACAGTTCGATGTAGAACACTGACACAAAGGCGAAGGAACAAGTTTAAAAGAATACAGTTTACTTTTAAAGTTGCCATGACCTGTGAGAAATTGGGCAACGCAGTGGTCAACCTCCAGCCATGTCTTAGCCAGCCGATCGCCAACGGATGGAAAGAACAGATGGAGGTGCCGGCCCTTGATGGAATTATCCCACCTATTTTGCCATTCGGATAAGAGGTCCTCCCAGACGTCAGTCTGAGGTTTAAATAATCTAGAAATTCTATTGAGGTCGCGTTGTGTAACAAAGTTAGTGTCCATGGCCTCCCCCCTCGCGGAGTAGTACATTGAAGCACGTCGCTGTACTTCAAGATCGACTGGAAGTACACCTGCCAGAACGAGTAAGGCTTCAGTACTGACTGTTCTATACGCCTTGCATAAAAATGTCAATGCCAAACGTTGGCTTTGAAGCAGCTTACGTCGCGCCGCCCCTATGCTGGCCCTATCGGCCCAAACAGGTGCACTGTAGCACATACATCCTAAGTAGGTAGCTCCATACATAGTTTTTAAAGTTAGGAATGATAGACCCCAAGTTGCTTTTGATATTCTAGTTAGGGCATAAAAGTTCCTTTTAGCTTTTTCGCCAACTATTTTTATATGTTCGATAAATGAAAAATTCCTCTCTAAGACCATACCAAGGTAGCATACGGATTGCTGTTTTTTAACGGGAACGTTATTAAATTTAATAGTAGGCAATGATTTAAGATTACCTTTTAGTAGAAGTTGATAGGTTTTATGCGGCGCAAACGCTAGGCGGTTACGATCACCCCACTGAGATATTAGATTTAGGCAAGTATGGGCCAAGTTCTCAAGTCCGGCTCGGGTACTTGACTGAATGAGCAGTAGGCCATCGTCCGCGTAACCAGTAAGTGAACAGCCGCAAGGAAGCGGGATCGCGAGAAAATCATCAAAACCCAAATTCCATAAATAAGGACCGACAACTGAACCCTGAGGACATCCCATGGTTAGTGCTTTAGTACTAGAAAAATGACCGAGCTTAAGTACCGCGGAACCGTTTATAAAGTACGAGTAAACGAGATTATATATGTTTCTATAGCAACCGCGGTTTTTAATTTTAACAACAACATAGGCCACCAAGCGTTATCAAAAGCCCCAGAAATATCCAAAAGGATACCAATCACGTACTTGTGTTCCGACTGGTTAACGGTTCTTCTGACAGAAAGCACCGCGTCGACTGTTGATTTACCGATGGTGAAGCCATATTGATTACTATGAAATTTTGGACCGTTCGGTAGTAAACGTGGAACGATGAGGCGCTCAAGAAGTTTCCCCAAAGATGGTAGAAGCGTGATAGGCCGATATGACTTCGGATCATCCGGTGGTTTATCACCACACTTTGGTATTATTCGTATGAAACCGCGTCGCCATTTACGAGGAAAAACGCCTTCAGCAATGCATCGGTTATATACAGTTAAGATGGCATCACCCGCTGTTTTACACGCTTCTTTAATCATCCTATTAGATATTTTATCTTCCCCTGATGATTTGTTGACCGGTAGTTTTCTAACAATATTTATAAATTCGTCATTAGATGGTACGTCTGACATTGGTGATTCAGGTGGCACAGGAGCCCACGCTCGAATCTGTTGGTGGTAGTCGCTATCGTTAGCCGGTGAATCATCAGGGATAAGTGTATTAATTAGTACTTTTGTTGTTTCCTCTATGCCCGTGGTATGCTTATCATTGACCTTAATGTTTTGAACGTATGCAAGGTCGACCGATCTGTTAGCTTTAAATTCGTGATATAAGGGAGACCACGGACCCTCCCTGTCAAGTTTGTCAACGATTTTCCGCAACAAGTTACCCTTAGATTTTTCCACCGATGCTTTGTAGCGTGACTTGGCAACTCTGAAAGCATTTAAAGCGGACGTAAGAAGATCTCCAGTAATCTTTCGGCTCTTGAGTTTATTTAACTGTCTATGCGCTCTGCGATATCTTTTGCGCTGTTCAACTAAATAATCACTCCACCAGTCACATCTACGAATATTGGTCATAGATCCACGACCAATGGCGATGTCAGCACAGTAGGTAAAGGTTTCTGACATAATGTCAGCACTTTCTTCGGCTGACAGCCCGTCCCGAGTGAACTCCTTGGCATGACACGCAAAAAGCGAGCCAAAAAATTCCCAGTTCGCGCCTTTACATTTATATCTGAAATTACCAGGAATATGAGACGGACCCTGAATGTAACCAGGAACAAATTCGTACACGATCAGGCGATGATCACTACAAGACGCGTCCGGTAGGACACGCCACCTATCCAAACGTACGTCGGCACTAGAAAGTGTGACGTCAATACAAGATTCGCCTATTTGGCTGCAAAAAGTAGGTGGTGCATCGGGGGTATTATGAATCGATAGGTTCATCTCAGCAATGAAATCCTCAACAGCGCAGCGTCGTTCGGTATCGGTTGCCCGAACCTTGCCATACCACAGAGACGATGACGCGTTGACATCCGCGCCAACGATCACTTTGCAGCCCGCGAGTGACCGCAAGACATGACGGAGATTATGTATATGAGGAGTAACAGGATCTGAATATTGAAAGTAACAGCTTACAACGAATACTTTAAAAGAAGCTGATGAGACTTCCGCAACCGCACAGTGTGGCGTCATGAGGTCACGTATAGACGTTACCGTAAAGTTAGAAGACCGCGCAACATAAATTCCGGCTCGCGCCCTGCAATCCAGCTGCACTACCCTGTGACGTAAACTTGAGTTTTGATATTGTTCTTGAATGAGTACAACGTCTAAGTTGTAGTCAATAATTAATTTATCTAACTCTGATGTCGCCACCTTATCGCTGTGAAGGTTTAATTGCCCTATGCTTAGACTATCCATCTTAATTAGTAATTAGTATGTAGGATAAGTTGTTCGAGTTTTAATTTATAGGTACCGCACTGTTTAGACCCGCAGCGATGGTCAAAAGGTTTTTTAAAACGTTTACACGCCGCGCAAACCGGGGTAAAATTTAAATCGTCCTTATGCGGACAAACATTGGTTTCGTGGGCCTCAGAACATATAGCGCAGGTTGGTGATTTATTAGCGCAATGCTTTTTCACGTGACCGAATTGCTGACAATACGCGCAACGAACTACCTCGATATCATCAACAAAACGGCACGTGGCCCAGTCAACAAATAACTTATCCTTGGTAGACACAAGATGTTTCCGTACCTCAGGTTCAATCTCTATTCCTAACCATTTACGACCGTTATTGGTAGAACGCCTACGGACTATTTTCGTGGATTTAATGAAGTCGTCTTCTTTTATTGGCAACTCGTTTTTAATATTTTGGCGGTATATAGCTTGCAAAAAATTGTTGTCTTCCATAGAGGCGGGAATGTCCTTGACTAATAGACGGGGTCGGCGACCTTTTGGTTTTTCTAAGCGAAGACCCGCAGACTTTAAAGCGTCTACCGATTCTAGTCTTTTCAATTGGTTTTCATTTGCAACGCGCAGTACAACGCCTGATTTGGCGGTTTTTTTAATACCGACTATTTGAAAACCATCGTCACTCGGTCTAATCGCCTTCATAAGAGCTTGTTTAGTGGCGGAAGATGACGCATAGTCAGCTGATCGCTCCTGGGTTGGATAGGCGACGAGACAAGGAAGAGGTACTCTAGATTCAATAGCCGGGGTAACTTTAGGCAACCGCAGTTTCAAAGAATCCGCGTACGACATGTTTTTGTCCTCATTAACGGTTTTAGCGTAGGATTTTAATTTAATTATTTCCAATTCGCGCTCGGTGTTAGCAAGCTTTGTCTCGTTACACGCAGATTTTAAAGCTAACAAAGACACGATACTTGTAACTCGTTGAGTCATATCCATAATTGCTGATTTGTTCGCGACATTTATTCGAGAACCGTTATCATTAACCAGCTCGTTGATTTTGGCCAGGTACACAGACGCCTCGGTCATCAAATCGCAATAATTACTGTTCCCGTCGCTACGATTGGAAATATTTAATGTAGGCGACTTTTCGGGAGAATTGGGTGCAGTTTGTAAACGCTTCGACCTATCATCTATTAAATTGTCGGTCGGAGACATTTCACAAAACAAACGCTTAGCGGAGGCTTGCGGCGGGGATCTAAACGTCTTGTTATCTCTGTGGAAAATGTCGCCCCCACGATCAGGGGGGTCATCATTGGAAGTTGACATAGCTAATTAATTAACAAGAAAAACAAATCTAAGTTAACGAAAAGAAAAAAAAACAAAACCGTCGCGCGGAGAAAAAAAATAAATAAATTACGTTACCCTCACAAGTAAGAAAATAAATGTACTCACCGAAATTATTTGATTTACAATAAATACCAAACAAACACTAAGAATAAACTTACTATACCAAGCCAGACACAATTTCACAGTCTAGAATGAAAACACGAGCCGGAAACTAACAATCGGAACGCAATATTCGTAAATATACCCGGAGCGTATTAATTTCACAACCACACGGCACGGACGCGCGGAGGGAAGTGATTACTGCTTTTACTATATACGATATCGCAATAGCAATTAAATTTAAAAGTTAGTGCATCTCATTCCTTTTTTATTATTAAGAAAAGGACCGAAGATAAGAATTAGTTTAGTCCTGTCAAATTAGTCAGCGCCCTAGTAGGAAATTGACGTATTTTTAGTCATAAGGTATTAATTAAATCGCTTGTAAATTGTCTATGGAGTATCCTAATTTGACAGGACTTTACCATTATGTTGGTTCTGTGGCAAAGGTTTTGGCGGGAATGTCAAGATGAGTGTCACGCTCATTTTTCATTGGACTTTTAAAATTATTTATAGTGTCGTTTACTAATAAAAAACGCGTGATTTATGTAGTAAAAAGTGCATTCAGTGAATAATTCAAAAAGAACAGTGAAATATTGTAGCATAGTGGCCTCATCATGTCTTTACGCTAAACCGCTCCTTATCGTCCAAACGCGTAAAACGAAAGGAGTTAGTTTAGGTTAAGTTTTGCTAGGATAAGTTAGGATAAATTAGGATAAGTTAGGATAGATATTTAATGAAGAAAAAAAATTACTGAAGACTTGGCTGTATGGCGTACTATGCCTTTGCCTTTTCCATTCGCCCGAACGGAAAGAAATGAACCAAAAAAAAAAATGGTTCTGTGCTTTTTCAACTGTCATTGGCGATATCCCCCATTAATGCGAAATAAAATTTTCAAAGAATGACTATAATTTGTTACACGTGTTATTGACAAAATTGTGGTATCCATTCCACAGAGGCCATTGATCAAGAGTTGAGTCTTCTGTCCTTTTATTAATGAAATACAAAGGAAAAGACACTTTAGTTTGCGAATAAGGGAGTCGGAGCCAATTAATTGCCAGTATATTCCAGTAATTTGTAGTATGTACCTAATTTAAGCGAAATGCAAAGACATTTTGACAGCAGAGCATAACGAATATTTACTAATTCACTTATAATATCTACGTACAGGCGACATCAAATCAAGCTAATATAATATGTCAAATTGCTTTATTAGATTTTCAAATTTATCGCTAAAACATTAGGGCTCAAGATTGATTGTGAATATTTGACAGTATCGAGTAGCTTGACTTGCGGTCGTTTGTACAATTTATCCGTGTTTGTAATAAAATACTTCATCATCCACCTTTTTTTAATCGTCCCACTGCTGGGCACAGGTCTCCTCTCATACAGAGAAGGATTGAGCGTAATCATCACGCTTGCTCAATGCGGGTTGGCGATTTCAGACTTAAAGTCCTGGTTTCCTCAAGATGTTTTCCTTCACTTTGTAAGTCATTGGTGTCCAAGATATACTTAGAAAGTACATATAACTTAGAAAAGTTACATTGGTACTTGCCTGACCTGGAACCGAACCCGGACACTCATACTTTAGACGTTTAACCACTAGGCTACCAGGACTTATATAAAATGTTTGATTGATTCTAAATAATGATTTCTGTTAATCCACAGGTGCTGCCATTCGCGGTATGGCTGGAGCAGCAACTAATATGATGGGCAAGTATCATTTATCTACTCAAGTATTGGATGAGCGGTGGAATGTTACAGAGAGAAAGTGAGAGAGTACCTGATACAGTAGCTGGTCTCCAGTGAATCCGGCGGCCGCTGTTCGCGTGCGGCGTGAAGCACCTGTCTCTACACTTGACATTACAGCTAAAGAAATACACTTAAAACTATAAAACTTACCTTATAATGCTAAAAGGGCCTTAACTCAGCATAATGTCAGATGACGACACAACACAACCATCTGACGCTGATTTTCAGCTGCAAACCACGAGTGCCATACGCTAGAATTACAAAAACACAGAAATGCTATTTTTACAGAGTTTTCAGTTCGCAATAATAAAAATGATATACTGAAATAATTATAGTAATCGAAATAATAGAAAAACTAAAACAAAATCAAATAAAAAACTGGCATATACAACGTTATTTTTGTTGTGTCCAGTATTGTTAAGTAAAGAATCTATGTACAAAATTTAAAAAAGACATCATGATAAACCACAAAGTTATGAGCTTGTTATCTTACTTGGTTATCCCAACAAAAATATGGTCAACGCACTACTCCTACAGCGGCGCGGCGCGGGGGCACTGTCCAGCTATGTGCACGCGCCTAGTACTATGATCTACCGTCATCTGTATTGTGCGCTCGGTAACCACACTGCAACAATGTCTAAATGTATTTGGGAAAAAAACATGGTGTAAAATGATTGGTATCGATTCAGTTGCTTATTCTGAACAAACTATATTCAGGTTTTGTTTAAAGAAAAAAATAACGATGTATGTATACCTCCAATATCAGCAGTTGGACAAGTGCCAGCGAACACTACACCCATCTGGTCGGAGGATCCTCCTTTGTTGTGTGACCACGATACACGAAATGTCAATAAGTAAGGAGTTGTGTGACCACAATACACAAAAATTCAATATGTACGGAGTTGTGTGACCACGATACACGAAATGTCAATATGTACGGAGTTGTGTGACCACGATACACAAAATTTCAATATGTACGAGTTGTGTGACCACGATACACGAAATGTCAATATGTACGGAGTTGTGTGACCACAATACACAAAATTTCAATATGTACGGAGTTGTGTGACCACGATACACGAAATGTCAATATGTAAGGAGTTGTGTGACCACAATACACAAAATTTCAATATGTACGAGTTGTGTAACCACGATACACGAAATGTCATTGTTGAGGTGAAATGATGTTGGCTAGTCGGAGGTGGTGGATGTTGTCAAGATAAACGACCTTTACTAGCGAGTGTTGAGAGCTTTAATTCACTGATCATACACAGATTACATAAAATGATTATAATTAAATGTAGGTCGCGCATGATCGATGCTATGCTTCGAACAACACAGGGCTGCGAATGCCCACTCCCTTTCCTGTGTTGCTCGAAGATGCTATGTGTAAAATTTAAAATTCAATATGTATATAAAATAAATGTACGTTTGTCCGTACAGGTTAAAAATTATAATGTCTGAATGCTTGCAGATGGAGCTCACAATTTGGCTGGCAAAGCGATCAACGTCGCGGAAGGTAATAATATTAAAATACTAAGTCGAGTCGTTTAATAAAATTAGGCTGAAAATTAACACTTTTCGAACGTCCCCCAAAAAGCCTGCTTTTCACCCCTTTCTAGTGCTTTCTCTGGGAGAAGAAGTGGCGGACCTTGACAGCCTCCGTTACGTAGCGGTAGTGAACACGTGTCATCACGTATGATATCATGAAAAACCACAAAGTTCTGAGCTTGTTATCCTATTTGGCTGTACCAACAAAAATATGGTCCACATTCCGGTCGGGTGGGTGAACGGTGCGTTGACCTCTGGCGTCAGCTGTTGCGTTGCGCGCGCGCGCATACTATGATCAACTGTTCGCGCTCGGTAACCACACTACAGCAATTTCTAAATGTATTTGGGAAAAACATAATATGGTGTAAAAATTATTGTAATCGATTCAGTTGTTTATTCTGTACAAACTATATTTTCAGGTTTCACATAAATAAATGACGTTGTTTAAGCTATTAGGTCCATCGTCCGTTGAATATCTGTTCATATATCTGTGACAACATAATTAAATCAGACTCGCAAGTCTCTGAGGCATTTGAAAATTTCTTTTCGGATATTCCTGTTTCAACTACTAAATCCCTAAACTCATCACCTTCTGTTGCCGAGTCTTTGCTTAAAGAAAATGTTAATGTTTGTGATTCGGAGTTTCATTTCGAACATGTTACCAGTAGAGATATAATTAAAATCTTTCACACTCTAAATGTGAAAAAAACTGCTGACCTATGGGGTTATTCGGTGGAAGTTGCTAAGTCTATTGTTGATATTGTGGCACCCACTCTAGCTGTTATTTTTAATGCTTGTATTGACCTTGGAGAGTTTCCTGATCTCATGAAAAATAGTAAAATAATACCTTTGTATAAATCAGGTAGTACATCAGACCCCACAAATTATAGACCTATTTCTGTACTACCTACCTTTAGTAAAATTTTTGAGAAATATAATTTTAAACCAAATGCAAATTTTTTTTTAATAAACATAAATTATTACATAGCAAACAGTTCGGTTTTACAAGGGGTCGTTCAACTACTGATGCCGGTGTTGAACTTCTAGGACATATCTATAATGCATGAGAGGATAAATGCGATGCCTTGGGCATCTTTTGTGATTTGTCTAAGACGATGTAATGTCGTACGGCATTCTGTTGTGGGGAAATGCCGCCGATATTCAAACAATATTTGTTTTGCAGAAACGAGCTATTCGTGCAATTTATAAATTAAGTCCGAGACACTCTCTCAGAGAAAAATTTAAAGAGATTAATGTACTGACCGTGCCGTCTCAATATATTTATGAAAATCTTTTGTATGCTCATAAAAATATTAAATTGTTTAAAAAATACAGTGATGTCCATAATATAAATACTAGGAACAAGCACAAATTTATTGTACCTACAACAAGGCTCAAGAAAATAGCTGGCTCTTTCAGATGCCAATGTATACAATTTTACAATGGACTTCCAGAGGTGGTTCAAGATCTGAGCCTGAATAAATTCAAATCCTTCATTAAACGTAAGCTGTGTCAGAAAGCATTTTATAGTGTGAAGGATTATATTGAGGACAAAAAGGCTTGGGCTTGAGCTGCGTCCGATTTCTATACACTGATTGTTCTTTGATTTTTCCTCTTGTAGTTTTAATATGTAATTGTTTATATTATTAATTCAAAGCCTGTATTACACACTACGTAGCCAAGCATATTGTACGTTACGGAATTGTATCGCTGACAGAGGTGTTCGGCACTTGTACAGCTATACAGGAGCTAAACTTAGTATTCGGGAACACTGTTGGAGCTGCTGAACCTTGGACAATACTATCTTAGCATTGTGTAGATTCAATTTCTTAGTATTGTATAATTGCATGACAAACGTGTGAGCACAATGTACGAATGTGCTGTAAGGCATTTATTTGTTGGGTTAGTCATTTTTATTAACTTGATTGTGCTCTGGCTGTTGAGAGTATGTCATGCTCACTCAAAAGTCTCGCTGATGGTGGCGTGTGTATTGGGTTATTGGGTTCCCTTCAATATGGTTGAGCTGAATGATGCTGATCCATACGTCATGTTCGAGAACGGACGCCGTCAGTGGGGACTGGTCATCTCTTAGCTGCCATGGCGTATTTTAATTTCTGAATTGATTTTTGTGTGTTTTCTATGGACGCTCTCAGCGTAGAATATATTTCTGCATCGTTCTCACACGGTTGATTTCAACATGAATGATGTAATCAAATATTTGTAACAATAGCTTGAAAATTTAAAAGAGTGTCCATGGATTTTCTTGCCAGTTCTTCTCCATAGGTACCTACTCTTTGGAATGGGCGACTAGCTTCATCTTATAGACTGACCGACCTTCTGACAATTCAAAAGTGCCTGTAACTGGTTTATTTGAAATAAATGATTTGATTTCATTTGATTTGATACTTTCAATTAAATACTGAATGAATATGAAGGACATTGCTTAAGTATTCATTGCTCCATATGTCCGAAATAGTGTCTGCTTAACAACGTAAATAACGCAATGAATGTTGTTGAACTGTCAAAACGAAACCCATTGCTACTGATAGTGTGTTATGCAATTTTCTTGCTGAATGAATATAAAAGATATCTATTGCTTCATGAGTTTGTTAACTTTGTATACTCAATAACGTAAATAACGCAATGAATGTTGTTGAACTGTCAAAATGCAAGAGTTGTGTGTTCCGACCTCCACGGCTTCCTTCGGGACCTACTAAACCCACATTTATTATGATTACAGGTACAGCTTTAGACTGGGCTGGAAAAGCACAGATTGGAGGTAATTAGCAAATATATCTAAATATATTTTTAGGGTTCCGTACCTCAAAAGGAAAAAACGGAACCCTTATAGGATCACTTTATTGTCCGTCTGTCTGTCTGTCTGTCTGTCTGTCAAGACCCTTTATCTCAAGAACGCGTGGACGTATCAAGCTGAAATTCACATGAAATACTCAGGTCTGTTGTCCCTTTAAGCTGTGAAAATATCAAACTTTTAAGCCGAGCCAATCAAAAGATACAGCCGATTATGTCGATATTTTCAACAAATTTTCGACACTCGCAAAGGAATCAAAACCTACAGGATACTTCCCGTAAACTCAGAATCTTGAAATTTGGCATGAAGCATTGTCATATAATGCAAATATAGGGAAAATTGCGAAAATCACATTTTTTTGTTATATAATATAATGAAAATATTTTAATAAAATGAAACTTACTACCTTATTTCTCACGAACGAATAAAGGTATTAAATTGAAATTTATACCAAATACCTAGGTCTATTGTCCCTTTAAGCAGTGAAAAAATCAAACTTCTAAGTTAACACGATCAAAAGATACAGCAGTTTATACCGACACCTTAGACGAATTTCCATCACACGCTAGGGAATCAAAACCTACAAGGTACTTCCCGTGAACTCAGATTCTTGAAATTCGGCACGAAGCAAAGTTATAATAGACAGTTAAAGGGAAAATTGCGAAAATGATAAATTTGAAGTTACATAAAATATTATTTTTGCTTACATGACATAAAATATTTTTTTAATAATTATAAACTTACTACCTACCCTTTTTCATATGAACGCGTAGAGATATTAAAGTTGAAATTCATATCAAACACTTCTTAAATCTTATTACTTCTAAAATGTGAAAAATTCTAAATCAACGCAAAAATTCAAAATGCTGAGGTACCTACCTATAATCATACCGCATATTTGGAAATTCGCCAATACTCGCAACGGAATCAAAACATAGACTACTTCCCGCTGACATTGAATATTGAATTTTGGTATGAAACAATAGCTTAAGGTAACCTAACAGAAAAACCCGAAACCTTTTAAAATTTGTGAATGGGGGGAGTAAGTAGTAACGAAAGAACGTGCAAGAACTAGCCGCCCGCTGGCGCGAAGGCAGGCGGTTGGTCAAGGGAAGGGGTATCGCGGCACAGCGAGAGGCAGCCGTGCGCCATACGCACGAGCGCTTAGATGCTGTTCGCACGTGTACCGAAATTAGTAAAATTTGCGACAATTTCTCGTTGATTTTGTTTACTTCTACTTTGTTTATCAATAAACCGCTTTTTTTATAAGTTATAAACTAGCGCTTGACCGCAATCCCGCCTGATGGTAAGCAGTGATGCGATCGTTGATGGTAAAGCGCGCTAGTTTATTAAAAGCCTATTCACTCTAGCCTTGAAGACACTCAAATTGTAATGTGCCGGAAACACCATCGCTGGCAAATTGTTCCAGTCCTCGATGTAGGCGGTATAAGGAAGCGAAACGCTTCGTCCGGATCGCGGTGGTGTCAACAACGTAAGGGTGGAAACTCGCCGTACGACGGGTCGTCCGATGGTGGAACGGAGATGGGGGAATTAAATCATGCGATTCCCTTGCACACTCACCAGAATGCATCCTATAAGACCGAAAGGCTGGCTACTCTACGCCTGTGCTCCAGGCTTTGGAGACCGCTACGTTTGTACGGCGGAACCCTAGGTGTGCGAGTCCGACTCGTACTTGGCCGGCTTTTTTATCTCACGAAACGAAGCCCTTGACTTGTGGCAAGCACCTTTTTTTCTTCGCATCTAAATCATCAGATGACCTTTCTCGCTCTGGGTGAATAGGAAGGAAGACGGCAGTTGAGCGAGGTGATGCAATGTTAAACTCAACAACACGACCTACGATGCTGACGATGACTGATGTGGAGACCCTCCACGACCAAACGGTTGCCTCAGTACAAACCAAGATGGGAGTGCCCAGCTTCTGGCCTGCGCAGACGACGGAGTTTTCTCCGCGGCGGATAAAAAAGTACGCTCCGCGAATAAAAAGTTCACTGCGGATTTACTGCGAACTCATTTGCTGCCCAGAAATGTAGAAAGTGAGAGCACACAACGCGGACTAAAGTCCGCCATGTGCGTTGCTTCGCCGAGTCGCACGAGTTCTATTTTAATCGGGGACTCCCTATCGTACGAAAGTACGGACAAAAATCCGGTTCGCTCTCTGCATGTCCTCGGTTATTCTGGGGACTTTTTTGTAAGCGGTACTTTTAATCCCTCGTTTGCGTTACTCGATATAGCTGTAAGCGATCTATTTTAGCGGACAAAAATCCCTCGTCTGCGCAGGCTATAAAAGTTAGAGATAACTCCTCGTTTATACAGAACAACGTATGTACACAAAACAAATAATTAATTATTATTTCCTTCACTATGGTGGTGGTAGGCCATATGATCGGCTGCCGGCATAAGTTACCACTCACCAGACAAAGTTTTGCCGCCAAGCGATTCGTCGTGTTCCGGCATGATGTCTGGTGAAGCCGTACGAAGGACGGGTCTGAGCAGTCATCATGTGTGCCGGGTACGATGCGCCAAATATTGTTATGTCTAGAGTTTGATCGTGGAGAGTCTCCAGATCAATCTCCCTCTGGCGCAGCACCGTTGGTCGCGTTGTTGGGTTTAACATCGCATCACCTCGCTCAACTGCCGTCTTCCTTACTACTCACTAAGATTATTAAGTGAATAGGCTTAATAAACTTGCGCGCTTTACCATCAACGATTGCATCACTGCTTATCATCAGGCGAGATTGCAGTCAAGCACTAGTTTATAATTATAAAAAAAAACGATTCCGCCTGATGGTAAGCAGTGATGCAATCGTTGATGGTAAGGCGCACTAGTTTATTCAGAGCCTATTCACTCTAGCCTTGAAGACACTTGCGCTGTAAATTTTGTAGGTAATGTTTCATATTTTATTACAGGCGATAGTGGATTTTTTTTCGGATGAAGAGAGAAGAGAGGAAGTAGAGAAGAGAAGAGAAGTAGTAGTAAGTAGATTTACATTAAACTGTTTTTATTTATTATTTTTCTTTCATTTCAATGCCCCTGGACCCGAGTTCTGCATTAGACAACAAAAATATATTAGAACTAGCGGCCACCAGCGACTTCGTTCGCGTAGAGTCAGGTATGCTCCGCTCCTATTGGTCACAGCGTGATGTTATATAGTCTAAAGCTTTCCTGGATTAATGGGCTATCCAACACAACAAGAATTTTTCAAATCGGACCAGTAGTTTCTGAGATTAACGCGCACAAACTCTTCAGCTTTATACAGTATATTAACTAACAGAGGGCGTTCCCGTTAACCCGAAATAGTATAGCATACATACATGCTAAAAAAAATATTTCCATTCGAAAACAAAATGTTTTAAATTTTTTTCAATATGAAAATATTCAATAAAATTTTTAAATTGACATGTAAAAGAAACACACTGTACACGCGAACATGAAAGACGGCAACGTCGCAATTTATTTATGAATGACGAGCCGCGTATGCGGCGGCGATCTAAGATCTAATTGATTGATGTGTGTTGGGCAATGCAACGTTAGGTAGATACTATTCCGCGCTACTATTTTGATTTAAAACAGGAGGTTTCAAATTTATTTGCAATTATAATTTCTTTTTATTCGGATTATTTTATGCTTATTTTTCTATGCTGATATTTTTATTTTAATCTAATAATGATATATATTAACGAGTTTAAGGGAACGCCCTGTTACTCTATATTAGTATAGATTTGTCAAATTTTCCAACCAACCTTGAACCTTAATGATTTAGTTGAAAATCTATTAAACAGACTGTTAATGCACATAACAATTAAATACTTACTTGATGTACTACCACGTGCCGCGTGCCTTGCTCCCTTTCACCCGCGCATGTACCGTGCTTACCGTGTTGCCTATTTTTTAGGGGATTTTTTCTTTAAGTTTAGTCTGGCTTTGTAGACATTATTAGAATCAGTTAACGATACCTTTATTGTTGAGATGGGAAATCATCAAATGACATCTCCCGCTCTGGGCGGAGCGGAAGGGCGTGTCAACCCACCCGTGTTTCTTCACTTGCCTGTGCGACGGCCAGGGCTACGCTTTCACGATACCTAACAATACCTTGACGGATCGGACAGGGTTTTCTTTACATATTGTATATCGAGGGAATATGAAAGAAACAAAACAAAGACAGATTGTAGTAAGCGTATGTGCCGCCATCTGTACTAGGCGCACAGCAAAAATATTATTTGTTAGAAAAAAATAAAACACAGGTTAGCTAAAAACAGCATAATATATTTATTAATTTTTACAATAAAATATACTATGTATCTATTTACATATGTGGCAATCAAATCTATGTGTACTATAAATAATAACTACCTAAAATGGCCCCTAATCTCTTGTTCACAAACTAAATTACTTTTAGTTTCATTGCCTCTCTTTCTTTCAATATCAATAAGAAAAGGACAGAAGGTAAAATATTAGTCCTGTCAAATTAGGCATCTGACGTAAATTGACGTATTTTTTGCCGCTATATTTTTAATCACGTTAATTTTGCTATGGAGTATCTTAATTGGACAGGTCCTTTTTATTGTGACCCAATATAATTTAAGTTCTATTGTAAGCATTTTGTAATCAAGTAATATCGGAGTACCTATTGAATCTCAATTACTCAGACACAGAAAAGTTACTGGAAGTTATAGTGTGATAGTAGATGGTTCGCAGATAAAAGTTAGATAAGATATACAATTAAATAGTATAACATAAGATATTAGATAGCATGAAAGTAACTAAAGTTTTTGTTTATTGAATTCCTAGTCCATAACGTTGCATGATTCAATCTTAAGGACTTATTGATATATTGTGAAATAAATTGAGCGCCTGAAACACAGATTTAATAAACCTAGCTCGGGCATGTCGCTAATTTTACATGATTCTCTCTATAATAATACGTTTTGTATGACCTTATGTATATTTTTAGTCACACATAATACCTAGCTGTTATTTAGGCAATGAGATATGTAAGTAATTGTATAAGAACATTTTTGTAGCTTTTATTTTACAATGTTGTGTAAGTTTTTGAAACAAGATTATTATTATTATTTACATTCAGTTAAATTTAGACACTATTCTCCTTATTCCAAAACAAAATCTAATTTTAGGTTTATTTTTTTTGTTTCAATGGGAAATCAACAAATGGCCTTTCCCGATCTGGGCGGAGCGGAAGGGCCTCTCGGACTTTGGAGGCATGAGGAACAGGGACTAAAGTTCAATCATCCTCCATATAAAAGGGAGGATCCTCCGACCAGACGGGTGTTATGTATGGCGGGCACTTGCCCAACGGTTGAAATTGGGAAGCTGTATACCTATATGCTAGTTACACGGTAAACTCTGATTGCGAGATGTAGAATTCGCGTGACGTCAGTATGACGCGTTGTTCATTTTTGGCATTTGTAGGTACCGCTACATAGACATTTCAGTAAAAGTCTAAGAAACCGAAAAAAAAACCGTGGCCCTGGCTTAAAGGCAAGTGAAGAAACACGGGTGGGCTTTAGTCAGTACTAAAGCCCACCTGTGTTTCTTCACTTGCCTTTAAGCCAGGGCCACGGTTTCTTTTTTGGCAACCATAAATACGTCAACTTACGTCAGATGCGGACTAATTTGACAGGACTAAATTAGAAACTATCTTTTGTCCTTTTCTCAATAAAGTAGCAATAAAGATGCACTGAACTGAAATTTAGTTTCTGAATAAGGGAAACGGAGCCAGCAATTATGTCTCATGAAGCGACTCGCACTTTACTTGTGAAAATCATGTGTTTTGTTCGCGACAGCCTCCGTGACGTAGCGGTAGCGAACGCGGCCGCTGCGCAAGGAGACGCCGTTTCAATCCCCGCGCAGTGCAAATATTTGTAAGCATGAATATGAATATTTGCACAAGTCTGGTCGTGCCTCGGAAAGCACGTTAAGCCGTCAGTCCCGGTTTCCATACGAACATCTAATGGCAGTCGTTACGGGTTGTTGGAACCCTCAAAATTCCAACAATTGGTCTAACTGAAATGCTTCGGGTAATATCGCCTTCAGGCGGTGGAGGTCAGACGGCAGTCGCTTCACGGAAAATATCGAAGTTTAGGTAAAATCAGCAGTTAGAGACTCGCAAGGCTGAAAAAGCTTCGGATGCGACTGGGATTAACGCTGAGATGATGATGATGATGATGACATTGAAGTAGTGGAACAATTTCTCCGCGGCGATCTTTAATTCCGTCCTTCGATTGCTTCACTGCTTACCTTCAGGCGGGACCACGGTCAAGCACTAATTAAAGTTTTTTTTTTAATTTAGCACTTGACCGCAATCCTGTCCGAAGTTAAGCAGTGATGCAATCGTTGATGGTAAAGCGCACTAGTTTATTAAGAGCCTATTCTATTCACTTTTGGCTTGAATACACAAACCCCATATTCATAAACGTTATTTAAAGTTAACTAGTGATTAGTGATTCTTCATACATTTTTGACGTTTGCACGTCACTTTATCATCGTTTATAAATAAACACTATTAGTGTATAAGAGGTTTATTCATAAAAGATTACAAAGTTATAAATAGGTAAGGGGGTTAAATGGTTATCAGACGGGAACATCGCCGCAGGCAAACTGTTCCAGTCCTTCGATGTACGCGGCATAAAAGAGGCGAAACGCTTCGCTCGGATCCCGTTACCTTCAAGGGCTTGTCTAGTGCTTCGACCGAGATCTCTTGCTATTAGATCAGAGATTACAGAATACTAGTTTAGATCCAAATTCAAAGAATCTTTATATACTTGGTTACCACAAGTAATGTGCGCGTCGTTTCATAAGATATAAATACTATTTAATAACGTTTTCTTAGAACCAAATAAAATGCAATAAGGTATACAATATTTAAAGAAAACCCTGTCCGATCTGTGAAGGTAACTGATTCTACTAATGCCTATAAAGTCTTAAAAAACTTTAAAAAAAATAACCCCTAAAAATAAGTATTATTTCGCAAAAGGAGGTAACTTACATGGCAATATAAGCGTGGGCGGCGTGGGGCAGCGCATGCGGCACGCGATCGCATCGCTCATAATAAAACCGGCGAAAATGGTGTTGTAACTTATTAAAAATTTATTAAATTTTGGGGAAGTTGAGAAAAAAAAATTCTTTCAAAATTCATTAGTATTGTTACTATGATGATTATGTAAAATTTCATATTTTATTTGGTCATGTGTTTACCTAACATTTATTATCCTTATGGACGTTTATTATTATTATCGGACGGGGTTTTCTTTACATATTGTATATCTACTTGATTAAAAATATACAATTAATGATATATATACTGGCAACGCATGTAAGGTAAGTGTGGGTCGTTATACCTTTTTCAAGAAACGTAACATAACCAGTTACTTGGTCGGGGTCAACTGTTATAAAAACGAGTTATTTTTGTAGCCAGTTATTTTCATTCGGCTCCTGTGATTGTTTACATAATTATACGTCCAATAACTATACAGTTACTCGCGAAACGAAACTAAATTAAATAACTTTCTTGAGTGTGTAGCTATACAGTTAAATCAATAAATTATGCCGGTGTGATGCGATACGGCTACGGCATAACGTGTGTATGAAATAACGCATTTACAAAAATAACTACTTTTTAATTTGACTCGTAACTAGCTATTCAGTTACACATCGCGTCACTGGTTATTGTAACTGGTTACGTGAAATAACGACCATGTCTAATGTAAGGCCACGCATTCATCCATAGGAGTAAACAAAAACTATATTAGTTCAATAACTTAGTTGGGATCTTACAACTGATATAAACTGCGTTCGTAAAATATGCATTTAAAGGCCATTAAAAAGTCTCTACTTATTGTTTTTAAAATATTGCCCCACACTACGAGTTACTCTTGTATCGTGAGTGTGTTTACAAACAGTAAAACTCACACACACAAACAGCCAGACACTGAACAACTACCTGTAGACAATATACAGAGTGGTGCTGACAATACGACAATAAATTAAACATCGTGTACCTCAACACATTCTCAGTCTACCCATAAAAAAAATATGTAAATATATCCATTAGTTTAGTCACAGGAAATTATTTTTCATTTTTCACATTTTCTACATGATGTACACACGGCAGCACATCAAGGTAAACCCTATACATATCTATAACTACGATGCAACATATAGTGTTAGAAAGAAAGTATCCTTGGCAAGATTGGTGGAATTTTCAACGTTTTTAAAATGATCCAATGGTTGCACATATCGTTATTTGGGAGCCAATTATGGAATAAGCCACACCCACTCGCTCCTGCGCGTCCGCCATTGCTCCCGAATCGTTCATTCGTTACGTCAGTCAGTTTGACTTGGAAATTGTGAAACTACAGTGTGCTGTTCGGTTAAAAACAATTTTTTTAAAATAAATATGGCGCCGCAGTTAACTCAAATTCAGAGGAACCGGATCATAGCGCTTCGATTGAGTGGATGCCGAGTGATAGACATTTGTCAGCAGACGGGCATTACGGTGAGTTATATTTTTTTATGTAATTATAATTTTTTAAATACACGTATAGGATATATAAGACTTTGTTTATTTTAATAAACAAAGTCCTAATGTCTTATACGTCATTAAAATGTAGAGAGAACAGTGAAAGCTTAAATCCAGAGTTATACCCACTTATGTAAACAGAATTATAGGAAATTTTGTTTTTTATAGCATTTACGGCTGATTTTTCCAACGCCAGATAATTTTATTCAAAATCAAAATCAAATCTTGAATGATTTTAAACCTACTTAATCAATCACGCACTTTATTTTTGTTCGTTGAAACATTGCTGGGTCAAGCGTGGTCTCGTATCTACTTCTTAGGACCCGCGGTCCCAGGTTACTTAGAATCTAATTGGGTGTAACCCTGTAATGGTAGCGATGTTGACGTGTAAATAATAATAATAATAAAACTTTATTGCTGAAAAGCATTGGCCCCAAACAATGCAAAATATCTGTAATCTTTTCAATAAATAATCTAATAACTATAATTATGTAGTTGTAGGGAATTATATAAATAAGTACTAACTGCGCCCCGAGGGCTCACCCGCATAGTTTTCGATTCCGTGGGAATTTCGAGATAAAATGTATCCTATATGTTAATCCATAGTTATGGTTATAAACCATCTGTGTCCCAATGGGGAATGCCAAGTCGCCATAGTAATTTAGGCCCACTGTGCACACATATAAAATTCAAGATAATAAATAATAAGATGATAGGGGGCAATTCCAGGAATTAATTAGTAAAAGAAGTGGTTTACAAAAAACTTAGCATTTCAAAGTTATTTAAGATATTCTATCAATACTGGTTATGTTAAATATCACTTATTTATTCTATACTTTATTCTACATTTTTTTATATATAATGGTATACATAAAAATAGAAAATTAGATAAAGAAAAATACATTGTAGTTTTACATCTTTATTCATATAGTTCATCATCATACATCACTAATACATCATCCAAAAATTGTGCCGGTGGAAAAATATTATTCCGAACATAACAAGATATTATTTCTAGACATATTCTGGTTCTCTAAATATATAATAATGAACAATATGATCTGGCCTAGTCTGAATGTTGTTGAAATCTAAATGTATTACCATATTATCTTTCAGTAAAGAAACTAGTTCTTCCATTTGTTCTAAGCTAAATGTTCCAAGAGGATTAAATACTGATTGATTAATAAATCCCATGAATTACGGGTCAAGTGATATGAGCAGATTCTACAATCTGAAGGCACATAGTAATTATAATCACAAAGTAAACTTATGAGTAGTAATGCTGGGACTAGAAGTCTTCCTATACCGTTACAATCAAGGAAAAAACATTGCCATTGTGTACTTGGTGCCCATATATAGTTTGGCAGTAGTATCTGGTTATTACCAGGTATTATATCAGCATTCCCTTCTTCTGCTTGTGTTGAAGCCACAGGGTCTGCCTCAGATTCAAGGGATGGACTAAGTCTTGTTGCTCTGGGTTCCCGTTCTAAAGCAGAACATGATGTTGCTCTGTCAGGCCATCATCAACACGTATGACAGAGAAGTGTTGTTCTTGTCAACTGCAATAGAAAGCAAACAACTGGTGTAAAGCAATATTATAGTAAATTATTTTATGTTGTATGTTAGCTGTAAATATAAACATTCAATTCTTTAAGATCTAATTAAATGAATTCCATTCGGATTATAACCAAAAGATATTACACAAAACAAAAATTATATTACCTGACAAGGTGCTATCTGTTGGGCAACCTTGTTTCCAATAGCAGCTTCACATTTAGTGTTTGTATTCAGTATATGTGATTGTTTCCTTAAGAGCGACGTGCCACAGCTGATACATTTACATGATCAAACACAGAATCAGATCTTGTTGGATGTCGTATCTCATTCCAAGCATTGGACCAATATGCATGGCACACTTGACTATCACTGGAAACTTGTGCCTAAAAGAAAAGATAAGAGAAGTTTTAAAGACTTCGCAGCACTTAAAATACGCCTAGAATAGTGTTGTTAGATAAATATTTCTAATAAATATATTTATTATTATTTACCTGGTCAATCCATCGTTGTATAAGACATTGAACTTCAGCTATTTCCAAAGTATGTCTTCGCATTCTGGATACATGCAAACCGCAGTTTACACAACGTAGATCACTTACAGCAATAGATGATGATTGTTGTGAACTATTAAGTCCAGAGTGAATGCCGGGTTCATCAGTCGGACCGTCTAATATCAAATTCAAGTGGTCGCCAATTAGTGTTCAAATAAACTATAGCTATTTTTTCGTTTCAGAAAAAAACTGTATACTTCTGGCTTCGGCGGTGGGAAGAAAGCGGAACCTTGGAAACCCACCGCCGCCAACTTTATGCGAGAGCCACGACGGCGGCAGAAGATGCTGCTATCGTCGCTGCACACTCTGCCGACCCTTTTTTATCAACACGAATAACCTCAACTTCGTACAGTGTGAGTACCTACAATACATGTGTAGCTTGTAATACACCTATTGGCAAACCAGTTTGTACCGGTAGGGCGCTCGGCGCTTCCGCAAACAGTTTCACACGCGCCGCGCGGCCAGTGATTGTTACTAAGTGCTACTTGGTTTTACTACTAGATAAATCTTCAGTTCTTTACAACCCACCCTAACATAGGTGAAAGTTCTCAAATTTGCTCAGTTCGACAAATTGTTTATTTGTGTATGTTTGAAGAATAATATTTTTTAACCGTCCCATACTCATTTAAAGTCTATTCAAACTAAAAGTTCAAATGTATATTATTCCAAGTTAAACAAACAGCAACTTTATATTAATTGGAATTAGGTTGATTTCGGAATGACTAGCACTGCTAGACTAATAGTTATAAAAATGTTTAAAGCTCTACACCTTTAAACATTTTTATAACTACTATTAAAATAATTTTATTAATAAGGTAATTTTATTCCACCACAAATTCAGCACTACTACTGAACTTGTGAAGTAATATAATTAGTTTTTCATAAACTCATATTTGTTTACATTTTTGGCAAATAGGTTAATCGCGAATGCAGATTATTTAAGTTGACCCGTACTATTTGTCATAATAACGAATTTTTCTTTGTTTTAGATTTCATTAGACACGGTCAGGAGGCGAATCAAGGACGCCGGAAAGAAATGCTGCCGCCCTGCCAAGAAAATATTGATGACTCAGGCCCATAAGGAGGCAAGAGTAAGTTTTTGCCTAGAGTATTATAATTTTGACTGGGAAAACAATATCGTCATCTTCGTAGATGAAAAAAGCTTCCGGTCGGATATGGACGGAAGAAAAATATTATGGCGCAATAGAAATGAGCGTTATGTGGAGGTGAATACTTTGCCAAATCGGGCAAGTGGAAGAATATCTCTAAATTTTTGGGGATGGATGAGTTCCATGGGACCGGGTGAACTGGTGGAGGTTAGCGGGCGCATGACTGGGGAACAGTACGTCGAAATTTTACGCGACGTGATGATCCCCACCGTGCGACTTCACTACCCAGAGGGCATTATTTACTTGTGCCAAGACAACTGCCGCGTGCACACCTGCAGAGTAGTGCAGGAGTGGTTCGCGGCACAGGATGACGTCATCTGCCTGCCATGGCCTGCAAAGAGCCCCGACTTAAACCCAATCGAGAATCTATGGGGTCTCATGGTTCTCGATTAGGATGCTTCAGAAATCCGCAACAACGAAAACTTGCGGCGAGAAGCTCATACTACATGGGAGCATTTCAGAGGCAAGGACACCTGCTGGAACATGGTGGTTGGGATGAAGGACAGACTGGACGCTGTCTTAGACGCGCAAGGTGGTCCAACCAAATATTAATATATATTTATATATTATATTATTAAGTATATACTTTTTTTATTTCAATAACCTTTTTATAATAAAATAAATAAATACCTATATTTGCTTATATTTGTATTGTTATGTTATTACAATTTTACAGTATCTATAGTTATTAGAGTTTAATTTATGTAAGTAACTTTTTATTTATCATTAAATAATAATATTTTGTTTTGGCAAAGCGTTACGCTCCCATGTAGTTTTCATAACAACTGAAAGGCCAATCTTGTTGCGTATTTCTGAGGTCAAGTTTGAGCTCTTTTATGTCATGGCATATTTTTTGTCGCTAATAAGAACCGATCGAACGTAGTTTAGTCTACAACAATGTAGCCAGTACACTCAATGTCTAACACCGTGTCTGAACACTTGAGACACTCGGTGTCGCTAGGTGTGGTTACACATACAGACACTGTGGCGGACATTGAGCACACGGCGGCAGCGTTGTAGCCTAAACATAGTTTTAGATGACGAACTCCGATTCTTCGGCACTAGTAAATAATGCACTTCATTCACCCGAGTTTCCGTAGTAACCTATCCAAGGTGTTAATCCAGGTCATGATCTATTTAAGTGCAAAGTTTCACTGAAATCCTTTCAACCGTTAAGGCGTGATAAGTAACAAACATCCATCCATTCATTAATTCTCACAAACTATCACGTTAAATAGTAGCACAGTTTTACAATCCATAAGTTGTATTATAATATTGTAATTATTTAATTTATCAAAATAAAGGTATTTAGGTAGGTATTTCCAACCACTGTTTCTCAAACGCTTATTCTTCCATTGCTCGATTTGGGAAAGACGCCACACATGTTGTTTGTTGATGTTGTGTCATAATGAAGTAACTTCCTCCATTGCCTTCCTCAGGCTTCAATCTATCTCCATATTTTTCATCACAATTGTCCAGCGGTTTGGCCGTGAAGGTGTAACAGTCAGACAAACTTACTTTCTCATGTATAATATTAGTTATGGATAATTCTTCTAATACATAATGTAATAAAGATAATATAATAATTAATACTGTAAAAAAAATGTATACTTCTTTTATTGTAATATTCTTGAGAATGTTTCCCATACTATCTACGTGTTGGTGATAATTTAAGTTAGGGCCGTCACCCACTGGCGGCATTGCACGATAAAGAATTTTATGCGCAAATGATTTGAGATCTTATTTTATCATGGTTAGCATTCTCATTTCGGGATGCAGACCGAAAGATTTCAAAGCAGGCTATGACGTATCAATGAAATGTGAGTGTTAGCAGTTTTAAATTAGATTCGAAATCATCTGTACGTATTATGCTGCCTGTGTGTGCGGCGGCCTTATACAACCCAGTCAAATTATACTAATCTAGGTAAAAGTTTACTTTTGTTTGGCGACAGCATTTGATTTTGCTTGGCAACCATTGTTGATAGATGTAACTGTATGATTAATCTGATACAAATATCAATAACACTAATACTTATTTTTTTTTTTGTGTTTGTGTTCCTGTTTCGTCATGTTTACCGCAAACGAACATATTTCCTTTCTTTCTAAAATAACAAGTTTGTAAAAAATAAATATTATCTATGTAGGCAATATAATTGTATTTAGTAATTTATTTATACATATTTATAAATTGAAAACCCAACATAAATACAAACTTATGAAGTTATATATTACTTATTTATGTATTGATTAACACACAGACATACATCATTCATACAAATCACACTAACATTTATCCACAACAGAAAATTATATACATATGTAAAAACTTTAATTCGCAAGCATCGACGGATCACACTCGATAGTATGCGGCGGGTCGGCTAGATTCGCACATGTATACGCATAGCTATGCACCGCCGCGCGCGCATATTGACCAGCGTCTGTTGATGCGTGCTCGGAGACCTACCACCAGTCGTAATTATTACACCTCCGCAAAGTCCGCGTTGATTTGCAACTACTGTGATTTCTTCTAGCTAACTACAACTTAAACTACATATATTTGTAACTATTAAGTGTATTGTATAGTTTGGTTTTATAAAATTTGTTGTAAGTAAATACAGTGTAAACTCTTTATAACGAAACTCAAGGGACTGAGCATTTATTCGTTAAACAACCAAATTAACAAAAATTTTTAATATGTATGTCTTAGATAATAAATGCTTATAACTTATTGTTTACACATATAGTCTGATAACTGTGTCTGACGTTTTTTGCTATGCCAGTACTTGTTTTGTATTATTTTATGTATTCTATTCATATCTAGATATGTGGTGGAATCGTCTTAATTAAAAAAAAAAAAAAATTCAAACATTTTCAACAGTTTCAAATTAGGTTTACGACTGATAATACGATAGGTACCCAGTATGCTTGGTCGAAGACCATCACTTCCGAGAAAACAATGCGTCATACTGCACGTGTTCAAGGCTAATTGCCTTGGGATATAGGATAACAAAAGCTAGACCGACCTCGGATGTTTCGGAGCTTCAAAGTCTTTTGTTACCTGATAACATAACATAAACAATTCTTTATATATACATATAAGATATAAAGATATTATTAATACTGTAAATTGAAATTTTATACTTCTTTTGCACCATTGTAATATTCTTGAGAAATTTTCCTTTACTATTATACTTGTTGGTGATAATTTAAGTGAGGGCCGTCACCCACTGGCGGCTTTATACGACAAGGAATTTTATGCGCAAATGATTTGAGATCAGAATTTATCATGGTTAGTATTCACATTTCTGGAACATTCAGAAAGTGTGAACTTATTTTTTGGGTTTGTTTTCCTGTTTGCGTCATGTTTACCGCAAACTACGTATGCTCTTTCTTTTTTTCTAAAAATAAATATTATAATATCCGAAACCAAACTACACAATAGATTAAAAACTACTAGTTTTTAATCTATTGTATAGTTTGATTTTATAAATTTTGTTGTAAGTAAAAATATTTTAATTTAGAGTAGGTATACGTATGTAAGTTTTCAACTATATTATATTAAATAAAACTATTAAGATTGTTATTCCGCATTTTATTTTGATGTTTATTCAGCGGTTTCTCAGGCGCTCCCGCAGTAACCTATCCCATTCAAATATCCTTTTTTGATAGGTAGGTATGCAAAATTCCATGATGATCAGTTCTGTAATAAAGGCGCCTAAATCAGGGGGGTAGCTACCTCCGTGTCTATTATACGGGGCATCGACAGCATATTTATTAACTTAAAAAAACGTCACTGTCCTTTTTGCAAAAGGGGCCCAAGATATTTTGATATGGAACCCATTACGGTTAGCTACGCCGCTGTATGAAAACTGAAAGCCTAACAAATAAACAAACTCACTTTCGAATTTTATGTGTGAAGCCACATAAAATTCGAAAATGAGTTTGTCCTTTGAAATCGTATCTTATTACTGGCACAAATAAGGTTGAACTTGCATGTAAAAGTAAACTTCAGTAGGTATGGATAATTCTGTTACTACGTTCAAACTTATTATTATAGTAATATAATCGTGTCGCGGACAACGTTAATCTCAAACACGGCAGACTGAAGAGACTTTTTGTAGGTATACTTAATTAATTGGCTAAACTTCACACAGGTTCGTGATGGGATGATATCCCTTAACATGGATAATGACCCCCAACCCGCCAGTAAGTAGGTGACAAAACCCGGAACCGGAAAGTTATTAATCCTGCATGAAATTAAAAAATTTTTTTTTTTTACATCAGATTATACCTACCTGTCTCCTTAACAATATTCTTCGAGACCGTGAAATTTCGCTAATGTTAATTGTGTAACGCGGATGTATACCGTACCTACCTCCTGTTTAAATGTAACATGAGTAGGTAATACCTACTTAATACTTATAGGTAAGTATTAGAAACCTACACCTATTCCGGACTCCTAAATCGAGCCATCGTGCATTTTCATGTAAACTTTAAAGACTTAAAACATCTATACTCTATTCGCGTTAAGATAAGACATCTAAAGAAACCTTTTTACTGTCTGTTCAACCGATTTTAACCTCTATTCCGTAGGCATAAGGATGAAATTAAAAGCAAAAATCGTAAAAAAACAACTATTTACTGCAGCCGCCATTTTCCATTCTACCGACGTAATAAAACTCAAAATCGGTTGAACGGACTGTAAAAAGTTATCTTAAATGTCTAATGTTATTTTGAGCGGAGTATAAATAACGATGAGTTAAAGAAAAAGTTTTTATGCTGTTTTGAAGTCGATATTGCTGTCGGCACCCATTGTTCCGTTATTTGAATTCACGACCATTAAAAATGCACAGCCATTTATAAAAAAAAAGTAGTTTGGCTCGAATTTAGAGTCCGGGAGTAAAGAAACAAATTTGCAAAAAAAATCAGCTCAATCTGTTAAAGATATCTGCTTCAAAATTAAGTTGCAAGATATAACCCGGGCATACTTATATACATTGCAAGATAAATAAAAGCTTGAAAAATGAAGGATTAAGTAAAAGATCATCAAACAAATTGATATACTTTCAGAAGTACTTTAGGCATTGCGCGAGTCGCCTGTTTTTATCACCGATTCAACTACTACTTCGTACTACAAATTTGTTATCGCATAGTATAGATTTACGACGCCACGACGCGCATACGCACACATCCTCACGTACGCACTGCAGCACGAAACATTATGAGTAAGAACTAACAAAAAGCTATATATCTCTTTCACACGATTCTCGCTGTTGTTGCTCATAACGCGTTCAAGGTCAAAGTGGGGTATAAGCCCCGCACGATGATATTGCGATGGAACCTTGTCACAATAACAGCTTTGTGACGTCATCTGTCACACAAAAGGACAGCTAGCAAAAGAATGTTTAACGCAAAATTAATATTAGGGTTAAGGGTTTATTTGTATTTTATAATTTTATTATACATACACTCTTTATACCTACTCACCCATATTCTGACAAATAAACTGTAAAAATTTCAAGGAAATAATTCTTGTAGACGTAAGAAAAATATACTTATTCGTATATCTTTCTTACATGTATACTAATTTTTTCTAACTACATTTCTGTTAATTTGCGAGCGGGAATAGAACCAGAGTCCACTGTGTAGCAGTCATGTGTTAATTAATTACTACCTACATCTTTATAAATAAAACCAGGATAGAATGAAAAAAAAAATGTTTATTTATAATTCAATATAATCTTACCCTTACCTTATCTTATTTATTCAATTCCACTCATATAGTCTTCCGAATCAGAACTGCTTTCTGTATCTGTCGTTTCCGATTCACTGTCGTCTGCCGTATTTATGACAAATAACTCGTCAGTTATTAGATCTTTATTCCAATATTTCCTCTTCAAGCCGTTTAACATGATTGATTGAGTTATTGACGCCAACGCCTGCAACGTCAGATCTTCAATGCGACTTTCCAACTGCTCCACATTCTTTTCTGAGATCCTCATCTTTACCAGGTTCCAGATGCACTCAATGAGGTTGCGGTCGCAGTTGTAGGGTGGTAATCTAACGACCTCATGGCCATTGCCAGCTAATAAATTGTCAATTTTATAATTTTTCGGCGGTCTGTGCCGTTTAATTAATAAATACAGTTTAGGTTTTGTACTCTCAGATTATAGAACAAACCTAACCAAACCTTTTGTTCTATAATCTGAGTTTGTACTGTTGTTGGGAAAGTCGATGTTGTGAGCTTGTAGTCACTCAACCATCAACTGTTTTTTATTGTTCATACTTGGTGGCCTATTCTCTTCCCTACTGTGATAAGGGGCGTTGTCCATCACAATTATGGACTTGCGTGGTAATTTGGGTACTAATTTTTCTGTAAGCCACTTGGTGAAATTCTCAGCATTCATTTGATCATGGTAATCCCCCGTTTTGATGTCTGCTTTAAACATTAATAGGGCATTGTCAAGTGTCAACAAAACTGCTTTCACTTCCCGCGTGAACTATTATCCATCAACGGCCAGGGCTGTCGTTCCGTCTCACTCCAACATCGGTTACTGTTTGCCAACATTTTTTTATCGTGTAGTGTGCGTGTATCCACGTTTCGTCGAAATAAATAACGAGTCTTTTGTTATTACAAAGCGAGTCATTTTCTTTCATACGTCGTAAATATTTAGCCCTCCACGCTTGAATTTGGGGTCTTTCAATTATAGCCAGTCTTTTTGGTAGCATCGTTTAAATTGGTAGCCTAAATCACATTTAATTATTTTTCTTAATGTAGTTTCACTACCAGTATAGGTACTAAGGTACTAAGGCAGTAAAGGTACTAAGGTCTACTTTGAAGACTTTGCGCATTGTGGGTATTTCTCTCCTCACCACATCACAGGAAAATCCGTCGAAATATTCCTTCTTTTGTCGTTTTCCTTTAGTAGGAGTTCTCATTTTGCTGGCTGTTGCTGGCTCATGCTCTCGTCGCAATTTCGTCACAGTATTTTTTGCAACGCCTGTGGTACGTGCCA
This sequence comes from Sesamia nonagrioides, assembly GCA_017933935.1. Classification (NCBI taxonomy): domain Eukaryota; kingdom Metazoa; phylum Arthropoda; class Insecta; order Lepidoptera; family Noctuidae; genus Sesamia; species Sesamia nonagrioides. Next base: position 834,734 of record JADWQK010000856.1, read on the forward strand.
CACGCTTCGTGACTTTCGTAAAATTTTGCCAAATATTTTTAATAACTATTAGCAGTTGCTTTGGTATTAAAATTTCCTCAGTAGTGTCCGAAGCACTTTTTAAAGCACGGTTTATAATTTCAAGAACTAACTTACAGTCCTCTTTCTCTTTAACAAAATAATTTTCCACTTTAATTATAATTTCACGAGCACGACTGTTAATTAATTTCTTACTCATTTTAACGAGTAACAGCTAACAAAACTAAACAACAAAACTCAAAAACAGCAATAAAACAGGATAACAAAAACAAAAAGCTAACAAAAATATTCGATGTGCGTAAGTGGCTAAGCGCGGACTGAACATGCGAACGGTACCGACGGTGCGAGTTCGCCTACGTCATCAAGATGGCCGCCAGTCGCAATATCATCGTGCGGGGCTTATAACTTGATGTGCTGCCCACTGTACATGCTGATAAGGAAGCGCTTACAGGTTGATGACCGCCGCATCCAGCGGTACTAAACTTTAATAATAATGGCGCGAAAAGGCAAGTCGATACAGGAACATGCTGTCGCCCGCTGATCGGAGGTCATTAAACCAATATTTTAAAGGATGTTCTATTCCGTTTGCAATTTTATGCGATTTAGTTTGTTTGAAATTTTAATTTTTTTAATTTTGGTGCTAGGTTTTTTTCTATTGTTCAGGATTATTCCTACGAACCAGCATGGTCTGTGTTTTCATTTATTGTCGTATTGTCAGCACCACTCTGTATTATAAATAAACCTTTGTTCCGTCCGTGAATCGAATCGCATAGCCACTGTGGCAACCACCGACGTATAATAATGGACATGCCTTAGACATGAGAATTGTGGCACTCCGAAAGAAAGAGAGGAAAAGAAGTTTCGTCTATCTTTATCTGTTTCAAAATCATCAATCATCTATGAGGAAAGAGATACTTCTAAACCGAAAGCATATGTCATCTCTCTCACTCTTTTCAAACCAAAAAATTACTGCAGATAATACGCGTACGGCATGTCCATTAGTAAATGTCTATGGTGCCAACCGTATCTTCCACAGATAAAAAAAGATCAGAAAAAAATCTATAACACACACAGTCGATGAAAACAACTTAAAAATCATTCCGACGCAAACAATAACTCTTTTTGTATAAAAGCTTGGACACGAAATCCCTCGTTTTTTTTATAAATATATTTATAAAATAGTGCTTGACCGCAATCCCGCCCGATGGTACAACGACCCGACATGGGTCATTGGGCAGTTGCCCGCCAGACATAACACTGTATTCCTATCCGTCCTGCATTACATCTTCTTGATTTTAAATCCCACTTAGTCTCCATGCTCGCTGGTGCCATGCTGTGCTGCCGCGTGATTGGACATTTCCGTTATTATTATTTCATTTAAGCCCATCGCCAATGGATTCCCTGAAAAAAGAGAAATAAATATTTACAACAGAATCCCGATTCATCATTATCATCATCATTTCAGCCGATAGACGTCCATTGCTGGACATAGGCCTCCCCCAAGGATCTCCACGATGTCCGGCCCTGCGCCTCCCGCATCCAACGGTATCCCGCGACCTTCACCAGGTCGTCGGTCCTCTTTGTCGGAGGCCTACCCACGCTGCATGTTCCGGTGCGTGGTCGCCACTCGAGAACCCCTAGGCCCCATCGGCCATCGGTCCTACGGGCAAAGTGCACGGCCCACTGCCACTTTAGTGTTGCAATTCTTCGCACTATGTCGGTTACTCTCGTTCTTCTGCGGATCTCCTCATTTCTGATTCGATCACGCAGTGAAATGCCGATCAGCTCCGATTATTCGAATAATCGGGATGTTATAACTCATTTGTCTCAACTCTACTTGCCAATTTAAAAATATTATGATCGCGCAACGGGACATGTCACGACAAGTTTATTCCCCCCTCCGATCGTGTACTCTCATTTTTGTTTGCGGGATAGTAGTGATGGGACTCGATTGATTTTATTTCACTCGAGTCACTCGGTACTGGTAACTTTCTCACTCGAATGCCACTCGAGTGAAGATAAAACTCGGGCGATTTTTATTGACTCGAGTCACTCCGAATATAAAACTCGAGTGACCAAAATTTTAACACGAATAAAACAATATTGGATTTGGATTCATTTCAAAAATTAAATAAAGCCTTTATTTTCCGCCATTTGTTGAGGTATCAAGTCTTGACAAAGCGTTTTAGTAAGAGCCAAAGATTTTTTTTTTTTTGCTTAGAAAGTGACACCGTTTCTTTGAAATAGAATTGATAGTGGCAGACGTGGAAGCACACCTTCACTCAAAGAACATGCTTGTGACGTGATGAACTACCTACATTCACCACTGCCATCCTTGTACTAAATTGGATGTTCATTTTTCATGTGAGAAATCAAGTTAGTTAAATTACCAAACTCTTTGTAACTTTTTTGCAAAACTAAATAATAACAGTATTTTTTTCTAAATTTTTTCAAAAAATTACCGCTTAATTCGTATTTTTCATACTTTCACTCGGCTCGATATAAACCACTCGAGTACGAGTGAACTCGAGTTGGCAAAAATTTAACTCGAGTGCGAGTAATATAAAAACTACTCGAGTCACTCGAGTAAAAAGCAACTCGAATCCCATCACTACGGGATAGTCAATAGTGTCAGTGGTCTCGAACCTACCGATTTTTCGGTATTTCTACCGATATGGGCTCTGTTCTACCGAAATACCGAAATGCAAATGTTTTTCTACGATTTCAGAGTATACATGGAACTTCTCCCGATTTTTCTACCGATTTTACGCTTGTGACATGGCAGCCTCTTTTATTTCTGAATTCAGTTAAATATTACGGCGTTATAGACGGACTTAATGCAAAATGAATTGAAAAACACCCTACCAATGACTTCTCTAAAGAGTGCCTACAAAATATCATGTGACGAGGAGCCAACAAGCTCAAGCGCGATGGCAAAACGGTTTGATATTGTAAAAAGAATCAGAGAGCTTTTTCTAGAAATACCGATTTTTACTCTACCGACCTCGCTCTTTGACGTTCGAGACTGCTGATTGTTAAAAATTAAGTCTGTACTTGTTTTTTTTATTTTTTTTTTAAATAAATTAGCGGAAATAATTGAATATCGAGCTTTTTTTTAGATATACCGAATTAGTACTAGGTACTAGTATACCGATTTTTACTGGCAATTATACCGATCTCGCTCTTTGACGTTCGAGACCACTGGATAGTGTATATGTTACGGCTAAAACCCGAAGCGCGGCTGCACCTAGTTTTAGCCGGTTAAAACTAGGTGCAGCCACTTACCCTTGGTTAAACCTAGTACGAGCCGATTGTTTTCGGGTAAAACTAGGTGTAGGCTTCATCATGCCGGTTACAACTAGGTCCAGCCATTCCCTGTTGGATAAAACTAGGTCTATCCGATATCATTCCGGCTAGAAATAGGTCCAGCCGGAATGATATCGGATCCCTGTTGGATAAAACTTATGTGCGTGCCCTGCCACGACTGCGTCACACTCATGACTCAGCATCTGCAGCAGCGGCGCGGGGTGGAGGGCGTAGCGAAGCACGCGCCTCTGCAGGTTGTGAGCGCCAGATACTGCAGGTGTAGATCTGCAGTAGTTCAGCGCTAGTAGTACAGAGTGTGACTCAGAGCGTCTGCATCAGCAGCGCGTGTCTTAGTTTTATCCAACAGGGATTGTCTGGCCCTTGTTCTAGCCGGAATGATATCGCATAGACCTAGTTTTATCCAACAGAGAATGGCTGGACCCAGTTGTAACCGGCATGATGAAGGCTAGACCTAGTTTTACCCAAAAACAATCGGCTCGTACTAGGTTTAACCAAGAGTAAGTGGCTACACCTAGTTCTAACCGGCTAAAACTACCTGCAGCCACACTTCCGGTTTTAGCCGTAACATATACAATAACAAAAGAGGCTTAAGAAAAGTACGGAAGATAACAGTTTGTTTAGTATTGTTAAGGACCTAACCAAATGTCTGTAAATAATAGTTAATAACTGTAAATACTAATAATCCATACTAATATTATAAATGCGATAGTATCTCTGTCTGTCTGTCAGTCCAGCTTTCACGCCAAAACTACTGAACTGTTTGTAATGAAATTTGGTACGCAGATAGTCTAGAGCCTGAGAAAGAACATAGGCTATATAACATCCCGCTATGACCAATAGGAGCAGAACAGTAACAAAAAATGTCGCGAAAACGGGGGCAAACGCGGACGTACATATTGCTCCCATTATTTTAACAGGCGCACAGGTTTAAAATAATGTCTTATTCTTAATGAAACGGAAAGAAAATTACGCACTGCATTTTATGCTTACATCAACCAAAAAACAACTGGTGAATAAGTCCACTTAGGTTTTAAGTAGCTTTTTATTTTTTACCTGATCGCCTCATTATAAAACAAAAAAATACCTACCATATAATTGATATACACTCATAATTTCTTCTTGCTCACGATCCGTATCTTCTGGGTTGGGCGTTGTACCATCTGGAAATACAAAGATTTTTTGAGAAGACAAAACATTATGATTCACCTACCTTAGCTAGCAGAACTTACTCAGTAACAAAGTGTAGTGTTAGGGTCACCAAGATACAGGCAGTACCTAGTTTGGGATCCGCTGGTAATTCGATCTAAATGAGAAGTTCTTCCGCTGTTTGTAACTGGGGTCACCAAGATACAGGCAGTACCTAATTTGGGATCCGCTGGTAATTCAATCTAAATGAGAAGTTCTTCCGCTGTTTGTAACTGGGGTCACCAAGATACAGGCAGTACCTAGTTTGGGATCCGCTGGTAATTCGATCTAAATGAGAAGTTCTTCCGCTGTTTGTAACTGGGGTCACCAAGATACAGGCAGTACCTAATTTGGGATCCGCTGGTAATTCGATCTAAATGAGAAGTTCTTCCGCTGTTTGTAACTGGGGTCACCAAGATACAGGCAGTACCTAATTTGGGATCCGCTGGTAATTCGATCTAAATGAGAAGTTCTTCCGCTGTTTGTAACTGGGGTCACCAAGATACAGGCAGTACCTAGTTTGAGACCCGCTGGTAATTCGATCTAAATGAGAAGTTCTTCCGCTGTTTGTAACTGGGGTCACCAAGATACAGGCAGTACCTAGTTTGGGATCCGCTGGTAATTCGATCTAAATGAGAAGTTCTTCCGCTGTTTGTAACTGGGGTCACCAAGATACAGGCAGTACCTAGTTTGGGACCCGCTGGTAATTCGATCTAAATGAGAAGTTCTTCCGCTGTTTGTAACTGGGGTCACCAAGATACAGGCAGTACCTAGTTTGGGATCCGCTGGTAATTCAATCTAAATGAGAAGTTCTTCCGCTGTTTGTAACTGGGGTCACCAAGATACAGGCAGTACCTAGTTTGGGATCCGCTGGTAATTCAATCTAAATGAGAAGTTCTTCCGCTGTTTGTAACTGGGGTCACCAAGATACAGGCAGTACCTAGTTTGGGATCCGCTGGTAATTCAATCTAAATGAGAAGTTCTTCCGCTGTTTGTAACTGGGGTCACCAAGATACAGGCAGTACCTAGTTTGGGATCCGCTGGAAATTCAATCTAAATGAGAAGTTCTTCCGCTGTTTGTAACTGGGGTCACCAAGATACAGGCAGTACCTAGTTTGGGATCCGCTGGTAATTCAATCTAAATGAGAAGTTCTTCCGCTGTTTGTAACTGGGGTCACCAAGATACAGGCAGTACCTAGTTTGGGATCCGCTGGTAATTCAATCTAAATGAGAAGTTCTTCCGCTGTTTGTAACTGGGGTCACCAAGATACAGGCAGTACCTAGTTTGGGATCCGCTGGTAATTCAATCTAAATGAGAAGTTCTTCCGCTGTTTGTAACTGGGGTCACCAAGATACAGGCAGTACCTAGTTTGGGATCCGCTGGTAATTCGATCTAAATGAAAGTTCTTCCGCTGTTTGTAACTGCATCCGACTCTTTGTATGTTTTTAAAGCAAGTGTAAGCCTAATAAATATTTTGTTGTACATATAATTATAAACTAGTGCTTTACCGCAATACCGCCTGATGGTAAGCAATGATGCAATCGTTGATGGTAAAGCGCGCTAGTGTATTCAGAGGCTATTCACTCTAGCCTTGAAGACACTTAAAGGAAACACCGACGTTGGCAAATTGTTCCAGTCCCTCGATGTCCGCGGTATAAAAGACGAGGCGAAACGCTTCGTTCGGATCGTTGTGGTGTCAAAAACGTAAGGGTGGAAATTTGCCCTACGACGGGTCGTCCGATGATGGAACGGAGATAGGGGAATTAAGTCATGCAATTCCCTCGCAGACTCTCCAAAACGCATCCTATAGAACACTGACAGGCGGGCTACTCTTCGCCTATGCTCCAGGCTTTGGAGACCGTTTTGAGCCAAATCTGGGTCGCCAATTAGCCTCTTCGGACGCTTCTCCGCTGAATCCAAAGTAACCAGGTGGTATTTTACAGCACCAGCCCAAATTTGGCTGCAGTACTAGTAGTAGGTACAATTTGCCAGCGGCGGTGTTTCCGTCACACTACAATTTGAGTGTCTTCAAGGCTAGAGAGAATAGGCTCTTAATAAACTAGCGCGCTTTACCATCAACGATCGCATCACTGCTTACCATCAGGCGGGATTGCGGTCAAGCGCTAGTTTATAACATACATTTAAAAAAAAATTCTATCTATCTATACTAATATATAAAGCTGAAGAGTTTGTTTGTTTGTTTGTGCGCGCTAATCTCAGGAACTACTGGTCCGATTTGAAAAATTCTTTTTGCGTTGGATAGCCTATTAATCCAGGAAGGCTTTAGGCTATATAACATCCCGCTGTAACCAATAGGAGCAGAGCAGTAACAAAAAATGTTACGAAAACTGAAGTCAAAGCGGAGCTTATCTAACTCTACGCGAACGAAGTCGCTGGCGGAGGCTAGTCTAAAATAATATTACTATTTCTTTTCTTTTTTTCTTCAACATATAATAGAGGTCTAACTGCTGGTAAAGGGCCTCCCCCAAGGCTGTCCACAATGTCCGGAATAACATATTCTGTTTATTTATTATGATTAAAGGTCCGGAAGTGACGGCCGGGATCAACACCTTAATGTGCTTTCCGAAGGTCTTGGTGTGTAGAGAACTCAACCATAGACCAGAAGCGTCAACAGTAGCTTAACCTGAGGGCTAATTCTACTAATAGGGATGTATCCAAGATATGAAAATCAAAAAAATAATGAGTCCGCCAGCGACTTCGGTCGCGTGGAGTTAGTTATGCTCCGCTTCTATTGGCAGCAGCGTGGTGTTATATAGCCTAAAGCCTTCCTGGATTAATGGGCTATCCAACGCAAAAATAATTTTTCAAATCGGACCTATACTTCCTGAGATTAGCGCGTTCAAACAAACAAACTCTTCAGCTTTATACAGAGTGGTGCTGACAATACGACAATAAATTAAACATTGTGTACCTCAACTCATTCTCAGTCTACCCATAAAAAATCATATAAATATGTCCATTAGTTTAGTCACAGGAAATTATTTTTCATATTTTCTACATAATGTAATGTTGATAAGGAAGCGCTTACAGGTTAATGACCGTCGCATCCTGCGGTACCAAACTTTAATAATAATGGCGCGAAAAAAGCAAGTCGATACAGGATCGCGCTGACACCGATCGGAGGTCAGTGAACCAATATTTTTAAAGGATGTATCTATTCCGTTTGCAATTTTATGCGATTTAGTTTGTTTGAAAGTTTCATTTTTTTATTTTTGATGCTAGGTTTTTTCTATGGTTTAGCATTATTCCTATGAACCAGTATTGTTCGTGTTTTCATTTATTGTCGTATTGTCAGCACCACTCTGTACATATTTAGTATAGATAAAAAAAAATTAAGACCCGTAATTATTTTTTTGTCGAAATTACCAAAAACTACTGAGATATATAGCGTATTAAAGATACGGAGTGGGGGCTAATTACGTGGCGTGACGTCACGCGACATTTCAAATCATCCTAAGTAACTTAGGATGATACATTGATTTGAAATAATGCATTCAAATACTTAGGCTAAGTATTTGAAGGAAATAAAAAATACGTGTTCAATATTTTTTATTAATGGATATTAAATTATTTTTTAGGATACAACCCAATTTTAAGAACGTTCACAGTCTATTCTTAGGTCCGTATTACAAAACGTCACTCAAAACTCAAGCTCTACTTAAGTCTCGTTTCAAGCCATTTGATTGGTTGAAACTAGTTTTATGTAATGTTTAAGCAGAGATCAATGCTTGAGTTTCCTTCTGGAATACGCACCATAATGTTAATTTTCCCAACACTTTGACAACTTTTTGACATTTGCTTGTCGCAGAGATGACACTGACACTAGAATTTGCAAGTTTTAAGGTGCACTTAAACGACTCTTCTCTTCCCTTAGCAAGTCTTATCTTATAACCCAAAAATTATTTTTGATATTGGTATATCCAAAAAATCCCCGTCAGCAGATTCGGCTTTCAATGCGGTGGTGGGCGAGCGATGGAATGGTTTCCAATTGTTCTTCATGGACGCTTCGCAACAAACCGAATTTAGCCATACGGGCGCTGCGGTCTATTACCAAAGCTCCAAGATTATACTGCAATTTAAAGGCCCTAAGGAATCTTCCGTATTTACTGGTGAGTGTGTGGCTATATTGGAAGCTTGCCTTTTTATAGAGTCACACACTAATATTGAAAAGGCCGTCATTTTTACAGACTCTCTTAGCTGTTTGCAAGCCTTAGTCCAAAGCCCATTTAAAAGTAAATTGCATAGTTCCCTTATTCTAAAAATTAAAAATTCTCTCCTTACCTGTGCTAATTGTCAAAGGGATGTTCAGTTAGTTTGGATACCTAGCCATTGTGGCATTAAGGGTAACGAGTGCGCTGATGCCTTGGCTAAAGATGCTTGTTCATCTTTATTGTCAGATCTCACGCATCTTTCCTACCAGGGTTACGATCTACTGTCCCTTCCAAGACTGAACCTACTGAGTTCCTGGCAAGAGCAGTGGAATATGTCCATCAGGAAAAAAGGCAGTTTTTATTATGCTGTACAACCGACCATCAAGCCAAAGCCGTGGTTTTTCAGCCACAAAAAAGTATCGAAAACAATAACTTCTGTTCTTTGTAGAATCCGCCTAGGTTTTTGTTGCACTCCCGTTTTTTTGCACAAGATCCATGTCCGTGACTCCTCTCTCTGCGAATGCGGGTTGGAGGAGGGTACACTGGAACATATATTTTTTGAATGCTCTAACAACATCCCACCTCTAGATTTGTATAGTCGTCTCCCCAATTTTAAAATTCCTCTTCCAATTAATTTCCCTTCCCTTTTAACATATCCCTCTACAGAATTACTTGTGGCGCTGATGATATTCATCCGCCACAATAATATAAAATTATAAGCAACTTCTTCAAATATTATATATTAGGTTGTGTTGTGGTATATGTTTCTATTGATGTTCTAACAATTATAATACAGTATGTTAACTAACAGAGGGCGTTCCCGTTAACCCGAAATAGTATAGCATACATACAATATACATGCTAAAAAAAATATTTGCATTCGAAAACAAAATGTTTTAAAATTTTTTCCAATATGAAAATATTCAATAAAAATTTTAAATTGACATGTAAAAGAAACACACTGTACACGCGAACATGAAAGATGGCAACGTCGCAATTTATTTATACATGACGACTACTATTTTGATTTAAAACAGGGGGTTTCAAATTTATTTCCAATTAGAATTTTTTTTTATTCGGATTTTTTTATGCTTATTTTTCTATGCTGATAATTTTATTTTAATCTATTAATGATATATATTAACGAGTTTAAGGGAACGCCCTCTGTTATTTAACATACTGTATAATATGTAGTTTTATTTTTTTGTTTGTTTCAGTCCAGTACTAACCCCTCAAGATCTACAAAGGTCAACTGTAGCATCGAAAGTTTTGATTTTAATTATTCCTTTCTTTTTTTTTTCTTTCTTATACACTCTTGCTTTTCAAACCACTTGACATTGGCAGAATAGTCGACATCCATCGATTTTAGTTGCCATATTAAAGAATAGAATAGAACGACTCTTCTCACGCCCGGCAAAAAGAAATAATCAAATATAACCTTTAAATATATTTTACATTGGCATTGTAGCGGTACTACACCTACCTACAAACACACGAATTCTACATCTCGCAATCAGAGTTTACCGAGCAACTAGCATATATACAACTTCCCAATTTCAAGCATTGGGCAAGTTCCCGCCAGACATAAGACCCGTCTGGCCGGAGGATCCTCCCTTTTCTATGGAGCAGTGAACTTTACTCCCTGTTCCTCATGCCTCCACAGGCATCATAATTTAGCAGACAGTTCGTTGTCAGCGAGCTTACCGCCGTCAGACTACTCGGTAGTTGACGTCTTGCTGTCCGCTCGTTGTAGCCGAGCGGTAGCCGCGGCGTCCACGCGCACACTGCTAGCAGTCGCCGCACCTCTCGCTCGGCACTCAGTCCAAGTACTCCTTATTAATAATTATAAACTAGTGCTTGATTGTAATCCCGCCTGATAGTAAGCAGTGATGCAATCGTTGATGGTAAAGCGCGCTAGTTTAATAAGCCCAATCACTCAAAAAACTCAGTGAATACGAAGGAAGACGGCAGTTGAGCGATGTGATGCAATGTTTAACCCAGAGGGTGATTGATCTGGAGACCCTCCACGACCAAACTCCCGACACAACAACATTTGGCGCATCGTACCCGACACTCATCGCAACACAACTGCTTCCGTACGGCTTCACCAGACAGCATGCCGGAACACGACCAATCGCTTGGCGGCAAGGCTTTGTCTGGTGGGTGGTAACTTCTGCTGACAGCCGATGTTATGGCATACCACCGATTAAACTCTATGGCTCAGTCAGTCAGTATCTACCCAGTAATCCGCTCCCTCGATCTTTGGCGCGTTGTGAATCGGGACATTGTAAAAAAGACGAGTTGCTTCAATGGAAACTGATCGCGAACTGTGTCAATCGCGAAAAGCTAGTGCGGTCGACGGGTGGACAGCTGGGCGTCTGCTAGCAGTCTCCGCGTGGACTGCTGGGTGCCTGCTAGCTGTTGCCGCGTGGACTGCGAGCAGTCGTCTTAGTTTAGGACGGTGTTGGAGCAGAGACGTTTAAAATCTAGAGTCAGTGTCATCTCGGTGACAAATAAATGTAAAAAAGTTGTCAAAATGTTGGGAAAATTGAGACTAAGATTTGACCTTTAAATTACAACAATCGGTCTTCTGACGATAGTGCGGCTATTATTACCTATACCAACGCCAAGCTCGATAAAGAATAGAGGTAAACAAACAAATTTAGGGTTATCACAACTCACTTTTACAAATCTTCTATTATTCACATCATTATCAACCTTTTTATCGTCCCACTGCTGGGCATAAGTCTCCTCTCATACAGAGAAGGGTTACAAGAACATGCTAACTAACTATTTATTAACAATTCCTATTGCAGCATATTTCAATAGAATCAATAAAATAACATGCATATTAACTTGGTATTTCGAAAAACCAGTAAAAAGTCGACTTTAGTTTTATGTGATAGCCCTATAAAAAAAGAAACATGGATGAAATCCAGGTATTAAAGGCATTTGTCAATACAATTTTGATTTTAACTACTTTTCATATCAACTGCATAACATATGCATTATAATACTATCAAGTAAGGACTAAATATAAGATAATACTGTAGAAAAAATTTATATTATTATAATATATATTTATTAAATTTATATTAGGAAATTAGCTTAAGTATAAACATTCTATGCATATGATAAACATCTAAACATAAATAAACTGTAAATTTACATTAATAGGAGGTAGGATTATTGCTTGTATGAAAATCGTCTACACTGACAGACTCAAACTGCATCAAAGTAATAGAAGACTTTGAAATAAATATTTTAACCAAGTATGCAAACTTTCTATACACATTTAAATTGAAACCTCTAGATTGGTTCGTGAACTTTAAAACAGCGTGGGGTCATATCTTTAAGTTTAAGTTTGTGTACTGCAAAGGATCTTAAAACCTTTTTGAAAAAAAAAATCAGAAATTTAAGGAAAATTGGTTTAATAAAAAAACCGGTTTTAACAATAGACACAAACTCTATGCAATGGTTTACATATTTATGTTTTAATAAAGTGTATTACCTCCACGTGCCGTTATTACGGATTCAAATCCGTCCCGCATAGATTTTATTAGGATTATTAAAAGATTTTGCGGAATATTGTCCCGTTCTTCTGAAAATGCTGTTTCAGTGCTGCCACTGTCGTGGGCACAGGATTTCACGCATATACAACTCTTTTTAAATTGTCCCAAACATGCTCAATGGGATTAAGATCCGGGCTGCGTGCTGGCCAATTCATTGTACGTATCCCAACCTCTTCGCAATATTGTCGAACTTGTGCAGCAGTGTGTGGCCGGGCATCATCTCGCATTAAAGTATAATTTTCGTCCATGAATCCCATGTAAGGCACCACGTGATCTTCTAAGATGTCCGTTATGTAGCGATGTGCAGTCAAACCGCCTCTATTACCGTTTTGACGGACCATGTCTATGAACACAAGTTCTGTTCGCCCGTTCATCGATATGCCACTCCAAACCATACACGAACCGCCTCCAAAAGGAACACGCTCCTCAATGCAACTTGGAGCATATCGCTCCCCACGTCGACGATAGACTCTTCTGCGACCATCTGCACCATATATACATGTTCTAAACTCATCCGTGAACAATACGGAGGCCCATTGCTCATCTGTCCAATTTAGGTGATCACGCGCAAATCTTAAGCGAGCTTGTCTGTGAGCTACAGACAACTTTGGCCCATTTGCTGATCTAAAAGGGTGATATGCGCTTCCAATAACGTTCTTCTTATTGTTCTTGCACTCACATTTACTCCACGCACTTCATTAAGCTCTGTTTTGATGTTAACTGACGTGAGGAAACGATTTCGTAGGGAAGTTGTAACAATAGATCGGTCATCACGACCGGTGGTTGCTCGAGTCCTGCCTGTACCACGACTCCTTCTGTAAGAACCTGTCTCCACAAACCTTCTGTATATTCTAGAAACCGTAGACTGGTTTAAATTTCTACCAATCGTTCGTTGATCCAAGCCTGCACCAGTGTTACAATTTGAGCTGCTTGTTCGGACGTAGTATCCATATTATGGTTCAAGAACTCCCGATGAGTTAAAAAACTAACCCAATAGTTCTGCTGGTAACAATAATTCAATTGACAAAGAATAAAAACTCAATGTAAATCAATTTAAAAAAAGATATTGAAAAGATAAGATATTTAAAACTTTAAATAACACGCAAACCTGATACCACGAGTGAATTTTCTTTTCCCGGCAATATTCGTTTGTTTTACTGCTGTTATATTTTATAATTTTGCTTTTTTTTTTAAGAGCCAGTGACTCCATATTTATATAATTTAATCTAAAAAGTTTGCATACTTATTTAAAAAAATCATTTCAAAGTAATCCTGAACTTTGATGCAGTTTATGAGGCGGTCAGTGTATGTCTAAAAGGTTGTTAACATTTTCCTGTTGGGTGTAAACAAGTGGTTGCCTAGCAACGGTTTGTTTACCTCTATTCTTTATCGAATTTGGTCTAAATATAGATTTTGAAAGTTTAAAATTACAAGAATCGGCCTTCTGATGATTGTGCGGCTTTTATTACCTAGGCCCAATTTACAAGCTAAAAACTACTGGCAGAATAAAATCATTTAACTTACCATGAACACAATGATTCCCTTTCATCTTAAAAATATGATGCTTCAATAGAATGCTATTGAAGAACACTTCACCGCAAGAACACTGGTGAGTTTTACTCTCAGTCTTCGTCTGAGGAGCGTGAACCGCATAGATATGCTGGTTCATCTCTTCCACAGAAAACACCAATGCTCTGCATAACACACAGATTTTCACTTCATTTGTCATAGGGATGCCTTTAAAAATATTGGGCATTCGGTTGTTTAATGAAGGTAACAAGCGTCTTGGAAAAAAGTAATTTGAAGCAACATTACTGCTTTCACTTTTTACAAACTTCTCGTGCTTCGCTAAGTGGTTATCGAAATAGCATTTCTTAGTTGTCTCATAATTGCATATGTTACATCGGAATAGGCTCGGATGAATCTTGACATGTTCTAGCATTTCACTATGAGTCTCGAAGTTTGTGAGGCAAATCGGACAGGTCCCTACATTTAAGGTACCGTGGTATAGAAGATGGAACCATGAAGATTTGGCACGGATACTTTTGTAGCAAACTGGACACATGTGATGATGGTTTATGTTCTCTGGTGTTAATTTTGTATGCCAGTGGAAAATGTGCATTACGAGGAGTTGTTTGTTGAAGAACAGGCGATGACAGTGGTCACAGATGTATATTTCTCGGTCTATCATTGTAGAGTTTGGTGGACAGCAGAGGTGATTCACTATTATGTGTTCTATAAGTTCTTTTTTGCCTTTCTGTTCTCTCAGACATATCTGGAAAGGAAAGAAGTGCTTGTTATTACATATTATTTTTCATTATCACAATCACATGTAAGAACTGGGGGTTCCGGGGGTTTTTAAAACCACATAGACCACAGATCACAACTAATGTGGGCTAAACCGCTGGACTCTTGGATTTAAAGAGAAATGTTTAATAATAATAATTTATTTGCAAGAATGTAGGTGTACAATAATAGTATGTTGTTCATAAAAATAAAAGTAGGCCCCTTTACATTCTACCATTAGATGTGCTTCTTTCGCACAATGCAGCAGCAATGGCATAAATCCATTGTCTCAGTGGAGCCTGTCAAATAACATAGCATGTTCCAATCTTTTTGCTGCTTTCATACATAATATATTAATATATATATTTTTTTAATAGATCTTCAATGTTATATTTCATCAACTTTTAAAACACAAATCTCCATCAAAAAAGGAAGCAATCCAATTTTTCCTTAAGTTCAAGTGTGAGTATTTGAAAAGTAATTCAATGAAGGTACTCTGTAAAAACAACGAACTGTTTCTTTATTTTATCTAAATTTAATTTAGGTTTAAAATGAAGGTAAAGATAATTACCTTCATTTTAAACCTAAATTAAATTTTGTATTAATAACCTAATTATTTATAGCGCACGTGTTTTTTTGCATTTATATTTAATGTACACTAACGCCTATGATACAGGCTCAGCCTAGTTTAGACATTAGGGCTCACTTTGTTTGTTTGTAACGTAATTCCTCTAATATATTTCGTAGGTTATAATTTGTAATTTCTTTTCATTAAAACCATTTTTTTTATTATTTAAATTTCTATTCAAAAGTTTTCACTAAAAGATAAATGCGTTGAAAAATAGGTCAAACCCGACTCTCCTGTACCGATCCTTCCCGCCTTGCAGCATACGGATAATTGTACATTCTAAAAGTTTGTACGTCTGCTTATGTCAGTTCCCCCTACTGGGGTGTGCAACAACACAATATGTGACTTCGCATTCGAACAACTAGCCCCAAATTTGTTGCAGACGTATCAGCACTACACTAGCCTGTCTGATACTCTGCACCAGCTCTAACTCCAAAAAAAAAAGTATGTCAGTAAAAATATTATTTGTAATATTAGTCTGCATGGTGGTCGCTGGGTGAATTACCCAAGAGTGTACTGGGAGTAAATTTAACCTTTTGAACGCCCATCTATATAATTCGCGATGTGTCCTCCTGCGCCACACTACAAATTTATAACGTATGTATAGTAAAACGTAGGGATGGGATTAGTGTCCTATCGACAAATAATATTATACATTTAAAATAATGTTTATTCACCAATTTACGAAGCTAAATAAAAACTGTAATCGTAATTTCATATTTTATTTTATTTCATAAAAAAAAACAATATGAAAACCTGGATATATTCCCCACAATAAAGAAAAGAATTTTAAATTTATTAGACATGTGTTCTACAAGGCACATCCCTATTTGTCTCCAAATGTAATCCTTCTACTTCATATCAAGTAGTTGGAGCTCGAGGCACGTGAAAATCCTTTCTGTTCTAGGGATGTCTAGATTTCTATGGTATATATTTTATATTCACTGTGGTCGAGTTACACGTGCATAAACTCAACCGATTCCTGCATAATTTATTTCGTTTACTTACAACAAATACAATTAATAGAAGCTAAATACGTGGTTTTCTACGTTTTAAAAAATAAAATAAAATGGAGGGTAAGTGTCTGTTTTACACAAGACCTTTTTTTTAATGGTGTCGCTAAATACTCGCAATTATTTTTCTGGTTTGTAGAAACTAATAGAAAACTGAAGAAAATTCCTTAAACGGAAGTTGACGACTTAACGGAATGTCAAGACGACGAACTATTTCAAAATTCTGATTCAGACTTGAACAACTCGCAATAATTCGTCATATTCACAGTCACAATTTTTTTTTATAAGGACACGTGCGCCAACTCAAGACGTAAACATTGCACTACACTAAAATGCACAGTCACTATGACCTTGAAACCCGTCCGCTTATGACGTCACAGATTTCCTTCTATACACGTCGGTGGCGCGTACGGACCGCTAACTAACTTTGTAGGGATGGGTTTTTCAAACGGGGTTTCACTATCGACAATGATTAGAAAACCTATTAATTCTTGATTAAGGTGAATAAAACCTAGTTTAAAGTGTACAATATGTATAAGATATTATATATTTACGTCATTTTCTTGCAATAATAGTATTTATGATCATTTCGACGAGATGAAATATAGCGAGGTCTTCGTCGTGTCCCATCACTGGCTTACTTGATATCAAGTAATTGGCGCTGGGGGCATTAAAATATTTTCTGGCGTTTTTGTTTCTAATGAAAATTAAACAAATAAGAACTTATTAAGCGTGAAAAAGTTAAAAATATGGTTGATAACAGGGCAAATTTCCATAAAAAACAAAATAAAAGGTCTTGTACAAGTCGTAAATTTATTTTAAACTGTGATTACTTCTAATCAAGTAGTGGCGCTGAGGGCACGAAAATCTCGAACTCGTTTATAAGTGATTGGCGTTCAAAAGGTTAAATACCGCCACTAGTAAAGTAAGTAATCTAAGAGTTCCGAAAGTAGTACGATTGAGCTTTGGCTCCCTGCAGAGCTTGCGCCCAGAATCAACCGTCCTACCCGTTAAAAATTTAAGTTAAATAACTTACAGAACACATTGAAACGTTTTCATCTTTCAATGCTTTTAATAACTCCTCTTTGTGTTCATTTTTTCTATGAATTTCAACCTCCGTCTCGGAGGGCCATGGACCGTCACCGCACAAATCACAACAATAAACGCTGTTGGTATTGTTATTTACTTTCTCTTTTATTTTGAACGATATATCTTTTGGAGAGCGAAACATTTTGATTTGTTTTTGATAGGAATGTTTTTTTTTTTAATAAAAACTGAGAAGTAAACAACATGCAATGAAACTCAGAAAATAGAAATTGTCAGTTCAGTTTGACGTTTTTTTTTAATACTGATTTGATTGATTTTGGGAAATGCTCCAGGTTATACTTTTCAGACAGTTAGCATTAAAGTGATATAGCTTTATGAAGAAAATATAAGAGTAAAAGAGATAATCAATACAATCATTAATATATGCTTAGAAAATTGTAAGCTGCTGTTTTCTGAGTTGGAACGCTATTTTGATACGCTCCAGATCACGTAAAAATAATTATAAATTGTGACAAAGATTCCGTTGCATTAAATGATTGCATTAGAAAATAATTGTAAAATTAAAATGATAGAAAAAGAAAATTTATTTTCCAGAAGCTTTGAATAATTTCTTTGTTCTAGAATATTTTTCAAAGAAGAATTTTAAATATCAATGATTATTTATTTGCAATAACGATGTGAATAACGAAACGGAAAGTAAAGCAGGCAGCGAGCACCAAAATGGCCGAAAGAAAGGGATGAAGTTTCTTTTGTTCCTAAAGATATTTTGTAATTTAAAAGTGATAACGTGCATTGAAAATGAGGGAAATTAACATAAATATTGAAGGCTATAATGTTAATGGAATATGTGTCGGCTGTTTAAACTCTAATCGTCTAATGTTTTACCACCCCTTCGTGAGAGAATGTTTTCGTTTGCTAGGAAATATCGATGTAAGTGATGCTTTTACTATTATTTTCGCATTAAAATACGTTTAAATTTTGATAGAAAGTAAACACAAATGATACCAGTATGTAGTTTAATTCATATTTCCTATTAAAAATCATGTAAACATAGAACAGAAATCCTTGGATCGGCCATTGTTGACGCATATTATTTTTTTTTGTTTTTTTTTTTTTGTGTGGAAAATTTAGTACCTGCAAATGATGATTTAGCCAAAAAAAAAATTATTGTGGTAACGTGTTAGATAGTACAAAAAAAAATGAGAAATAAAAAAGGTAATGTATTTTTTTCCGCTCGTTGGTTTAGTGTGCGACCACAAAACCAGCGAGAGCGACTGCTTATTACAGCAACCGTAGTAAAAAGGGATAGCGCTATTTATCCTATCTCCATCTTTATCTGGCACTGGAACAGTGATAGTCAGCACCTCAATTGCGTAACACCATTATTAGTTGGAATCATTTTGAAGCTTATTGTTATTCCATTGCTCCCTATGTTCGAAAAATGTGTCCGCTCAACAACGTAAATAACGCAATGAATGTTGTTGAACTGTCAAAATGAAACACATTGCTACTGACAGTGGGACCCAGCAAGCCGCATCGTACTACGTTCCATTGAGAATTTCTCAATTGCCCGGATTCGGGATTATATATATGTATAAACCCGGCAAGTTGATTTTGCGATTGGCGGCCATCTTGGTGACGTAGTCGATCTGGCACCGTCAGTACCGTTCGCAAGATCATCTCGCGCTTATGTGCTTATGCATATCGAATACTTGTTATAGCTTTTTGTTTTTGTTATCCTGTTTTATAGTTTTTCTTTAGTTTTATTACCTGCTACCCGTAGAAACGGGTAAGAAATTATTTAAAATTGGAAATTAACTGGTTAGAAAAAAAATCTTATAGATAGTAATACTTACTATATACTTGTTGACTACCTTACAAATCGTAGTCAACAAGTTCAAATTGGACCTGTCTTGAGTAGCGAGGAGCTAGTGACATATGGCGTACCACAAGGCAGCATACTGGGGCCAACATTGTTTCTTATTTACATAAACGATCTCTGCAAGTTGACGCTCCCAAATTGCAATATATACACCTATGCAGACGACACCGCAATTGTCGCCCACGGTCCTTCTTGGGAAGCTGTCAAAAGCAACGCTGAGTCTGCCCTAAGTAGAATCATGCACTGGTTAAACACTAACCTACTGACATTAAATCTGGCTAAAACCTCATATATACCTTTCGCCATCCGCTGTAATCTGAAACCTCTAAATACTTTCTCCATAACGGCACACTCGTGTACAAGTCCCTCAACACATTGTTCTTGTCCAAAATTAAGAAAAGAAGACAGCGTAAAATACCTTGGCATCTATATAGACAGCGGACTAAGGTGGGACAAACACCTAGATACACTTACCACCCGAACAATGCGACTTATCTCCATATTTAAATCACTTAGGGGGTCAGCTGACCAGGATGTTCTTAAAATAGTTTATTTTGCCCTATGCCAATCGGTGCTGAGTTATTGTATTAACGTGTGGGGTGGAGCCAAGAAGACGGGTCTCCTGAGGGTTGAAAGGGCACAAAGAGCAATCCTTAAAGTTATGACAAAAAAACCACGCAGATATCCTACAGCACAACTTTATTCAGACTGTAAGGTTTTAACAGTACGGCAGCTTTTTGTGCTTCAATTAATTCTTAGGACACATAGCGGCTTGGGGAACCAAGCCGCTATGTGTCCTAAGAATTAATTGAAGCACAAAAAGCTGCCTGAAATCAAAAAACGTACCCATATAATTCCCAGCGTTAAACATAAAACGAAGTTTGCAAGGCACCAATTCTATGTAATAAGTACGTACATTTATAATAAAATCCAAAAAAAAACTAAACATTCTCGGTCTTCCAAGGTTTAAACTAAAACGTACATTAATTGAATGGCTGCTTAAACAGGATTATCACGAAACGGAATCACTTTTAACATACACAATATAATAAATATTCACTCTATATGTGTAATCCACCTTTTGTTTTTCTTTCACGAGCATTATATTTTCACACATACAAACATACATTCACTACACCACAAACACTTCCTAAATATAATCATCAAACACTCACTTACTCCATACAATTTCACTCTTCACCGTCTCTCTTTCATATTTTTAAAGTCACAAGGTCACAATTCAAGAATTTGCTTGTCCACTGGTGCATCTGCCAAAATTGCATTATGTATTTGTATACCCTGTAGCCAGGCACTGCCCCCTAAGATACAGGCCTAGCCTAGTTTAGGGGACAGGGGGAAACCTATTGTACCTACCTATTGTAATGCAGTATTATTGTACACAAAAATTTAAAAATGTATCTTTTGTGCTAATAAATATTTCTATATAATAAAAAGATACTCGTTCCCTTGAAATTCGATAGTGAAATTAAAGTTTATTTGGCAGAATATGGATGAGTAGGTATAAAGAGTGTATGTATAATAAAATACAAATAAACCCATTGCCCTAGCTTATTAACTTTGTATTTTTTTTTTTGCTAGCTGTCCTTTTGTCCGACGAATGACGTCACGCAGCTAAACCCTGAGGGATTGTTGTCATAACCCAGCTGGGCAATTACGTAACACACTATCAGTAGCAATGGGTTTCATTTTGACAGTTCAACATCATTCATTGCGTTATTCACGTTGTTGAGCAGACACATTTTTCGTCAATTCAGGAGCAATGTATTTGCAATATTCTTCAAAATGATTCCAATTGATAATAATAGTCTAAATCAAATCAAAATCGAAAGTCATTTATTGAAATTAGGCTGAGAATCAGCACTTTTTGAACGTCAATATTACTTATGACAGTCCCCTCAAAACGCCCGCCCTTCGTCACTTCCTAGTGCTTTCGCTGGGAAGAAGAAGTCGTGGAACAAACTCCCCAGCAGCACAGCTGTCTGTACATTTTATTAACACATTGCTGACATTTTGATGGTGAACGTCATACTAGTGAAATTTGGAAACTGGCGTTCACCAAGGCGGTATTCTTTCTCCCCATCTGATTCTGTTCATCAAACGTATTTCTTCCGAGCTTTAGTGATTGTATCATATGTAAGCGGATTAATAGTTGATAACAGTTGTCAATTGAGTCTATGACGACTATTCTGTCAACTAAAACGTAGTAAACGCAACGCTTGCACTTGCTTGTGCTAAACAATTTTGCATGCTTTATTAAGCTAAACATGAGTGATCTCATTTTTGTATATAAGACCTTTTATACCATGTTTTAAGCAAAATAAATATATTATTATTATTAGTGATTACTTGCTCTGTGCTGTCAACGTCGAAGTGGGTATGGACAAGACAGTAGTAAATTGAAAGATGATTTTTACTTTCTAGCAGATAGGTTTTTAGTACCTGTAAAGATGAACACAATGTTAATAAATAAATAAACAAAATAGCTTTAAGGTAAAACGTTTATTATATAAATACTAGCTTTCCGACCGCGGCTTCGCCCGCGTGTAGTTCGGTTATATCGAGCTTTTTAGATTTCCCTCGGGAATATCAAATTTTTCGGGGATAAAAAGCCTATGTTCTTTCTCAGGGTCTAAAGATTGTCTGTGCCAAATTTCATCAAAATCGGTTGAGAGGTTTAAGCGGGAAAGCGTAACAGACAGACAGATAGACAGAGTTACTTTCGCATTTATAATATTAGTATGGATTAACAACAAAAAGTTGTTAGGTAAGTTAAATAAGAGCCTGAAAGCCATAAAAAAACTAGACCCATGGTATGATCACTTTAAAGATTGTATGAATTATAATCCTGAAGAGTCATATTGGCTACGCTCACAAATCATATTGTAATCAAAATTCAATCTGATAGTCACGCAGTCTAAAAATCATACAGTCGTCCAACGAAGACCTCAAGAGTCAAGACAGGGCAATCGTGCGGGTGTGAGGGGCGAGACGCGGGTAAGCGGATCCCGGACTGCGAACAAAACGATGTTAGTAGTTCGGGATATATCATCGAGGGCTAACGCGTGTTTGTTTCTTATTTATGGCATTATCATGGCATCGATTTATTGGCATCACTTACCGTTATAATTCCTGGAATATTTCTTTTTAATTGATAATACTTATCTATGCTAATAATTAAAACTATGATAATTTAAGAGATTTAAAAACAACTGTCTCGGGCAGAATTCAAGCCGTGAACTTTTCGAACCGTGATGTTGCACTGACAACTGAATTATTTATTCATTTAAACTTCACTTAAACAATATTACAGTACAGTAAGTGTCACTGTAACTAGTTATCAAGTCTGTATCAGTTCAATTATTATGGCGTGTACGCTTCATCTGCATTTTTTATTGTCATTCTCAACTCCATATGCAGTAAAGAGCGGGTTAAAATTTTTGTTTCATTATTATATTAATATGTAATATTGTTTTATTTATAATACAGATATCGATGTTGATTTGCAATAAATAAATAATTTCATAAATAATGTTTATTTGTGACAATCCTGGCCGATGCGTTACTGTCTAGACGATGTCGGCATTTTGCACAAGATGAAAGGCGTCGTCCTACTGTATGATTTTATACTGTGATAGTAACTTGCAACAAACGTAATAAAAACGTTTCTATAACTAGTTGGGATCGTTTGGACCAAACGGACCAATGGGCGGTCCGAACGATCCCAACTAATGCCAACTAGTCGCAATCATTTGACAAAAATGTGTTCGCCGATTAGGGAGCAGGTCAACCTACCCGAAACTGTCAAATATTCCCAATCTACCGTGAGCCTTAAGGTCGTACCCTCACCAAATGACCTCGAGCATTTGCTCCCTCTTCACCGCGCCCCACCTCTACAATACTTCGCAAAATATTACTAGCGCCGTCTGGCGGACGAAGTACTTACAAATACAAGTTAAATTCATAGACCACAGAAGTAACAGACATGGCACTTTTATTTTTGTTTATTGGTGCGCCCAAATACTTTTGGTTATTATGTACTCAAACAAATGTTGACGATACTTCATAATAAAAATTCTGCGGTGTTTATTTTTTAACCGACTTCAGAAAAAGGTGGTTCTCAGTTCGATTTATTGTCGCTGATAACTTTATGGTTAATGAACCTATTTAGACCATTCTTTTTTTATATGAAGGGATATGCTGCCTAAGTAATCCCATTGTTACCACGTCAGTGTCGATAATGGAAATTCTGAGAAATTTAGGCCAATTATAGAAAATTGTAGGCACGCTTCGGGTGACAACTTGATACTCGTGTTTATATCGGATGATACTATAAAACCGTGAAGATTTGGGCCTGACCTGATGATGGAGATGACAGAATATCAAGGGAATCCACATCGGAAGCAACTGTCACGTGTTTGGGCTTATTTAATGTGTATTGATTAGACCTTTATAACTAAATATGTTATGACTGTAACTTCAGGGTTGGAAGTTAGTTTTGTAGATTGAAAGTTAGCTAAGTCAGATGGACAAAGGGATAGAAAAATAATATAATAAAGTTTAATTTATCATTATTTATTATTTTAAGGGAAAACGTAATCAGGGTCAAATAAATTTCTGCAGAACTGACACATTTAAAAAAAAAAAAATCATGTTTTTTTTTTGGGACCAGGCAAGACTGTGAAATTATATTATTAACTTCCGAAATTAGTTATTTTTCACTTTGTAGTGGTTTTTGAAGTCGGTTGTTTTTTTGTAAAAAGTTTTTATTTTTATGTTTGTTTGCGGATAACTTCGCCTAAAATTTGGTATTTCGATGAATTTTCGGGTATTTCGACATGGGTGTCGAGATAGGGGTTTTTCGGAGTGCAGATCACGAATATGACGTAATTTTTGAAATCCAAGATGGCCGACACCAATTTTATGATATTTTGACATGGGTGTCGTGAAAGGGGTTTTTGTGGGTGCTAATCACGAAAATGACGTCATTTTGGAAATCCAAGATGGCCGACACCAATTTTATGATATTTTGACATGGGTGTCGTGAAAGGGGTTTTTGTGGGTGCTAATCACGAAAATGACGTCATTTTGGAAATCCAAGATGGCCGACACCAATTTTATGATATTTTGACATGGGTGTCGTGACGGGGGTTTTCGGGGGTGCAGATCACGAAAATGACGTCATTTTTGAAATCCAAGATGGCTGACACCAATTTTATGATATTTTGACATGGGTGTCGTGACGGGGGTTTTCGGGGTGCAGATCACGAAAATGACGTCATTTTTGAAATCCAAGATGGCTGACACCAATTTTATGATATTTTGACATGGGTGTCGTGAAAGGGGTTTTCGCAGGTGCTAATCACGAAAATGACGTCATTTTTGAAATCCAAGGTGGCCGAAATTATATTTCATGATATTTTGACTTGGGTATCGTGACGGGTTTTCGGGGCGCTGATCACGAAAATGACGTCAATTATAAGCTGTGGCATAGCTTCTATTTCTTTATCAAAGTCAAAAATAAAACATCAAAAATATAGTTTAGTCGCTAAATCGCCAACTTTTTTTGCACTCCTTCAATGACGTCACTGGTAAAAAATAAATAAATAAATAAACTACAAAAAAGAAAATACATACTTATACAAATGTATACGTTAATTGGCAAAATAAAAAAAATACTATGTCATAAATAACTAATAAAAAATGTCCTACTAACTACATACTGCGGAACTCGGTGTGCACACCTTTGCGATTTACCCCGCAGCCATGCGCAGGATTGCGTTTTTTATCTGCATTTTCATGCACATCTGCAGCCCTGCGCGTGAGCGCAGATTCAATGTATAGTACCATGCGTTTCTCCATACAAAATTTGGTACTAGCGAACATCTATCTTATATATAAAATTCTCGTGTCACAGTTTTCGTTCCTATACTCCTCCGAAACGGCTTGACCGATTCTCATGAAATTTTGTGAGCGTATTGAGTAGGTCTGAGAATCGGCCAACATCTGTTTTTCATCCCCTTAAATGTTAGGGGTAGTCCACCCCTATTTGTTTTTTTATTTTTACACAACATTTTTAGTTTCTATTTTTTTACAACATACAAAAATACATACAATCCTAACTTTTCACCCTTCTACGATCAATCCTTCAAAACTGATCAATCGTCATTTAATTAGTTTTATTCCCATGTGATCTGCACCCCCGAAAACCCCCGTCACGACACCCATGTCAAAATATCATAAAATTGGTGTCAGCCATCTTGGATTTCAAAAATGACGTCATTTTCGTGATCTGCACCCCCGAAAACCCCCGTCACGACACCCATGTCAAAATATCATAAAATTGGTGTCGGCCATCTTGGATTTCCAAAATGACGTCATTTTCGTGATTAGCACCCACAAAAACCCCTTTCACGACACCCATGTCAAAATATCATAAAATTGGTGTCGGCCATCTTGGATTTCCAAAATGACGTCATTTTCGTGATTAGCACCCACAAAAACCCCTTTCACGACACCCATGTCAAAATATCATAAAATTGGTGTCGGCCATCTTGGATTTCCAAAATGACGTCATTTTCGTGATTAGCACCCACAAAAACCCCTTTCACGACACCCATGTCAAAATATCATAAAATTGGTGTCGGCCATCTTGGATTTCCAAAATGACGTCATTTTCGTAATTAGCACCCACAAAAACCCCTTTCACGACACCCATGTCAAAATATCATAAAATTGGTGTCGGCCATCTTGGATTTCAAAAATTACGTCATATTCGTGATCTGCACTCCCGAAAACCCCTATCACGACACCCATGTCGAAATACCCAAAAATTCATCGAAATACCAAATTTTAGGCGAAGTTATCCGCAAACAAACATAAAAATAAAAACTTTTTACAAAAAAACAACCGACTTCAAAAACCACTACAAAGTGAAAAATAACTAATTTCGGAAGTTGGTGTCTTTCGTTTGGTATATTCGTTTTAGACACCGAGTTCCGAAATTAGTTATTTTTCACTTTACATAGTGGTTTTTGGAAGTCGCTTGTTTTTTTCTAAAAAAGCTTTTATTTTACATTTTTTAGTTGTTAAAAGTACTATGTATTCAGTTGCATCCGGTCAGACTGGAAGCTGACGCAAATATAGTTGGGAAATGACGTACTTTTGTTTACTTTAATTTTTACCCGTAAGTACCTATTCCCTCAACTGCCTATGGTCTTCATAATTAAATTTACTGTAGACTATTATTTTAACCTAATCGGAGTAAAGGTCTTATTAATATAAATGAATGAAGTCCAACCACAAAGTAGCTACTGGAAACCGTTGAGGAGTTCCCGGAACTGGCCTTTGTCTTCATCATTAGAGCTCTTATGAGAGTCGCAACCCATCTAGGTGTAAAGTTCTTATCAATACAAATTAATCGAGCCCAACCACAAGGTAGCTGCTGTCAATTGTTGAGGAGTTCCTTCGAATTTCTCTCGGCTCCATCATCAGATCTACTGCAGACCTTTATTAAATTGTAGTGCTTTAAAATATTTAATGAAAATGCTAAGAAATGCACTAGTCGCCCCCAATTTTTGAAAGTTCCGCTTGTTTTCTCTGGACTTCCACCATCAAACCTTGATATCCTTATCAAGGGACCACCTTGGGAACGTCTTCCTTCCAACAGAAAAAGAATTATCAAAATCGGTTTATAAATGACGAAGTTATGCGCGAACAAACATAAAAAAACATATACGGTCGAATTGAGTAACCTCCTCCTTTTTGAAGTCGGTTAAAAATTGAACATAAAAAACATATAATTGAGCAACCTCCTCCTTTTTGAAATCGGTTAAAAAAACGAACACCAAAATAAACATCAATAACAGAGATACTCTAAGATAGTATTGTACTCTATGCGACATGCGGTGCGTGAGCGAGCAAGCAGATGCTTTCTCGCTCACGCGCCGCCCGCTTATGCTAGCGGAGCGCGCGATGACGAACGACACGGGTTCCCCCTTCGAGAGCTTGTGGCATACTGAATCTCAATAGCCCGGGCAACAGAAATGATGGCGAATGCGCTCAGATTGTTGAACAAAATTTTGATTTTGGTCGTTTTAAAAAAATATTTCTACAATAATGTTCGTCATGAAATTACCTATCCATTAGTGTAAGAACGCAATCTAAATAATGCTTACTTTCCGAGGAGATGCACGTTTATGATAATTATTTCTCTTGTCAGTGGTTTCGTTGTGAAGGAATTATTTAAACATTATACTTAGTAAAATAAAAAAAAAATCTACAATTTTGGAGCCAAGATTATGGAGAAAATTTACGTATTTTTAATAAGTTGATATTTCTTTTGGATAAAGAGTAGATAGCTCCGGAAAACTACATAAAAACGGCTTGCGGTGTGTTTTTCCTCTGGAGCCGCCTTAATGCTTTACCGATAAAGTTGATAATCTAATAAAGAAATTTGACAGATTATAGTAGCTTGATGTGCCAGTAAATAAAATACTCTTCTGCTCTTCTCATACAGAGAAGAATTATTTCACAGTTGCTCAAGCTGACTTTTAATGTCCATTTCTAGGTGCCAAATGATCTAGAAGTCAAGGTGTGCTGGGAATGCCTGGCGCGAGTCAAATCTGCTATCAGCTTCAAGGAACAGATACTGAAGTCTTACGACTTCCTTATCTCGTATTCTAAGGAGGTAAGGTTTAAAGTTAAACTTAAGAAAAATTATAAAATGGATAAAGGATTGGTGACACGACGTATAATAATAATATTACTGACAGGACTATTGTTGCAAATATAGATATAGTAGTTATAGTATTGACAGCCTCCGTGGCGTAGCGGTAGCGGACGCGGCCGCTGCGCAGGGTGACGCGGGTTCGATCCCCGCACAGTGCAAGTATTTTTATGCATCAATATGAATATTTGCACTGGTCTGGTCGTGCCTCGGAAAGCACGTTAAGCCGTTGGTCCCGGTTGCCATACGAACATCTAGTGGCAGTTGTTACGGGTTGTTGGAGCCCTCAAAAGTCCAACAATTGGTCTAACTGCAATGCTTCGATGTTGCCTTCGTTTTGTGGAGGTCAGACGGCAGTCGCTTCACGGGAAATATCGAAGTTTAGCTAAAAGCAGCAGTTAGACTGGTAAAGCGGATCCCAGACTTCAAAGCTGAAAAAGCTTCGGATGCGACTGGGATTAACGCTGAGATGATAATTAGTAAATTCGTACTAACAGGTTGTACATTATGTCTTTCACCTATGTATATCTATTTATCATCATCATCAACCGTTTTATCGTCCCACTACTGGGCACAGCTCTCCTCTCATACAGAGAAGGATTGAGCTAATGACCACGCTTGCTCAACGCGGTTGCCGATTTGAGACTTAAAGTCCAGGTTTCCTCAAAATGTTTTCCTTCACATTATAATCAGTCATTGGTGTCCAAGATATACTTAGAAAGTACATATAACTTAGAAAAGTTACATTGGTACTTGCCTGACCTAAATCACCCGCACACTCATACTTGAGAGGCTGGTGTTTTAACCAGTAGGCCACCATGACGATCTATATGTATTACGCTGCAGATATCATAGTCCAAAATCTTTCCAGCACACTTTCCTGGATTCTCTGAATGACTTTGGCCCTCACGCCACCAACTTCTTGGATGTGACACCAGTAGACTCTTCCGAGTATTTGCCAGCAGCAGCTGTGGTGGAAGACTGTTTCGAGGGTGTGGCAGAAACAGCTGTGGTTGAGGATTATGCAATATCAGTCGATGTTAAGGAAGAGGAGGGGATTGATGATAAGTATGGTTTCGGTGAGTGTCTTTTAGGGCCTGCGCAGACGGCGGAGTTTACTCCGCGGCGAAAAAAAAAGTACGCTTCGCGAATAAAAAGTCCACCGCGGATTTACCCCGAACTCAACACACACGGTGTGCGGTCATTTGCTGCCCAGAAATGTAGAAAAGTGAGTGCACACAACGCGGACTAATAAAGTCCGCCATGTGCGTTGCTTCACCGAGTCACACGAGTTCTATTTTATTCGGGGACTCCCCCGTACTTTTGTTCGGTCCGCTCTCTGCATGTCCTCGGTTATTCGGGGGACTTTTTGTACGCGGTACTTTTAATCCCTCGTTTGTGTTACTCGATACAGTTGTAAGCGATCTATTTTAGAGGCCAAAAAGTCTGCGGACAAAAATCCTTCGTCTGTGCAGAGGCTATATTATATTAGCCCGGAAGACAACTATCTCCAAAGCTTGGAGAACAGGCATTGGGTAGCCAGCCTGTCGGTATTTTATAGCATGCATTTTAGAGAGTGTTTGCGGGAATTTCAATTAACTTCCGAACCTTGCGCCCAACCTGCTAGCGACTTGGCAAGTATCACATCCTTTAGTGACGAAAGTGTGACGCACATTTTAATATTCGCTATACTTTGTGACGGCCTTGGTCTGGTCGATATTGCTTGTTAAAGCAATGGCTGTTTACACCTTGCGCCCACCAGTTTTCTTATGATTATTAAGTAATTACTTAGTTTCGGTTTCTCGTTTCTTGTTACGATAGCTAAACGCATTCGTCATTGTATCCTGTAAGTTCTCAAGTTGTCGAAATATGAGGAGGGCGCAAGATTCATAATTAAGAACGTTACGCCCACCGTGTATCTCGACAATGGCTGGACCAAAGACTTTGAAACTTTGATTATTCTGCAGTGACGGATATGTGACATTAGTGCCACGAGCATTTATACTTCGTTACTGTCATTTAGAAAAGTTATAGTTATAATTGCCAAGTCACTAGTTGTTAGATGTTAAAAAAATATACCAGTCTTCTCAAGGGCTTTTAAGGCCCAATTCACACGTACCACAGCACAACGACACCACGTGGTCGGGCATATATTTTGTATTGAAAATAAATATTACAATTTACACGTACCACATTTTGTCGTTGTTAGCCACCACCTGTGTATAAGCCCCGCACGTTGATATTGCGATGGAGCCTTGTTACAATAACAGCTGCGTGACGTCATCCGTCGCACAAAAGGACAGCTAGCAAAAATGTTTTAATACAAAGTTAGTAAGCTTGTAATGGGTTTATTTGTATTTTATAATTTTATGATACATAGGTACACTCTTTAAACCTACTCTTCCATATTCTGACAAATAAACTTTCATTTCATTACCGAATTTCAAGGGAACGAGTAACTTTAGTACTTAATTAATTTCTTACTCAATTCTACGGGTAACAACTAACAAAACTCAAGAAAAACAATAAAACAGGATAACAGATACAAAAAGCTGTACAAAGTATTCGATGCGCATAAGCACAAAATCACGGGATGATCTTGCGAACGGTACTGACGGTGCGAGTTCAACTACGTCACCAAGATGGCCGCCAATCGCAATATCAACGTGCGGGGATTATAATACGACCACATCACAACCACATCCCGACGGCAACGCCACCACCGGCGGCGGCACCGCGGCCACATCGCCACGTCATGACATCATCAACAGCGCGCACCTATAAGCCCCGCACGATGATATTGCGATGGAACCTTGTCACAATAACAGCTTTGTGACGTCATCTGTCACACGAAAGGACAGCTAGCAAAAGAATGTTATATGCAAAATTATAGTTTATTAATTTTGCATTTAACATTCTTTCGGGTTAAGGATTTATTTGTATTTTATAATTTTATTATACATACACATACCTACTCATCCATATTCTGACAAATAAACTTTCATTATTAAAAAATTCAAGGAAATAATTCTTGTAGACGTAAGAAAAATATACTTATTCGTATATCTTTCTTACATGTTTATTAACTTTTGCTAACTACATTTCTGTTAATTTGTGAGCGGGAATTAAACCAGAGTACCAAATAACACCAGGATAGTATGTAAATTTTTTTTTTTATATATAATTCAATATAATCTTACCCTATTTATTCAATTCCACTCATACAGTCTTCCGAATCAGAACTGCTTTCTGTGTCTGTCGTTTCCGATTCACTGTCGTCTGCCGTATTTATGATAAATAACTCGTCAATTATTCGATCTTTTTTCCAATATTCCTCTTCAAGCCGTTTAACATGATTGACTTCCTTTCGCCAGTCATCTGGAGTTATTGACGCCAACGCCTCCAATGTCAGAGCTTCAATGCGACTTTCCAACTGCTCCACATTTTTTTCTGACACCCTCATCTTTACCAGGTTCCAGATGTACTCAATGGGGTTGAGGTCGCAGTTGTAGGGTGGTAATCTAACGACCTCATGGCCATTGGCAGCTAATAAATTGACAATTTTATAATTTTTCGGCGGTCTGTGCCGTTTAATTAATAAATACAGTTCAGGTTTTGTACTGTCGTTGGGAAAGTCGATGTTGTGAGCTTGTAGCCACTCAACCATCAACTGTTTTTTATTGTTCATACTTGGTGGCCTATTCTCTTCCCTACTGTGATAATGGGCGTTGTCCATCACAATTATGGAGTTGCGTGGTATGTTGGGTACTAATTTTTCTGTAAGCCACTTGGTGAAATTCTCAGCATTCATTTGATCATGGTAATCCCCCGTTTTGGTGTCTGCTTTAAACATTAAAAGGGCATTGTCAACAAAACCGCTTTCACTTCCCGCGTGAACTATTATCCATCGGCGGCCGGGGCTGTCGTTCCGTCTCACTCCGACATCGGTTGCTGTTTGCCAACATTTTTTTACCGTGTAGTGTGCGTGTATCCACGTTTCGTCGAGATAAATAACGGGTCTTTTGTTATTAGCAAGCGAGTCATTTTCTTTCATACGTCGTAAATATTTAGCCCTCCACGCTTGAATTTGGGGTCTTTCAATTAGAGCCAGTCTTTTGTGGTAGCATCGTTTAAATTGGTAGCCTAAATCACATTTAATTATTTTTCTTAATGTAGTTTCACTATTGGTATAATTAAGGTCTAATTTTGAAGCCGCCAAGATTTTGCGCATTGTGGGTATTTCTCTCCTCACTGTATACATTGAATGTATAATATTTCTTAAAGCTGTTAAGGAAAACCCGTCGAAATATTCCTTCTTTTGTCTTTTTCCTTTAGTAGGAGTTCTCATTTTGCTGCCACTGGCTGTTGCCGACTCATGCTCTCGTCGCAATTTAGTCACAGTATTTTTTGCAACGCCTGTGGCACATGCCACACGCTCCGTGACTTTGGTTTAGCTGTTGCTTCGGTATTAAAATGTCCTCAGTAGTGTCCGAAGTACTTTTTAAAGCACGGTTTATACTTTCAAGAACTAACTTACATTCCTCTTTTTCTTTAACAAAATAATTGTCCACTTTAATTATAATTTCACGAGCACGATTGTGAATTAATTTCTTACTCATTTTAACGAGTAACAGCTAACAAAACTAAACAACAAAACTCAAGAACAACAATAAAACAGGATAACAAAAACAAAAAACTAACAAAAATATTCGATGTGCGTAAGTGGGTAAGCGCGGACTGAACTTGCGAACGGTACTGACGGTGCGAGGTCGACTACGTCACCAAGATGGCCGCCGATCGCAATATCATCGTGCGGGGCTAGTATAGTCGTATTTTTATTAGACGAATTTCTTCCTAATCACTCAGTTTTTTTTAGTGAATAGGTTTTTAATAAACTAGCGCGCTTTACCATCAGGCGGGATTGCGGTCAAGCATTAGGTTACAATTATTAAAAAAAAACCCAAAACACAGCTGTCGGTTCAGTTGGAAAAAATTGAGATTATACATAATTAAGTGAAGTAATAGATGAATTAAAATTAATTCCCTTTATCCCAGAGGTCGCCATAAAAGAGGAAAATTATGATGACCACTACTTACTACCTATAGAAGATAATCCTGCTGTTGACAATGATATCACATCCGATGAAGACATGCAACTGTCTAAACTTAAACAGAAACAGTCTGAGAAAGGAAAGAAGAAAAGAAAGAGTGGGAAGAAGAAACATCGGGAGAGAGATAAGGTGAGTAGGTTTTAGATACTGTCAATTAGCTATAGTCCGCGTAAACGTAAAATTAAAAAAAAAAAACGTTAGGCAAGATTCGCCGCAGATGGCGTCATAGGCACATATAGGAAACAAACCGCCATTTTGCATAATCTGGTATCCTTGTCGTACTCATTTGTACAGAGTGGTGCTGATAATACGAACTCTTATCCGAATGGCAAAGTAGGTGTCAGGTACATCCGGAGTCGTTTATTATACGGACCTTGTAGAAACTAGAACCAATTTCCGTGCGTTCAGGCGCTTTTGCCATACCTATTGTTGAAATCAATTGTAACAGCACATACCTACTTAGGACCCATTAACTTAATCAAATTTTATTCCGTGGTGCTTGGCAATCTGGGATTCTCCCAGTTGCAATAATGTCCCTTTGTGCCGATTGGCCTGGTTCTGTTCTGTCTCCTGCTTGTTAGGCCGCTGCCTCGAATCTTGTGGACAGCGGGGCGGCGGCGGCGGCGGCGAGTGAGCGGCAATCGTAAAATCAAACGGACCCGTTCTCGAAAATAGCGGCGCGGCAGCGGGGCGGTGTCGGGTAGCGAGCGGTGTATTTCTCGCGTTCGAATCTTGCGGGCAGCGGGCGGGCAGCGAACGATGATCTAGCGTTAGGAATAAATTTGAATCAAAAAGATGTTGCCGCCATTGTTCAGACATTTCTTTCGCGAATAAAAACAAATATCTCGTCGACACAATCGTGAACACAACACTACGCGGCTATAGCGACACGACGATCTGCCCGCTAGTTTCGAGAACGGGTCTTCGATGCTCGCTCGGTACCCGCGCCGCCACCGCCGCCGCCCCGCTGCCCGCAAGATTCGAGGCAGCAGCGGCCTTATGGAGGGAAGTGGAAAAAATACCTTTTTTCTTACTCCTCCGCTATTCTTTTCTGATTAATTTCGTTGTGGGACCCAAGACAGTTGAATCGTTTCTCCGGGACTCGTCGAGCTTTATTGCTCGCCTTTTTTCTGCGGTCTTCACTGTTGATTCTGGCTTTCAGGGGTTGCAGTTGGTAGGATAATGTGTAACGGGTTTAGTCGCAAAAAAAATAAATAAATACGACAATAAATGAAAACATGGACAATGCTGGTTCATAGGAATAATCCTAAACTATAGAAAAAAACCTATCATCATAAATAAAAAAATAAAATTTCCAACAAATTAAATGGCATAAAATTGCAAACGGAATAGAACATCCTTTAAAATATTGGTTCACTGACCTCCGATCGGCGACAGCGCGGTCCTGAGTCGACTTGCTTTTTTCGCGCCATTATTATTAAAGTTTGGTACCGCAGGATGCGGCGATCATTAACCTGTAAGCGCTTCCTTATCAACGTGTACATCATGTGGAAAATCTGAAAAATGAAAAATAATTTCCTGTGACTAAACTAATGGATATATTTATATGATTTTTATGGGTAGCTTGAGAATGTGTTGAGGTACACGATGTTTAATTTATTGTCGTATTGTCATCACCACTTTGTATAAATGGAACAACTGGGTATTCATTATTTTGTGAAGTGAAGTTCAAAATTTTTAATGTTCTTATATTTTATGGCAGTATAGATACCTATATTATGGCATCCTAAGGCCATTTAAAAGTGTTCTATCTAAATAACATCTCGCTCACCTGCCGCCTTCCTTTCTATTCACTCAGTTGTTTTGCGTGAATATACTCTTAATAAACTAGCGCGCTTTACCATCAATGATTGCATCACTGCTTACCATCAGGCGGGATTGCAGTCAAGCACTAGTTTATAATTATAAAAAAAAAACATAAAACAAAACTACAGTTGCTAAATTGATGAGTAAAGGTACGACTGTGTATTTTTAGGGTTCCGCAGCCAAATGGCAAAAAACGGAACCCTTATA
Source organism: Sesamia nonagrioides (assembly GCA_017933935.1). Taxonomy (NCBI): domain Eukaryota; kingdom Metazoa; phylum Arthropoda; class Insecta; order Lepidoptera; family Noctuidae; genus Sesamia; species Sesamia nonagrioides. The sequence goes on from JADWQK010000856.1 coordinate 869,756, forward strand.
TGTACATTCGTCATGTCTGTCGATCCGTCCGTATGTCACAGGCATTTTTTTTCCGAAACTATAAGAGCTATACTGTTGAAACTTGGTAGGTAGATGTATTTTGTGAACCGCATTAAGATTTTGATGCAGAAATAATAATAATAATAATAAATATTGGGGCCTCCCCATACTTAGAACTGAAACTCAGATTTTTTTGTTCAAACACATATGGGGTATGTATGGATAGGTCTTCAAAAATGATATCGACATTTCTAAAATTTTTATTTTTAAACCGAATAGTTTGCGTGGCAGAAGCTTCCTAAGTGGAAAAAACTTGCCCCCCCCCCCCCTCTAACTTCTAAAATAAGAAAATGAAAAATCTAAAAATAAACATAATGTAGGTACATTACTATAAAAACTACCAACGAAAATTGTTTTGAACGAGATCTAGTAAGTAGTTTTTTTTAATACCTCGTAAATCGTAAACCGCTTATTACCGCGTAATCTTTCATACAAATAAATCCTTTAAATTCATAAATCAATGTTACGGAACCCTTTGTGCGTGAGTCCGACACGCACATGACTTGATTTTTACAGTTATTTACCTTCCAGGGGGGTTGTGTTTCCCTAGTAATGAGTTCCTCTAACGGCATGACGTTACCAAACTCTTCTTTACAGGCCTCCCCAAAGCGCCAGAAAACTAAGAAGGATAAAAGTCCCGAAAAGAAGAGTAGGAAGCTAAAGAATCTTCCAGAAGGACTAGTTGAATTGTACACTATGAGTAAAGAAGAGATGTGGAGTATCAGGACTGTGGATCAACAAAGCAAGGAGTTTCAGAAGCTTAAGTATAGGTAAGCTTGGGAAATACTAGCCTTACCCAGCGGTTTCGCCCGCTTTCTATTCTTGTTATAAACTATCTGTGTACCAAATTTAATCCCAATCGGTTCAATAGCTTTTGCGTGAAAGACTAACAAACCCACTGCTGGGACACAGGCCTCCTCGCGGTGAGAGGGAGTGGGCCATAATCTACCACGTTGACCCAGTGCGGGATGGTGGATGCTTCGCCGTTTTGAGAGCAACCACTACTCTCAAAAACTAGCGCGCTTTACCATCAACGATTGCATCACTGCTAGGCTCAGGCGGGATTGCAGTCAAGCACCAGTTTAAAATTTAAATTTAAAAAAAATAAAGAAATACATACATTATTATTATTATTTAGCATATATTATTTACTCGGTGGTAGGCCATAACATCGGCTGCCGGCAGAAGTTACCACCCACCAGACAAAGTCTTGCCGCCAAGCGATTCGTCGTGTTCCGGCATGACGTCTGGTGAGGCCGTACGGAGGACGGGTCTGAGCAGTTGTGTTGCGATGTGTGCCGGGTACGATGCGCCAAATGTTGTTCTGTCGGGAGTTTGATTCTGGAAGGTCTCCAGATCAATCTCCCTCTGGCGCAGCATCATTGGTCGTGTTGTTGGGTTTAACATTGCATCACCTCGCTCTACTGGCGTCTTCTTTCCTATTCACTATCGCATCTACTCGCATCACTTCTTATCATCAGGCGGGATTACAGTCGAGCGCTAGTTTATAATTTAAAAAATAATAATAAAAAAACTAGCATACATACAACAGCCCAACATTAACCGTCGGGCAGTTGCATGGCAGATAAAACACGCGTGCGCTCGAAGAAGTGGATTTTACACTCTCTTCCTTTAACTGGGGTATTAATCTAATATAATCTTTCTTTTATCCAAAGGTGTGATAACTGTATCATCGCTTTTAACACTGAGAAGCTGATGCATGACCATCTAAATGGAAAACACCAACCTGTAAGTATTTATTTATTTATAGAGATCTCCAACAAGATACACATACAGCGTTATTTTTTGGTTTATGCAAAAATCTAAACACGTGTCCGGTATTTTTATGTAAAGAATTTATGTGCAAAATTTCAGAAAGCTAGCATGATAAACCAAAAAGTTATGAGCTTGTTATTTTACTTGGTTGTCCCAACAAAAATATGGTCACCGCAGCGCGCCGCGGGAGAGGTCCCCTGTCTCGCTGTCCGCCTAATACTATGCTCTATCGTCAACAGTGTTGCGCGCTTGGTAACCACACTGCACCAATTGGGTTGTATCCTAAAAAATAATTTGATGTCCATCAGATAAATTTATAAAAAATATTGAACACATATTTTTTATTTTTTATTTCATTCAAATACTTAGGAAGATATATTGATTTGAAATGTCGTATGACGTAACGCCGCGGTACAAAATATACCACGGCGTGACGTAATTAGCCCCCACTCCGTAACTTTAATACGCTATATCTCAGTAGTTTTTGATAATTTCGACAAAATAAAATATATGAGTCTAATTTTTTTTTTATTATTATTTATAAGACGGACTAATTATTTTTTTGATTTTCATACCTTAGGTACATCCCTATTTCTCAATGTACAGTAATACCCTGGACTTACGCGATGGGCGGGACTGAGCGCTATCCGCGTAAGTCAATTCGCGTAAGTCGGGGTACAATTTACAACGCACAAACAAAACACAAAATCGTAACTTATGTACCTACGCGCCGATTCCGCGCTACACGTATGTGCCTGTTGTAAACTGAACGAATAATAATGCGGGCGGGGGGGAGCCAGAAACAAACGCCGCCGCTTGTCCTCGACTGCGCGGCGTTCAAACAAAAAAAGAATAGACGAGAAAATTAAATCGCGGAATTCAATCGCGTTGCAATAATGTCCCTTTGTGCCGATTGGCCTAGTTCTGTTCTGTCTCCTGCTTATTATGAAGGGAAGTGGAAAAAATATCTTTTTTCTTACTCCTCCGCTATTCTTTTCTGATTAATTTCGTTGCGGAACCCAAGACAGTTGAATCGTTTCTCCGGGACTCGTCGAGCTTCATTGCTCGGCGTTTTTCTGGCGGTCTCCACTGTTGATTCTGGCTTTCAGGAGTTGCAGTGGGTTGGGAACAGTGTGGCGGGTTTCGTACCTACGCGCCGATTCCGCGCTACACATATGTGCCTGTTGTAAACTGAACAAATAGTAATGCGGGCGGGGGGGAGCCAGAAACAAACCCCGCCGCTTGTCCTCGACTGCGCGGCGTTCAAACAAAAAAAAGAATAGACGAGAAAATTAAATCGCGTAACTCCGAATTCGCGTAAGTCGAGGTAGCGTAAGTCGGGGTATTACTGTATTTGGGAAAAAATATAACATGATCTAATGATTGGAATCGATTCAGTTGCTTATTCTGAATAAACTATATTCAGGTTTCTTATAAATAAAAAATAACGTTGTATACTTACACCTGTTGGCGTCGATTCTCTTGTTCAATAACTAATTTTAAGTTAAGTGCATATTTTGCTCTCTATTTCATTCAGGAAAAGGATAGAAGAAAACATTTTAGTTTAATCCTGTCAAATTAACCCACTTTCACACTAATTAATTATGGGCTGGCCACATATGCCGTAGGACCGACAACCGTTGGGGTGAACGCGTCCTCGAGTGGAGACCGCTTCTCGACAAACGTAGCGTAGGACGCCCTTGGGCGAGATGCAGCGACAACATCAAAAAGTTGGCTGGTAGTGACTGGCGGAGAACTGCTCAGGAACGAGCTTGTTGGCGTGCCATGAAGGAGGCCTATGTCCAGCAGTGGAAGAGTAGCGGCTGATGATGATGAAATTAAGATATTCCATGGAGTTTTTGACGGGAAAGCTAAGATGAATGTCACGCTCATTTTTCATTGGACTTTTAAATAATTAAATAAAAGCGCGTGATTTATGTAGTGAAAAGTGCATTCAGTGAATAATTCATAATGAACATTGAAATATCGCAGCATAGTGGCCACATCATGACTTTGCATCAAATCTCCCTCGTAGACGGCTCACGCGGCCATTTTTTCAACTGTCATTGGCGATATTTGCCGTTATTGTGAATTTTTTTTTTATTTTGTTTTTTTTAATAATTATAAACTAGTGCTTGACTGCAATCCCGCCTGATGGTAAGCAGTGATGCAATCGTTATTGCACTAGTTTATTAAGCCTATTCACTTAAAAAACTTAGGAATAGGAAGGATGGCGGCAGTTGAGCGAGGTGATGTAATGTTAAACCCAAGACCAACACGACCAAACGATGCTGCGCTAGAGGGAGATTGATCTGAAAACTCTCCACGACCAAACTCCCGACACAACAATATTTGGCGCATCGTACCCGGTACACATCGCAACACAACTGCTCAGACCCGTCCTCCGTACGGCTTCACCAGACATCATGTCGGAACACGACGAATCGCTTGGCGGCAAGACTTTGTCTGGTGGGTGGTAACTTCTGCCGGCAGCCGATGTTAAAGAATATCTATAATTTGTTAGACGTGTTATTGGCAAAATTGTGGTATCTATCCACAGGGGCCATTGATCAAGAGATGAAGTAGTATTCACTCTAAAGAAATAAAAAGATTCTATGACAGTTTAGACGCGATTATAAACATGGCGACCAAAAATACGTCAATTTTCGTCAAGCACTAATTTGACAAGGGGGTAATCGCGCTAAATAAAACAGTAGAAGTTCAACTCTTGTTCGTATCTGATCCAGTTAAAGTTATGGTTTAGTTTCGATCACATTTCGTATCGCGCTAAAGTTTTAACTTCGATTAAAGTAAAATCAATGTATGAGTGATACATTTCGTCAGATATAATAATTAAAACTAAATAAATTATAAGTAAATCTAATCGTTTAGACGTAACTTTGACAAATGGCACAGAAAAGGTTAGCTTTGTTTCAACTTTTACATTTGACAGCGGTTACGTTCCAATTGCGATCCAGTTATGGTTAAACCATCTGTCAAAAGGTTAGCACGATACGAAACATAACAAACGTTATGGTGTGGTTGCGATCCAATTGGGTTGTATCCTAAAAAATAATTTAATGTCCATCAGATATATTTATAAAAAATATTGAACACGTATTTTTTATTTTTTCTTTCATTCAAATACTTAGGGAGATAAATTGATTTGAAATGTCGCATGACGTCACGCCGTGGTACAAAATATACCACGGCTTGACGTAATTAGCCCCCACTACGTAACTTTAATCTAAGTAGTTTTTGGCAATTTCGACAAAATATAAAACACGCATCTTAATTTTTTTTTTATCCATACTAATATTATAAATGCGAAAGTAACTCTGTCTGTCTGTCTGTCGGTCTGTCTGTCTGTCTGTCTGTCTGTCTGTTACGCTTTCCCGCTTAAACCTCTCAACCGATTTTGATGAAATTTGGCACAGACAATCTTTAGACCCTGAGAAAGAATATAGGCTACATTTTATCCCGGAAAAATTTGATATTCCCGAGGGAAATCTAAAAAGCGCGATATAACCGAACTCCACGTGGGCGAAGCCGCGGGCGGAAAGCTAGTTATCTATAAGACGGACTAATTATTTTTTTGATTTTCATACCTTGGATACACCGCTATTCTGTTTTGGTTGAATTATTTTAGCGCTAATGCCCCTTAGGTCTAAACTAACATATTATGTCCTGTCCTTTTTTTAATGAATTAAAAAGAAAAGGATGCACTGTACTTAAATAGGGATGTTCCTTGGGTTAAAAAAACTGATTCTATTTAGCCCGTCATTCAGATTAAAGAAAAGTATTGGATACGTATGTTTTGTTTTATCAAACCTATAAAAATTGACATATACAACGTGTAACATAAAGGGTATATACATAACAAAGGCATGGCATCTTTACATGATATCAAACGATATTGGAAGGGTTTTTTAATCCTATCTCTTTATGTTAAGAAGTTATGAGGAAAAACACCGCCTGTGATAGGCTACTATCATACTAGTCGGACAGAGATATTGAAGACATTTATCGGATTTTGCAAGTAATGTGACGGGTAACGAGTAGTTATTAACGTATGTAGTGTGCTACCACGTTTGTTATGATTTGATTTTAAGAAACACACGAAACCGAAAATTTGGTACCAATTTTTTGAGTATTTTATTTTGAGTTAAAACCCTTCCGCTATCGTTTGATATCATCTAAAGATGCCATGCCCTTGGTATGTATATACCCTTTATGTTACACGTTGTATAAAAGGCATCAAAGATAAGGAGTGGTGGCTGGTGACGTCACTGTTCGCTAAAAAGTGTAGCGTGCAGTGACGTCACACGAGTGATATGAAAATAGAAAAATACGTGTCTAGTGTTTTTTGGAAATCTGACAGACGGACTAATTAGTTTTTTTTAGTCAACTACCCTATTTAGCTTAGTTTGAGAACAGGGGAATCGGAGCCATTTTATACATATTTTTTACGTTTAATAAAAACTTTGAGTTTTGACTTTTTTTCGTCCAGAAAAGTGAAGATTGTCATCAATGCTCCATCTGCCAAGCCTACTTCCTGACTAAAGACAACGTAGCTGCTCACATGGCACTACATCAACAGGGATATAAGTGTCGGGAATGTGGATTCAATACTACCCTCAAAAGGCGCATGTTGAAACATGTTGAGACTCACGCGCCCAGTGGGGATGCCCATGTGTGCCAAACTTGTGGAATTGGCTTTAGGTAAGTTACTGATCTGATACTCGTCGAATCCAGCTCGGCTGGGCAGCGTTCGGGAAGCTGCGCTACATTTTCTCGTCGTCCAAGATACCACAGTGTCTCAAAACTAAAGTCTTTGAACAGTGCGTGTTGCCAGTGATGACTTACGGAACTGAAACGTGGTCGCTTACAATGGGCCTCATATAGGGTTGCCAGATAGGAAGTTACAAATCCGGGACAGTCGTCGACCTCTGTCGACGACTGTCCCAGAGTCCCGGAGTCTCTACTCTCTTGGAAAAAGAACGGCTAAAAAAAAAGCTCATTTGAAATCAAATCCGGGAGAGTCGGAGGAAGAACGGCTAAAAAAAAAAAGGTCATTCGAAATCAAATCCGGGACAGCCGGAGGAAGAACGGCTGAAAAAAAAGACAGTCGGAGGAAAAGCGGCTAAAAAAAAAAAAAGTTCATTCGAAATCGGACACTCGTAAATTCTTACTATCATCTTTCTTACTATGTTCTATATTTTAAAATCCGGGACAATTACCGCTCATTCCGGGACAAGAGGCAAGATTCCGGGACGATCCCGGATTTCCCGGCGGTCTGGCAACCCTAGCCTCATATGAAGGCTGAGAGTCACACAAAGGGCAATGGAAAGAGCTATGCTCGTTTCTCTGCGTGATCGAATCAGAAATGTGGAGATCCGACCACAGAACCAAAGTCACCGACATAGCTCTGCGAGTCGCTAAACTTAAGTGGCAGTGGGCAGGGCACATTGCTCGTAGAACCGATGACCGATGGGGCAGTAAGGTTCTGGAGTGGCGGACACGTACTGGAAGACGCAGCGTAGAGAGGCCCCCAACAAGGTGGACCGATGACCTGGTAAAGGTCGCGGAAAGCCGATGGATGCGGGCAGCACAAGACCGGTCAGCGTGGAAAGCCTTGGCCTTCGTCCAGCAGTGGACATCTATAGGCTGAAAAAGAAGGGAAGAAGAAGAAGTTACTGATCTTAAGAGGGAACTCTAGTGCCGAGGAATTTGGAAAATAGGTATTTGAAGAAACTATTGCCGTCACGCTGCTTCCAACCTCTCCCAGTAACGTGCGAAAAGGACAGTTTGTAGCTCAGGCTGATTTTACCTACAAAAACGTTGACCAAAGACGTTTCGTATTCCGCTGTTTTTTTTTTTCAAAACACGACAGATCTCAATTATTTTTATATCAAAATTTAGAAGAAAAGTATACCTATGCTTCTATTATTTTCTTTTCTGTCAAAAACTTATCACGTTTGTGCAATAGTCATCTGAACATTTTTTTTTTATAAATTATATACTAGCGCTTGCCCGCAATCCCGCCTGACGGTAAGCAGTGACGCAATCGTTACGAATAAAAATAATTGCTCTAAAAGCATTATCCACTAAGAAAACAGTGGAATACGTTTCTATAGAGAAATCACCTCTAGGGTTCCCTCTTAATTACAATAATTACTACCTGCTTATACCCCATATAGTCTTTTACTACACCCATATATATAATATATAGTTTGTGTATAATAAACCTTTTAGGCCATAAAGCGCATTTTGTTTTGCAATTTTTGTTTGCATTTTGTTTTTAGCAAAATTATTCTTTTTACATGTTTGTTTGCAAATGTTTTTAAATGGCAATACTAAAAACTTTAGTAGGGTTTGTATCATTTCGATATAAAGTTATCGATAATATTTAAAGAAGTTTTCGAATTTTGATAGTTTGAAACAAAAAAATTAGGAAGCAGAAAGTTTATAGGTAATTTCATATTTTTTGTTTACAGTTTTTTATTTATATAATTCTTTTAATATAATAGGCGCTAAAGTTTAAATTTGCCGATTTGTACTGAAAATCTGAATTGTTTATTTTTTAATTTTCAACTAATTTATTTTATCAAAATAGTTACCATTATTATGTATACATTGCTGCTTTCTAATAGGAAGGCCATTTATGCCTTTGCGATAGAACTCTGAGGTTCTAGACTGCACAAACTGTGTGAAAACAGAACTGCCTCCTGGGAAGAAAATTTCTTGTCACGTAGATAATTGTCCAAATCAGGACAAAAATGGTAGTCCAAAAATAACAAAAACATAGGTGAATGAATAGTACTTCTTCATTAAATTTTGTTCATCAATATGACATGATTATGTTCAAATAGAGTTAAAAACAAATAAACTTGAAATATAGAAATATTTAAGTTTATTTAGCTTTATTTTAAATGTCAATAAAATATAGCAATAAGTTTTCAACTTAATAAATATTATCGATAACTACATCGATAAACAACATTACTACATCTCTACAAGTAAATAGTAAAACTACTCAACAATAGAGGGCGCTTATTACAATAATAGAAAACTTTCTAGATCTGTCTACGAAATTTTTTAAATTTTAATTACTGAGAAAATATAAACAATTCATACGAAAATAATCCGAAGTTAGGTCCAGTCGTTTTACCATAACGAGATGTACAGTAACGCAAAGCGCAACCGGGCATATTTCCTTAGAAAATGTTTATTCTTAGTGGACACAAATTACGTCTTGATGCGCAGGGGTACCACACTAGACTAAGTGACATTTAACCAGTTTGCCAGAAGTATTGGATTTCGATTTTGTTCTTGATGTCCTGTCTATTGTAAATATATAATTTTAATGTCTTTGGAGGTATCACAGAATTGTAGAGAGTGAATTGACTCGCACGCCTACTAACGCCTTTCATCATCATCATTGTAAAACCTCTACTTCGTTGAATATCACAGGCTCGCAGTGTCGCACACGCACTTAACGGACAGACTTCCGACACGTCTACTCTCGCTCGTGGCTCTCGTAAGAATGATCGACGTGGTGCGCTCGAGCCAGTGCTATCTGTCTGACAGTGTTGTCTGTGGTTAATGATAAAACGCATACACTACAATCATCATCAACCTTTTTATCGTCCCGCTGCTGGGCACACTCCTCTCATACAGAGACGGATTGAGCGTAATCACCACGCTTGCTCAATGCGGGTTGGCGATTTCAGTCTTAAAGTCCAGGTTTCCTCAAGATGTTTTCCTTCACCGTGTAATCAGTCATTGGTGTCCAAGATATACAGGATGTATCTGACATCGTAACGCAAACTTCACGAAAAGGCTAGACCGCATGCCACTAATAAAATTATGATAGTCATTAATGTCGTTAATGAACGGTTACAGAATTCAGTGTTTAAAAAAGTGTCGGCTCAGCTTTTGAACGTTGCAAGCGTGCCGCCGTGCGGATTTGTAGGTATGACGTTGATCCCTGATGTGATCTGAAACTTCACTTTATTAAATCAGCTGTTAAGATAGTTTTTCGAGTTTTGTTCACATTGCGCTCTTTTATGTAATTAGCGAATTAATTCATTCTTACTTAAAATCTTAAGCGAAAGTAACTCTGTCTGTCTGTCTGTCTGTCGGTCTGTCTGTCGGTCTGTCTGTCTGTCTGTCTGTCTGTTACGCTTTCCCGCTTAAACCTCTCAACCGATTTTGATGAAATTTGGCACAGACAATCTTTAGACCCTGAGAAAGAACATAGGCTATCTTTTATCCCGGAAAAATTTGATGTTCCCGAGGGAAATCTAAAAAGCGCAATATAACCGAACTCCACGCGGGCGAAGCCGCGGGCGGAAAGCTAGTTGGTTATAAAATTATAGCAATTATGAACGGTCTAGAGTTAAAAAACTGCATTTTTTTTTAAATCGTGAAATATCCGACGAAAAATTCCACCACTGAGGGGTTCAGAATCATGTACTGGATCCATGGTACTCGTTTGTGCGTCGATGTCAGATACACCCTTTACTTAGAAAGTACATATAACTTAGAAAAGTTACTTTGGTACTTGTCTGACCTATTTTTTTTTTCGTTGTGGAAATACTCATAGGATGTCCGCCGCCCTGGAGTGGACGACGGGGTATGTCAGACTTTTACTGACTAAAACCACCCCGGTGTCTCTTCTATCACGAGCGCACGTGGGATCGTGGGAGTTAAATTCTTCCACGGCCCCACACCCTCGTGCTGGCCCGGTCTGTCCGGGCGTCGTCTCCTGCGCGGGGTAGTGGGGTGTTAAACTACCCGTGCATCGCCTCAGAGGCGCACACCGCAACTCGCGCGCACCGCCGCCTCCGGGTCCATCGAATAGGGGGCGGGGACTTCCCCATGTCCTTCACTCCTGGACCCATGCATGGGGGGCGGAAGAGGGCGTTATCCGCCCTTCCTCGACGCCCGGTGCGTCTTCTGCGGCCCGGGAAGGGAGTTGAGATCTCCCTCTCCCGTTCCGCAGCTTCCTTCTGCCACATGACGTCCTCGCAGAAGGATACCACCGCGTCCCACGACACTGCGCTACCGACCATCCTCTGCACTACTGCCGGCAACGACAGGTCGCCTCCTATACTTGTCTGACCTTGTCCAACTTGTCTCTTGTCTTGTCCAACCATTCTTTTTGGAAATCCTTGGCTCCCCCAAGGATTTCCAAAAAGGACGGTTGGACCTATGTCCGGCAGTGGACTTCATGTGGCTGAGGTGATGATGATGATGATTGACTGGGTTACAACTAAAATTCCTTCTCAAATTGATAATATTCTTAACTAACGTGATTATATGTTGTTTTTACAGCACTAAGTCGAAGCTAACTTACCACCGCATCGTCTGCTCCCAAGAGAGGCCGCAATGCGACTGTTGCGGTAAAGTGTTCGCCAACAAGATGACCCTCAAGTATCATCTCAAGTACGTACCATTTTAGATGTATGAGGAACATACTGTATAGTTCACTCATCCTCTGATACCGATGCAACTGCCCGATTGTTGATGTCGGGCAGTTGCATCAGTATAGATTTAGGATAAGCTACGTGTAGAGGTATGAGGAACAAGGTGTAAAGTTCACTCATCCTCTGATACTGATGCAACTGCCCGATTCTTGATGTAGGGCAGATGCATCAGAATAGATTTAGGATAAGCTGCGTGTAGAGGTATGAGGAACAGGGTTTTAAGTTCATTCATCCTCTGATACTGATGTAACTGCCCGGCTGTTGAAGTCTGGCAGTTGCTTCAGTATATATTTAGGATAAGCTACTTGTAGAGGTATGAGGAACAGGGTTTTAAGTTCATTCACCCTCTGATACTGATGTAACTGCCCGACTGTTGATGTCGGGCAGTTGCATCAGTATAGATTTAGGATAAGTTACGTGTAGAGGTATGAGGAACAGAGTTTTAAGTTCATTCATCCTCTGATACTGATGTAACTGCCCGACTGTTGATGTCGGGCAGTTGCATCAGTATATATTTAGGAAAAGCTACTTGTAGAAGTATGAGGAACAAGGTTTTAAGTTCATTCATCCTCTGATACTGATGTAACTGCCCGACTGTTGAAGTCTGGCAGTTGCATCAGTATATATTTAGGATAAGCTACTTGTAGAGGTATGAGGAACAGGATTTTAAGTTCATTCATCCTCTGATACTGATGTAACTGCCCGACTGTTGATGTCAGGCAGTTGCATCAGAATAGATTTAGGATAAGCTACGTGTAGAGGTATGAGGAACAGGGTGTAAAGTTCACTCATCCTCTGATACTGATGCAACTGCCCGATTGTTGATGTCGGGCAGTTGCATCAGAATAGATTTAGGATAAGCTACGTGTAGATGTATGAGGAACGGGGTGTAAAGTTCACTCATCCTTGTACAATACCGGGCAACTGCCCGACACTTAACATCGGGAAGTTGTATCAGTACTTTCTTATATAAGCTGTCGTGTGGTACCGTGCTTAGAATAGTACCAACCCATATCCTCCCGTGGGTGTCGTAAGAGGCGACCAGGGGAACTCTCACCAGGGAAGCGGAATATCAAATTATTGCGATCCCCAACCTGCCTGACAGGCGTGGGGATTATGGCAAATCCCATAGCAATCAAAGCCTTTGGGAGGCCTTTGTCCAGCAGTGGACCTCTATAGGCTAAGAAGAAGCTGCGCTTACCGCGGTTACTTCGTGGATGGATGACCATAGTTACTTACCAACTCTTCCTGTGAAATTTGTTAATGTTCAGTATACACCATTATTTTTGTTCATGCGAAACTCGAAACACGTGTCCAGTATTTTTATGTAAAGAATCTATGTACAAAATTTCAAAAAGATATCATGAAAGACCACAAAGTTATGAACTTACTATTCTACTTGGTTGTCCCAACAAATATGGTTAAAGCTCTGCTCAGCGATCGCGGTGCGTTGACCTCTGGCGTCAACTGCTGCGTGCGCGAGTACTATGATCTATCGTAATTCGTAAAGCACTTTCTAAATGTATTTGGGAAAAAATATAACATTGTGTAAAAATGATTTGAATCGATTCAGTTGCTTATTCTGAACAAACTATATTCAGGTTCCGCATAAACGAAAATTAACCTTGTATCCTTACTAATATGTATTTAGTATACAATATGTAAAGAAAACCCTGTCCGACCCGACCCGACCCGACCCGAGGGTAATAAAGGTTAGGTAAACACATGACCAAATATAATATAAAATTTTACATAATCATCATAGTAACAATACTAATGAATTTTGATATAATCCTTTTTTCCCGGGAATTAATTCCAATTTCCCCGAAATTTGGTAATTTCTAAAAAAGTGACAACACCGGTATTATTATTTATTTATTTATTTATTTTACTATTACAGAAAGCTTACAGACTAATATTACAATAAACTTCATTATTTACAACACAAATTGCTAATTACAAGCTTCCACATATATATGTCTAGATACAAAAACATAACTTCGTTACATACCTACGTACGTTAAAAGCGATTTTCAAAACAAGAGACAAATTTAAAAACAAAAATAACAAAATAAATAACTGATTATAAAGGAATAAAAAAAAACTAATTAAAGAGCATTATAAAAGATAAAAGATTGTGCAATATCAAATCAGTTAAACCATTTAGTAGCTCAATTAGTATACTGAACCACTAAACAGCTCAACCTAATCGTGACTGTCCCCAACGCACATAACATTAGAAAGATTCTTAACAAGGAATATTTTCCTTGTTAAGAATCTTTCTAATGTTATGTGCGTTGGTGCAAAATAAATCAATATCCAGGTGCGATGGTAAACAATTAATTATAAGCGAATAGCGACGCGACTACGTCACAGGTGCCGCGCGCCCTGCCCCCCGCCGCCCGCGGAAAGGGTTGCTGACCGCACATGTATTAAGTTACCTCTTTTTGCGAAATAATATTTATTGTTTTAGGGGGATTTTATTTTTAAGTTTAGCAGTCTTTGTGGGCTTTAGTAGAATCAGTTATCGATACCCAACAATACCTGCACGGATCGGACAGGGTTTTATTTACATATTGTATATGGGAAAGTGAGTTTGTTTGTTTGTCCCTCTTTCACGCCTTAACTACTGAACCGATTGCTTCGAAATTTTGCAGACGTAAAGTTAGAAGTCCAGATGTAATAATAGGGTACTTTTTGTTGCGGAAAAATTTGATATTCCCGAGGGAAATCTAAAAAGCGCGATATAACCGAATTGCACGCGGGCGGAAAGCTAGTCGTCTTCTTCATCTCAGCGTTAATCCCAGTCGCCTCCGAAACTTTTTCAGCTTTGGAGTCTGGGGTCCGCTTTAACAGTCTAACTGCTGACTTTTGGCTAAACATCGATATTTTCCGTAAAGCGATTGCCGCCTGACCTCCACAACCCGAAGGCGACATCTAAGCATTGCAATTAGACCAATTGTTAGACTTTTTAGGGCTCCAACAACCCCTGACGGCTGCCACTAGATGTTCGTATGGCAACCGGGACCAACGGCTTAACGTGCTTTCCGATGCACGACCAGACCAGTGCAAATATTCATATTCATGCATACAAATATGCGGGGATCGAACCCGGGCCCGCGAACAACCCGTAACGACTGCCATTATCTGAACTTCTTTCTTCTTTCAGCATCTTCTGCAGCCACTATCTGAAACCTCAAAATATTTTTTACAGAATCCTGCCTCAAAACAAAGATGATAAGCCTAAGGAGAAGTTGTTCATACCGTGCAAGGGATGCGATAAGGTGTTTCATTCTAAGAAGAGCTATAGAGCTCATGTGTGAGTATAATTTTAAAGTATTGACGTACAATATTTTCAAAGTGTTTTAAATTGGTTGCATTTATAGTAAAAAGTACCAGACAAAGTCTTGCCGCCAAGCGATTCGTCGTGTTAAAGTAAACCAAGTTCGGGTGGTCCCAACATTAGTTTTAGATCAATTTTTATAACTTTATATTATATTGTATTAGTCTACAGTAAACTTTCACGATTGCCAACATATTAAAAACCTATCAACTTCTACTAAAAGGTAATCCTAAATCATTGCCTACTATAAAATTTAATAACGGTCCCGTTAAAAAACAGCAATCCGTATGCTACCATGGTATGGTCTTAGAAAGGAATTTTTCATTTATCGAACATATAAAAATAGTTGGCGAAAAAGCCACTGACCTCTATTATTTACCACTGGACAGGTGACTGTCAAAGTGTTTTTGTGCCCGTTTGATAATCGCCATTTTGGCGCTATCGAACGTAACGAGTGCCGTTTCCCTACTAACGTATCTAGGGCGTAGACCCCTGCTTGAGAAAAGTACTCAATAGTAGGAGTAGCACAACAATAACAACAGCAACAAACAACAACAACAAACAATAGCAATAGTAGTACTCAGTAGTAGGTATCGATACTTTTGTACCGATACTTTTACGAGAACGATACTTTTTTATCGATACTACTTATGAGTAAAGTATCGATACTTTCTATTCGATACCGTGTCCCTATTTACAATATACGTCAAAATTAGTTCCGTGGACACTCAATGGTGGCGCTTCAAATAGGCACAAAAATATAGCTGTCAAACTTACGGAACAGCCTATCCAGTGGTAATTATAGAAATCAGTGAAAAAAGCTAAAAGGAACTTTTATGCCCTAACTAGAATATCCAAAGCAACTTGGGGTCTATCATTCCTAACTTTAAAAACTATATATGGAGCTACCTACTTAGGATGTATGGGCTACGGTGCACCTGTGTGTGAGCATAGGAGCGGCGCGATGTAAACTGCTTCAAAGCCAACGTTTGGCATTGATATTTTTATGCAAGGCGTATAGAACAGTCAGTACTGAAGCCTTATCCGTTCTGGCAGGTGTACTTCCAGTCGATCTTGAAGTACAGCGACGTGCTTCAATGTACTACTCCGCGAGGGGATATTAATAGAATTTCTAGATTATTTAAACCTCAGACTGATGTCTGGGAGGACCTCTTATCCGAATGGCAAAGTAGGTGGGATAATTCCATCAAGGGCCGGCCGGCACCTCCATCTGTTCTTCCATCCGTTGGCGATCGGCTAGCTAAGACATGGCTGGAGGTTGACCACTGCGTTGCCCAATTTCTCATAGGTCATGGCAACTTTAAAAGTAAACTGTATTCTTTTAAACTTGTTCCTTCGCCTTTGTGTCAGTGTTCTACATCGAACTGTGAATATGAACAGTCCGCACATCACATCTTGTGGGAGTGTATTCTTTGGCAGAATGAACGCAATATTATATTGGATAGTGTACAAGTTACATCCGGAGCTGTTTATTATACGGACCTTGTAGAAACTAGAACTAATTTCCGTGCGTTCAGGCGTTTTTGCCATACCTATTATTGGAATCAATTGTAACAGCACATACCTACTTAGGACCCATTAACTTAATCAATTTCTATTCCGTGGTGCTTGGCAATCTGGACTTCTCCCAGTTGCAATAATGAGCCTTTGTGCCGATTGGCCTAGTTCTGTTCTGTCTCCTGCTAGTTATGGAGGGAAGTGGAAAAAATATCTTTTTTCTTACTCCTCCGCTATTCTTTTCTGATTAATTTCGTTGCGGGACCCAAGACAGTTGAATCGTTTCTCCGGGACTCGTCAAGCTTCATTGCTCGGCGTTTTTCTGGCGGTCTCCACTGTTGATTCTGGCTTTCAGGAGTTGCAGTGGGTTGGGAACAGTGTGGCGGGTTTTGTCCCATAAAAAAAAAGATACTAAAAAGTATTTTTAAATAACATTTCAATAAAATATATAAAAATATAAAAAATAGTGGATCGACCCATGTCGGGAGCAGGGTCCAAGCCAGCGGCTTACCGGGCTTCAGAGACAGGAACTTGATATAACTGCCTAATGAAAGCCTTGATAGACGTTGGTCGAGGCTCTTAGCTATAGGCGGCTCTACATGAGAATCGTGCGATCGATGGCTCTGTATGTGCCCCGGTGTGGGTCTCTGACCTGACGGCCGGCAGCATCGCTGTATTGCAGAAACCGCAGAGAGCGATGACCATCAGAGTCATACGTGGATATCGCACGATTTCCCTGGAACCTGGAGGCAAAGGTCCTCGCGTCAATGTACAATCGGGGGTTGCGGAAGCAGTTTTCGTTCTCGCAACCCCCGGTGTAGGCGTGAGATGGAACACCGGGGTGGTTTTTAGTCAGTAAGAGTCTGACAGACCCCGCTGCCCGCCCCTGGGCGGTGGACATCCATGAGGATTTTCCACCCCGGAAACGAAAAAAGGGGTCTTGGCTATCAGACCATGAGCCGATACAATCGGTACAATGACAGCCGAGTTCACATTGCACATGTTAAGAACCTCGTATGCCAAATCGAGATATCCGGGAGCATGGTAGTGCTCCCGCCAAGTCGAGCGCGAAGCAAACACTGCCGTACCATCATTTACTGGAACCATTTCGCCGCATTTTCAGGCCCCTATTTGAGAATCTCTGGATAAGACCAGAACGCAGAAATTTTCGCTATCCAGTAAACTATAATCACATATTTAAAATTAAAAATTTCAAGTCTGTAGGTAAGTAAAGTTTCGTGTTTATGACACTCAGTCATGATCACCAAAATAGAACTAGTACTTCTAGGCACATAAAAGAAAAACTAAAAAACACTAGGATAATCGCAGATCTGGAGTACTTGTTGACCCTGATTAGAAAACACAAGAGCCCGACCAAACTATTAGAGATTGACGTACCGCCTTTACAAACATTCAACTTGGTGGGCCGCTTCATTTGATGTCAAAAATCGAAGGTCTTAGGTATCAGATGATGAACCCTCAGCTGGTCTCAGTTGTATTAAGATAGGATAATACCCCCTTCTACTATCGGCATATAAAAATCAACCATCATTGCGTCCCACTGCAGGGCAAATGCCTCCCCTTAGAAAAAAAAAAAACTCAAATAAAATCTAATAAAATAAATCAATAATGTATACGTTTTTACAAAAAAGAAGTGGAAAACATTCTGAAAAACTAGCCAAGTCTCGATGAAGCTGCTTGTTTGCAATACAATAGTAAGAAAGACGGCAGTTGAGTGAGGTGATGCAATGTACAACCTAACAACACGTCCACTCACTGCTCAGACCCGTCCTCCGTACATCTTCACCAGACATCATGCCGGAACACGACGAATCGTTTGGCGGCAAGACTTTGTCTGGTGGGTACTAACGTCTGCAGGCAGCCGATGTTATGGCTTACTACCGAGTAAGTTTTTGTTGCGATCTATGTATTTTAATAATTTTCAGTGTGATCCACGATGGGCTAACGTACCCGTGCCCAATCTGCGGCAAACAGTTCCAATGGAAGCGCAACCTGGCGCGACATGCACGCAACCACCGCGAGCGCCAGGCCGGCAACCTGCACGAGTGTCGCGCCTGCAGCAAGACCTTCGCCAGCCGCGACTGTTACAACAACCACATGCGGCTCAGCAAGAAGCACGTCTCACAAGATACTTTCCCGTAAGACTCAACAAATTATTTTCAGGAGGCGAAGGCCTGTCATGCACTCTCACTCCGCGCGAGAGATCGCCGCCACGAAGACAAGGCGGTGTTTCGTCCAAGCTGGACTGCCATGACCCTCTGGGACACGGTCAGGCGCCTCAGGGACATGAACGGCAAGACTCCCGCGTAGAGCCTACATTGGGACCCCCTACATTGGGGAGGACCAGCATCAGAGCAACCCCGGCCTGTTCCTATCTCGGAGACAAAACTGTCGAGTCCGAGTCCCAGGTAATTCATCGTCAACCCGACGCCGATATGTACCCCTCCTACCATTATGTCGGAACCCGGTTAGTCGCGTCCCGAGGACCATGAAAGCATATCACCTCGGATCCCCTCGACGATTGTCGCAACCCTGAGTGCGACCTCTCTTGCGCCAGAACCAGCGTATCAGGCTTTTGAACCTCTATTCTTCCTCCTCCTTAAGTCGTTCTCCTCATGACTGAGGGTCGTGATGTCCCTGTGGAATTATCCTCTTCTTCACAATAATTCGCCATTTGTTACGATCCCTGACCGCGAGTATAGTATCATGCAGGCCGGTGTCCAGAGAGGAACGAATTTGGTCAGTCCACCTTATTGGACTGCGACCTCTGGAACGTCGTCCTTCACCTTCCTAGTAACCATCAGATGTTCGAGGTTGTCTCCATCCTTTCTGGCAATATGGCCAAAATACCCCAAAATTCTTCGAAGGCAGATAGAGGAGAGTGTTATTGTGACACCCAGCTCTCGAAGGATAGATGCATTTATGCGGAATGCTGTCCAAGGAATCTGAAGCATCTTCCTCCAGCAACACATCTCGAAAGCGACAATGCGGTCTCGATCGGCATACTTGATTATCCACGTTTCCGAACCATTGCTGAAGATGGAGAAGATGAGAGATCTCACAAGTTTAATCTTAGTGTTCCGTGAAATGTTGCGGTCACGGCACAATTTGTGAAGCTGTGACATAGGATTTTTGGCCATTCCTATTCGTCTCCTCGTACTCTATTAGAAACATTAGTAATGGTGGTCCCTTCATATTGTTACAGGCATGTATGTAGCTACTGCGGGAAGAAATTCGCCTCGAAATGGTGTCTAACGGACCACATTGATTGGGATCACTTGAAGAAAATCAAATACCAATGTTCCTTTTGTTTTAAGGTTCGTATCAAAAGTACAAGTCATTTATTCAAATTAGACTAAGAATCAGCACTTTTTGAACGTCAATATTACATAAGACAGTCCCCCAAAACGCCCACCCTTCGTCACTTCCTAGTGCTTTCGCTGGGAAGAAGAAGTGGCCGAACAAACTCCCCACCAGCACAGCGGTCGGTTTAGTTAGAAAACATGACTATACAATAGTATGTTGTAAATATCCAACATAACAAAACACAGAACATTAAATTAAATTATTTACCATATGCCAGCTAGCCATGCTAATATAACAGCAAATTTAAAAAAAAAATGGAAATGTAAGCAGGTAAAAACTTTGTACCCAAATAAAAGCCTCCAGGCATTATGGGCGTGACAGCTCCCATATTAAAAATAGGCAATCATATTAGCTCATATAATTTATCATTAGTAGCGCTCTGAGGAAGATGGGATTGTAGTTAAGTAACAGCTTGCAGCAGATTACGAGGCTGATATTTCGATGGGTCTCTGTCCATTACATCAGTGCCTTTCTGACATCAGAAAGCATTATAAACTGTTGATCATGTCTATCATTATTATTATTATTTTTATGTTATAAACTAGTGCTTGACCGCAATCCCGCCTGATGGTAAGCAGTGAAGCAATCATTGATGGTAAAGCGCGCTACTTTATTAAGAGCCTATTCACTCAAAGAAACTGAATGAATAGCAAGGAAGTCGGCGGTTGAGCGAAGTGATGCAATGTTAAACCCACCAACACGACCAACGATGCTGTGCCAGAGGGAGATTGATCTGGAGATCCTCCACGACCAAACTCCCGACACAACAACATTTGGCGCATCGTACCCGGCACATATCGCAACACAACTGCTCTTACTCGTCCTCCGTACGGCTTCACCAGACTTCATGCCGGAACATGACGAATCGCTTGGCGTAAGCCCAGATTTGAGGCTGCTACTAAGTAGTCTTTTGCGAAGCAGTAATGCTGGGTAGGGAAGCACGTGAGAAAGAGACAAATTCTGCGCCCTCACGCTCCTAGTCGCTGCAGGAGACACCCTGGTCCTCGGGAGACGGCAACCAGCTATCATCATCAACTGCTATCATAATAAATGTATTTTTCTCTTGCAGGCTTTCAAAACAGCAAAAATATTGGTTGCTCACGTAAATAATATACATGAAGGTAAGAAAAAAGAAGCTGAGGGCGAACATCTGTGCGAAATATGTGGGAAATCATACAGGGTGAGTACCCTAAACTCCCTTCAGAATTAGAACAAATATTTCAGCCGAAAGGTCGGAGGATCCCAACTTTAAAAAATCGGTTATCTGTAAAATCGGTTCACTGACGATAGTTGAACGTCATAAGAAAATACTGATGGAACGGTTGCATTCGCCGCAATTATAGTTTCTACAAACAATTGACACCACATTCACTTTTCACTGCACTTCATACTTGACGAAAACATGTAAATGTATTATTGTATAGTAGCAAACCACGCGGACGCGTTGCTCACTCAAGTAGGAGAAAGACAGATGTCGAACGCTGCCGCACGCGGAGGCTGATTGTGCCTCTTTGTCGCTCGTTTCGCACTCTCGCTTGCACTCGATTTCAGACTTAAAGTCCAAGTTCTCTCAAGATGTTTCCCTTTTCCTTATTATCAGTCATTTGTGTTCAAAATATACTTAGAAAGTAACTTCGAAAAGTAATTTCGAAGATAACTTCGTAAAGTTACATTGGTACTTGCCTGACCTGGATACACACACTCATACTTGAGAGGCTGTTGTTTTAACCACTAGGCCACCGCGCTTTGACAGGACTTTGAATTTGACAGGACTAACCTAATGATGATGTTTTATACGAGGAGTAGTTAAGAGTAAGGACGGTGACACGCGTCAATCAAACGAGCTAGTCTGTTGCACACTGTTTAATATAATAAGAACTCCCGGCTAGCGGGCAGGGGCGGGGCGCAGCCCGCTTACCTACTTAGCATACGTAACATCCCTTCCCCTTAAGCTAGGCTATACTCTTATCCTAATGTTATAAAAACACTCACCGTCGTCGCCTCCGTCGTCCACGGAACCTTTCTGTACCAATTTTACTTTACCCTCACACATTTTTCGCAAATGGCCCTTATTTCCACACTTTTTGCACTTATAGTTTTTATAACGACACTGGTTTTCTTTGTGATTAGTGAACCCATATACACTGCACCTTTCCCTTTTGGTTACGTTGAAGTTGCCGTCGAGTCCCGCTGCGCTGTTGCGGCTAGTGCCCGACGCCGGCGCTGCCAGCGACGAGGCATCGCGCACACAACGCATATTTTCCGCCAAATCAATGGCCTTTGCGAGGGTCAGCTCCCGCTGATCCTGCATGAAAAGTTTGTCTCGCTCTCGTCCTGCTGTCATGCCCATGATGAATTTGTCCAGCAAGGCTTCCTCCAAATTCTTGAATGCACAGTGCGTCGCTAATCCTCTTATCCTGGCCGCCCATTGAGTATGCATTTCTCCTGGTCGTTGTGTTGCTGCATAGAAGATGGACTTCTCTGCAAACCCGAACCTTTTTGGTGTGAAGTGCTCGTCGAGAAGTTTTACTATCACCTCGTAGCCTATTTCTTCCACCTTGTTGGGTAACGCCAGATCAGTAGCTAGCTTGAACGTCGATTCGCATAATGACGTCAACAATATCGCTCTTCGCTTGATCGTTGCTTTGTCCGTTGTGTCAGTTATGTCGTTAGCGATAAACCATTGATTTAATCGCAACTTGTAACTATTCCACTCTTGCGACTGGTGGTCGAATGTGGAAAGAACTCCATAAGTCGCCCCCGTAGACATTTTGATAATTTGGGTTCGCTCGTCGCCACGTGTTTTATACGAGGAGTAGTTAAGAGTAAGGACGGTGACACGCGTCAATCAAACGAGCTAGTCTGTTGCACACTGTTTAATATAATAAGAACTCCCGGCTAGCGGGCAGGGGCGGGGCGCAGCCCGCTTACCTACTTAGCATACGTAACATCCCTTCCCCTTAAGCTAGGCTATACTCTTATCCTAATGTTATAAAAACACTCACCGTCGTCGCCTCCGTCGTCCACGGAACCTTTCTGTACCAATTTTACTTTACCCTCACACATTTTTCGCAAATGGCCCTTATTTCCACACTTTTTGCACTTACAGTTTTTATAACGACACTGGTTTTCTTTGTGATTAGTGAACCCATATACACTGCACCTTTCCCTTTTGGTTACGTCGAAGATGCCGTCGAGTCCCGCTGCGCTGTTGCGGCTAGTGCCCGACGCCGGCGCTGCCAGCGACGAGGCATCGCGCACACAACGCATATTTTCCGCCAAATCAATGGCCTTTGCGAGGGTCAGCTCCCGCTGATCCTGCATGAAAAGTTTGTCTCGCTCTCGTCCTGCTGCCATGCCCATGATGAATTTGTCCACTTACCTACTTAGCATACGTAACAGATGAGAAGATCTGCAGAAGAACCAAAGTCACCGACATAGCTCTTCGAGTCGGTAAACTTAAGTGGCAGTGGGCAGGGCACGTTGCTCGTAGAACCGATGACCGATGGGGCAGTAAGGTTCTGTAGTGGCGGCCACGTACTGGAAGACGCAGCGAAGGGAGGCCCCCGACAAGGTGGACCTGGTGAAGGTCGCGGGAAGCCGATGGATGCGGGCAGCACAGGGCCGGTCATCGTGGAAAGCCTTGGGGGAGGCCTTTGTTCAGCAGGGGACCTCTATAGGCTGAAGAAAAGGAAGAACCTAATATTCACCTGTTCTTATATTCGTAATGACTGATGATGAGGTTCCCGACTGATTTCGGCCACGGCGACCACTTCGTCTCCTAGCCGATGATTTGGCGCTCATGCGCCCGAAGATGGCTTATGTAGCCTATCTTGGCGGCGAAACTTCGTGCACACTGAGGGCACGTAAGCACGCCGTCGACGTAGTTGTATGTGATGGCAGCAGGTGGGCGGGCCTTTAATTGGTCGCATTTGGTCAATGACTAATTCATCATCAAAGAAAAGTATGCACTCAACTTAAATTTAGCTTAATTAGTGATTAAGGGAATCGAGGTCATTGTTCTATTTATTAATTTGTTATTCACTCTCCTCCACAGACAGTGAAGCGTCTCAAGGGACACGTATGGGCAATGCACACAAAAAGGTCAAACAGCAAAATTTACAAATGTAAGCTGTGTCCGGCGACATTCATGTGGCAGACTAGTATATACAAGCATATGAAGATGATGCATGAAAATAACAAGAAGAATAAGGTAAGGAAACTTAGAAGATTATAAATATACAATCTGTAAACATCCCACACTAACACAACACTTTAAACCCTACACCCCACACTCTGTACCCTACAACCCATACTTTAAACCCTACACCCTCACACTCTGAACCCTACAACCCATACTTTAAACCCTACACCCCACACTCTGAACCCTACAACCCATACTTTAAACCTTACACCCCATACTCTGAACCCTACAACTCATACTTTAAACCCTACACCCCACACTCTGGACCCTATAACCCATACTTTAAACCCTACACTCTACACTCTGAACGCTACACCCCACACTCTAAACCTTACACCCCACATTCTAAAGTTTAGAGTGTGGGGTGTAAGGCTTAGGTCCATATTACAGAACGTTACTCAAAACTCAAGCATTACTTAAAACTAGTTTCAACCAATCAAAAGGATTCAAACGGGACTTAAGTAAAGCTTGAGTTTTGAGTGACGTTCTGTAATACGGACCTTGAGAGTCTAAACCCTACACCCCACACTCTAAACCTTACACCCCACACTCTAAATCTTGCTCCGCACACTGAAACCTACACCCCACACTCGGATACCCTACGACCCACACTCCGAACCCTATAACCCACACTCTAAACCTTATACCCCACACTTAGAACCCTAAACCCCACACTCTGAATACATTCTGTTTCTAATGGCAAACTGTATTCAGGTTTCGTTTATACAAAAAATATCATTGTTGGGAGTGAGCATCTATTATTTTACTTTCTGTGTAAATATACAAGTATTATATTCTACCATATTTAATTACGAAAATTTTAAGATACAGGAATTATTTATCTTAATTTTCGTTTTTAACAGACAACGCGCCCCGTCCAGCCTGTGAAGAAAGAAGACCCCTACCCGGGCATCGAATTAGCGAACCGTATGCAGTACTTCCAACAGAACATTGGCGGGAATTTAAATATAGTCCACATACAGCCTTTAGGAATGACTCAGAATATTGTTTAAGTACTTCCCGTGGGATATCATCAAATGACCTCTTCCGCTCTGGGCGGAGCGGAAGGGCGTGTCAGACTTTTACTGACTAAAACCCACCCGTGTTCCTTCACGTGCTTGTGTGCCAGGCCCACGGTTTCTTTTTTAAACAACCCACAACCCTGGAGTTGGTTAGTCCGGTCGCCGAATTTCGTACTGAACTCATCATCATCTCAGCGTTAATCCTAGTCGCGTCTTTGGAGTCTGGGGTCCGCTTTACCAGTCTAACTGCGAATTTTGGCTACACTTCCATATTTTATGACCTCCACAACCCGAAGGCGATATCGAAGCATCGAAGTTAGACCAATAGGCTATTTGACAGATTTATAATTTCTATCTTGAATTACTTGGTTGCGGTTAAGAAGTTCACCAAAAGTTTTTTTATTTTAATTTTAAATACGTATTTCGTAAGAAACATGCAAATAAAAATTCAAAATTCAAATAAGCCACCGAAACGCTTTATTCAGCAAAATGGCGTCGCGCTTTGTAAGTGAAGTCACAAACTTATAAAATCGCTCCAAATATCCTTAAAAATCTTCTAAAAACGGTAAAACACCGAGAACATACAACGACAACAAGTGTTTATGAGCGTATGACGTCATCGTGACATTAGCCAATCCGGATCGTTTCACAATAAGTAGCGCGAGAAACAAAATGCCAAACATATTTTTTTGTTTTTGGATATATTAATTGTTACTATTTTTATTAAAACTCATGTAAATGACATAAAGAACCCTCATTTTATTCATTTAAAGCAAATAATCAGAAAAATATTCATACTGTCTAATAGCCTATTGTTGGACTATTGAGGGCTCCAACAACCCGTAACGACAGCCATTAGATGTTCGTATAGCAACCGGGACCAACGGCTTAACGTGCTTTCCGAGGCACGACCAGACTTGTGCAAATATTCATATTCATGCATACAAATATTTGTACTGCGCGGAATTATGTACTGAACTATTGTGGTAATATAAATGGTGGAAACATACTGAGCGGGAGGCGCACTAGTGATGACCCAGGTAAACGACGTATACTAATGGACATACCTTAGAGATGAGAATTGTTACACTCCGAATGAAAGAGAGGAAAAGAAGTTTCGTCTATCTTTATCTCTCTCAAAATCATCAATTATCTATGAGGAAAGATATAGTCATCATCAGCGTTTATCCCGGTTGCATCCGCGGCTTTCGCGTTGGAGCCCGGGGTCCGCTTTCCTGCACATTCTCCTCCATTTCGCACGATCTTTAGCATCCTGTGGTAAGAGCTTTATGGCACGCATGTCATGTCTTACAACGTCAAGCCAGTATTTCTTTGGTCTACCTCGCTTGTTCCGGCCCGGCGGAAACGCCATGGCAAGATATTTGTTACCCACGTAACATGCCGGTTTCCGTAAGACGTGGCCGTACCAGCGTAGGCGACCCTCGTGCAGTTTGTCTGCAATGTCACGGACACGAAGACCGCCACGGATGCGGGAGTTCCTGATGCGGTCTTTCCGCGTAACTCCACACATCCACCGCAGCATATTCATCTCCGTGACACGCTGATGCCTGCTTGTGTCGCTCAAGCACATGCCATGCCTCACTGCCATACAGAAGGACAGGTCTAATGATGGTCTTATAGACCTGCCCCTTAAGCTTAACCGGCATTTTGGGGTCACAAATGACACCTGTCACCTCACGCCATTTTGCCCAAACTGCGGAAATACGTGCCCTGATGTCGCAATCAATGTCGCTGGACGCGTGAAGCACAGCCCCAGTTATTTAAACTGGTCTGTGATAAGGAAAGAGATAGTACTAGACCGAAAGCATAGGCCATCTCTCTCACTCTTTTCAAACCAAAAATATATTGCAGATTATACACGTACGGTATGTCCATTTGTATATGTATATGATTGACCCGTACAGTCCTGTCAAATTAAGATACTCCATAGACAATATAGACGTGATTAAAAACATGGCGGTTAAAATACGTCAATTTACGTCAGGCGCGGACTAATTAATTGACAGGACTAAACGAATATTTATCTTCTGTCTGTTTGTGAATAAGACAGTCGAGTGAACACGAAGACAGACAATATGTATTAAATGAAATGCCATAATAGATATGTAGTTTATTAGAAATTAATTTATGATTAAGAAAATTTTATACAAAGATGAATAAAATTGATTTACAACGATATCTTGTTATTCTTTATAGATTTTTTTAAAACCAGAGCTTGACTGCAATCCCGCCTGATGGTAGCATAGCAGTGATGCAATCGTTGATGGTAAAACGCTAGTTTTTTAAGAGTTTATTCACTCTAGCCTTGAAGACACTTATATTGTAGTCAGACGGAAATACTTCCGCACGCAAATTGTTCCAGTCCCTCGATGTACGCGGTATAAAACGAGGCGAAACCCTTCGTTCGGATCGGATCAGCGTAAGGGTGGAAATTGCCTCGCACACTCTCCAAAATGCATATTAGAGAACACCGATAGGCTGACTACTCTTCGCCTGTGCTCCAGGCCATGGCTAGCGAGACCATTTGGAGTCGAGTTTTGAGACGAGTTGTGCCTTTATGTCTTGGTTTTTTTTTTTTTCGTATTATAAACCAGCGCTTGACCGCAATCCTGCCTGATGGTAAGCAGTGACGCAATCGTTGATGGTAAAGCGCACTAGTTTATTAAGAGCCTATTCACTCTAGCCTTGAAGACACTCAAATTTTAGTCCGACGGAAACACCGCCGCTGGAAAATTGTTCCAGTCCCTCGATGTACGCGGTATAAAGGAGGAGGCTTTTCTGGCATGCTTGACATGTTTTAGCCCACATACCAACATCGGTGTTCATGCGGGGCCCGAAATAATGCACAGAGATAATTTTCTTTGATGATCTTATACCGGGATGCGGTATGTTGTGCATAGTGTCGAATACTTGTTTTCGAAGTCACTTCGGCACATACGGTTTTTGGTTCGGTTTCGAATTTTCGCAAAATAATTCTTTCGTTCCTGGCATAGATCGTGCAATTCACGAAGACTCGCCCTTCTATTTCTCCTAACCGTTATTAATATTATATGTCCAAGCTTTTGTTAATGTTTGAGTGTTATTGGTAAACATTAATTACCTATGAATGCACACGCACGCTACAATAAATAGACTAATCAGGAGAGAGTGTCGTGGTCAAAGTGAACCCTCAAGCAAAAGTTGGCGGGGCGCGTCTTCGTGAACTGTTCTATCTGTAATAGGGTATTTGACTAAAACAAACTAATTAGTCCGTCAGTCAGATTTCCAAAAAATACTAAACACGTATTCTTTCTTTTTTCATATAAACAAAAAATGAAGACGATACAGCGCGTTGAAAACTCGTGTGACGTCACTGCACGCTACACTTTTTAGGGGCCAGTGACGTCACCAGCCACCACTTCTGATCTTTGATGCCTTTCCTATTTATCAATTTTTATTGATTTGATAAAACAAAATATACGTTTCCAATATTTTTCTATAATTTGAATGACGGACTAAATAGAATATTTTTTTTGTACCCAGGAATGTCCTTAGTGCGTAATTTTTCAATTAAGGTTTTTTTTTGTTCAATAGCTGAAGAAGTTCAATGTCATTACCTTGCAAATCTGCTATCTCATTCCAATCCACAGGTGTTGGGCAATCTATTTGATCGACTCGCGATAATCCGTCAGCTACAGGATTCATGTTACTGGACACGTAACGGATGTCTGTTGTTATCTGTGCAATGAACTCTAAATGACGTAACCTTCTTGGTGCTACCGTTTTACTTGTGGAGTTTTGTTTAATGTTGAAGGCATGACATAATGGGTTATGATCGGTATAAACAATCAACTCTCGCCCCTCGACATAAGATTGAAAATGTGTTACTGCCATGTAAACTGGCAGTAATTCTCGATCATATGTGCTATATTCAAAAAGATACCGAAGTTTGAACCTACCCCTGATTGCACGCGGCTGGCATTGGTGGTCCAAGCGTATGGCGGCGATTGTCTAATAATACTGTGTGTACTTCCTTGTATGGGTTAGCATGTCGGGTCACCCTCTGGTTTCCAGTTCCAGGGTCTCGTCTCTCACGAACTACTCACTGATGCAAAGATAAAACACCAACACATAACTGTTCGTAAAATTATGTATTTGGGCATTTTCTAACTCAACTGTGTGGTGATAATTATTATTGTTTTTTTTTTATGTGAATTATTTGTTATTTGTAATTAGTAATGGTAATAGTTGATGGTATCAGGCAATGTGAATGTAAATCTAAAGTAACCTACAATGTAAACATTGACGCACGTTGGATTGGATGCGCGTGCGACGAAGCACAAACCACAGACTATATTAGAAAATGCTGAATGTCCATAGACTTCTAGTGAATGTCACACCGGAATCAGATGTATGTCATTTCGGAGGATGATATTCTCGTAGTTTTTATATAACCTGTATTTTATTTTTTATATACCTGTTTGTGTTGTTGAAATTGTACTCTCACCACTTACAATTGGATTTGCTTTTTATATGTTTTTATTATTACGTTTTTATTTTTATTGTATTACCGGCTCGGTGCTACTTTTAATTGTTTGTTGCATCAGGTGACGTCTTTACGTCGACGCCGGCTGTCGCTGAAAACCAGCGCTGGGCTCTGTTTTTTGCATAGAGTCGCAGCATAATGCTGAGCGACAGCCGTTTTGCGTGGATGTGACGCATGTTTCCCTCAACAATTTCTTATTTTTATGTTTTTGTAAACGCTTGCGTCATGTTTAATGCAAATAAACGTTTTTTCTTTCTTTCTTTCTTTCTATATCTAGATTGCGTTTCACTTAGTCACTTTGCAATAAAGCAGCTGCCACCAGCTGCTTCCAGTTTCCGTTTTCATACTGCTGCAAAACGGCGCCTACGCATGTCTGGGATGCGTTGTTGACGAAGTCAGTGTAACAGCGTCGCTTAGACTTTCTTTACATTGATCGAATGCTTCTAGTGCTTCTGAAGTCCTTTGTATTTCTGTTTTGTCATTTTCCTTCGAGCCAGTTAGGTATTTGTTTAACTGTGCTTGATGACGGGCTGCTTGTGGAATGTTATTTCGGTAAAAGTTAATCATACCTAAGAATCTTCGTAATTCTTGCATGGTTTTCGGAGGCGGATATTTCGTGATCGCTTCGACCTTCTCAGTTAAAGGATTGATACTATCTTTTGTAATCTGATATCCAAGAAATTCTATATAAGATGCCGGCAGAAGCTACCACCAAAGTCTTGCCGCCAAGCGATTCGTCGTGTTCCGGCATGATGTCTGGTGAAGCCGTACGGGTCTGAGCAGTAATTGTTTTGCGATGTGTGCCGGGTACGATGCGCCAAATGTTTTTGTGTCGGGAGTTTGGTTGTGGAGAGTCTCCAGATCAACCTCCCTCTAGCACAGCATCGTTTGGTCATGTTGGTCTTGGGTTTAACATTGCATCACCTCGCTCAACTGCCGTCATCCTTCCTATTCCTAAGATTTTTCAATTGAATAGGCTTAATAAACTAGTGCGCTTTACCATCAACGATTGTATCACTGCTTACCATCAGGCGGGATTGCAGTCAAGCACTAGTTTATAATTATTAAAAAAAAAAAGTTCATTGTATTTCGGTTTTGACATTTTTCTTCAAGCCAGTTAGGTATTTGTTCAATTGTGCTTGATGAAGGGATGCTTGTGGAATGTTATTTCGGTAAAAAATAATCATACATAAGAATCTTCGTAATTCTTGCACGGTTTTCGGAAGAGAATATTTCGTGATCGCTTCGACCTTCTCAGGTAAAGGCGTGATACCGTCTTTTGTAATCCAAGAAATTCTATATGAGGTTGCCCAACACGCACTTTTCTTGTCGATCAAGATGCCATATTCGTCTAGCCGTTTAAAGATTTCTTGTAAATGACGTCAGTGTTCGCTGGCTGTTGATGACGTCACTGGTATGTCATCTATGTACACGAAAAGTCGAGTCCAGCTAAGACTGTGTTTAGGAATCTGTCAAAGGTTTGACCTGCATATCGTAGTCCGAACGGCATACTTGGAAATTTGAATAGACCGAACGGGGTAATCTCTGCAATCTCTACGTCTTGTACTGGTATCTGGTTATAGGCCCTTTTCAGATCAAGTTTTGAGTATCTGATAGTTTCGAAGGTACGTCAAGTCTAGTACACTTGGAATCGGGTATCTATCCGGCACGGTGATCGCGTTCAATCTCTTGTAATTTCCACATAGGCGTAGTTCACCATTATTCTTTGTCTCCACAAGCAATGGGCAATGGGATTCTTGGAAGCCCTACATAATCCTGTCTCTAACGTATGCTCTACCTCTTTCTACACTCTTAAATATTTGTCCGCCGGTAGAGGTCTTGACTTGGAATAAACAGGGTGGCCGTTTGTGATGATTTGATGCGCCACGTTGTGCTTGGGTTTCGAATATGTGTCTAGCGGTTTTAATATGTTCGGATATTTGACCAAAATGTCGGCATAAGCATCGGTCATGGTTACGGACCGAAGTATTGGTGTGCTTGACTTCATGAACTCTGCGTTTCTCTGAAGTCCAGTTGTTCCATTTATTAATCGTTTGTTTCGGATATCAAAAACAGTCGTGTCCGGTGAGAACCTGCGTCAGGCGGAAGGTGAAGGCGCCGTGAGGCCTTTCTAGTCACTCCTCAAAGAGGGGACTTACCGCTGCTATTGTGGCGTGCCCAATGCGACTGGCCCTTATCGTGCAAAACATTCCCGTATTTCATCACGCGATAAGCGTCGGCGGAGCAAGAAATGCAGCCTGACAACAAGAACTGACTTATCACCAATAAACTGATAAGTATGCTAACTATCATAATCTTATGAAATTATTATTTATAAATAGAGTTTTAATTGATAATATTTTGCAATTCTTGTTTTCAAAGTCACCTAAGTATAAATCTGGAGAATTTGATTGTTTGTTTTGAATATGTAACAGGAATTTAAATCGATTGGCCTGGACCTTAACCCCTTAAAGTGTGAAATTTACCTCTCTGACATTCTGACATCACCCAACAGACAACTGACCATAGAAAAGTTTAATGCAATAGCCCCAAACATAAAAATTTTAGATAAAAGCTCACTACACCTCCTTGGGTCCCCAATTTTGGAAGATAGTTTTCCTTCATTCATCGAACAAAAAATTCAAAATTTTAACGACATTTCGGACAGACTCTCTAAAATTAATTTGCATTCGGCTTTCACCCTTATTAGATACTGCTGTTTTGGCCCAATTTTTTTATATTATCTACGCTCATCCCCTTTATGGAAGCAACCACAACTTTTAGACAAAATTGACCAAATTATTCGCAACACCCTAACAACCATTTTAAATGTGGCCTTGGACGACCGAGCCTGGATGCAAGCCACACTTCCCATCCGGTTTGGTGGCCTCGGCGTCCGTAAAATTTCCAGTATTAGCTTACCGGCGTTCCTGTCCTCTGTCCACAGCACTGAAGAGTTAACCGGGAAGATTTTAGCCTCATCCCTGGTCGACTCTGAAGTGCCGTGCTCGACCGATGCGGTGAACGCCTGGAAAACGACTTGCCCAGATACGAATCTGCCCGTGAACCCATCTTCCCAGAGGCAGTGGGATGAGCCGCTCTGCAGGTTGGTACGGAATAATCTTTTTAATACGTCCACCAATACTGTTGAGCGTGCCCACCTACAGGCTGTGGGTAAATGGGAATCGGGCCTCTGGCTTCAGGCGCTACCGTCACCCAACATAGGAACTTTGCTGGGTGACGCCACTTTTCGGCTCGCTACATGCCTGCGTCTGGGCGCCCCATGTGTGGCTCCGCATCGCTGCCAATGCGGTGAAGGTGTTAACTGCTTCGGACACCATGGCTTATCCTGTAGTAAAAGCGCAGGTCGAATAGCACGGCACTCCAGCATTAATAATATTATCCGCAGTGCTCTTGTCACCGCCGGTGTGCCAGCTGTTTTAGAACCTCACGGCTTGACACGCGACGATGGGAAGAGACCAGACGGAATGACTATAATGCCTTGGAAGGTAGGTAGGCCTTTGGTGTGGGATGCAACGTGTGTCGATACCCTTGCGCCATCCCATCTTCCAAATACGGTGAGTTGTGCCGCAGCGGCTGCTGCAGGTGCGGAAAACCTCAAACGGCGGAAATACTCCAATCTCATTGGAACCTATATGTTCGAGCCGTTTGGGGTTGAAACACTAGGGCCATGGGGTCCGAGTGCACACCAATTATTTCGAGAGATCGCCAAACGTATAATCGACTCTTCACGTGACGAGAGGGCTGGGCTATTTTTTGGCCAAAGAATCAGCATCGCCATACAACGTGGCAATGCTGCCAGCCTTTTGGGCACGTTTCCTGTTGACAGCGATGCGGATGAATTTTTTGATGCCCTCTAGTTTTTTCAATTCCTCTTTTATATACTTGTACATACTTTTATTTTTTTACTTTTTAAATTATGTAAATTTTAGCCATGTAATTAATGAAATAAGTAAGTAAATAAATGACGGCTA
Source organism: Sesamia nonagrioides (assembly GCA_017933935.1). Taxonomy (NCBI): domain Eukaryota; kingdom Metazoa; phylum Arthropoda; class Insecta; order Lepidoptera; family Noctuidae; genus Sesamia; species Sesamia nonagrioides. Next base: position 903,098 of record JADWQK010000856.1, read on the forward strand.
ACAAGGCGAGTAAAAAGGTAAGAAACAGAGTAAGTACCTAACATAAATTTGTTCAGTTTACATGATTTTGTTTTTTTTTTTCTACTTTATCCTATCCCACGCTGCCAAAGACGTAGAAAACGTGAAGAATAGTAAAGTTAAAAATATAAAGCTATGTGTATCGAACATCTGGTGTGCTGGAAGAGATTCTTTATGAAATAAGCCTTTCATACACTTCAATAAAAGAACGCTTAGCGAGAACAAAACAGCACCGCAATCACGCGACATGATGCGACAAAGGAACAAGAAATTTCCCGCGCACTGAATCTAGTTGGTATAAAGGCTTGAGTTATGAATGCTGTACAAAGGCCTCCCACAAGGCTTTCCACAATGACCAGTCTTGTGCTGCCCGCATCCATCGGATATTTATAAATTATAGGAAATGAGAGAACCAGCGAGTGTCAGCTAGTTGAATCTAATCTATCTAAGTATGTACTTAATTATTTAAATCATATCTTAATGATAAAGGTTCTTTTTTTTGACACAGGGATCCTTGGTGAATGTTAATTGATTGAACATTCAATCGGCAACCATGGGCAAAGTGATAGCGTTGGTACTATGCGGATTAGCTATTGCTTCAGGTAAATATTATTTTTCTATATATACATACCTATTACCTAAATCCATACTAATATCCATACTAATATTATAAATGCGAAAGTAACTCTGTCTGTCTGTCTGTCTGTCTGTTACGCTTTCCCGCTTAAACCTCTCAACCGATTTTGATGAAATTTGGCACAGACAATCTTTAGACCCTGAGAAAGAACATAGGCTACCTTTTATCCCGGAAAAAATTGATGTTCCCGAGGGAAATCTAAAAAGCGCGATATAACCGACCTCCACGCAGGCGAAGCCGCGGGCGGAAAGCTAGTTATATATATTTTTAAATATTTCAATATAAAAAATAGAAATAAAATAAATTTAAAAATACAAAAAAATAGTGATTCATGGATGTCGGGAGCGGAGTCCAATCTACCGGTGGTTAGGGCTCCTGAGACAGGAACCTCTTCACGGTACTGCCTTTTGAATCAGGTCCTTGATCCAACCGCCTAACGAGAGCCACGATAGATGTTGGCCGAAGCCCTTGGCTAGCAAACCATTGGGCGATACAAAGACATTAAAATTATATTTATCTTAAATCTCTTTGGGGCGATACGACAATTGGTACAATGACAGCCAAGTTTACATTCCACATGTCAACAATCTCGTGTGCCAAGTCGAGATACTTAATTTGTTTCTTTTTCTCAGCTTTCACGAGGTTCCCGTCTTGTGTAATGGTAATTTCAACAAACATTGCGAGACGGGCTAATCGATCTATCACTACTATAGTATATGTATATCACTACTATATCAGGCTTATTTTCAACAATAGTCCTGTCAGTAATAATAATATTATAGGTCGTGTCACCCATCCTCTACCCATTTTGTTTCTTTGGAATTCATTTCCGTCATGTGGAATGGTAACATCGACAATCATTCTGAGGCGCACTAATCGACCTATCACTACTGTGATAGATCGATGATAGTAGTGATTGGGCACGCCACAATAGCGGCCGTAAGTCCCCTCTTTGAGGGGTGGCTAGAGAGGCGCCACGGCGCCCTTACCTCCCGCCTGACGCAGGTCCTCACCGGACACGGTTGTTCCGGTAGGTTCCTGTTCCGTATTAGGAGGGAGGAAACGCCACGGTGTCACCATTGTGTGGATCACCCTGAGGACACGGTGGAGCATACGGTGGAGGTCTGCCCGGCTTGGGTAGAGCACCGCCTTGTCCTCGTACCGGCGATCGGCGGTGATCTCTCGCATCCGATTCTGGTCCAGGCCATGATCCTGGAGCGAGAGTGCATGGCAGGCCATCACCTCCTTCTTCAAAGCAGTGATGCTGGCAAAGGAGGAGGCGGAGCGCGCAAGGCAGCGGGAAACCCAGCACCCTCACGCCACTAGTCGCCGCAGGAGACTCCCTGGTCGGGAGACGACACCAAACTCCCAGCCACCGTAGGTGTGGGCCTGCGGACGGTGAGCAGTGGGCAGCTCGCCACCCGGTAAGGACCAGGCCCGAGTCGATGGCGCGTTGTGTTTCACGCGCGCCTCAAAGAGATGTCAGCATCGTGACGGGGTCCACGAAGACCGATGCCTCCTGGGTCAGGGTTGCGGGTTGGTAAAATAAGAAACCGTGGCCCTTTCCGTCGCACAGGCAAGTGAAGTAGCACGTCTGACACGCCCTTCCGCTCCGCCCAGAGCGGGAGATGTCATTTGATGATTCCAAAAAAAAAAGCCCGCTGATCGATCTATCACTACTACCTATATCATTTTTATTATTTTATTATTACTCAGCTATGTCGGTGACTCTGGTCCTCTGTCGGATCACCTCATTTCTGATGCGGTCCTTCAGAGAGACGCCCAACATAGCCCGCTGTATAGCTCGCTGAGTGGCTTTAAACTTATGGACTAGTCTGACCGTTAGTGTCAACGTCTCGGCTCCGTAAGTCATGACAGGTAGGAGTGGAGACCGCGTCTCGGCAAACGTAGCGTAGGACGCCCTTGGGCGAGATGGATTGACGTCAAAAAAGTGGCTGGCGGAGAACTGCTCAGAATCGAGCTTGTTGGCGTGCCATGGAAGAGGCCTATGTCCAGCAGTGGACGAGTAGAGGCTGATGATGATGATGATTATTACTTCCACATATAAATGTGACAGCCTCCGTGGCGTAGCGGTAACGGACGCGGCCGCTGCGCAAGGTGGCGCGGGTTCGATCCCCGCACAGTGCAAGTATTTGTATGCATGAATATGAATATTTGCACTGGTCTGGTCGTGCCTCAGAAAGCACGTTAAGTCGTTGGTCCCGGTTGCCATACGAACATGTAGTGGCAGTCGTTACGGGTTGTTGGAGCCCTCAAAAATCCAACAATTGGTCTAACTGCAATACTTCGAAGTCGCCTTCGGGTTGTGGAGGTCAGACGGCAGTCGCTTCACAGAAAATGTCGAAGTTTAGCCATATCAGCAGTTGGACTGGTAAAGCGGACCCCAGACTCCAAGCTGAAAAGGCTTCGGATGCGACTGGGATTAACGCTGAGATGATGATGATAAATGTGACATCTAACTGGCTCAATATTTACCACCAAACTTGTTATTAAACATGTATTGGCGCCGATTCCGTGGTTCTTAAACTAAATTAAATTTAAGTTTAGTATAGTGTTTAGAGGCACGAGGGACAGGCTATGAAGTCCACTCATCATCCATAGAAAAGGGAGGATCCTCCGACCAGACGGGTGTTGTCTGGCTGCCCAGTTTGATTTCGAGAAGTCGCATTTGTGCTAGTTGTACGATATATTCCGCCCGCGAGATGTAGAATCTAAAAGATGTACTTTTTATTTCGATAGCACAGAAGATATACAGTATGTTAAATAACAGAGGGCGTTCCCTTAAACTCGTTAATATATATCATTAATAGATTAAAATAAAAATATCAGCATAGAAAAATAAGCATAAAATAATCCGAATAAAAAGAAATTATAATTGAAAATAGATTTGAAACCTCCTGTTTTAAATCAAAATAGTAGCGCGGAATAGTATCTACCTAACGTTGCATTGCCCAACACACACCAATCAATTAGATCTTAGTTCGCCGCCGCATACGCGGCTCGTCATTCATAAACAGTACAGTGTGTTTCTTTTACATGTCAATTTAAAATTTTAATTGAATATTTTCATATTGAAAAAATTTTAAAATATTTTGTTTTCGTATGGAAATATTTTTTTTAGCATGTATGTATGCTATACTATTTCGGGTTAACGGGAACGCCCTCTGTTAGTTAACATACTGTATTTGTCTAGACAATTTCATCATTCATCATCATCTACGTACGGAGACGATCGTACGGAGGACGGGTCTGAGCAGTTGTGTTGCGATGCGTGGCGGGTACGATGCGCCAAATGTTGTTGTGTCGGGAGTTTGGTCGCGGAGAGTCCAGATCAATCTTTCTCTAACGCAGCATCATTTGGCCGTGTTGGTCTTGGGTTTAACATTGCATCACCTCACTCAACTGCCGTCATCCTTCCTATTCCTAAGTTTTTTAAGTGAATAGGCTTAATAAACTAGTGCGCTTTACCATCAACGATTGCATCACTGCTTACCATCAGGCGGGATTGCAGTCAAGCACTAGTTTATAATTATTTAAAAAAAAAAAAACATCATTTCAGCCGAAAGACGTCCACTGCTAGACATAGGCCTCCCCCAATGTTCTTCACGACGACCAGTCCTGCGCCTCCCGCATCCAGCGGTTTCCCGCGACCTTCACCAGATGGTCGGTCCACCTTGTCGGGGGCCTACCCACGCTACGTCTTCCGGTGCGTGGTCGCCACTCGAGAACCCGTCGGCCCCATCGGGCATCGGGGCAATGTGTCCAGCCCACTGCTACTTTAGTGTTGAAATTCTTCGGACTATGTTGGTTACTCTCGTTCTTCTGCGGATCTCCTCATTCCTGATTCGATCGCGCAGTGAAACCCCAAGCATAGCAATCTCCATTGCCCTTTGAGCTTTCTTATAAGACAATTTAGACTTGATTAAAAACATGGGTACCGAAAATATGTCAATTCACGTCAGGCGTTGACTAATTTTATGCCACTAAATTGATACCTATTCATCTTTTGTTCTTTTTAGAAAGAAAAGATGCATTGAATTTAAATTTAGCTTAGTTTTTTAAGAAGGGAATTGAACACATGTCACGCAGTAATGAACTTTATGCCATTGACATAAGGCGCATTCGTAACACTATGATAAAATTTCCAAAAACTTCAACGCTTCATTTTCCAGCTCTCCCATACGATCCAGTCATAAGGAAGTTGGACGACGGCCTCCGCTACCAGTACGCTGAGGGGCCAGATGGCCTTCGTCTGGTAGATCTGTGGGGGACCGTCAGCGACGTGGCTGAGGCAGCCAGATACAACCCGGACAGACAGAATGTGTACCATCTATTTACTAGGTAAGGCATTTATTAAACGTGGTATATTGTAAGAATGTCGTGGTGGCCTAGTGGTTAAAACACCAGCCTCTCAAGTATGAGTGCGCGGGTTCCATTCCAGGTCAGGCAAGTACCAATGTAACTTTTCTAAAGTTATATGTACTTTCTAAGTATATCTTGGACACCATTGACTGATTATAAGGTGAAGGAAAACATCTTGAGGAAACCTGGACTTTAAGTCTGAAATCGCCAACCCGCATTGAGCAAACGTGGTGATGACGCTCAATCCTTCTCTGTATGAGAGGAGACCTTTGCCCAGCAGTGGGACGATAAAAGCTTGATGATGATTCTATATATTAATCCAGGGGCCTTAGTCTACTATTACAATAGTGTCAGGATGGTCGGTCTCATAATTATCGATTTTGACAAGTTTCTTAATCTACAAACAAAATGGCGTCATTATGACTTTCCAATGGTCAATCACTGATACTCCACTCCATATTAATAAATGTTCAAATTGAGCAGTAGTTTTTAGAAAATCATTTGTACTAACGGGTTTTATAATAATGGCAATACGGCAATGTCATTCTATCGCCGTTCAATTACGAGACGAATCACCGAGGATTGATCGATCATTATGAATTTAACAGGGGAGTTTTAGGACAAAGCTAAGATGAGTGTCACGCTCATTTTTCATTTGACTTTTAAATTATTTATAGTGTTGTTTACTAAATAAAAGCGCGTGTTTTATGTAGTAAAACGTGCATTCAGTAAGAACATGGAAATATCGCAGCATAGTGGCCACATCATGACTTTGCCTCAAACCTCCCTCGTAGACGGTTCACGCGGTCGTCTTTTTTGACTGTCATTGGCGATATCCGCCATTATTGTGAAATAAAATTTTCAAAGAATTTCTATAATTTGTTACACGTATTATTGGCAAAATGGGATCAATGGCCGCCGTGGAAGAGACTCCTTCCACGGCGGCCACTGATCCAGAGTTGAAATGAAATGGTAATGGAATCGTGTTGGAATGACTAATTTAAAAAAATAGTAGACTAGGGCCCCAGATTTAATTAGTTCATTCTTTTTTCCAGACAGAACCCCACAGTAAGCCAGCCACTTCTGATCGGCAGTGAGGGCCTCCTCGGCCTGACCAACTACAACCCAAACAGGAGGACAATCGTCCTCATCCACGGCTGGCTGGACTCTGTCACCGCTGATTTTAATACTGTTCTGGTTCCTGGTAAGGTCTTATTGTACTTTGCTAGTACCTTCCAGACTTGTTGTAAGCTGCGCTTTTTTAAATGTTATACAACTAGTGCTCCGTACCATACGGACTTAGAATAGTACCAACCCATATCCTCCCGTGGGTGAGGAGACAACTAAGGGAACTCTCACCAGGGAAGCGGGCAGCAGCGCTTCTCCTGTGGAATATCAAATTACTGCGATCCCCAACACGACGGACAAGCGTGGGGAGTACCCCTCCCCCTCAATGTAATGGAAAACCTGATGGGGGAGGCCTCAGTCCAGCAGTGGACCTCAAGAAGCTGGAGAAGAAACTAGTGCTTGTCGTTGATGGTAAAGCGCGCTAGTTTATTAAGAGCCTATTCATCCTAGCTTTCAACACACTTAAATTGTAATCACACGTGAAAACCGCCTGAGGCAAATAATAGCCGCGGTTGTTCTGTGGGTGGTTGACAATCTTTACACACCCCTCCGAGCCTTGAAAAGCACGCTAAACCATTAATCCCAGCGTCGTTAGGTCGTTAGCGGTAATCAAAAGTCCGAATGTAAAACAAACAGTTGACAAGGAGTATCCTATTATGTAGTAACTGAGTTTTGGAGGTGGGTTTTCTTCTTCTTCAGCCTATAGATGTCCACTGCTGGACAAAGACCTCCCCCAAGGCTTTCCACGATGACCGGTCTTGTGCTGCATGCATCCATCGGCTTCCCGCGACCTTCACCAGGTCATCGGTCCACCTTGTTGGGGGCCTCCCTACACTGCGTCTTCCGGTACATGGAAGCAATTCCAGAACCTTACTTCTCCATCGGCCATCGGTTCTACGAGCAATGTGCCTCGCCCCCTGCCACTTGATTTTAGCGACTCGAAGAGCTATGTCGGTGACTTGGGTTCTTTTGCGGGATCTCTTCATTTCTGATTCGATCGCGCAGAGTAATTCCGAGCATAGCTCTTTCCATCGCCCTTTGTGTGACTCTGAGCCTTCGTATGAGGCTCATTGTGAGCGACCTCGTTTCAGTTCCGTATGTCATCACTGGCAACACACACTGGTCAAGGAGGAGATGGGTTTTACTGTTCAGCTATATCCGGGTAGGCTGGAAGTGGACCTCTGATGCAGATGATGACCTGATCCGTACTGGGGTCGGCGCAGCATTTATTAATTTATAGACATACTAGCTGCACCCCGCGGTTTCACCCGCGTAAGCTCCGAACCGAAAGAGCTCAGTTGATATAAAATAAGCGCCTGTTAAAATAATGGTAGCAATATGCACGTCCGCGTTTGCTCCCGTTTTCGCAACATTTTTTGTTCCTGCTCTGCTCCTATAATCCTATTGATCATACCGGGATGTTATATAGCGTATGTCCTTTCTCAGGCTCTAGACTATCTGTGTACTAAATTTCATCACAATCGGTTCAGTAGTTTTGGCGTGAAAGCCGGACAGACAGACAGAGATACTTTAGCATTTATAATATTAGTATGGATGAGAAACAGGGTGTTTTACTCATCCTCCACCGAAAAGGGTGGGATCCTCCGACTGGACGGGTGTTGTGTCTGGCAGCAACTGCCCAATGATTGATGTCGGAATGTACGATAGTTGCGCGGTAAACACTACTTGCGAGATGAATGATGCCTTTTATACCTGGGGCTTTTATTTAGGTAATAAGTTTTTACTTATTTACATTTCCATTTTAATGATATTTCAGTTTTTGTTTTTGCTTTTCTGGTATTTTGGCGTGGCTAGCTGACTTATGATAAATAATTTCATTATTGTTGTATTTTCTTATTTTCATCACTATACATAGTATTGTATAAAATCGGGTGTTTTTTTTTAAATGAACAGACAGCTGTGCTGCTGGGGAGTTTGTTCCGCCACTTCTTCTTCCCAGCGAAAGCACTAGGAAGTGTCGATGGGTGGGCGTTTTGTGGGACTGTCTTATGTAATATTGACGTTCAAAAAGTGCTGATTCTCAGCCTAATTTGAAAAAATTACTTGTACTTTTGATACGAACCTTAAAACAAAAGGAACATTTTCTTCAAGTGATCCCAATCAAAGTGGTCCGTTAGATACCATTACGAGGCGAATTTCTTCCCGCAATAGCTACATATATGCCTGTAACAATATAAAGGGACCACCATTATTAATATGTTTCTAATACAGGACGAGGAGAGGAATAGGAATGGCCAAAAATCCTATGTCTCAGCTTCACAAATTGTGGCGTGACCGCAACATTTCACGGAAAACTAAGATTAAAGTTATCAGATCTCTCATCTTCTCCATCCATCCATTTTGATTTTGAAGGATTTGCATGACGACAGCATGACGCGTTGATCGTGTGTAGTATTGTAGATACTGCTATACTTTTATTCATCTACCACCACAGTACTTACCTCCATTCTTGCCATATAATCTCTTAGACAATTCATCTGCCAACAACTAATCCGTTCAATCTTCTCAGCGTTCCTGTCAGCTGAGGATGTGAACATAGTCGTGGTGGACTGGAGCGCCGGCGCTGGTACCATCAACTACTTAACTGCTGTATCCAATACTGTGACTTCTGGTAAGTTCAAGAGATCTTCTGCTTTGCTAGACTTGCCTTTTTTGTTGGGATGGGAAATCATCAAATGACTTCTCCCGCTCTGGGTGGAGCGGAAGGGCGTGTCAGACTTTTACTGACTAAAACCCACCCGTGTTTCTTCACTTGCCTGTGCACCAGGGCCACGGTTTCTTGCTTAACCAACCCGCAACCCAGACCCAGGAGGCATCGGTCTTCGTGGACCCCGTCACGATGTGTTGACATCCCTTTCAAACACGTCGCGCCGTCGACTCGGGCCTGGTCCTTACCGTGCGGCGAGCTGCCCACTGCTTACTGCCCACAGGCCCGCGCCTACGGTGGCTGGGAGTTAGGTGTCGTCTCCCGACCAGGGCGTTTCATGTGGTGGCTTTGCTAGCCTTGCCTTACAATGCATTTAAAGCAAAAATTAAATCCAAGCTTTGTTCAAAGGCATATTATTCCGTAAACGACTATTCACATAATAAGAATAGCTGGTCGCTCTGATTAACTGAAGACAATGTTTGTGTTCTTTCTCCAGAATTAGCTTACTGACACGTTATATGAGTTCATGTATTTTTTTTTTACAATGAATAAATAGGTCAGGTCCCTTTATACCTGGGGCTTTTTAGGTAATAAGTTTTATTTATTTACATTTCCATTTTAATGATATACAATATGTAAAGAAAACCCTGCCCGACCCGTGAAGGTATTGTTAGGTATCGAAAACTGATTCTACTAATGCCTACAAAGCCGGGCTAAACTTAAAAACAATCCCCCAAAAAATATATATTATTTATTTTTTTATTTCGGTAGGCAATACATGCGCGGGAGAAAGGGGGTAGGCCACGCGGAACGCGGTCGCTCATATTAATACCGTCGAAAATGGTGTTGTCACTTAAAAAAAAATACTTTAATAATTTTAGGGAACTTCGGCAAGACTTTATCTGGTGGGTGGTAACTTCTGTCGGCAGCCGATGTTATGGTCTACCAGCGGGAAGATCGAGATCGAGATTTATCCTTCTTGTTTGATTTTTTCAGGTCAAAGTGTAGCCAGATTTATAAACTGGTTGAACTCAGTTACCGGCGCAGTTCCCGCCATGTATCACCTGGTGGGACACAGCCTCGGAGGTCATCAGGTCGGCATTGTTGGCAGAAACGTCGATGGAAATATAGCCTACTTAACTGGTAAGAATTGTAGATGCACGGATAACTCTACATAAAATGTATGGAGGACGAGTGAACTTGAAGTCCTGGTGGCCCAGTGGTTAAAACACCAGCCTCTCAAGTATGAGTGTGCGGGTTGATTTCAGGTCAGGCAAGTACCAATGTAACTTTTCTAAGTTATATGTACTTTCTAAGTATATCTTGGACACCAATGACTGATTAAAAGGTAAAGGAACTCATCTTGAGGAAACCTCGACTTTAAGTCTCAAATCGCCAACCCGCATTGAGCAAGCGTGGTAATCCTTCTCTGTATGAGTGGAGAGCTGTGACCAGCAGTCGGACGATAAAAGGTTGAATAAACTAGTGCGTTTTACCATCAACGATTGCGTCACTGCTTACCATCAGGAATGCGATCAAGTGCTAGTTTATAATTTACTAGCGGCCGCCAGCGACTTCGTTCGCGTGGAGCTAGTTATGCTCCGCTCCTATTGGTTGCAGCGTGATGTTATATAGCCTAAAGCCTTTCTGGATTAATGGGCTATCCAACGCAAAAATATTTTTTGAAATCGGATCAGTAGTTCCCGAGATTAGCGCGTTCAAATAAACAAACGAACAAACAAACTTTTCAGCTTTATACATTAGTCTATACTAATGTATAAAGCTGAAGAGTTTGTTTGTTTGTTTCTATATCTGTACTCTATAGTATAGATTGTTGTGGATTAAAGGTTCACTGATAGACGAGTAGAAGTAATTGTTCTTTATTCATACCAAATCCTAGCTTAAGTAATATTATGTGACATTACAATTTCTGTTACACTAAAGAATATCATTTACAATTGACCAACGAGAGAACAGTAATTTCTTCGTCTTAATTTCGGCGGTCACAGGATCTACGCGCACCCATCTCTTTCCCACGCGTAAGCTTCGTATAGCGCTGCCTGCACGCACAGTATAAAGGTGTTGGTCGCCGGCACTCACGCTCACCCACCCGTCGAAGACCCTGAAGATCCTCTGCGTCCCGTCACTCCAGACGAAGTGCAGGATATTATCAGAGGCCTCAAACCCAAAAAAGCTCCCGGTTCTGACAGCATCACCAACAAAGTGATCCGACTCCTCCCCGCCCACCTGATCATCCTACTGGCCACCATCTTCAATGGAGCCATGGGCAACAATATCTTCCCACAAACGTGGAAGGAAGCGACCGTTATAGGCATTCCTAAGCCCGGCAAGCCAATATCTGAGCCTTCGAGCTATCGTCCCATCAGCTTGCTAAAAGTCCTCGGCAAGGTATATGAAAGGCTTATTTATAAGCGTCTCAGAGCCTTTGCCGAGAACAAGGGCCTCATCCCCGACGAACAATTCGGGTTCCGCTCTCGGCACTCCAGTGTCCAACAAGTCCTCCGCATCACCGAGCATATTCACGCAGGATTCCTACGTGGTATGAAGACAGGTGTTATTTACTTCGATATAGCGAAAGCCTTTGACAAAGTCTGGCACAACGGCTTAATATACAAGCTGTACCAACTCGGCGTGCCTGACCGTCTCGTGCTCATCCTGCGAGACTTTCTGTCAAACCGAACTTTCCGCTACAAGACCGAAGGAGCTGTCTCCCCCTCCCACCTCATCCGGGCCGGAGTCCCCCAGGGCTCCGTACTGGCCCCTCTGATCTTCACGCTATTCACCAGCGACATCCCCAAAAGTAAAAAGGCTCACCTCGCTCTCTTCGCAGACGACACAGCCATTTACTGCTCAGGAACCAACCACATACATATTAATAAAATAGAGCGTCTACAAAAAATTTTTATAAAACATTTAAACTTCAGACAAAAAATTATTTTTTCCACTTACGAAGAAGCATGTAAGCATTATCGTATTGACACTTTGCAAAACAGAAGAACTATGCTTGACTTAGCATTTCTTCACGATATAGTTAACACAAATCTCGACTGCCCTTCTCTGACGTCACTTATATCTTTAGTCATACCTCGATGTCGTCCTAGATATACCATTCATAACGTTTTTCATGTTCCATTGAAGAAAACAAACTACGGGAACAACGAATTCACTTCACGGGCTATTAAAACATTTAACAAATATTTCAGCGATATCGATATTTATACCGTTTCGAAATCAAAATTTAAGTTGCAAGTGCTTGAGAGGCTGTCGACATGAATTATCCAGCAGTTTTTGTGTGTGTGTGCGTGTGTGTATAAATATATATATATTATATATATATATATATATATATATATATATATATATATATTATATGTATATGTGTGTATGTTTGCATGTATATATTAAAAAAATAAAATGTTACATTATTATTTTTTTAACACCCTTGCTCGTAAAGCTGATGTAATTCCACCGGTTTTAAATATGTAAAGCAGGCCACAACAAACGCGTGTTTTATCAAAGCAAATAGTTAAGCTATAGTCCATAACAGCATTATTTTCCATAACAGCATTATTTTCCATTTCAAGTAATTATGGAACTGATCGCCGCCGCACGGCTCGCGCTGCGCGCTGTTCCATATTTGAAATGGCAAATAATAATACTAATGGAGGGAAAGCAACAGTGTGCATTCACAGATTGAGTTTATTTAAAATGAACAGTTTATTTAAAATGAACAAAATATAAAATACTTCTATTTCTGTTTCCTCGCAAGTGTGTTAAAAAACGTCGTACGATATACGTGCGTATTGGTTATAACATGCTCGGCTCAATTACACCCTCGCCTTCGGCTCGGGCTGAAATTCCGCCTCGCATGTTATAACCATCATTACGCACTAATATCGTAATGTACTATAAAAGTTAAGGTAATTTTTATGTTATACTTAGCTATGATATCCTGTTACTGGCTTTTATGAATTATATTTGTTTAAGTGTAAGCATCTATGTAAATTGCTGTTGGATATCTTAATAAAATAAAATAATAAATAATAATAATAACCCCAATCAAATAAAACTAAATCTCCACACCGCTGTCAACGCTCTTGCTGACTGGTTTAAAAAATGGAGAATAGAAGTCAATCCCGAAAAGAGCCAAGCGGTACTCTACTCGAGACCGCCGCGCAAACCCACCCTTCCCCGACCAATCATCATGTCTGACAAGCCGATCCCTTTGGAAAAGCGAGCCAAATACTTAGGTGTTATCCTAGACGAACACCTCACCTTCGGAGAGCATATAAGGACGGTACGCTCGCGCGCCGCCTACGCTCTCTCTCGTCTCCACTCTCTCCTCAACCCGCGCAGCAAGCTGTCCCTCAAGTGCAAAATGCGCCTGTACACAGCATGCATACGCCCCATCATGACATACGCCTGTGTAGTCTTCGCACACGCCAAGCCCAGTCATATCCATAGGATGCAGACACTCCAAAACCGCTTTCTTCGCAGAGCAACAAACGCCCCTTGGTTCGTCCGAAATGAGATCCTCCATCTAGATCTCAAAATCCCCACTATCCAGCATTTCATGAAACGCCTCTCCAAGCGTTTCTTTGACACAGCCGCTGTACATCACAACCCTCTGGTTGTCGCGGCAGTAAATTACTCCCCCTCCAAAATTAGCAAGCTTCGCCGACCTAGGCACGCTCTCACCGACCCTGATGACCCCATTACCCTCCTCCAAGAGGCCAATAGGGCCACTAGTACAAAACACAAAAAACCGACCTACCGACCTCGCCGCCGAGGTCCGACGCGACGCGTTCAACGTAGTAATCGCCCCCCCCGTCCCTTGTCCGATGTAGGCCAGCCCGCGCCGCAGCTGAGCCAGTAAATATAAACTCCCAACTATGACCTCTGAGTTTGTTTCGGACGTTTCTTCTCAGAGCTAGTACTAGGAAACGCCGCGGTCATCAAACCGAAATTAAAATAAAAATTCGATCCAGCCGTCCCTTGCTGTTCTTCTAGCGACACCCTAAGCCGAGGTTCGTACCCCACAGGGGGTGCCCTTAGCGTGTAGTCGCTTAGCTTTTAGTAGCCCTGGCTGGAGGCTCTAAATTCACTTAAGGCAGCCACAGGATAGTCCGGTTAAGTAGTACCGGCCTCTCAAGGTCAACTACGAGATGCCATATTAAAAAACAAAAACAAAAAAACACTCACGCTCAGTGCGTCCTGTCTTGCGATGTTGGTATGTTGTCTCACGCGTTCCTCTGCATTGTAGGTGTTAATGTGGATTCCCACAAGATTAAAACAAATCGTATTGGTGTCAACAATGAAGGGGTTAATACTCGACGTACGACAGATCGTCTCATGATGGAACGGAGATGGGGAAATTAAGTCATGCGATGCCTTCGCCTAACTGTTAGGTAGGTCCGTCGTCGAGAAAGAGGAAAATCTTAAAGGAATCTTCTCGTCCGAAATACCGCAGTGTCTCAATACAAAAATCTTCGACCAGTGTGTGTTGCCAGTGAAGACTTATGGAACTGGTCGTGGTCGCTAACAATACGCCTTATAAGAAAGCTTAAAGTCACTCAAAGGGCAATGGAGAGGGCTATGCTTGGGGTTTCGCTGCGTGATCAAATCAGAAATGAGGAGACCCGCAGAAGAATGAGAGTAACCGACATAGCCCGAAGAATTGCAACACTTAAGTGGCAGTGGGACGGGCACTGGAAGACACAGCGTGGGTAGGCCACCCGAGAAGGTGGACCGACGAACTGGTGAAGGTCGCGGGAAACCGCTGGATGCGCATGACCGGTCGTTGTGGAGATCCTTGGGGGAGGCCTATGTCCAGCAGTGGAAGTCTATCGGTTAAAATGATGATGAAAATGATTCATACTACTATATCCTCTCTCTCATTCCAGCTCTTGACCCAGCTCTATCAGGCTGGACCGGACTGAACACCGAGAAGTTCAGATCTTCTGATGGGATTTACACTGAAGTAATTCACACCAACGCAGGATTCCTGGGTTACGTAGCGACGCTGGGTGATGCAGACTTCTACCCCAATGGAGGGATCAGCATGCCTGGGTGTGACTCTCACGACTGTGATCATTCTAGGTAAGAGTGGATGGTGACTTTCTCTATGAGTCGGTGGTGATTTTGTGTCTGGGTGCTGACTGTGTCAGGGTAGTGAGTTTGTTTCTGTTTGGTGACTTCGTACCTAAGTGATGACATTGTATCTAGGTGATGACATTGTTTCTAGGGGATGACAAGGTATCTGAGTGATGATATTGTGTCTTTGTGGTGACTTTGTGTCTGGGTGATAACTTTGTGTCTGGGTGATTACTTTGCTTCTGGATATGATTTAGTTTTTGTTAGATGTCCTTGATTTTAGACAACAACAAACAAGAATGATGAAAAACTAAGATAATATTAGAATTTATAGATACAATATGTAAAGAAAACCCCGTCCGACCCATAAGGGTAATAAAGGTAAAGTAACGCATGACAAAATTAAACTATAAAATTTTACATAATCATCATAGTAACAATACTAGTGAATTCTGAAATACTCTTTTTGTTTCCGCAAATTCATTCCAATTTCCCCAAAACTCGGTATTTTAAAAAAGATGACAACACCATTTTTGACGATATTATTATGAGCGAATAGTCAAGCGACCGCGTGCCCTGCCCCCCTTCGCCCGCGCATGTATTGCCTACCGCACATGTTTTAAGTTACCTCTTTTTGCGATATAATATTTATTTTTAGGGTTTTTTTTTAAGTTTAACCTGGTTTTGTAGGCATTATTAAAATCAGTTATCGATACCTAACAATACCTTCACGGATCGGAGAGTGTTTTCTTAACATATTGTATATGTTTGTGCCCACGATACACCAGTAATTCCTAGTGTTCGGCAAAGTTTTGAAGCAAAGGAAAAAAAAACAACGTTCTATTTTATATCGTACGCTTCTTCTTTCCAGGTCTTTCCATTACATGGCTGAGTCCTTAATAACAGGAGGCTTCAATGGACAACGTTGTCTATCGTACTTGACTGCCATGACAGGAAACTGTCAGCTTTGGGGTAATCTACGTATGGGGGGACTGGTCCCTAAGACTGGGTAAGATAACTAGCTTTTCCTCGAGGTTTTGCCTTCATCCCACTAATATCTAATAAACTGTTTGTTTATTACTGCTTACCAACCTAACCAAACCTAACCGCTGGATGAAATACTAAACAAAATGACAGCTGTTTTTAAGCCGATTCAAAGCGCCACGCTTGAGAGATGAAATGAAATGAAATCAATGAAATGACATTAAATGCAATCGTTTATTAAGCAAGTAGGATCACTGATCACTTTTACACGTCATATTTTTTTAAACTAGATGGAGCCGGCATTTCCTAACTGACCACATCTGAGAAGAAATAGCCGAAACAAACTCAGGGATCATCGTCTTTTTTCAAGTCAAGACATTAGAGCGTCTCATGAACTAAAATTGATAGGTAAATGTTACAAACAATTGTTGTGTACTTTCGTTATGTCTCTGATGATTTAAATCTTACTTAAATACAAAAAAAAAAAGAATTTAGAACATTTTTAAGTATCATGAAAGAATGCGCATTTCGCAAAACTAAACTATATTGTGCAGACGACAGCACAACAAGCTACTACAATATGTCAGATTTCCTTATTAGATTTTCTAAAATAAAATAAAGTATTTATTTCTTTGCAAACATGGGTATAGCACACAGGTGATTTTCTACAAATAGTTCTCCATATTTTGCCGTCACATGGCATGCAAATGTTCACAATCAAAATTTAAGCTACGGAACTTTGGAATTTCAAGAAAAATTATATATATATATATATATATTTTTACATATTATAAACCAGCGCTTGACCGCAATCCTGCCTGATGGTAAGCAGTGACGCAATCGTTGATGGTAAAGCGCACTAGTTTATTAAGAGCCTATTCACTCTAACCTTAAAGACACTCAAATTGTAGTCCGACGGAAACACCGCCGCTGGCAAATTGTTCCAGTCCCTCGATGTACGCGGTATAAAGCAGGAGGCGAAACGCTTCGTCCGGATCGTAGTGGTGTTAACAACGTAAGGGTAGAAACCAGCCGTACGACGGGTCGTCCGCTGGTGGAACGGAGATGGGGGAATTAAATCATGCAATTCCCTCGCACACTCCCCGAAATGCATTTGCATGCAATTTTTGTATTAAAAAGATGTCAGACATAGTCACATTAGTATGAATTTTAATAATTCCAGACAGAAATATATTAAAAAACAGGGTCACAATAACTATGTCAGAAAGTGTAAATAGAACGTCAATCAAACAAGTGAAACATCATTAAGAAAATCGTCCATTGCATAATAAGTCTTCATAATGGGGAAGAAAACTGACAAATCTCGCCACTAGAGGCGCTGATATCGTTTGACCCAAATAAACTGTCAAAACCCATAGTAATTTGTACGAATTTACGTTGTTTATAAAAATTTTAAAAACATGCCGCGTTGTGTAGCAATTTCTTGCAATAATAATGGAAATCACTCTTTCCCTAAAGATATGCATTTCAATTTAGAACAGAATATATGTTTGTATAAATAGATTTCAGTAAAGATTATGTTGATGTCTCTATAGCTTTCTGGGGGTGGTAAATCAATTTTTTTCTCTTGAATTTCTTGTTCTTGATGAACCTCGAAGTTAAAATTGCGGTCATACGATTCAAGTCTGGATAAAAATATTAGGTTAATAGGGTTGAAACTTTCAAAATATGGCAATAATAAGTACATTAATATTTACTTAAATATAACTAAAGAAACAATAAACCTAATACAAAATTAATATTACTTAAAACACTAACAAGTCTGCATTCAGTTTAAAGTCTGGGCATTGTTATTTGCCTGGTAATTAGATCAGCTTTTCGTCCTTTTACTGAAGCTCCTCTAGACTTTTAACTCCTTTTTTAACTTGAAACAGTCCATGTACAATACATTGCTCTGCTTTGCCTGAAAAATACTCGTCAAACACAAAAAAAAAAACTCAACATAAAACGTGATACGACTGACAGCTAATATTGTTATGAGTCAAACGCCATCAGCGACATCTGCAAATAGCTTTGCGTTTTCTTCCCCATTAAAATGTAATTTAGCAATATCTGACAGTTGTTACTCTTTCAAGCAAAAACTACTCAATGGATTTGAATGAAATTTGACACTCAGGTGGTTTCCAACTAAGGAAAACACATAGGATACTATTTATTCCAATATTCCACGATCGGAACCTACTCAGATAAAACCGCGAGCTGCCGCTAGTTAAACGTATTAGCGCCACGGACGCTCACATTGCTGTCAGCGCCAAAATTATAGGTTATAATAAATGTATACTAAAAACAAGATTAGACCCAGTATTGAGCCTTGCGTTTCACCTAACTGAACTGGTAGCCCGGAAGATTTCACTCCATTAATATCTACACACTGGAATCTATTATGTAAATAAGAACTAATTACACTGAGAGCTTCGTTTTGGACACCGTAATGGAGTAGTTAACGCAAAAGCATGGTGCACGCAATCAAAGGGTTTGGTGAATATTAGTTTCTCGCGTTATTCTCAGCGAACATCAAATGTTTTTGATACTATATTGTCCAGAATACTTGTATAATCAATAGTCAATGCTTCATTCATATAATCTTATTCATAAATTCATATATCTTTTCTCGGTGGTAGGCCATAACATCGGCTGCCGGCAGAAGTTACCACCCACCAGACAAAGTCTTGCCGCCAAGCGATTCGTCGTGTTCCGGCATGATGTCTGGTGAAGCCGTACGGAGGACGGGTCTGAGCAGTTGTGTTGCGATGTGTGGCGGGTACGATGCGCCAAATGTTGTTGTGTCGGGAGTTTGGTCGTGGAGAGTCTCCAGATCAATCTCCCTCTAGCGCAGCATCGTTTGGTCGTGTTGGTCTTGGGTTTAACATTGCATCACCTCGCTCAACTGCTGTCATCCTTCCTATTCCTAAGTTTTTTAAGTGAATAGGCTTAATAAACTAGTGCGCTTTACCATCAACGATTGCATCACTGCTTACCATCAGGCGGGATCGCAGTCAAGCATCATCATCAGCCCCTACTCGTCCACTGCTGGACATAGGCCTCCTTTATGGCACGCCAACAAGCTCGATCCTGAGCAGTTCTCCGCCAGCCACTACCAGCCACCTTTTTGATCTCGTCGCTCCATCTAGCCCAAGGGCGTCCCACGCTACGTTTGCCGAGACGCGGTCTCCACTCGAGGACTCGTTTACCCCAACGGTTGTCGGTCCTGCAGCATATGTGACCAGCCCATTGCCACTTCAGCTTGCTAATCCTTTCAGCTATGTCGGTGACTCTGGTCCTCTGTCGGATCACCTCATTTCTGATGCGGTCCTTCAGAGAGACGCCCAACATAGCCCGCTCCATAGCTCGCTGAGTGACTTTAAACTTATGGACTAGTGAGTCGCAGTCAAACAATAGTTCATAATTATTTAAAAAAAAAACTATGATTTGCATTGCTTTCGAAACTGTGAAGGAAAATATGTTTTGAAAACCGACATTTCTTATATAATATCACATAATCAGGCTATAATGTCCCCACTCCTGTGACTCAGGCCTCCTCTCGGAGAGAGGGAGTGGTCCGTAATGTACCACGCGGACCCAGTGCGGGTTGGTACATGTCACATGTCTTACAAGTTTTGTCTCTAGGACATGCCGGTTTCCTCACGATGTTTTCTCTCAGTGAGAGGGAGTGGTCCGTAATGTACCACGCGGACCCAGTGCGGGTTGGTACATGTCACATGTCTTACAAGTTTTGTCTCTAGGACATGCCGGTTTCCTCACGATGTTTTCTCTCAGTGAGAGGGAGTGGTCCGTAATGTACCACGCGGACCCAGTGCGGGTTGGTACATGTCACATGTCTTACAAGTTTTGTCTCTAGGACATGCCGGTTTCCTCACGATGTTTTCTCTCAGTGAGAGGGAGTGGTCCGTAATGTACCACGCGGACCCAGTGCGGGTTGGTACATGTTACATGTCTTACAAGTTTTGTCTCTAGGACATGCCGGTTTCCTCACGATGTTTTCTCTCAGTGAGAGGGAGTGGTCCGTAATGTACCACGCGGACCCAGTGCGGGTTGGTACATGTCACATGTCTTACAAGTTTTGTCTCTAGGACATGCCGGTTTCCTCACGATGTTTTCTCTCAGTGAGAGGGAGTGGTCCGTAATGTACCACGCGGACCCAGTGCGGGTTGGTACATGTCACATGTCTTACAAGTTTTGTCTCTAGGACATGCCGGTTTCCTCACGATGTTTTCTCTCAGTGAGAGGGAGTGGTCCGTAATGTACCACGCGGACCCAGTGCGGGTTGGTACATGTCACATGTCTTACAAGTTTTGTCTCTAGGACATGCCGGTTTCCTCACGATGTTTTCTCTCAGTGAGAGGGAGTGGTCCGTAATGTACCACGCGGACCCAGTGCGGGTTGGTACATGTCACATGTCTTACAAGTGTTGTCTCTAGGACATGCCGGTTTCCTCACGATGTTTTCTCTCAGTGAGAGGGAGTGGTCCGTAATGTACCACGCGGACCCAGTGCGGGTTGGTACATGTCACATGTCTTACAAGTTTTGTCTCTAGGACATGCCGGTTTCCTCACGATGTTTTCTCTCAGTGAGAGGGAGTGGTCCGTAATGTACCACGCGGACCCAGTGCGGGTTGGTACATGTCACATGTCTTACAAGTTTTGTCTCTAGGACATGCCGGTTTCCTCACGATGTTTTCTCTCAGTGAGAGGGAGTGGTCCGTAATGTACCACGCGGACCCAGTGCGGGTTGGTACATGTCACATGTCTTCAAAGTTTTGCCTCTAGGACATGCCGGTTTCCTCAAGATATTTTCCTTTACGGTTTTGAGAGCAGTGGTGATGAAATAATTTACACAAAGTAAAGTGCCGGCCGCGATTCCTACGGCCTACAGCTTGTAAGTCGCTGCCAATACCACTTGGCCACCTCTGCTCTTTATACGTCTTTGAGCCACACAATTTGAAAACTTGTGATATAATACCGTTTTAAAAGACCTTTACGAGGGTCTTTAAATTATTTGATCACCACTGCTCTCAAAATGGGGAAGGAAAACGTGAGGAAACAGGCATGTCCTAGAGGCAAAACTTCTAAGACATGACTGTGACATCTACCATCCCGCACTGGACCCGCGTGGTAGATTACGGCCCACTCCCTCTCACCGAGACGAGGGCTGTGTCACAGGAGTGGGGACATTGTTAATATAATTCTAAATAGTTAGTAGGACACATTTATAAAATAATTCTTCAGCTTAATAATATAAATTGAAAACCATGAAATATGACACTAAAATGCGTCGTTGCCAGTCGTGTGTAGGAAACGCTCTTAAGTCACCAGGAAAACGAAAGTACACGAGGATTGATTGTAACAACCTATGAATTTTAGTCGATGAGCCGCTCGAGTGTTACATAAAGGGCATATTGTTAATGTAATTCTAAATAGTTAGTAGAACCACAGTATAAAAATCATACAGTAGGTCGACGCCTTTGAACTCGTGTAAAATGCCGACATGGTCTAGACAGTAACGCATCGGCCAGGGTTGTCACAAATAAACAATATTTATGAAATTATTTATTTATTGCAGATCAACATCGATAGCTGTATTATATTTAATTAATTTGCTATTTTCACTAACGGAACAACTCGAGACAGATTTAAGTTATTTAGATGGCATTTTCGTAACCAGCACCCCAATCCACCTCGGAATTAACACCCCTAACATATTAATCATCATCATCATCATCATCCCAGCGTTAATCCCAGTCGCATCCGAAGCCTTTTCAGCTTTGGAGTCTGGGGTCCGCTTTACCAGTCCAACTGATGATATGGCTAAACTTCGACATTTTCCGTGAAGCGACTGCCGTCTGACCTCCACAACCCGAAGGCGACATCGAAGCATTGCAGTTAGAACAATTGTTGGACTTTTTTGAGGGCTCCAACAACCCGTAACGACTGCCACTAGATGTTCGTATGGCAACCGGGACCAACGGCTTAACGTGCTTTTCCGAGGCACGACCAGACCAGTGCAAATATTCATATTCATGCATACAAATACTTGCACTGTGCGGGGATCGAACCCGCGCCACCTTGCGCAGCGGCCGCGTCCGCTACCGCTACGGCACGGAGGCTGTCACCCCTAACATATTAATATACATTTAAATTGACGTCCGCCATCTTGGATTTCAGAAAGGATAGCTTTTTCGTAACTGTGGTGCTTCCACAATTATATTTACTTAAAATTGACACCCATATTAAATTATAAAAAAATGACGTCCGCCATTTTGGACGTCAAAAAGGATGGCTTCTTCGTTACAAGCACCCCAATTATACTCAAAATTGACACTCATAAACACGTGTTAGCCCTTAATGATAGATACCGAGCTACGAACATCGTTTTGTTCGCAGCTCGGGTGCCGCTTACCCGCGTCTCGTCCCTCACACCCCGCACGTTTGCTCTGTCTAGACATCTTCGTCGGACGACTATATGATTTTAAACTGTGGTAGAACACATTTATAAAATAAAGCTCCAGATTAATAGTAAAAATTGAAAACCACGAAATATGACACTAAACTGCGTCGTTGGAGAGCTGTCTTTAAGATGTATCTTTTGTCCTCAGACAATCCGGAATTTATTATTTGGAAACAAATGCTTCTCCACCCTTCTCCAGAGGTTAAGCTGAATATATGGAACACAGTATTTCAAGATCATCATTGTTCTACATATACAAGAGTACACTGCAAGACATCAATCAATAAAATTAATTAATTAAACAATTGAATTTCATTGTCACCTGAACGGCGCTCGCTTTTTTTTATAATTATAAACTAGTGACTGAATGAATCCGATCCCGCCTGATGGTAAACAGTGATGCAATCGTTGATGGTATGCCGCACTAGTTTATTAAGAGCCTATGCATATAACTTTGAAGACCTGGCTACTTCAGATTTAAGTCGAAAGCTGGAGCACAGGCCTTTCGGTTCCTGAAAGGAGATGTTTCAGAAATGTATGGAGCCTGGGCCAGCACATTGTACACTTAATGCTAGGTATAGTTACGCTAACCCAAGGCCCTTCTCAGGGCCAATTGGACGAGTGTTTGGTATCGGAGGCCAGTCGCGCACCATCGGCGGCAAGCTTCTGCTGGGAGAACGAGTTCTGCGACTCGGACATGGGGTCCGTAGTCCTGGACTCGTCCTTAGTTTGTGGAGTTTGTGGAGTGAATGGCTGCGGACCGCAGCCTGAAGAGGGCCTACCTGACGCTCGGGTCCGGGGGTTCCTCGGACTCGGTCAAGGGTAAGTCCAAACAGAAGATGTCGAAGGCGAAGACTGCTTCGCCTTCGACTACTTTTCAGGCCGGCACCCATGATGTGAGTCTGGCGGACGCCCAGCGCCAGCTCGGCTTGGCCAGATGGGCCGAGCTCGAGCTAGAGCTGGAGGAGAAGGTTGCCGCGAAAGAGAGGCAGGCGCGCGCAGCCAAGGCGAGGGCCGGATACGGTTCGGCCCTCGCCACTTTCGACGGCCTCTCTGTGGCGGAGCTGGCTCGGCAGGCGAAGGAGGACATGGAGGAGATCGTCGAGGTCGCCTCCAGTTCCTCCAACCTAAAGGGGACCTTCCAAAAGGCCCTGAAATGCCGTGCAACTAGCTTGCACGGCATTGTATCGGAACTGCCGCAGCGCACTGCGTCAGAGGAGACGCGGCAGCAGCAGGCGAGGGTGGACCGCCTGCAAGCGGAGGTCAGCCAGCTTCAAAAGAAGCTGGTTGAGGCTACAGCCCCGCCCCCGAAGGTCCCGACAGCAGCGGTTCCCTCCCCCTCCTCCTCCAACCTTCAAAATCGGTTCATTAACGATAAAGTTATCAGCGAGCACACATAAATTGAATTGAGAACCACCATTTGGCAAGTCGGTTAGAAAATAAAAACCGTAAAATTTTTATTATGAAGTATCGTCAACATTCGTTTGAGTCTATAATAACCAAAAGTATTTGGGCGCACCAATTAATACAAATAAAAGTGCCATGTCTGTTACGTCTGTGGTCTATGAATTTAACTTGAATTTGCAAGTACTTCGTTCGCCAGACGCCGTTAGTAATATTTTGCGAAGTATTGTAGAGGTGGGGCTTTTGGTCAGGGTACGAAGTACCCTTAAGTGAAGATATCAAGCTGATGACAGCAGTAGCGTAGACGTTGTTAATGGGGGTTTTTTAAAGGGAAGCTAAGATGAGAGTCACGCGCTTTTTTCATTGGACTTTTAAAATTATTTATAGTGTCGTTTACTAAATAAAAGCGCGTGATTTATGTAGTAAAAAGTGCATTCACTAAATAAAGCATAAAGAACATTGAAATATCGCAGCATAGTGCCCGCATAATGGTTTTGCATCAAATCTCTTCTTAGTCGGCTCACGCGGCAGTTTTTTCAACTGTCATTAGCGATATCCGCCATTATTGTATTTATACTAGGTATTATACCTATACATTAATCGTCACAATTGTGAAATATTTTTTAAAGAATTTCTATCATTTGTTACACGTGTTATTGGCAAAATTGTGGTATCTAACCACAGAAGTCATAAGAGTTGAAGTAGTGTTCACTCGAAAGAAAAGAAAAGATAGGAAGACGTTGTTAGTGACGCAGCTGACATTGAAAATAATTTTTAAGGAAGAATATTTGGAATCAGATGATGAAAGCAATTATTATGTTTTGGAATAAGTACTTTTCATTGGTAAAACACGTTAAAAATATAATAATAATAATGTATGATTTCTTTTTTGTTTTACTCATTTTAATTAAACGCCAGAGACCACAGATTTGTGTTTTCATTAAAACCAGTTTTGCTTCTAGTACAAAATAATGTGCTAGTGTCAAAATGATATCAGACAAGTCAATAGGGTTGCTATATGCACTACCGCAGCGCCCTTATTTATTTTCACGACTTTATAGACACAGCATAATTACAAGCTAAGTACATAATAGCGCCAATAGATGGCATTACTGGCAGGCTGGCGCAACTTAGAACAAAAGATGTATGAAATGCATGGAAATTTTAATGGCGGCAGAACCCGTCAAAACAGCGAAGTAAGTACACATTCAAATGGTTACTATGACGTCTCTGATTCTCTTGTTGTAGCCGTATAATACCGCGGCCATCTTTGCAAGCGATTCGTCACCGTCAACGTCAAAAAGTATGTCAACGTCAGTTAATTACGAACTATCTGTTGTTGTTTGAATCTGCTGTTTTAAAATTAAGTTATTTAATTTGCTTATTATATTTATTTATTTTTAATTTGGGTATTATATTTATTTCTTTTTAATTTGTGTAGTTTTTATCTATAAACATGCCAGTTGTAACGTGCGAGATATTGCATGTCTCAATTTCCACTGGATGAAGATCGGTTAGTACATTTTACGAATTAACCATACTCTAAATCAACATATCTTATAATATATGGAATTTTATGACATATTTCTGAAAATAAATCCACAAACATGTTTTTCGTCGTAAACACTAATGTGTGCAATTTTTTATCGACTATCAATAAATTCTTTTTTTGTATCTGTGGTATTTACAAGTTCTTAACATCATTAAATTCAGTTTTCATTAAAATTAGTTCAGCGACTGAGTTGTAACAAATAGAAATAATTTTCGCATTAATGGTATTCATCAATTATTTTACTTTGTAGGTG
This sequence comes from Sesamia nonagrioides, assembly GCA_017933935.1. Taxonomy (NCBI): domain Eukaryota; kingdom Metazoa; phylum Arthropoda; class Insecta; order Lepidoptera; family Noctuidae; genus Sesamia; species Sesamia nonagrioides. The sequence goes on from JADWQK010000856.1 coordinate 928,725, forward strand.
CAAACAATGGGTAAAAATAACGGGTAAAGAGGACTTTGCCCATGTGCCTATAGAAAAATTGCACCAATTGAAACATATTTGTGGAAAACATTTTCGACCTAGGATTTTAAAAAAGACACAACATGGAAGAAATGCTGTTCCGTGTATCTTAATTATGGCTGTGCCTCTGAGCGATGAAATACTGAATTACTTCTCTCGCCATATAGCTAAAGAAACTGTAGAAGGCTAATACTTACAATTTGATGCCCCTAACTTCATTAATAAAATTCCATATTTGTTTCAGAACTTCCAGAAACGGCGGAAAATTGGCAGTAGTAAATTTATTAAATATTATTATTATTTATTTTATTTATGAAATCGATTTACCAGTTTCGAAGCCTATTCAATACAAACATACTGTTAAAGCATGAAATCATTTTAAAATCCAGCATATTCTAATTTCCCGATTCCCTCCTATGTAACCCCTACTTCCATGTACATCTGGCTTAAAGGGCTAGGGCCTGTGCCAGTGGGACTTACTAAAACACAAACACCAATTTGTCTCTGATTCAACACCGGACATAAATGAGTATTCTCTATGGTTTTTTCAACACACCATCAACCGTTGCTTGCTTTTACGTCGCCGGCCGGCGGACCCAAAAATCAGGAACATTGGCTACCTTGAGACAGTCCGAAAAGGCACCCGTAGACATGCTTAGGTTGAATATGTAAGAGAGAACAGGGGCAAGAGTTATTTTGCACTGTTTTAATATCGTGTTGCTAATCAAATCACTTCCAGGGGAAGAGCCTGATTGTAGGTTGTCAATGATTCTCGATATTTCTTCTGGGTCAGTCGGAGTATAGAAGAAAGAGTTTCCAGTAGTACTTTCCAGTCTTGTGGTACTTTGCCAAAGTTTCTTGGTGTTGTTTTTACTTTCGGTTAGCAATTTGCGATTATACTCCTCACTTGATTTTTTTATGATATCGTTACAGTAATTTCTATAAGTTTTATACAGTGATTGGGTTGCAATATCGTCTTTATTTTTTCTGGAGTTGTAGTGTAGGCGGTCTCTCTTTTGGATGCATCTAAGTAGACCTGCAGTCATCCACGGCTTACGTAAGGCTTTTGAATTACCTTTGAGCTGAAGTCTTTAATTTTTTCTGTCATTAAGTTGATGAAACAATTTGTGGCAGCATTAACGTCTGATTCGGCCATAATGATGGACCAGTTTGTCTCGCAAAAGCACGTTTTTAATGCCGGGTAGTCAATTTTATAGTTGTATTCGGGAACGGTTTTGGTAACTGATGTTAGGGTGATACCGGCGATTACCGTATCATGGTCAGTAACGTCAGAATCACAAACGACGACAACGGCTGATGATTTAGTTCTGAGTAACATATGGTCTAGGCAACTAGGGCCTCTAGTAGGAAGGTTGTGTCCAGGCGTAAAGCCGCTGTACGCAGTAAGGTTGAGATAATCAATAGCTCTCCAGTCAACTGTGTTCACTTTGATATCAAGGTTTATGTCGCCGGTAATAAGGCAATTCTTTCCTTTGGCCAAACTCATCACCTTTTCTAGTGACTCTAAGAAGTAAGAAATATCGTGAATGGAGGGTGAACGATACAATGCAATCACACTATAGTCCGGTTCGATATCAATGAGCAGGCAATTAGCGTCCCAGAATTTTGGTTCACGCACCTGTACAGATAAATCACACTTTGAAAGTACCTACTACGATACCATCATTTTCATTTAAATATTTTTTGGAGAAATGACTGTCGCAATTCGGTAAATCAATTGTGCTAAAACCAGAATCGAGCCAGCATTCCGTCAATATGATAATATCAGGCATAAATTCTAGTCTAGATAGAAATATGGAAAAGTAGTCAAATTTCTTACGAATACTTCTGATATTTTGACTTATGTGACTTATAACTCAAAAAGTAATTAGGATTGCTCAGCTACGTCGAAACATCTTCTGGAGTGGAAACACGAAAGCAGTCAACCATAGTAGATTCATCAATATTACGCAGTAGTTCACTATCCATTATTATGTGGGTATTTGAAGAAAAAGTAGCCTCCATACTTTAAACCCACCACATGAGTAGTTTGCAAGTACTGGATCAGGAAAAACCATAATCAATTCACTACAAATACAAAAGCAATTCAGGCACAAATTTGATGCAGAAGGAGCAAAGAAAAGGAAATAACTCACCATGTTGATGCTGGGGATGGTAGTGTTGATGTGTAGAAGAATTGTGAGTGGATAGGCGCAACCAGGAATGAAAGTGTTTGTTGATAGTATTTCGCGGGGTTTACAATTATATTTTAACTTAGCACAAAAGGTCATAGGTTTTTTAAGAGATTTACAGCAACTCATTAGATAAAGCTTCGGATGAATACACGTAAAGACTAGTCATTTATGTTCCTTGTCATGTTTAAGTTTAAGGTCGTAGAGTTGCGCTTCTGACTTGATCCTAATATAAGGCAGCCCTTCTCGTTTGCGGAGGTAAACTTGACCGGTAGATATCCAGCAGTGCTCGTAGTGGGCATACTTGGCAACATCTCTTGCTAAGAAGTGAAACCGCTTCATTTTAGCCGTTAGGTGTTCTGATACGTATATCGGGTGCCTTTCTCCACCAATACCCAGGTGGTTATTATTCAACCGATTCGAAGGGTTTTTGTTATTAAATTCCTTGGAGGTACTTAAAAAGTTGTTCTTCGTAAGAGTGTCTGTAAATTCAATAATTATGGTAGATTTGCTATCGGTGGATTTGCTAGGAGCTCTGTACACGTCGCGAACGTCAGATTTCGGTATCTCGTTTCCAAGAGATTTAAAAAGCTTCAGAGCCGTGTCGTACAGAGATAACTTGGTTTCCTTATGAACTTTTGGCACATTTCTGATTTCAACCGACGTTTTAATAGAATTTCGTTCCAGCCGATCAAGTTTTTCATCAATCTTAGATAAGTAATCGGTAAATTCCTTTCTCTCCTGTTCCATAACGTGAATTTTATTCTCCAGGTCCCCTAGACAGTTTCCAAAAAGTTCGATGGATTTCATTATTTGTATGCCAACATTTTGGTGTTTCACTTCCCTGATGTGCTCCTCAAGGGTATCAAGTCTAGCGCTTTGAACTGACATAATGGCATTCACTTTTTCCAATATTTCGTCAAGCTTTGTTGCGTAAGTCGCCCCGCTTGGGGAATCCATGCTGAACCGTGGACGTTTACATCTTTGGGTCACGTTCGGATTCGGAGAACGTTCCAATTCTGGCTCGTCATGATTTGCGGCCATCATATTGGGTTCGGAGACAGACCTTTCTGGGTCTGTTGCCGTCCGAATCATGGTTTCTTTAAAAAAAAAAAAAACAATATGTATGGTATTTCATAATAGGACACTAATACAGGTCCAGATATTGTAACGGCAAAAATGCACACTAATAAAGGTCCACGGTAGTAAACAAAACGCATAAGACGTAAGCGCCGTAGAATAAGCGGAGCTTGCGCGTTTAGTCACAATGGGCAACAATTGAGTACCCCCTACTTCCATGTACATCTGGCTTAAAGGGCTAGGGCCCGTGCCAGTGGGACTTACTAAAACACAACCACCAATTTGTCTCTGATTCAACACCGGACATAGATGAGTATTCTCTATGGTTTTTTCAACACACCATCAACCGTTGCTTGCTTTTACGTCGCCGGCCGGCGGACGCAAAAATCAGATAAATCTGTAATTAACGAGTACATCCGTAAACTAAAGAGAATTGTGTTCATCATGGGGGCCCCCACACACCCGACGGAGTGCGAATAGCTGGATATTGCGGTAAGTCCCTTCCAACACCTTTCCTCTCCACATTTTGTATATGCCTGAATTCAGGATTTCTCAGTAAGACGCGCCTCGTGACGCAGTTCTTGTCGAAGGAAATTATCAAACCACATTACCAAACACATACAATAAATTCCATACTTGTTGCAGGACTTCCAGAAACAACACACCCGGAGTCCAGATCATTCAGTGGCGGCGGAAAATGCGGCAGTATAATTTATTAATATTATTTATTTTAATGTAATAAAAATAAACTATTTTTTTTTTATTTGAGAAAATCAAAAATTATTATTAATGTTATCGATCCCATTTTATCGATAACGCTAACATCACTATTTTTACCCGACTACGGCAAAGCAAAAGGAGGGTTATGATTTTGACAGGCTATGTATGTATGTATGTATGTATGTATGTATGTATGTATGTATGTATGTATGTATGTATGTATGTATGTATCATCTGTTCCCTCGTAACTTCTAAACTACTTATTCGAATTCGATAAATGACATATCATTAGAAGCGTCTTAATTGTCTGCTGGTTATAGGCTATATGGAGTTTCACAAAATCTAACGTGGCGCCCTCTAGCGGACAAAATATACAGAGTAAAAAAATTAAGTTAAGATAAATATGCCGTGTTTGGTATCATTTGAAAGGGCTTAACTTGTACATTTTGAATATATATATATTACTAGCATTTGCTTGTGACTTTACCTGTATTCATAGGCTGATTGCATATAATTCACATCTTTTCGTTCCTAGATAGCTTCTTTACTACTTATCAGAATAAGACCACTGCAGAAACATTAGAAGGGCCTTGATATTCTGTTGGTTATGAGCTATAAAGCTTGTCACCAAATTTAGTATTACGCCCTCTAGCGGACAAAAAGTTCTATGTTAATACAAAATTAAAATAAATATACCGTATTTGGTATCATCTGAAAGAGCTTCACGAGTACTTTATGTTTGTATATAATCCCTAGTAATGCTTCGTAGAAATTTGAATGTAAACCAGGGTTTGGTAAACGGAGCGATGGGAGTGGTGAAGGCCTTCAAATGGCCTGCTCTTCGGCGCGATCAGTTGGAACAGGAGAACAGCCAAGCGCTGTTCTCATACAATTTGACGACGCATCCATAAAAGCAGATACTAACGGACTTATCAAAATCGAGCCTTGCCTCACTGAATTTGACGGCTTGAGGGGTTCTGGGCAAATTCAGCGTAAAATGCTCCCGCTGATTCTTTCTTGGGGTTGTACTGTACATAAATTACAAGGTTGTACTCTAGATAAAAAAGTTACAGATCTAGGAAAGTCATTGTTTGCTAAAGGACAGGCCTATGTCGCTCTCAGTAGAGTTAAAACCATAGAGGGATTATTTATAAGTGCCTTGAATCATAATAAATTACTTAAAAATCCACATGACAGTCGATCGTTAGCAGAATTAGAAAGATTATGAAATCTTCCCAGGTCCTCTTAATATAAGTTTTTTTTTTAATAATTATAAACTAGCGCTTGACTGCAATCCCGCCTGATGGTAAGCAGTGACGCAATCCTTGATGCCTGCGCACTAGTTTATTAAGCCTATTCACTTAAAAAACTTAGGAATAGCAAGGATGACGGCAGTTAAGCCAGGTGATGCAATGTTAAATCCAAGACCAACACGACCAACCATGCTGCGCCAGAGAGAGATTGATCTGGAGACTCTCCACGACCAAACTCCCGATACAACAACATTTGGCGCATCGTACTCGCCACACAACGCAAAACAAAGTGCTCAGACGCGACCTCCGTACGGCTTCACCAGACATCATGCTGGAACACGACGAATCGCTTGGCGGCAAGACTTTGTCTGGTGGGTGGTAACTTCTGCCGGCAGCCGATGTTATGGCTTATGGCCTACCACCGTTAGAAAAACATCCAATCTATTTATACTAACGGCCTCATCCACTAATTCATGACCCATTCGCTGCCATCGACGCAAATGTGCGTCGCTACTACGAAAAACCGGGAGCTTCATACGGGGAAACCGTTGCTATACGCGCTACGCTCCAAGCGCTACAAAATAGTAAAATAGGACATCTCTACATATTACTATACGCCGATACATAAGTCAAAAGAGATGTCGTATGTTAACTACCTAGTTTTTAGTTCGTCAATTTAACTTTTATTAATATTATGCGCCACAAATACACTTTAACACCAAAATAGTACAAATAATAAAAAGTTAAAAAACTAAAACCCAACTACGACAAAAAACGACGCTGAAAAAGTATAAAACAAGTCACACGTTACATATACCTACCGTAGCACCTTGACTACGTGTGACTACGCCTTTCCAAACATGAAAATTTATCTCTAAATAGTGAATATTGCATACTTCAGAATAGTATCGTAAGACATTATTGTCAATTTACAACGAAGGCATCTTGGTAGAGTCTACTGTGTCCATTTACTTGCAACTATATTAGCAACTTTGTTCAGTTCAGTATTCTGAAAATCTTGTTTTATACTTTTTCAGCGTCGTTTTTTTTCTTTCTTCATGTTGGCGGCATTGATTCGTGGAAATTAAATTCTAATAAATTATCTGTGGTTTTAGTTAGGTTCGTTAGGTTAGTATTGAGCCAGTCCATGTATGTCATACATTCGTACAAGTTTTTTTTTTATACTAGGGAGTCCCATCTCTTAAAACGTAGTGATAACTTGCTCTGTGATTACTGGTTTCATTATAGATAAATTATAACAAAGGTTACTACATAGGGGGCCATTCATTTATTACGTGAGGTGAATTAGGATTCTTATTTTTTCCTATAATATGGAGGATGAGATCAAAAAGAGAGACTAGACTCGGTGACTGATCCGAACAATCAACTGTACCCTCCTGGAAATCTCACAGAAGTTGTATGAACTTCCCTAATTTTCACTTGGGCACCAGACTATTTCTGCTTCTGCCGAGTACCTAGATTCTGTGGTTGTAAGAGAAGATATGGAATAAAGTAATAAAACTACTAGGTATTAATGTATGCTTTATTTCAAAATCACCTTAATTATTTTATTGCCTTTTGCACATGCATTTTTCATGACAGATATTAGAAAACAACACCAGGCCAGTAATCCCCAAAACTTTAGGCAGTTATACAAAGTGGTGCTGATAATACGACAATAAATGAAAACACGGACAATGCTGCTTCATAGGAATGATCCCAAACCATAGAAAAAAACCTAGCATCAAAAATAAAAATAATGAAAATTTCAAACAAACTGGATCGTATAAAATTTGAAACGGAATAAAACATGCTTTATAAATATTGGTTCACTGACCTCCGGTCCGAGACAGCGCGGTCCTGTTTAGACTTGCTTATTAGCGCCATTATTATTAAAGTTTAGTACCGCTAGATGCGGCGGTCATCAACCTGTAAGTGCCTCCATATGAAAAATGAATCATGAAGAAAATGTGAGAAATTAAAAATAATTTCCTGTGACTAAACTAATGTATATTTATATGATTTTTATGGGTAGACTGAGAATGTGTTGAGGTACACGATGTTTAATTTATTGTCGTATTGTCATCACCACTTTGTATACTTATCTAATAGTACCACCCACATTACGCTGGTTATGTTTTGAAGTCCCATTTGATAGTTGGAGACCTTACTGCCTTCAATAGAATAGTTTAAAATATTTTATTGTTATTTGCATGGTTAAAAAATACCTAAGTATGACTGTTGGAGTGCTTACTGTGTCAGGCCATTGCTTTACCTACAAACATTTTGACTACTAAAACAGTAGACTAGTTAGCATTTTCTTAAGTACCGATGTGCATTAGTGAATCCTCATAAATCCATGCAATATAAGTTTGTTTGTTATAAAGGTATGCCACTACAGTATGTAGCGTATGTAGTACTGTATGGGCAGTGGCTGATGTCCTTTACGATATTAGAAAAGATTCCTAAAACTTGTGTTCCTTTAATTACAAACCACAGTATGCATACATAATACTAGACGACAGAAATACAAAGAAATCCATTGTGAATGATTAATAAAAGTTATAAAATTAGAAGGAAGAAAAAAATATTTATGCAATATGTATGGAAAACCCTGTCCGGCCCGTGAAGGTGTTGTTAGGTATCGATAACTGATTCTACTAACCAGCCAGGCTTTGTAGGCAAAGCCTGGCTAAACTTAAAAAAAATACCCCCAAAAATAAATAACTTAAATAAAATAAATAGGTAATTTCATGGCAACACAGGCACAGGTATAGGTAGACTATCCACGTTTATCGACTCTCGAAAGAAACAATGATACTTAGGCAGCTCATAAAAAGAACTTTTTTAAGTAGGAAGGTCGTCTGACTCTCCGAATGTATCATTTCATTCGATGAGCACAATGGTTGTGGCGGAGACGTTGTTCCACATTTCGTTCACTAAGAACGTTACAGACCTGGCACCGTCGCACGAGATTAGCACGGACGTTTTGCAGCACCGTTCTGTACGATTTAATGCGTTCAAAGCTGCTACAATTCACCCACGCATCTCGTCTTCAGTATGACAAACCTTTGTGAAGTTTGTTTGACGGTCCCCACAAATCCGCGCTGGCCACAAAATTGGTCCACCCCTACCAATCTACTGCTCGCCGAACTGATAATGGAGGTACTCACGTACAGGTCGGCAAAAATATGGTGGGGCACCGTCATGCTGGAACCACATTGACCGATAAGTACCCACATCCAATGCGTCCAACACCTAATCACAACACAGCTAATTGCAGTTACTACCTTCCATCAGCATGTTACATTACTCTATGTTAGAAAAACGACATGATCACACAACACACGAATAGTCTACAGTTCTACACGGAAGCAATGTTTACGCGACACTGATAATTTAAAGTAAAAATGATTTTTATTTTATAAAAATAGGTACCTACGCGGCTGCCTTAGCGGCATGCTTTGAGTTGCTAAAGATGTGTAAGTACTTAAAATATTGATTGTTCGATGGATACGATTTACTCGTCTAATTTTATTGGTATCGATTTAGTTTTGTAGATTCTCATTCTCGATTCAACATCGCATGGAATTGTTTAGAACTTTTACAAAACTCAAATTAGCTAGGTACACTGCTGTAGGTAAATGAAAATCATGCCAAAGTTTTAATTTCAGTTTGTGTTTCAATCATAGATATAGGAAGTACAAGATACACATAAACGGCTCGGTAACTTGTCAGGTACCTACGCGGCTGCCTTAGCGGCATGCTTTGAGTTGCTAAAGATGTGTAAGTACTTAAAATATTGATTGTTCGATGGATACGATTTACTCGTCTAATTTTATTGGTATCGATTTAGTTTTGTAGATTCTCATTCTCGATTCAACATCGCATGGAATTGTTTAGAACTTTTACAAAACTCAAATTAGCTAGGTACACTGCTGTAGGTAAATGAAAATCATGCCAAAGTTTTAATTTCAGTTTGGGTTTCAATCATAGATATAGGAAGTACAAGATACACATAAACGGCTCGGTAACTTGTCAAAAAATAATAAACGCTGGAATTTTAATGGTTGTTTCCCCGCAGAACGATTTGCTTTAAGGAGTACTTTCGATTAACTGAGTAAAAGACAAAAATAAAAATGTTTGTATTATAAAATAATTAAAAAAAAAAACATCAACTCGGAAAAAGTGATAAAAGTTAGTTACGCTAGATACAACTTGTAAGTACTACTCGGAATGGACATGAAACGGCCTCAAAGGAAAGCAATGCATTTAATGTTCAAACCATAATAAGCTCCCGCGCGTAGCGATAAGGCATAAAGTAGGCAACAATCCGAAAATTCACCGCCATGCCGACAAAAGAAAAAATTGTTCAAACCAATAAAATCTGTTATGTGCGTTAATAAGGTATAAAATAAATGTACCAATACAAAAAAGTAAGAAAACTAAAACCCAACTACGACAAAAAGCGACGCTGAAAAAGTATAAAACAAGATTTTCAGAATACTGAACTGAACAAAGATGCTAATGTAGTTGCACGTAAATGGACACAGTAGACTCTACCAAGATGCCTTCGTTGTAAATTGACAATAATGTCATACAATACTATTCTGAAGTATGCAATATTCACTATGTAGAGATAAATTTTCATGTTTGGAAAGGCGTAGTCACACGTTACATATACCTACCGTAGCACCTTGACAACGTGTGACTACGCCTTTCCAAACATGAAAATTTATCTCTACATAGTGAATATTGCATACTTCAGAATAGTGTTGTATGACATTACTACTGTGTCCATTTACTTGCAACTACATTAGCAATATGTTCAGTTCAGTATTCTGCAAATCTTGTTTTATATTTTTTCAGCGTCGTTTTTTGTCGTACTTGGGTTTTAGTTTTTTACTTGACATATTACATCTACACGCACATATAACAACATAAGCCCGAAGGCATATAGTGCAGAGGACATTTTTGTGGGAGTTTTAGCCAGTTATCAAACTGTTTCCGCCTTCACCGCGTGGAGCTTATGTCGTTTTCATTAGTGCATTACATATTCTATTAATGTTCACACTGCTCTACATTGCATAAAGCGATTCACAGTTCCCGTGACCCGCGCTTTACTCTTATCGCTCATATTTAACATCATTAAAGCATTCTTATAATTTGTACAAGCATAAAGTACTCGTGAAGCTCTTTCACGTGATACCAAACACGGTATATTTATTTTAATTTTATATTAACATAGAACTTTTTGTCCGCTAGAGGGCGCAATACTAAATTTAGTGACAAGATTTATAGCTCGTAACTAATAGAATATCAAGGCCCTTCTAATGGTACTGCAGTGGTCTTATTCTGATAAGTAGTAAAGGAGCTATAAACGAAAAGATGTGAATTATATGCAACCAGCCCATGAATACAGGTAAAGTCACAAGCAAATGCTAGCAATATATATATATATATTCAAAATGTACAAGTAAAGCGCTTTCAAATGATACCAAACACGGCATATTTATCTTAACTTTATTTTTTTACTCTGTATGTTTTGTCCGCTAGAGGGCGCCACATTAGATTTTGTGAAACCCCATATAGCCTATAACCAGGGGACAATTAAGACGCTTCTAATGATATGTCATTTGTCGAATTCTGATGAGTAGTTTTGAAGTTACGAGGGAACAGATGAACATACATACATACATAGCCTGTCAAAATCATAACCCTCCTTTTGCTTTGCCGTAGTCGGGTAAAAAACTACCGCTCATACTAGCATTCAAAAAAACTAGCGTTCAAAGACGATGCCGCTTTATAAATGTTCAAAGTAAAATAAGCTCTCAACTCTATAGTCGAGAGCTTATTTTACTTTGAACATTACATACGACATAAAGTAGTCTGCGCGCAAAAATTACAAACAATTATCTTAGATAATAATTTTATTTTTGTGTTGAGTAAATTGCAGCTAAAAAGTATTTTTAACACCCTTGCTCGTAAAGCTGATGTAATTCCACCGGTTTTAAATATGTAAAGCGGGCCATAACAAACGCGTGTGTTATCAAAGCAAATAGTTAAGTTATAGTCCATACAAATTCCATAACAGCATTATTTTCCATTTCAAGTAAATATGAAACTGATCGCCGCCGCACGACTCGCGCTGCGCGCTGTTCCATATTTGAAATGGCAAATAATAATACTAATGGCGGGAAAGCAACAGTGTGCATTCACAGATTGAGTTTATTTAAAATGAACAAAATATAAAATACTTTTTTTCTGTTTCCTCGCAAGTGTGTTAAAAAACGTCGTACGATATACGTGCGTATTGGTTATAACATGCTCGGCTCAATTACACCCTCGCCTTCGGCTCGGGCTGAAATTCCACCTCGCATGTTATAACCATCATTACGCACTAATATCGTAATGTACTATTATGATGGTCCTTAGCCCGTAAAAGTATGAATGGATAATAATTGAAGCACGCGGGTCAATGGCCCCGGGCCATTCATCTGTAGATTATCAGGAGTTTACTATCAGTTCGTGCTCACTTTCGAGTTTTTTTTTATCACTATGTTAAATCTGCTATTTCAGGTATGTAATATTTTATTTATTGATGAAACGATTGTATTACTAAGACAAAACCATTTCGCTGCGGGAAAACAACCACTAAAATTCCACGCGGTATACATGTCGAAGACAGCGACAGCGAAGCGGTAGGGTCGACAGTATCTTGGTGTGTTGGTACGAGTTCTTTTTCTTAGGTGAGTTTTGAATTAAAGCACGACGTGTAGTTATACCATCCAATCTTGACAATCACAATTTAAATAGGCAAACCGACAGTTTCGGTTCGGAGAAGTGCCTTGGTCCGCGTCTCGATGCAAAGTGACCGTTCGACGAAACCCACTTTCCAAAGCGACTCTGTCCATGTGCCGCCATCACAAAATAACGTCACAAGCGTTTGCCCCACTAATACGTAATTCAAATGAACAACTTTTCTTCAAATAATTTCGACGATTCACGACATACATATTTGTGCGTAAATGACAATGTTTGAGTGAAAACTAGTGTTGTCCACGATGGCTTACTCAATATTTCATTATCATATTATAAAAACAATTTCTCGTTAGTTTCGTTTTTTTTTCAATTTACAAGTTATTTTAAGCCCAATACAGATTAAAATTGTAGTACAGGAATAAAAACACTTTATTTTCAATTATTTATTCCAAAATCAAAAATATTTTATTCAAATTAGGCTGAGAATCAGAACTTTTGAACGTCAATCCATACTAATATTATAAATGCGAAAGTAACTCTGTCTGTCTGTTACGCTTTCCCGCTTAAACCTCTCAACCGATTTTGATGAAATTTGGTACAGACAATCTTTAGACCCTGAGAAAGAACATAGGCTACCTTTTATCCCGGAAAAGTTTGATGTTCCCGAGGGAAATCTAAAAAGCGCGATATAACCGAACTCCACGCGGGCGAAGCCGCGGGCGGAAAGCTAGTATTAAATAAAACAGTCCCCTAAAACGCCCGCCTTTCGCCACTTCCTAATGCTTTCGCTGGGAAGAAGTGACGGAACAAACTCCCTAGGAGCGCAGCTATCTATTAAAAAAAAACACATGACTTTAAACAATACTGTGTAATGAACACAAGAAAACACTACAACAATGAAATTATTTACCTTATGACAACTAGCCACACCAAAAAACCAGTAAAGCAAAAAAAAAAAGAAAATAATACCTAAGTAAAAACATGAAAGCAAGTTGTTAAAATTTGATGGAAAAACTTGTATATAATAACAAGTTTTTCCATCAAATTTTAATACAAACTTGCTTTCATGTTTTAAGCGAAGATCAAAATAACTTTCAACAACAGCGTTCTTAAGTAAATACTATCTAATGGGTCTTGATCCAAAACCTGGTATTGCAAATTATTAAATACCTAGTGATCCTGCGTTGCGTAGAACTTTTAACACACATTTCGCAAAAATGAGTTCAGAACTTCAGACATAATTTTTTCTTCATATTTTCTCTAAAATAACTTTCAGCACTACAACACAATTAATTAATTACGTCATTTGATGGGTATGTGGGATAGGTTTTATTTGTTTTGAGGAATCCTTTTTGATTATCAAACAATTATATACTGTATCAGATGATTTCGATATCAAACTTTGAACGCAATCGTCATACTTAATCTTGTTAGATATTTTTTTTTACCACAAATCCCGAGATATATGAAACAATCATCATAGACATTTGAGAAAGAGATGCAGTATAATCTCACATAATCTAGAAAGTAAAATTTCTTCGCCGAAATCAGTTTCTTCATTTTCGTTACTGTCTTGCTACCAACTCTTTGAAAATTTTCTTATAAAGAATTATTGATTTTAGCTACTGTTGACATAGTGTTAGTAGATAAAACTGCTATTTTTTCTAGTTCTACGCAATTGCCACTTTCACTTATTTTGATTTCAGTATGACAAATTAATATTATTTACGCTGCAATAAAAAGGAGACGGGCGAAAGTTCATACAAAGTTGGGCCTGATTGGACAGCCACGATTATTGCATTAAATCATTACAATATTATTACTATTTAAAAAATAAAACTTTATTTAGGTTGGCAGAAGCGGAGAAAAAAGAAATAGGGTATTAGTAGCTTGCACAAAACTAACCTCATTTGCTTTTTTATAAGTTTTCTACAAGCTGTCAGCGCTCTTAAGGTATTAAATATACCTTAAGGCGGCTCCAGAGGAAAAACACACCGCAGGCCGTTTTTATGTAGTTTTTCGGAGCTATCTACTCTTTATCCAAAAGAAATATCAACTTATTAAAAATACATAAATTGTAGATTTTTTTTTTTGTTTACTAAACCTAATGTTTAAATAATTCCTTCACAACGAAACCTCTGACAAGAGAAATAATTATCAAAAAAGTGCATCTCCTCGGAAAGTAAGCATTATTTAGTTTGCGTTCTTACACTAATGGATAGGTAATTTCATGACGAACATTATTGTAGAAATATTTTTTTAAAACGACCAAAATCAAAATTTTATTCAACAATCTGAGCGCATTCGCCATCATTTCTGTTGCCCGGGCTATTGAGATTCAGTATGCCACAAGCTCTCGAAGGGGGAACCCGTGTCGTTCGTCATCGCGCGCTCCGCTAGCATAAGCGGGCGGCGTGTGAGCGAGAAAGCATCTGCTTGCTCGCTCACGCACCGCATGTCGCATAGAGTATGATACTATCTTAGAGTGTCTCTGTTATTGATGTTTATTTTGGTGTTCGTTTTTTTAACCGATTTCAAAAAGGAGGAGGTTGCTCAATTATATGTTTTTTATGTTCAATTTTTAACCGACTTCAAAAAGGAGGAGGTTACTCAATTCGACCGTATATGCTTTTTTTTATGTTTGTTCGCGCATAACTTCGTCATTTATAAACCGATTTTGATAATTCTTTTTCTGTTGGAAGGAAGACGTTCCCAAGGTGGTCCCTTGATAAGGATATCAAGGTTTGATGGTGGAAGTCCAGAGAAAACAAGCGGAACTTTCAAAAATTGGGGGCGACTAGTGCATTTCTTAGCATTTTCATTAAATATTTTAAAGCACTACAATTTAATAAAGGTCTGGAGTAGATCTGATGATGGAGCCGAGAGACAGCCGAAGGAACTCCTCAACAATTGACAGCAGCTACCTTGTGGTTCGGCTCGATTAATTTGTATTGATAAGAACTTTACACCTAGATGGGTTGCGACTCTCATAAGAGCTCTAATGATGAAGACAAAGGCCAGTTCCGGGAACTCCTCAACGGTTTCCAGTAGCTACTTTGGGGTTGGACTTCATTCATTTATATTAATAAGACCTTACTCCGATTAGGTTAAAATAATAGTCTACAGTAAATTTAATGATGAAGACCATAGGCAGTTGAGGGAATAGGTACTTAGGTACGGGTAAAAATTAAAGTAAACAAAAGTACGTCATTTCCCAACTACACACATCAAAAGTGTCTAGGGATCAAGCATTTTTATGCGGATTTCTTGAGATTGAGATGTGGCTTTGTAATAAATTTATGATTTTATAAATTTATATGGATCCTTTTTGGTGCATTTCATAATTTGAATCAGGAACTGTGAATCAAATTCGAGTAAAAGATGAAAATCAGCTGTCAATATTTTCCCTATAAAAACATACAACGCATTGAAGACATTATTAGTGCTACTGTTTCCCTACTACTGATTAAAACCAACGTTATTATGGAGCGGCGACGTCATTTAAGCAGGGAAGAAATGCTCAGAGCCGTGGGAATGATAGAAGCTGGTTCCCGGCAACGTACTGTGGCTTTAGCTCTGAATACAAGTCAGAGTGTTATCAGTCGACTTTGGACACGTTACCGAAGCACTGGTACCGTGGCTGAGCGCCATGGAGGACGGTATCGCTGCACCACACGGAGACAAGACCGATACATTCAAATCTTAACTCGAAGAGCTCCAACAATAACCGCCATGATGTTAGCCGTGAGGCTTCATCACTCTTCAGGGAACTTAATTAGCGACCAAACAGTCAGAAACCGCTTGCATGAAGTGAACCTTCATTCCCGAAGACCGCTACGGGTACCACCTATAGCAATGCACAATCGTAGGATTCGATATCAATGGGCTCTTGAACACAGAAATTGGGCAGAAGAACAATGGCGTTTCGTGTGCTTTTCTGATGAGTCTCGTTTTGGTATGAGACCGGATACAAGACGTATACGACACTGGAGAACCCCTGGACGCCAACAGCGATTAAAATCCTGCCAGGAAGTCCATCCTTATAGTGGTGGAACCATCATGGTATGGGCGGGTATTTGGATCGGCGGAAGAACTGAGTTGATTTGGATCAGAGGCAACCTCAACGCTCAAATTTATGCTGAAACGATTGTATCAGACGTCATCGTTCCTCTACAAGTGCAAATCGGTCCCTTATTTCAGTTAATGCATGATAATGCACGACCGCATACCGCAAGAGTTGTAAGACAGACTCTCGCCGCAGCTAACATCAATGTCCTGCCCTGGCCTGCTCAGTCGCCAGACTTGAACCCGATTGAGCATGCATGGGATATGCTACAGAGAAGAGCTCTGCCGAATATGGAGGGTATCCAGTCGCAAGAAGACCTTTTTTTGTTGTTGCAACGAACATGGGCGGCCATTCCACAGCGTGATTTGGATGAACTCATTTTGAGTATGCCAAACCGATGTTCTTGTGTTGTTAGTGTTCGCGGTAGAAACACGGATTATTAATTGTTTAAGTTACCCAATAAAATTTTAGAGAAAACTGTTATTTCAGTCTTTTTTTCGAACTTTTGTGTTAGTGGTTCAAATGTCAAATATCCCTTTATTAGGAAAATGGCAAATTTCTTTATTAATGCAAAGGTGACTTGGTTTATCGTTACTGTGACAAACGAAAACACTTTATTTGATGAATCCTTAAAGAAAATTTTAATTAATATCAATCAGGAGAAAAGTTATTGCAAAAATATATGTTGATCCCTAGACACTTTTGATGTGTGTATATTTGCGTCAGCTTCCAGTCTGACCGGATGCAACTGAATACATAGTACTTTTAACAACTAAAAAATGTAAAATAAAAGCTTTTTTAGAAAAAAACAACCGACTTCCAAAAACCACTATGTAAAGTGAAAAATAACTAATTTCGGAAGTCGGTGTCTAAAACGAGTATACATTACCAAAGACACCAATTTCCGAAATTAGTTATTTTTCACTTTGTAGTGGTTTTTGAAGTCGGTTGTTTTTTTGTAAAAAGTTTTTTTTTTATGTTTTTTTGCGGATAACTTCACCTAAAATTTGGTATTTC
The DNA here is from genome assembly GCA_017933935.1 of Sesamia nonagrioides. Classification (NCBI taxonomy): domain Eukaryota; kingdom Metazoa; phylum Arthropoda; class Insecta; order Lepidoptera; family Noctuidae; genus Sesamia; species Sesamia nonagrioides. The sequence continues at coordinate 945,854 of JADWQK010000856.1, forward strand.
GATGAATTTTTGGGTATTTCGACATGGGTGTCGTGATAGGGGTTTTCGGGAGTGCAGATCACGAATATGACGTAATTTTTGAAATCCAAGATGGCCGACACCAATTTTATGATATTTTGACATGGGTGTCGTGAAAGGGGTTTTTGTGGGTGCTAATCACGAAAATGACGTCATTTTGGAAATCCAAGATGGCCGACACCAATTTTATGATATTTTGACATGGGTGTCGTGAAAGGGGTTTTTGTGGGTGCTAATCACGAAAATGACGTCATTTTGGAAATCCAAGATGGCCGACACCAATTTTATGATATTTTGACATGGGTGTCGTGACGGGGGTTTTCGGGGGTGCAGATCACGAAAATGACGTCATTTTTGAAATCCAAGATGGCTGACACCAATTTTATGATATTTTGACATGGGTGTCGTGACGGAGGTTTTTTGGGGGTGCAGATCACGAAAATGACGTCATTATTGAAATCCAAGATGGCTGACACTAATTTTATGATATTTTGACATGGGTGTCGTGACGGGGTTTTCGGGGGTGCAGATAACGAAAATGACGTCATTTTTGAAATCCAAGATGGCTGACACCAATTTTATGATATTTTGACATGGGTGTCGTGAAAGGGGTTTTCGCGGGTGCTAATCACGAAAATGACGTCATTTTTGAAATCCAAGGTGGCCGAAATTATATTTCATGATATTTTGACTTGGGTATCGTGACGGGTTTTCGGTAAGCTGTGGCATAGCTTCTATTTCTTTATCAAAGTCAAAATTATAACATCAAATATGGTTTAGTCGCTAAATCGCCACCATTTTTCGCACTCCTTCAATGACGTCACTGGTAAAAAATAAATAAACTACAAAAAAGAAAATACATACTTATACAAATGTATACGTTAATTGGCAAAATAAAAAAAATACTATGTCATAAATAACTAATAAAAAATTTCCTACTAACTACATACTGCGGAACTCGGTGTGCACACCTTTGCGATTTACCCCGCAGCCACGCGCAGGATTGCGTTTTTTATCTGCATTTTCATGCACATCTGCAGCCCTGCGCGTGAGCGCAGATTCAATGTATAGTACCATGCGTTTCTCCATACAAAATTTGGTACTAGCGAACATCTATCTTATATATAAAATTCTCGTGTCACAGTTTTCGTTCCTATACTGCTCCGAAACGGCTTGACCGATTCTCATGAAATTTTGTGAGCGTATTGAGTAGGTCTGAGAATCGGCCAACATCTGTTTTTCATCCCCTAAATGTTAGGGGTAGTCCACCCCTATTTGTTTTTTTATTTTTACACAACATTTTTAGTTTCTATTTTTTTACAACATACAAAAATACATACAATCCTAAATTTTCACATTTCTACGATCAAGCCTTCAAAACTGATCAATCGTCATTTAATTAGTTATATTCCCATGGGAAATCTAAAAAACGCGATATAACCCAATTCCACGCGGGCGAAGCCGCGGGCGGAAAGCTAGTACTAATATGCCATGCCCTTGGTATGTATATACCCTTTTTGTTACACGTTGTATAAAGCTGAAGAGTTTGTTTGTTTGAACGCGCTAATCTCAGGAACTACGGGTCCGATTTGAAAAATTCTTTTTGCGTTGGATAGCTCATTAATCCAGAAAGGCTTAAGGCTATAAAACATCACGCTGCGACTAATAGGAGCAGAGCATTACTAACTCAACGCGAACGAAGTCGCTGGCGGCCGCTAGTATAAAATAGCTTTACCGCGGCAGCCCCGAGTGCCACATGTTTTTGTTTTATTAGAAAGACGATATCTTCAAGGTAGTCTCATGTTTAGGAAATTAGGGTCTGATGATGGAAGACTAGGTAAATCTAGAAGAAATTTAAAAAATCAAAGGGGCGTCTAGGGCTTTTCTAAGTTTTTTCATTAAGTGTTTTAACGCACTACAATTTAGTAAAGTTCGGAGTTGATGATGGAGCCGGGAGACAGCCGAGGGAACTCCTTAACGATTCACATCAGCTGCCTCGTGTTTGTGCTTAATAAATTTGTATTGATAAGAACTTTACACCTAAATGAGTTGTGATTATCATTAAAGCTCTGATGTTGAAGACAAATGCCAGTTAAGGGAACTCTTTAAAGGTTTACAATAGTTACCTTATGTTTGGACTTATTTCATTTATATTGATGAAAACTTTACACCCATATAAGTAGGTTAAAATGAATGTCTGCAATAGATCTGATGATAGAGCCGAGAGAAATTCGAGGGAACTCCTCAACGATTCACAGCAGCTACCTTGTGTAATATCTTGATTAATTTGTATTGATAAGAGCTTTACACCTAGATGGATTGTTATGATCATTAGGAGTCTGATAATGAAGACGAAGGACAGTCTGTTGAGGGAACTCCTCAAAGGTTTACAGTAGCTGCTTTGTGGTTGGACTTAATTCATTTATATTGATGAGAAATTTGCACCCATATGGGTAAAAATTAAAGTAAAAAAAACCATGTTTTTTTTTGGGACCAGGCAAGACTGTGAAATTATATTATTATTCTCGTTTAACAAAACAAATACGTAAATTGTAAAAAATAAAACTATCGTATATCAAAATAAATAACAAATACATATAGTCAAATATGAGCGTTAGAGATTTTTAATAAAAAATATTTATTTCAAAAATAAACGTCTGCTCAGCATGAGCTTTACAATTATATGATTAATATTGAACAAAATAAGAACACTTAAATGTAAGTTACACATGCTTATATACTAAAAGAAGGTTTGCTTGTGTGTTTGCGACTCACAAAAGGAATCTGTTAGGCAATGCTTATTGTTTTGTTTGTCACTGATTTCATCAGAATGCTTGTGTGTTTGCGACTCACAAGAGGAATCTGTTAGGCAATGCTTATTGTTTTGTTTGTCACTGATTTCATCGGAATGAAACTTGAACTTAATGGCTACCCGGAGCAACTGGGTGGCAACTTATGATGTTGTGTCACTGTTACTATGCGAGGTAAGGGCTGGCTATGCATAACTCCTCCCTCCGTAAGTTCAAAATCATCATTCGAAGACAATTTATGAGGTTGATGATTTTGGCTGAATTTACATCTTAATACATGTCTATAACGATACATAGTTATTATTAACATAGTAAGTAGAATAACGTAAATTACAATAGTTCCTATACTAACACTATGCACGTTCACAAAATGGTTTTCACTGTTTATCACTTCACTGTTATCCTTTAGGGCATGTGATAGAAATTGTAGATTTTCTAAGTTGATTTCATCTAAGCTGATAGTCTTGCGGGATACGTCTTGTGGTGTCACGATGCTAGGTAGATGTATGGATGGTGAGCTGCGGAAGACAACTTCTCCTGTTTGAAGACGATGTTTTCTCAGCGTCGTTGTTCCAAATTTTACTTCACAGGCATTGTTCAGGGTTAGAATGTAGGTACCCATGATGTCGTGTTGGCTCATGTCGTTGCCACAGTATTCTGTTAAAAATGTAGGGAAACCTGCGAAAATTAGCCAAGAGTCTTGTTGTATGGATTTAATTTTAACAGTTGATGCATTAACTGTAAGAGGCAGGCATGATGTTATCTTCGTAGAGAAGGTCATCAGATCTACGATGCATTTTGTTTCTTCTTCAGGAGACACGATGTCGTCGTAACAAAGGAACTTTCCTTCGTCTATTTCTCTGCAAGGCTGAGAGAGTGATACTATTTTCGACCCTTTCGCAAGGATATGGGAATGTTTAGGAGTTATGAGGAATGATAATTCAAGGTGGGAGTTGTACATAGGAAAAGGGTGTAAGGTGTAGTAGTTATAGACATCTGCTTGGACTGTTGGTACGGACATAATAAAAGTTATTTGTTTGCCCTTTACATAAGCTTTTATATCAATACAATGTTCTATGTTAACTAAATTTCCGATGGTTACAGGGAATGCTAACTTATCTATTTTCTCAATGTCTATAAGAATGTTAAATAGTTCGGATGTATTCAGTATAGACTGATGTAATACATTCACTCTACTGAATGCTACTGCTGTCTCCACTTCATCTAAGCGGGTTAATAATATTTGAAAATTATGAATTAACATGTCATATGTATTTATAATCAGGTTTTTACTCCTTTGAAATTGGGTGTTATTTAAAATTTCTTCTATTTCCTTAATAGTTTTGTCTAGTATGATAAAGTTGTTTCTTGTTGAATTTGTAAAGTTATTAAATGTATCAATTATTTCGGAAATTAAAGTAATTTTGTTCATCGTTACATTTTGTTGTGATTGTAGACTGTTTATTAAGTTATCGTATCTAGTAGCATCATCGTTGTCTAAATTTCCAGTAATTGCTTTAATTATTGATCCAATTGGATTGATAAGTCCCCTTTTAATCCTTATGTTTGGAATTAACTGATAGTATCGTTCTATAGTTATGTTCATTATATATTGGGTTTGCAATTCAGCATCAACAAGGCTACCGTCTAAAATGTATGTATCTAATTTATCCTTCATATAATTGGTTATATCGTAATACTTTCCTATGTTGTACTCTAAATTCTTATGAACTAAATTTAAGTCTAATATCTTAATTATATTCCAGTTATAGAGGCTTAGCGAAGCTTGGCCTTCTTTAACAGGGAGTATTCCTGGATTATCTTCAATCCTTTGAAGCTGAAGGGCCAGGTTCAGGGTCGCTTGCATCACTATCACGAGGGCGAACCTGTGGAGGACGCTTTATGTCTTTAATTGGTATTTTCTTTATTTTGCGGGCTTTATTTGCTACTGTTACGGTATTTCTATTAACTTTATCTACTATTGTTGCCTTTTGGTATCTAGGCTTATCTTTACTACGTCTTGTATTAACTCCTTTCATGTAAATGTTGTCGCCTGTCTTGATGTCAAATTGTTTTTCTCCTCCGCGTTTCTCTATTATTTTTTCTTTAGATTGTAGCATTTTATTTGTTAAATAGTTATAGAGGTATTTGGTACGTTTAACGTGATCGGTTACTAATTGTTGCGTATAATTTTTATCAAAGTTTACTGCAAAAATGCTCGAAGCGTCAGTATGTCCAAAGACTACTTCAAATGGAGTTAAACCAGTAGTTGAATGGATGGATTGGTTATATGACATGACAGCGTAAGTCATGACAGATGCGGCGTCGGTAATCTTTCTTTCATATTTTGCTAGTCTATAAATTTCTATGATAGTTGAATGGAATCTTTCGACAAGTCCCATAGAATTTGGGTTATGTGGTGTACCTATGTGTAGATCTATTTTATAAAAGTTTAACATTTCTTTTAAGAGGTTATTATTAAATTCAGATCCAGGATCGGCACTGATCTTTTGAGGGACACCATAATTAGAAAAATATTTTAATAGTGCTCTAATAACTTCTGGTGTGGACCTGTTTGATATTTCAATCGCTTGTCCTAGTTTACTAAATGCGTCTATAATAGTAAGGAAATAGGTTCCTTCTATAGAAAATATATCCATAAAAATTTCTTGAAAAGGTTTATTTTGTGTTTGAGTTAATTGCAGTTCAGGTTTTAAAGGTTTTCTATCGTATTTCATTTGTTTGCACAGATCACAAGAGTTAATTATACTGGCTACGGTTTGTTCTAAGCTATTCCAATAATATGTTCTTTTTAAATGGGCTATGGTTTCTTTGATACCACGATGACATGTTTTTCCGATATGATATTTCGTTATTATTTCTCGTTGTTCGTTTTCGTCTTCTACATAAATAACTCTTTCAGTGCACTCATAAATGCTTATTGCGTCTTTTTTAAAGAGATTTGTTATTATTTTTGAAAACTCTTGTCGATGGCGTCGGTCTTCAAAATAAATATAATATTTAATTTTCGGACGAATATATGTTTTTAAGAAATCCTTGATTAAATCCGGTTTGTCTATTGGTATGTGTACTTCAAATACTTTCTGTTTGTTTCTGGATAGATTTTTAACACTATACTCATTTTTATACCAAGTATATACTAGTATTTGATTCGGTTTCGTATCTATGGCTTCCTTTAATATCGGAATATCAGAGGAATCAGTGTTTTCTTCTGAATGAACTGTTGCTAAGGAAGGAGATTCTGCTCTTTCCGAGGCTGTAACTGTTTCACTACCTATCGATGGAATCGAATAAGGTGATCTAGGTCTATCTTTAGAAATGCTGGATGGAACTGTAATATTATCATCTTCATCTGATGAGATGACAATGGTTTTTGAACTATCGGTATTGACTATCATTGATACATCATCTAAAGCGTTAACTTTTATTCTGGACAGTGCATCTGCATTACCGTTTTGTTTACCGGGTTTGTACTTAATTTCGTAATCGAATTCAGAAAGTCTAAGTCTCCATCTATTGAGTCTACTTCCGGGCTCTTTTATAGAATTTAACCAAACTAATGGTCTATGATCACTTAAGATAGTAAATTTTTTACCATACAGATAGGGTCTAAAATGTTTACATGCCCAAACAACTGCTAATAGTTCCTTTTCTATGGCACTATAGCGCGTTTCGGCATCGTTGAGAGTTCTACTCGCGAAAGCTATTGGTTTGTCACTGCCAACGGGACCTTGAGATAGGACCGCTCCTAGTGCAAAGTTAGATGCGTCTGTTGTTAAGAGGAAAGGCTTGTCAAAGTCTGGAAATTGTAATAATGGTGCATTGGTTAATAACTCCTTGCACTTTTCGAATGCATTTATGTATTCCTTAGTTATTGTAACTTTATTTTTCTTTTTAAGGCAGTTAGTTAAGGGTTGTGTTATTTTAGAGAAGTCTTTAATGAATTTACGGTAGTATCCTACTAAACCTAGGAAACTTTTTATTTCCGTTGGTGTTCTAGGCAAAGGGAATTTTAAAACTGCTTCAATTTTGTCGTTATTTGGTTTAAGACCATCCTTTGTTATTGTATGTCCTAGATATAACACTTCCTTTTTTAGGAATTCGCATTTATCTAGAGTGGCTTTAAGATTTGTTTGTCTAAGTCTATCAAATATTTTCCTGAGCTTATCTATGTGTTCTTGAAGGCTGGTTGAATACACAATTATATCATCTAAATATACTAGACAATGTATGCCTTGTAGTCCGCGGAGCACATTGTCCATTGCACGTTGGAAAGTTGCTGGGGCTGTCTTTAAGCCAAAGGGCATTCGAGTAAACTCATAATGTCCTGATTGTGTTGTAAATGCAGTTTTAGGTTGATCATCCTTTTCGACCTCCAATTGATGATAACCGCTAGCTAGGTCTATTGTAGAAAAGTAAGAGGCTTTTCCTAACCTATCAAACAAATCTGTTATATTGGGTAATGGATATTTGTCGTCTATTGTTATTTCGTTGAGTCTCCTATAATCTATGACCATTCTAAATTTTTGTTCACCCGAGGAGTCCATTTTCTTAGGGACTAGATGAACCGGGGCACTCCAAGGTGAGTGTGATTCTGTTATGATATTATTTTTTAATAGTTTATCAACTTGTTTCTGTATTTCTTGGTTTTGGCTAATAGGGTGTCTATATGGGCGTATGTATATTGGATCTTCATTCTTAGTGCGGATTTTATGTTTGACCTGGTTTGTAAAAGATAGTGGTACTTGTTCGCAGTGGAAGATGTCCTTATATTCTGCACACAAGTTTGATATTAAAGATTTTTCTTCTATATTGAGGTGATCAAGCCGTAATTTACTTAAGTTTTCATTAAGTAATCTGTCAATATTTAAATTATTGTCTAATTTATTTACTATGCAACTATTTGGTAATTCTTGTTCTATATTAAATACAGTAAATGGCTTTTCAAATGTTATAGACATTTCAGTATCAGTGGTGTTCTGAATGACTGTTTGAGCTAAAGAGTCTACGCAGTTGACTAAGGCATCAGGCATGCGAACTCCTGGACAGAATTCGACGTGGTTTAAGATTGCAGTGCCATTGTCTAACATTGTTGGTACCTTTACGCGTGTTTCTGATCTAGGTGGTATTATTATCTGGTAAAATGGATTATATAAAATTGGGATGTCGGTAGTACTTGTCCTCAATACCTGATTCTTCATATCTATATTAGCTTCCAACCTTTTTAATAAGTCTGAGCCAATAAGACCGTTATATTGTTGATCTACTGTGTAAATATAGAACTTGTGATAGATATCTGCATTGAATGTATCTGTTAAAGGGATGTATGCAACTTCGCTATGCTTGCTACGTCCGTGAGTACTAATGACTTCGAATGGTTCTACATCTATATAGTACTTAAAGAATTGGTCGGCTAGTTCTTCGTTAATAAATGACCGTGAACTTCCTGTATCTATTAGAAAAATTGCATCTATCTCCGGTAAATAAATATGTGGTAGTCTAAGACCATTATAGTTTAATTGTATTATTTCGGCTGGTCCGTTACAGAGGCTTCTGTTGGAAAATTTTCATTTTCTGATTCGTTTTGTACGCAGTTTAGTTGGTTATTATCTTCCTCTGGGATTGCTACACACTGATTATCTTCGCAAGAACATAGTTGTTCATAATTAACGTCACAATTAATGGATTCATCCAACATATTATTTTGTACCGTTCTCATGGAAACGTCGGTGTTTTGTCTGGGTGGTTGGTTGTTTACACCAAAACGAAATTGTTGGTTTGGATTGGTTTTGAAAAAACCTGAATTTTTATAATTATTCATTGTCCGTGGAAGTTGTTGTGGTTGGTGAGGAATCTGGGATTTTTGATTCTGATTCTGTGTATGTGGTTTAGGTGCTTGCGGATGAATACCACATCTTTGATTACCATGATTATGGTTCGGGGTAAAGTTTGGTTTAAAAGGTTGTTGCGAATTATTGTTTGTTGGAATACCGAACTTATGTTGAATTGGTGCCGTAAAGTTGGGTCTAGGGTTGTTTAAACTGGGATTATTATTGTTAGAGTTTGTTTTATTTTTATTTCGGGAGTTATATCGGGTTTGGAAATTAACTTCCTCGATAACAACACTTAATGCGGATTCTAATGTATTACATTTATTTAATCTAACAAATTTTATCAAATCTTCCGGTAAGTTGTATAGAAAGACGTTGAGAGCTGTGTTATTATATATAATATATTTAGCTGCTTTTATACCTTCGTCAGTTAAAAGGTTTACTTTAGAAATTAGCGAGCTTCTTACGTTCTGTATACGGTGGCAAAAGTCTATATAAGATTCACCATGTTTAATTTTAAGGTTTTCTAATTCTATGCTTATACAAGCTTCTGATCTAGGGTCACCAAAATGTTGAACAAAGAGTTCTTTTAGATCTTCCCAAGTGGTAATATTTTCGCGTTCACTTATTAAAACGGCGGCTCTTCCTACTAACCTACTTGTTATACAGTGAAATAAATAAGTTTGTTGAGCTGGATTGTTCTCCCCTCTGAAACTTCTAATAACATATTCACATTTAGAAATAAAAAGGTTTAATAACTTATCATCACCATCGAATCTGGGAATGATGCTTTGGATTTCCTTTGGGATAAGTTGAATATTCATTTTGTTAATATTTAAGGCAAACAATTAACGTATTTGGCGATTTTAGTCCAAATTACGCGACTTAATCTAAAAATGTAAAAATCACTAATGTTCGAGTAATTTTCACAAAGTAACAGATTGGCAATGTAAGTCCAATTTGTTATATTAAAACTAAATCTAGATTTGACAATTTTTGACCAAAAATAGATGAGTTACGTTATCGGCGATGTCTAGTCCAATAAATCGTAAGGAATATAGACAAGGGATGGGAGACAGTGCGAATAAGGGTCTACTCACAGTTTGCTCGATCCCATGCCGGTTCTTGTTCTGCTGCTGCTGAGCTTGCGCCTTTTGACGAATTTATTTGTTAGGTTCTTTACAGACTAGAAGTCTATGCGACTAGGATGACGTTACGACCGATTTTTGTGTCTATTAACGATCACTTGTACGCGACTTGCTAATCCGACCCGGCTGCGCCAGTCAAATATGAGCGTTAGAGATTTTTAATAAAAAATATTTATTTCAAAAAATAAACGTCTGCTCAGCATGAGCTTTACAATTATATGATTAATATTGAACAAAATAAGAACACTTAAATGTAAGTTACACATGCTTATATACTAAATGAAGGTTTGCTTGTGTGTTTGCGACTCACAAAAGGAATCTGTTAGGCAATGCTTATTGTTTTGTTTGTCACTGATTTCATCAGAATGCTTGTGTGTTTGCGACTCACAAGAGGAATCTGTTAGGCAATGCTTATTGTTTTGTTTGTCACTGATTTCATCGGAATGAAACTTGAACTTAATGGCTACCCGGAGCAACTGGGTGGCATGTTATGATGTTGTGTCACTGTTACTATGCGAGGTAAGGGCTGGCTATGCATAACTATATATACTATAATATTATTTACGCAAAGCTTCCTTTCGCAGAAAAATAATAAACATCCGACTAATACAATATCCGATCAGACTGGACGTTGACGGCAGCATATTTGGAAAAGGCCTGCAAGCAAACGACCTATTTCGTTTGCTTTAATTCCTTTAAGACCATAATGAAAGTATGAGCATTTCTAGAAATAACGCAATGAAATAACACAACTTAAATTCAGTCTCTTGATTTTAATTGATTTTTGCATAAGCATGACGAGTAGGTAGTGTTTGTACTATGTTCAAGTAGAGTGTTGTAAATTGTTGAGGAATTCCCTCGACTGTCTATGGTTTTCATCATCTGATGTAATTCAGACTTTAATTTTTACCCATATGGGTGCAAATTTCTCATCAATATAAATGAATTAAGTCCAACCACAAAGCAGCTACTGTAAACCTTTGAGGAGTTCCCTCAACAGACTGTCCTTTGTCTTCATTATCAGACTCCTAATGATCATAACAATCCATCTAGGTGTAAAGCTCTTATCAATACAAATTAATCAAGATATTACACAAGGTAGCTGCTGTGAATCGTTGAGGAGTTCCCTCGAATTTCTCTCGGCTCTATCATCAGATCTATTGCAGACATTCATTTTAACCTACTTATATGGGTGTAAAGTTTTCATCAATATAAATGAAATAAGTCCAAACATAAGGTAACTATTGTAAACCTTTAAAGAGTTCCCTTAACTGGCCTTTGTCTTCAACATCAGAGCTTTAATGATAATCACAACTCATTTAGGTGTAAAGTTCTTATCAATACAAATTTATTAAGCATAAACACGAGGCAGCTGATGTGAATCGTTAAGGAGTTCCCTCGGCTGTCTCCCGGCTCCATCATCAACTACGAACTTTACTAAATTGTAGTGCGTTAAAACACTTAATGAAAAAACTTAGAAAAGCCCTAGACGCCCCTTTCATTTTTTAAATTTCTTCTAGATTTACCTAGTCTTCCATCATCAGACCTTAATTTCCTAAACATGAGACTACCTTGAAGATATCGTCTTTCTAATAAAACAAAAACATGTGGCACTCGGGGCTGCCGCGGTAAAGCTATTTTATACTAGCGGCCGCCAGCGACTTCGTTCGCGTTGAGTTAGTAATGCTCTGCTCCTATTAGTCGCAGCGTGATGTTTTATAGCCTTAAGCCTTTCTGGATTAATGAGCTATCCAACGCAAAAAGAATTTTTCAAATCGGACCCGTAGTTCCTGAGATTAGCGCGTTCAAACAAACAAACTCTTCAGCTTTATACAACGTGTAACAAAAAGGGTATATACGAGTACATACCAAGGGCATGGCATATTAGTACTAGCTTTCCGCCCGCGGCTTCGCCCGCGTGGAATTGGGTTATATCGCGTTTTTTAGATTTCCCATGGGAATATACCCTTTGTATATACATACCAAGGGCATGGCATCTTTAAATGATATCAAACGTAATCGGAAGGGTTTCAACTCAAAATAAAATACTCAAAAAATTGGTACCAAATTTTCGGTTTCGTGTGTTTCTTAAAATAAATTCATAACAAACGTGGCAGCACACTACATATTATGTTAATAACTACTCGTTACCCGTCACGTTACTTGCCAAAATCCGATAAATGTCTTCAATATCTCTGTGCGACTAGTATGATAGTAGCTTATCACAGGCGGTGTTTTTCCTCACAACTTCCTAACATAAAGTGTTAGAATTAAAAAACCCTTCCAATATCGTTTGATATCATGTAAAGATGCCATGCCTTTATTATGTATATACCCTTTATGTTACACGTTGTATATTAGTACTAGCTTTCCGCCCGCGGCTTCGCCCGCGTGGAATTGGGTTATATCGCGTTTTTTAGATTTCCCATGGGAATAAAACTAATTAAATGACGATTGATCAGTTTTGAAGGCTTGATCGTAGAAGGGTGAAAATTTAGGATTGTATGTATTTTTGTATGTTGTAAAAAAATAGAAACTAAAAATGTTGTGTAAAAATAAAAAAACAAATAGGGGTGGACTACCCCTAACATTTAGGGGGATGAAAAACAGATGTTGGCCGATTCTCAGACATACTCAATACGCTCACAAAATTTCATGAGAATCGGTCAAGCCGTTTCGGAGCAGTATAGGAACGAAAACTGTGACATGAGAATTTTATATATAAGATAGATGTTCGCTAGTACCAAATTTTGTATGGAGAAACGCATGGTACTATACATTGAATCTGCGCTCACGCGCAGGGCTGCAGATGTGCATGAAAATGCAGATACAAAAAGCAATCCTGCGCGTGGCTGCGGGGTAAATCGCAAAGGTGTGCACACCGAGTTCCGCAGTATGTAGTTAGTAGGAAATTTTTTATTAGTTATTTATGACATAGTATTTTTTTTTATTTTGCCAATTAACGTATATGCGTATATATGCGTATGCGTATGTAATTAACGTATTTATGTATGTATTTTCTTTTTTGTAGTTTATTTATTTTTTACCAGTGACGTCATTGAAGGAGTGCGAAAAATGGTGGCGATTTAGCGACTAAACCATATTTGATGTTTTATTTTTGACTTTGATAAAGAAATAGAAGCTATGCCACAGCTTATAATTTACGTCATTTTCGTGATCAGCGCCCCGAAAACCCGTCACGATATCCAAGTCAAAATATCATGAAATATAATTTCGGCCACCTTGGATTTCAAAAATGACGTCATTTTCGTGATTAGCACCCGCGAAAACCCCTTTCACGACACCCATGTCAAAATATCATAAAATTGGTGTCAGCCATCTTGGATTTCAAAAATGACGTCATTTTCGTGATCTGCACCCCCGAAAACCCCCGTCACGACACCCATGTCAAAATATCATAAAATTGGTGTCGGCCATCTTGGATTTCCAAAATGACGTCATTTTCGTGATTAGCACCCACAAAAACCCCTTTCACGACACCCATGTCAAAATATCATAAAATTGGTGTCAGCCATCTTGGATTTCAAAAATGACGTCATTTTCGTGATCTGCACCCCCGAAAACCCCCGTCACGACACCCATGTCAAAATATCATAAAATTGGTGTCAGCCATCTTGGATTTCAAAAATGACGTCATTTTCGTGATCTGCACCCCCGAAAACCCCTTTCACGACACCCATGTCGAAATACCCAAAAATTCATCGAAATACCAAATTTTAGGCGAAGTTATCCGCAAACAAACATAAAAATAAAAACTTTTTACAAAAAAACAACCGACTTCAAAAACGACTACAAAGTGAAAAATAACTAATTTCGGAAGTTAATAATATAATTTCACAGTCTTGCCTGGTCCCAAAAACAAAACATTTTTTTTTTTTTGAAGATGTCAGTTCTGCAGAAATTTATTTGACCCTGATTACGTTTTCCCTTATAATGATAAATGAAACTTTATTATATTATTTTTCTATCCCTTTGTCCATCTGACTTAGCTAACTTTCAATCTACAAAACTAACTTCCAACCCTGAAGTTACAGTCATAACATATTTATTTATAAAGGTCTAATCAATACACATTAAATAAGCCCAAACACGTGACAGTTGCTTCCGTTGTGGATTCCCTTGATATTCTGTCATCTCCATCATCAGGTCAGGCCCAAATCTTCACGGTTTTATAGTATCATCCGATATAAACACGAGTATCAAGTTGTCACCCGAAGCGTGCCTACAATTTTCGATAATTGGCCTAAATTTCTCAGAATTTCCATTATCGACTGACGTGGTAACAATGGGATTACTTATGCAGCATATCCCTTCATATAAAAAAAGAATGGTCAGAATAGGTTCATTAACCATAAAGTTATCAGCGACAATAAACCGAACTGAGAACCACCTTTTTCTGAAGTCGGTTAAAAAATAAACACCGCAGAATTTTTATTATGAAGTATCGTCAACATTTGTTTGAGTACATAATAACCAAAAGTATTTGGGCGCACCAATAAACAAATAAAAGTGCTATGTCTGTTACTTCTGTGGTCTATGTTTCTAACTTGTATTTGTAAGTACTACGTCCGCCAGACGGCGCTAGTAAAATTTTACGAAGTATTGTAGAGGTGGGGCGCGGTGAAGAGGGAGCAAATGCTCGAGGTCATTTGGTGAGGGTACGACCTTAAGAGCGCTGACAGTACTTATTCAGACTTTTTTGTAGACTAGATTTTATCAGAATGTATTTTTATGACATTAACAAATCATGAGTGTGGTTTCCAAAGGGCTGGCGGCGCTTAACTGCATATTAAATGTTACAAAGAAGGTTAAAAAGAATTAAGAAAACCATTTACAATCTAATTATAGAAAAGAGTAAGCAAGAATAAAAATCACATTTATCTTATATCGATTTATTAATCATCCAATTCATCATATACAATTAATGCTGGCAAAGGAAGCGAAGCTCGTGAGAGAGCAGGACTTCCAGCGCCCTCACGCCTCTAGCCGAAGCAAAAGACGCCCTGGTCGGGAGACAATATCGAACTCCCGGCCATCATAGGCGCTGGTATGCGGGTTAAACAAAAAAAAAGAATCAAAAAATAATTTATTTAAAATAGCCTGAGCATCAGCACTTTTTGAACATCGTTATTACATAAGACAGTCCCCCAAAACGCCCACCCATCGACACTTCCTAGTGCTTTCGCTGGACAGAAGCAGCGGAACAAACTCCCCAGCAACACAGCTGTCTGTTCATTTAAAAAAAAACTTGACTTTATACAATACTATGTAGGTATAGTAATGAAGACAAGAAAACACAACAACAATGAAATTATTTATTATATACTAGTAGTTACGCCAAAATACCAATCCGTTTACCTTAGACCGAGAAATTACAGTAATATTGTTTTATAGCCTCTCTCCATTAAAAGAACTGTCAACTAAAATATAAGTAAAATATGTTTTTGAACACATGTCTTGATTTAATTCGACCTCTCAATAGCCAGCAAGAATGAGTGTATGTTGACAGTTCTCTTAGTAGGTTACTGTCCATATTTCGACACACTTCTGTTTCAGATCTACCATCTTCTCGTATATGCTCAGTGAGCACACACACACGGCTAGGTCATATTATGGTGAGCACTGCTCACCATAATATAACCTAGGCTGTTTAATTTGGTAAATACCTAAAGATACTTTTATTAAATCACTGTGTGAGCTGTGGAAAATCATTTAAGTTGTCATTTTGAACATTTATTCTTGAAAAATCAGCCCTACATCGGTTTATATTATTTTGAATGACATAATAACCTAAATCTTTTTCTCTGTTCATATTGTCATTGATTATTTGTAAAATATCTTCAGCATCAACACGATTTGTAATGGGAGACTGAAAAGCATTTAATAGTAAGGCAGCCTTAAAATCAGTCATTAATTATTTTGAAGCAGTATTAAAATAATCTTGTCTAAATAATTTAAAAGCTCTCCTATGCCTTCTGTTCACCAGTTCAACAACCCTTACGCATATGGTGACGGCCCTTGATTTATTAGGTTCTAATCAGGAATGCTGCCATTCACCCTCCGGCAATGATGATGGTAGGTAAGTTCTATAACCTAGTATTATAAATGTATTTATCCTGGGGGTAAACTGTTGAGTGCCCTGTGACACAGCTACGTTGGTGGTAGACTGTGAAGTTGACTGCAAAGTTGTACCATCATATTCACCTGTGAAATCTACTGCTGCTGAAGATCCAGATGATCCAGTCATAAAATGATGAGCATTTTTATCAGCTGTCACCCAGCAATGATGACATATGAGAGCTCGAGCTCTTGAAATCTGGAAAAAAAATTATATCATGAGTCTCTTTCTAAAAAAAGTAATACATACATCACTCAGTAGTCTGTAAGCAATTCTGTAAGACCTAACTTCTTTGCTAGATACTAATTTAAATGTCCGTGCTAGTAATAATTAATTATTGTTGATACACTGTTTGTTCCGTTCCTACAGGCAAACCATGAAAACGGTTTTGTGCTTTTATCTCAATGTATTGTGCACTAGGTTAAGAAAATAAATAATAATAATAACGCAAATCTCTTCTAATCTACACCTTCGGGAAATACAGGCTGCAATATAATTAGTTGTGTTTTTTTACAATGCCTAGATATATTACACTAACTTTTCCATATAATTTTTTCTCATGAATGTGACACTAATTTACATTTCAGAGATTAGTGTGAAAAATTAAAAAAAAAAAACAGTAGTATACATAGATTACCCTGTGGTAGTATAAAATACAAAACAACTAAACCTAATAAAAACTTACAGTCCGAGGCAATATCCATTCAGAAATGACTGCATGAATTCTTCTTTCACGTTGAGTGTTAGAGAGCAATGATTGAGATCTTGCCCGCAACACTGAACACGTCCACAGTTCACACACACTTGGAGATGTCCAGTCATTGGAGATGGAAGTTGCTCATCTATGCCCAAGGCATTCACAGCTAAATCTCTGCATCCTTGGTAAATGTGATAAGATCTATTAACCTACAACAATATTAGATTATTATTTACAGCTTCCACAAATAATAATTACAGAATTATGATGCAGAACATTGTTTATATTCTTTGCACAAAATAGAAACAGTGATAAAACTGTATCTTTCAGAATTGCATCACTTCTTACTGAGATCATGCTGATACTAGGATTATAGTACTTATATTGATGTTTTCATATAAGGTCATTCAATTTTAGTATTGTTTCATTGATTTTGTTGAATTCTTACAAGTTATATAAAAAGAACTATCTTCCGTAATTGATAATCAAACTGTAAATCTTACTTGGAATTCAAATAAATCAAGTGCATTATAGTGAGATATATATATTATATTGAAATTGGAATATTATTATTGAAACTTAATCAAAAATCAAAATCAAAGCATTTATTTCAAATAAACCAGTTACAGGCACTTTTGAATTGTCAGAAGGTCGGTCAGTCAATAAGATGAAGCTAGTCGCCCATTCCAAAGAGTAGGTACCTATGGAGAAGAACGGGCAAGAAACTCCATGGACACTCTTTTAAATTTTCAAGCTAATTTTACAAATATTTGATTACATCATTCATGTTGAAATCAACCGTGTGAAAACGATGCAGAAATAAATTGTACGCCGAGAGCGTCCATTATGAAAACACACAAAAATCAATTCAGAAATTAAAATACGCCGTGGCAGCTAAGAGATGACCAGTCCCCTCCGACGGCGTCCGTTCACGAACATGACGAATGGATCAGCATCATTCAGCTCAACCATATTGAAGGGAACCTAATGACCCAACACACACGCCACCATCAGCGAGACATTTGAGTGAGCATGACATACCTACTCTCAACAGCCAGAGCACTATCAAGTCAATAAAAAAGACTAACCCAACAAAAAAATGCCTTACAGCACATTCGTACATTGTGCTCACACGTTTGCCATGCAATTATACAATATTAAGAAATTGAATCTACACAATGTTAAGATAGTTTTGTCCAAGGTTCAGCAGCTCCAACAGTGTTCCCGAATCTGTGGAAAGTTTAGCTCCTTTGTAGCTGTACAAGTGCCGAACACCTCTGTCAGCGATACAATTCCGTAACGTACAATATGCTTGGCTACATAGTGTGTAATACAGGCTTTGAATTAATAACATAAACAATTACATGTTAAAACTACAAGAGGAAAAATCAAAGAACAATCAGTGTATATAATCGGACGCAGCTCAAGCCCAAGCCTTTTTGTCCTCAATATAATCCTTCACACTATAAAATGCTTTCTGACACAACTTACGTTTAATGAAGGATTTGAATTTATTCAGGCTCAGATCTTGAACCACCTCTGGAAGTCCATTGTAAAAATGTATACATTGGCATCTGAAAGAGCCACCTATTTTCTTGAGCCTTGTTGTAGGTACAATAAATTTGTGCCTGTTCCTAGTATTTATATTATGGACATCACTGTATTTTTTAAACAATTTTATATTTTTATGAGCATACAAAAGATTTTCATAAATATATTGAGACGGCACGGTCAGTACATAAATCTCTTTAAATTTTTCTCTGAGAGAGTGTCTCGGACTTAATTTATAAATTGCACGAACAGCTCGTTTCTGCAAAACAAATATTGTTTGAATATCGGCGGCATTTCCCCACAACAGAATGCCGTACGACATTACGCTATGGAAATAGCCAAAGTACACTAAACGGGCCGTCTCAACATCAGTCAAATTACGAATTGTTCTAACTGCGTATGCAGCAGAACTTAGTTTTTTGACAATTTTTCTATATGTGGACCCCATTGAAGCTTAGCATCCAGAGTTATACCCAAGAATACTGTGCTGTCTTCAGATTTCAATTCTTCGCCCTTTATCAACACTTTAGTTTCCACCTGCCTAACGTGAGGTAGAGTAAACTTAATGCATTTGGTTTTTTTTCTCGTTTAAGAGTAAATTATTAACATTAAACCAATGGACTACTTTGGAGATCGCGCTATTTACATCATCAGTAACCTGCTGCTGACGTTTCAGTTTAAATAAAAGTGAAGTGTCATCTGCAAACAACACTATATCGTGGTTATCCTTTATTAGGTACGGCAGGTCATTGATGTAAATAAGAAACAAAAAAGGACCAAGAATTGACCCCTGTGGGACTCCCATTGTTACCAAAGACCCGGAGGATCTTGTTCCATTAACGTCAACGCTTTGAATCCTACCACTCAAGTAAGATGTAATAAGATCCAGTGCAGAATTCCGGATCCCGTAGTGACGGAGTTTCCTGATTAACGTATCGTGAAGAACGCAATCGAATGCCTTAGACAAATCACAAAAGATGCCCAAGGCATCGCATTTATCCTCCCATGCATTATAGATATGTCCTAGAAGTTCAACACCGGCATCAGTAGTTGAACGACCCCTTGTAAAACCGAACTGTTTGCTATGTAATAATTTATGTTTATTAAAAAAATTTAGCATTCGGTTTAAAATTAATTTCTCAAAAATTTTACTAAAGGTAGGTAGTACAGAAATAGGTCTATAATTTGTGGGGTCTGATGTACTACCTGATTTAAACAAAGGTATTATTTTACTATTTTTCATGAGATCAGGAAACTCTCCACAGTCAATACAAGCATTAAAGATATCAGCTAGAGTGGGTGCCACAATATCAATAATAGACTTAGCAACTTCCACCGAATGACCCCATAGGTCAGCAGTCTTTTTTACATTTAGAGTGTGAAAGATTTTAATTATATCTCTACTGATAACATATTCAAAATGAAACTCCGAATCACAAACATTAACATTTTCTTTAAGCAAAGACTCGGCAACAGAAGATGATGAGTTTAGGTATTTAGTAGTTGAAACAGGAATATCCGAAAAGAAATTTTCAAATGCCTCAGAGACTTGCGAGTCTGATTTAATTATGTTGTCATTAATAGACAGGCTATAGTCAGTATTTCTATCACTGGACCTTCCCGCTTCACTATTAATAATTTTCCAAGTCGTTTTAATTACATTGCCACTGTTTTTTATCTTTGAACTCAAGTAACGTGACTTGGCCATATAACAAACTTGTTTAAATAATTTTGAATATTTTCTAACGTACAAATTGAATTCAACAGTGTTAATATAAATTCTCTCATTATACAGTTCATAAAGCCGAGTTCTACTTTTATGAATACCGATGGTAGCCCAATCAGAGAAAGATGCGCTACCATTAACAGAGATAGTCTTGGGAACAAAGGTGGAATCAAATAGCTTACAGTATATATTAAAAAAATTGTCATAGAGATGATTAGGATCAGCATTAACAGCATTGGATAAGACTGGCAATTTATTAATGAGATTAAATCTAAAAACCTCCATGCGGCTTTCAGTTTTGGGGTTAACAGTAACTTACTTCAATAATATACATATCTAGAGGTATCCTTGATATACTCTACTCGAAAAATATCACAACGTGAAGTTTTAATTAAATACATACGTTTTAAATAAATACTTACCACTTGAGGTGCAATCCATTGCTCTTTATTAGGCATGAGACCGATATATCAAAACGAATTCAAAATCCGATTTCATACAAAAATCAGTTCGTATCGATTTCTCAAACTTGAAGATTGGATTTCTGAAATCTAACCACCAAACCAAATCAAACGCAAACGTATCGACTCGAATCGAGTTTGTTAGAAATTCGCTTTCTCTCTTTCTAACTAAACGTAACTTAGCGGAGTAAAAAAGATAGTGCGAATTTTGTGATTTGGATTTCGCTCCTAGAAATTCGCTCTCTCTCTTTCTAACTAATTGTAACTTAGGGGAGTAAAAAAGATAGCGCGAATTTTTGATTTGGATTTCGCTTCGGAATCACAAGCAAACGAAAACTGTCCGTTTGGGTTTGGATTTTGTTAGAAATTCGCTTTCTCTCTTTCTAACTAATTGTAACTTAGCGGAGTAAACAAGATAGCGCGAATTTTGTGATTTAGATCTCGCTTCTCGGAAATTTAAGGGACATTATAATGCGATCTACTTATATCATCTTTACTGCTAAGTATTTTAAGACTAGATTTCAGAGGTTATACGTTGATGTATTTTTGTTTATGGCTCAACATTTCTTGGAATTAGAAAGAAGTGCCTAATGTTTGTGTATGTAATTTTTGACCCTGGTGACAAGTGAGTTATGACATATTACACAATAATATTTTTTTAGTGAATTGTATACTTACATATTTAAGTTACAATTAGGTACATACCTAATTAATTAAATTAAGAAAAAAGGAAAAATAAAGTAAAAAAAAAAAATGTCAGTAAAATTGTAGTAAATTATCTGCTGATTTTTAAATGCGCCAGAAATTTTTTACGCGTAATCTTAAATATGTTTTTTCTGCTAGTTCTAAGCCTAGATTAAAGCAGAAATGAAAACCGCGCAAATTCAAAAAAAAAAAAGCAAAAAGTTGAAAATCTGATTTCATCGAAATCTAAGTACGCAAGCGAATTGGCGAGGTTTGGCGCTACGGAAATCAGATTTCTGAAAACGGATTTTGAAATCGTTTTTGAAATCTGAAATCGGATAAATATCAGTTTGCGTTCAAAACCAAAAACGCCCATGCCTACTCTTTATCTGTAAGAATGTTTTCCGCTTTTATTTGTCGTAACTCGCTAAGATACAATGAAGACGGTCACTCATTGTATGTTGTTTCGAAATAAGTCGAGTAAGGAAGATATCAAAGTCCGTTGTGAGAAATGCGTGGATCATCCGACAAAATACCTAATAACCGTCAGAATCCTAAATACGTTGCCAAAGACGCAAAATAATATAAAACTACACGAAATACAACAAAATACAATATCCATTACGGCAAGTTCAAACCCGGAAGGGAATAATTTTTGACGTTTAACGTCACGTTGTCACGAGTTTTACTATGTTGCCTGTATAATAAAAAAGTATGATTGATCGATTATCAAATCGATCCGTTGATCAATTTGTTTTAAGATGTTTTTGTAATTAAGTTAATAATATATAATATAATTAAGACCTTATATTAAAAGATTTTCTAAACCGAATCTGTAGAAATGTACTGATTCAGTTTTATTATATTTTTATTTTTTTTTAATAATTTGATTTATCGATTATAACTTATAAATGATTCGCATTTCATCTGGTAACATTGTTGAAAAGTGAAAGTAAAGAAAGTCAGTATTATTTCATTAAATATTATCTTTTTTATTCTGACGAATCCAGAATTAGTAATAAATGATTGAAAACAAAAAAAATAAATGAAAATTATTGACAAATAATTCATTTGTGTACAGTTCAGGCCCAAATTCGCCCGTCTCCTTTATTGTTGGATTGTTGTTGAATCCCCCCTTGGATCATCAGGTCCATCAAGCACTGAAAAATGTTTCCAAATGATCTTGGGATAGTTTGTATACTGAAAGGAAATTTAGGTATTTTTTTCTACATAAGAAACCTAGATCCATTTCAATGAAATTGTATTAAGTATTAACACCAAAAAACCAATATGTCTCTGAGAGTTCATTATTTTTTAATTTAGAGTTATTTACTTATTAGTCTACAATACAGTATATTTTTATAGCCTTAAACCCGGTACGTACTGTGTAGTACACTGTACGTACCGGGTTGAGTGTACACACATTCACGCCCTTTTTTATTGTATGATGCTAATAGTCCGATCTTCCTTGGAAGGTTGTAAATTCTGAAAGCCAGCAGCGCCCAAGGTTTTCAATTAAATGTAACTAAATAGGAAATATAGTTTTAATTATTTTTTTGCGTAAATTATATCACAGGGATGCAATTAAGCGATGATGATGACTTGTAAATTTATTGTAGTACAGTTATATTTGGTAAATTTGCTATAAGTGGTCACTTCGCAGAACTGAAGCAAAATTTACTAGAAATAACTACGACCACTTTCAATATAATTATTATTTATACATTGAAAGAATAAAAACCAAAGAAAATCTTATTGGCTGTTATTTAGTACAAAGAAATTAAAATCCGGGCGCTAGTGAGTTCCAGTACTTTCTTCCTTTAGTATTTTCTAGATAAAATTTGATTAAATATGTAGTATGGTAATCCACGGTGTCTTTATAAAGTACTAGCGTACACAAACAATTTTAAATTTTACACAATTTATTCATGTATCCTATTTTTGTCTCTTTCTCTCTCCTCTGAAATCAACTGGATCGGGATCTCTCGCTCACACGCATTGTGTATCTTTTGCGTAGCAATGAAATCCTAAATCTTTGGTCTAAATATCGATGATATTGACCGTTAAAAATATTTGTAAAACTTTACTAAAATTGAGTTTCATAAGGCCTTCTCGTTTCTGTTTACTAATACTTGTGTTATAATAATGTTATTAGTAATTAATCGATAAACAAACCAAAGTACTTTTACCATTGGATAATCTGTGTTTTTACAACAAATCATTCAACCAGGTACAAGTTTCGATTAATAGCGCAAAAAAAACGTTATCACGCAAAAAATTGTGCATCTCTAATTATTTCTTTTACGTCGCCGACAATGATCACCGCGCGAAGGCGAGTGGCCTCGGCGAGACAGACTGACGATGCCAAAGAATCTAAGAAAAAAATTAAAGGAAAGCCGACAGTTATACAGCCTAAACTGCTGTAGTTATTTTTTTTTTAAATACCAAATTTTGGGGAAGTTTGCGTAAATTCGCGGAAAAAAGACTGTTTCAAAATTGATTACTATTGTTACTATGATGATTGTGCAAAATATCAAATTTTATTTGTTCATTTGATTGCAAACCTTTATTATCCTTATGGGTCGGACCGGGTTTTCTTTACATATTGTATAATTAAGATTTTATTTTTATTCTGCATTTGTATTATAATTACTCAATCATAAGCTTTTACACCAGCGTGTGTATGAATATGCTGTGTTAAATTGTTCTTTTTACTAAAAGTACGTGAACATATATCAAACTAATAAGTGTGTGTACGCATATGCAGTATTAAACTCTCCTTTCTACTAAAATTACGTTGACGTACATTACACTCAAAGTTTTTCACCATTGTGTGTACGCATATGTTTTGTTAATACACTCTTTTCAGTAAAATTGCGCTGACATACTCCTTATATGGTTTTTTACCAGTGTGTACGCATATGCTTTGTTAATTCGTTCTTTTGACGAAAATTACGTTGACATATTTTACACTTGTAAGGTTTTCACCAGTGTGTGTACGCATATGCTTTGTTAATTCGATTTTTTGACGAAAATTACGTTGACATATTTTACACTTGTAAGGTTTTCACCAGTGTGTGTACGCATATGCTTTGTTAAATTCCCCTTTTGACTAAAATTACGTTGACATATTTCACACTTATAAGGTTTCTCACCAGTGTGTGTACGCATATGCTTTGTTAATTCGATTTTTTGACGAAAATTACGTTGACATATTTTACACTTGTAAGGTTTTCACCAGTGTGTGTACGCATATGCTTTGTTAAATTCCCCTTTTGACTAAAATTACGTTGACATATTTCACACTTATAAGGTTTCTCACCAGTGTGTGTACGCATGTGCCTCGTTAATATCCCCTTTTCACTAAAATTACGTTGACATATTTCACACTTATAAGGTCTCTCACCAGTGTGTGTACGCATATGCACTATTAAATTCCCCTTTCCAATAAAATTACGTTGACAAACATCACATTTATAGGGTTTCTCACCAGTGTGTGTACACAAATGCTTCTTTAATATACTCTTCTGACTAAATTTAAGTTGACATACATTACACTCATAAGGTTTTTCACCAGTGTGTGTACGCATATGCCTCGATAATATCCCCTTTTCACTAAAATTACGTGGACATATTTCACACTTGTAAGGTTTTTCACCAGTGTGTGTACGCATATGCACTATTAAAGTCCCCTTTCCAATGAAATTACGTTGACAAACATCACATTTATAGGGTTTCTCACCAGTGTGTGTACACAAATGCTTTATTAAAATACTCTTCTGACTAAATTTAAGTTGGCATACATTACACTCATAAGGTTTTTCGCCAGTGTGTGTACGCATATGCGTTGTTAAAGTATCCTTTCGATTAAAATTACGTTGACATATTTCACACTTATACGGTTTTTCACCAGTGTGTGTACGCAAATGCATTGTTAAATTGATCTTATCACTAAAATTACGTTGACATATTTCACATTTATAAGGTCTCTCACCAGTGTGTGTACGCATATGCTCTATTAAATTTCCCCTTCCAATAAAATTACGTTGACAAACATCACATTTATAGGGTTTCTCACCAGTGTGTGTACGCATATGCCTTGCTAAATTATTCTTTTGACTAAAATTACGTTGACATATTTCACACTTATACGGTTTTTCACCAGTGTGTGTACGCATATGCCTCGTTAATATCCCCTTTTCACTAAAATTACGTTGACATATTTCACACTTATAAGGTCTCTCACCAGTGTGTGTGCGCATATGCACTATTAAAGTCCCCTTTCCAATAAAATTACGTTGACAAACATCACATTTATAGGGTTTCTCACCAGTGTGTGTACACAAATGCTTCTTTAATATACTCTTCTGACTAAATTTAAGTTGACATATATTACACTCATAAGGTTTTTCACCAGTGTGTGTACGCATATGCCTTGATAAATCGATCTTTTCGCTAAAATTAAGTTGACATATTTCACACTTATAAGGTCTCTCACCAGAGTGTGTACGCATATGCACTATTAAATTCCCCTTTGTAATAAAATTACGTTGACAAACATCACATTTATAGGGTTTCTCACCAGTGTGTGTACGCATATGCCTTGTTAAATTATTCTTTTGACTAAAATTACGTTGACATATTTCACACTTATACGGTTTTTCACCAGTGTGTGTACGCAAATGAATAGTTAATCTTTGCCTTTGTGTATACACACGCTGACAAATATGACATTTATAATCTTTTTTTACATTATTAGAACTACTTTGTATACATATGTAAGGCTCTTTGAAATATGGGCCAGGCTTGGGCGTCCATTTCTGAGAAATCCGGATAACTTTCGAGTCTGATTTATCTTTTGTAGTTGGCTCGGCTGTTATTGCATCTTTTTCTTTGCTTCTTGGTGTGTCCTGTTTTGGTTCCCTCACAACGGTGGCCTCTGTAAGTAAATCTAGTAAGTACCTACACAATGGGAGATCTGAATGGATTTGAAGAATTGTCTTTTGAATTTGCATGCGTCCCCGACGTACTGGGTGTGCGACAGCTATCTACATGTCATTGCTGAGAGCTTAGAAAGACTATCTATTTATGGAACGCTGGACAATATTCTGCTGTCTTGAATGGTGTTCTACGTGGCTATTTCACTATAGACGCTCTTAATTACATGTATACAATATGTAAAGAAAACCCTGCCCGGCCCATAAGGATAATAAAGGCACACACACATGACAAAATAAAATATGAAATTATACGTAATCATCATAGTAACATTACTAATGAATCTTGAAATAATCTTTTTTTGCGCGAATTAACTCCAACTTCCCCAAAATATGGCAAATTTTTAAAAGTGACAGCACCATTTTCGACTGTATTATTGCGAAACAACCGCGTGCTGCGTGCCCTGCAACCTTCGCCCGCAAGTGTGTTGCCTACCCCGCACATGTATTAAGTTACCGCCTTTTGCGAAAAATATTTATTTTTTTAGGGGATTCTTTTAAGTTCAGCTCGGCTTTGTAGGCATTAGTAGAATCAGTTATCGATACCTAACAATACCTACACGTATCGGACAGGGTTTTCTTTGCATATTGTATGTTGTGTACAATAATTATTGTTATCTGAGAGAAACATTTTGAATTGAATTTAACTATGATCGTCATCATCATCATCTTAGCGTTAATCCCAGCCGCATCTCAAACTTTTTCAGCCTTGGAGTCTGGGGTCCGCTTTACCAGTGTAACTGCTGATTTTTGGCTAAACTTCGATATTTTAATGTATTACTTATTTGAATTTAACCCTCCCGCTCGCAAATGTTCACATTGACGTACTCCCTTCCGCTCGCGAACATGGCGGCGGCAGAAATAACCGAAATCGCAATAGTTTGGACTTTTCCCTCCTATTATGTTATGGGGCACTATTTTTCATTGAAACTTTCAGGTTTTGTTGAGGAATAAACAAGGAATGCATTTTTTTACTGATTGCGAAATAAATACAATAGCTTACATAAATGGCGTACACAAGATACCAATTATAATTCTCAGCACGAAAGCCCAGTAACAATTTCGAACACATTTTATTTACTTGCCTTTACTTTTACACCATAAATTATATATTTGTATGCTTCTTCTGGTTATAAACTATAATAAAATAACAATACATACCTTTTTATCCTCAAAAATACACCAAAAATACCCAAAAACACAAGAGCACCGAAATTTTGGTTCACACGCTTCCAAGGACAAACTTTGTAGACAGATTTCTTTGTTTTTTTACTGGCTTGAGTACGGGGTCCAGGTACTAAATTCAAGAGCGATATTTTCTCCTTTTCTTTCTCATAGACATCATATGTCAAGAAAAAGACAAAACATTATTATAACCCGATGTTTGACTTGACAGCACACATGCACACGTGCACACATGTGTTCAACACGTGCACACATGTGTTCACGTCCCGAGTGGAAGGTAGTAAAATTAAGCGTACACACATGTGTTCACATCCGAGTCAGAGGGTTAACTACGATCTGTAACTTTAATCTGCATGACGATCTGGTAACTTTCGCAGGGTCAACATGACTAGAGATCGCACAAGACAGTCAGGTAAGCAAGGAAAAAGGAGAAGCCTTTAAGCAAACAAATAAAAAAATAACTGAATAGTCCTAGCAATAGAACTCTTAAAATAGGGTAGTTGACTAAAAAAAATTAATTAGTCCGCCAGTCAGATTTCCACAATACGTATTTTTTCTTTTTTCATATAAACAAAAAATGAAGACGATACAGTGCGTTGAAAACTCGTGTGACGTCACTCCTTGCTACACTTTTTAGCAACGAGTGACGGTTCCAGCCCCTACTCTTTGATGTTTATTTATATTTGTAATTTTTTATTGATTTGATAAAATAAAATATACGTATCCAATATTTTTCTATAATCTGAATGACGGACTAAATAGAATCATTTCTTTTTACCCAGGAAACACCCCTATTGCCCATATAACGAGTTACACCCTTCATGCTATCAGGTGAACCATTGGCTTGTCTGCTTAGCCACATAATATAACCAACTAATACTTACCTATTGTCTCCCTGGCTTTTCTTTTCTTCTTTGATACTTTTTCGTCTTCCACTTCAGTTTTACATTTAATTAAAGGTATATCATCTTCTAAGTCTGACTCACAACAATGTGGCAGTATATCAGCTACATCTAGACAGCCATTGTCTAAATTTCCGGGTTCTAGCTCTGTAAATAAACAAAAACTATTATGTAAATATAGTTTTTTTCCAATGGTGAGCAACTCGATCAATGTTTCCAAATGCTAATTAGTTTTTAAGAAGAAGGACTAGCGTTGAGCCAAGCATTTTTGTTAACGACGTAATCCTGTTAAGGTCATACCCTGAGCAGATGATCTGAAGCATTTTTTCCCTCTTCATCGCGCCCCACCTCTACAATGCTTTGTAAAATATTACTAGCGCCGTCTGGCGAACGAAGTACTTACAAATACAAGTTAAATTAATAGACCATAGAAGTAACAGACATGGCATTTCTATTTATGTTTATTGGTGCGCCCAAATATTTTTGGTTATTAAGGAACTCAAACGAATGTTGACGATACTTCATAATAAAAATTCTGCGGTGTTTACTTTTAACCGACTTTCCAAAAAGGTGGTGTTCAATTCGATTTGTGTGTTCGCTGATAACTTTATCGTTTATGAACCAATTTTGACAATTCTTTTTTTACATGAAAGGGTATGCTGCCAAGGTAATCCCACTGCTACCACGTCAGTATCGATGGTTGAAATTCTGAGAAATTTAGGGCCCTTCATGCTATCAGGTGAACCATTGGCTTGTCTGCTTAGCCACATAATATAACCAACTAATACTTACCTATTGTCTCCCTGGCTTTTCTTTTCTTCTTTGATACTTTTTCGTCTTCCACTTCAGTTTTACATTTAATTAAAGGTATATCATCTTCTAAGTCTGACTCATAACAATGTGGCAGTATATCAGCTACATCTAGACAGCCATTGTCTAAATTTCCGGGTTCTAGCTCTGTAAATAAACAAAAACTATTATAAAAAGAAAGAAAGAAAATACGTTTATTTGCGGTAAACATGACATAAAGTGTACAAAAACAATTGAGTGATCACAGTTGACATGCGTCACATCCACGCAAAACGGCTATCGCTCAGCATTATGCTGCGACCCTATGCAAAACAGAGCCCAGCGCTGGTTTTCAGCGACAGCCGGTGCCGACGTAAAAGACGTCACCCGGTGCAACACACAATCACAACTGACACCGAATCGGTACAAAAAATTAAATAAAAATGCAATAATAATAATAGTAACAAAAAATAAAAATCTAAATTTACATAGTGAGAGAACAGTTTAAACAAACACAAACAGGAATATAAAATACAAAAACAGGATATAAAAACTACGAGAATATCATTCTCAACAATGGTTTACCTTTTACATAGTGGCAACATTAAGGAAGCGTCCGGTTTGACGTACCGCGTACGCGCATACAATTCCAGAATGTATCAAATATGAATCAATTCAGCAAAGTTTACATTGTTACATTTGTTACTAATACCTAATATATTTGGTTGAAAAGAATTACGGTATGCCCAGTGATATGTTTAATAAAAGTTACAGAAGTTAAAAAGTTATGTGTTATGTGTCAGTGTTCTCACCAAATTATGCGTCCGCGAGTAATCTGTGAAAGATGAAAGCCTGAAATTGAAAATTGAAAACTGGAGGGTGACCCGACATGCTGCACACTGCACAAGGAGCTTTAGGGCTCCAAAAAACAGGAAGGTATGAAAATATGGATGTCAAGAGGCACGAATAGATACACATTCAAAAATAAAATAAAATTAGGAAGTAATACAAAAACAATACAACTGAACTGAACGAATATTGGAATTTTATTAGAACAGAAAACGCTTTAAATAAATAGAATGTCAACAAATAAATTGCTACAGGGCAGGAAAATGATGAGGTTATCAACATGCACACAATGTGGACAGGAACAATGCTGGCATTAGTCCCGGGAAAAAGAAAGCCAAATGCCCATGCCACAGTGCTGCATATTCTCGATTGGCGAATGGAGATCAAATACCAAGCACAGCAGGCCATAACCTAAGGGGTGAGTAAAGAAGAATCATCATATTCATTTATCTGAAATTTGTGCTTGTAATAATAAGTTCTTTAGTTGATGTTTAAAAGTTCCTATTGATTTTAGGTCTCGCAAAGGTGGCGGAAGATCATTCCAACAGCGTGTGGCTGCAAACTTGAAACTGCCTCTGAAAGCTGCCGTTTTATGCCGTGGCATGTTTAGCGGGCCAACCACAGAACGAAGACCGTATTTGTAGTGATCCTGTCGCCAGGCGAGCTTTTCAAATAAATAGTGCGGCTTAAGAGTTGTAACAATTCCGAACATCAAACTCGCTAAGTGGAACTTCCGTCTGGCTGCCATTTTCAGTGTCATGAGTTTGTTCAAGTATGGCGTCACATGATGCCTGCATGGGACATGAATGCAGAAACGAACACAGGCATTCTGAATTCTCTGAATCAACCTCTCTGTCCTACCCAGCAAGCAGGGTCCATAGACAGTGTCACAATAGTTGAGCTTAGATAAGATCAGACTATCAACCAGCTGCTTCCTAATTGGTAGGCTAAGAAACTTACGTATACCATATAATACCTTAAGCCTATAAAAACAGCTCCTGAGGACATTCTTCAAATGAGCCTCAAAACGCAGCTCTGGTTCCAATATTAGACCCAGACTACACGCCTGCTCCACTCGCTCAATTCTCTCCCCCTTAATCACAATCTCTGGCTTGGCAGACAGTATTGTAGCAACTTGCTTTTTACTTCCCAGCACCAAAAACTTTGACTTCAGTGGGTTCAAAACGAGAGAGTTCTCTTCAGACCAGGTAGTCACTCTATGTAGATCCTCATTCAACCTTTGCACCGCCAACGCCGCATCGTTCCCCTTGAAGGACATGTACAGCTGGATGTCATCAGCATACATGTGATACTTGCAGTTTACAAAGGATCCAGTAACATCAGCACTGTAGAGAATGTACAACAATGGGCCCAAAATCGATCCCTGCGGGACCCCTCTGGTCACCTGAAGTGGAGGGGATGAAACAATTGTTCCATCCCCTTTGATGATCTGCACATACTGCGTCCTACCAGTCAAATAGCTTTTAAACCACTCCACAGCGCCACGGTCAAAACCATAGTATGATAGTTTGGACAGCAGTAAATTGGTATTAATGGCGTCGAAAGCCCGAGAGAAGTCCAGCAGGACTAGGATCGACCCTCACCCCTGTCACGTGACTCCAGGATATTTCCCACTACATCTATCAGAGCCGTTGCAGTGCCTCTTCCCTTACGGAAACCCGACTGTAGTTCAGGGAGAATGTTGTTAGACTCCAAGTAGTCAACCACCTGCAGATACACTACACGCTCTAGAATCTTTGACATGCAGGGAAGTATACTAATTGGCCTGAGATCTTTCAAAGTGGCTGGATCACTGATTTTAGGGATAGGACGAACAATTGCGTGTCGCCAGAGGTCAGGGAAAGTACTCGATTCTATAGACCTGTTGATGATATCAGTGATGACTTTCAATGTAGTCGGCAATGTGAGTGTTAACATTTCCAAGCTGATACCATCAACACCCCGGGCATTTGACCGAAGACCCTTGACGATCTTCAGAATTGTCTCCTGGTTGGTTGCAGAGAGAGAGAACTCGGCTGTACCGTGCCTGCGTGAATAAAAGCTGGATATTAGCGAGACATTATCATTACAATTTCCCGGAACATCCAAAAATGCCATATTGATACTACCCGGATTGTCAAAATGACTTGGCAATAGCCTTTCTTTATGATCGGGAAGGACATCTGACTTTAAATTACGCCACAAAAGTTTGGGGTCCTTACTTTGATCATTAATGTTTTTTGTAAAATAAGCTGTCTTTTCCCTCGCTAATGCGGCGGCAGCCTCATTTTTAAGATCCAGGTAGTACTGCTTATGGTGCGGTTCATTGGTCTGACGACATCTATCCCTGGCCTCATCTCGCAGCTTGAACATGAGACGAATATTGTCCGTGATCCA
Organism: Sesamia nonagrioides; assembly: GCA_017933935.1. NCBI lineage: Eukaryota > Metazoa > Arthropoda > Insecta > Lepidoptera > Noctuidae > Sesamia > Sesamia nonagrioides. The sequence continues at coordinate 978,059 of JADWQK010000856.1, forward strand.
AGGCGTAGGTCGCTTAAAAAAGGTCTTTTTCTTGACAGGAGCGTGAAGATCAAAGAGTTGGAGCAGGCCTGTGTCAAAGGCATGCACCATGGCATCCACATCACACAAATCTCCCACAGAAGACCATGGTATCCCATTCAAATCCTTATGGAATTGATCCGACATGATATCTGAAAAAGAGCGGAACTCAATCACCCTAGGTTTAGCCTTGGGCTTCTTAAAAACAGATTCACATGTGATGAAGGAGTGGTGACCGAGTTCACTTACATGGTTGACCCTAATATTTCGCGTTGTAGCATCAGTGCATACGATGTCAATAAGCGAACTACTGGTACCCACGAAGTGTGTCGCTGATTGGACTAATTGTGTTACGTTCAAGCAAGTAAAAAAGTCAGCTAGCTGCTTTGACTTTGAGCTGTTTGCATCCATTAGATTAACATTTAGGTCACCCAACAGTATCAGATTATCAAATGGGGCTAGTGAACTAATACTGGCAGTAATGGCGTCAAGGAAAAGCTCCAGGTCCTGCCAAGGCGGGCGGTATGCGGTCCCAATAAGAAGTTTTCTCCTATTTACGGTCAAGCCTAGCCAGAGCTGCTCCACTTCAGGGTGGTCAGGATGAGCCTTTACGCGTGCGTTAATGCCACTCCTTATGTAAAAGGCAACTCCCCCGCCGCGCCCACCTCGGGTAGTGACAGGTCGAGGTACGTGCCTGAATTTGTACCCAGGTACACTAGGTGCTCGATCCTCTTCCCCCTTACGTAACCATGTTTCATTGATAGCCATGATGTCTACAGAGTGGTTACCCATGGCAATCAAAAACTCGTCTTGATTTGTCCCTAGAGAGCCCGCATTTAGTAGACCGAACTTAATGTATTTACTGGGAGCCATCAGTGATAAAAGCTGTAGGTTTCAGATGTAAAAGTGTCAGGCACGAATGGGTATACGAAGATGTTGTGTGGAGGCTGAGTTGGGCACTATCGTAAGAGCAAACACATAACACATATATAAGAGTAAGAAATACAGAATTTGATCTAAATATATTAATTGAAAATAGACTTTGCACATATAATATAAGTAAACAGAGCATAATAGTAGAATAAGTTGACGTGGTGGCACAAGCTCCACACAACCTCGTTGCAAGACAGAGCACACCATGAAAACGGTTATGATACGCACCCCTCCAAGCATAATTAATAAAAACACTCACACACACACAGACACTAAAATAACTAAGCCGTGACCTTTTCAGTCCCGAAGACACGAGACAAATCCTCGTCAGTGCGGATCCTCTGCGCCCTGTCTCCAGGCATCTTTCTGGCGAATATGCGGCCCTGCTTGGTCCATACAAACCTCCAATCGAGGCGGCTGGCCGCATCCCGCGCCCCTCGAAACAACAAGCGATTGGCTTTCGTCAGCCGCTCGTTGAGGAAGAATCGCTGCGCTGGAGCGGACATGTCGAGGTCGGCAGTGGTCGCACCGCGTCGCACTCGCGCGCTCGCCAGGAGCTGGTCGCGCAGTTCCCGCCGAGCAAACCGCACAACAATCGGCCGCGGACGAGACTCAGTCGGACCAGCTGAGCTCGTCACGTTGAGCTGCCTTCCACCAACTCGTTCCGCGCTAACAATGTCGCGGTCGTCAAGGCTGACCCCCAGCTTGTGGCCAATGACCTTAATTATATGTGTGGGGTTTTCCACCTTCCCCTCCGGCAAATTAGACACCTCTATGTCGTTAGCGAGGAGATCCTGGTCCCTTTCATTAATGTCTCGCCTCAACTCCTCCACAATCTTGTCCACATTGGCCGAGTTCGCGGACCCCGAAGCGGCACGTTGCTCCAGCGCGTCAACCCTGGTCTCCAGTCCGTCGATGCGTGTGGTGCAGGCATTTAAGGCGGTTTTCAGCTCCGCCATTTCCACCTCCATCTCTCTTCTGAACGCCTGGATCTCCGCACGCACCATCCTCAGCTCCTCAATAACCACCCGTAAATCCGCTCCCGCCACAGGCGACAGTTCCCTGGCGGTGACGTTAATAGTTGTGATTTCAGGCAGCGGGAGCGGCGAGGACGCACTAACGTGGCCAATAGTCTGCATGCGTTCACTGTTTGAACTAGCCTCAGGCGTATTAGGCATACTGGAGCCCGCAATACCTAGAGTCCCTTTTACTTCCGTAGGAGGGCTATGTAAATATAGTTTTTTTCCAATGGTGAGCAACTCGATCAATGTTTCCAAATGCTAATTAGTTTTTAAGAAGAAGGACTAGCGTTGAGCCAAGCATTTTTGTTAACGACGTAATCCTGTTAAGGTCATACCCTGAGCAGATGATCTGAAGCATTTTTTCCCTCTTCATCGCGCCCCACCTCTACAATGCTTTGTAAAATATTACTAGCGCCGTCTGGCGAACGAAGTACTTACAAATACAAGTTAAATTAATAGACCATAGAAGTAACAGACATGGCATTTCTATTTATGTTTATTGGTGCGCCCAAATATTTTTGGTTATTAAGGAACTCAAACGAATGTTGACGATACTTCATAATAAAAATTCTGCGGTGTTTATTTTTAACCGACTTTCCAAAAAGGTGGTTTTCAATTCGATTTGTGTGTTCGCTGATAACTTTATCGTTTATGAACCAATTTTGACAATTCTTTTTTTACATGAAAGGGTATGCTGCCAAGGTAATCCCACTGCTACCACGTCAGTATCGATGGTTGAAATTCTGAGAAATTTAGGGCAATTTTCGAAAATTGTTGGCACGCTTCGGGTGAAAACTTGATACCTACTCGTGTGTATATCGGGTGAAACTATAAAACTGTGATGGTTTAGGCCTGATCTGATGATGGAGATGACAGAGAATCAAGGGAACTCCACATCGGAAGCAACTGCCACGCGTTTGGGCTTATTTTATTTGTATTGATTAGACCTTTACAACTAATTATGTTATGACTGTAACTTCAGGGTTGGAAGTTAGTTTAGTAGATTGAAAGTTAGCTAAGTGATATGGCCAATGGGAAAGAAAAATCCATACTAATGTTATAAATGCGAAAGTAACTCTGTCTGTCTGTAACGCTTTCCCGCTTAAACCTCTCAACCGATTTTGATGAAATTTGGCACAGACAATCTTTAGACCATGAGAATGAACATAGGCTACCATTTATTGAAAAATTTGATATTCCCGAGGGAAATTTAAAAAGCACGATATAACCGAATTCCACGCGAGCGGAAAGCTAGTAATATTATACAGTTTAATTTATCATTATTTATTATTTTAAGGTTAAACGTAATCAGGGTCAAATATATTACTGCAGAAGTGATACCTACATAAGAAAAAGATTTGATGTTTTTATGGGCTCAGGCAAGACTGAGAAATTATATTATTATTCTCGTTTAAAAAACAAATACATAATTGTATATCAGTTATAAAAATCTGATAAAGTTGTATTTTATAATTTATACAGATTGGTGCTGACAATACGACAATAAATGAAAATACGAACAATGCTGGTTCATAGGAATAATCCTAAACCATAGCAAAAAACCTAGCATCAAAAATAAAAAAAAAATGATAATTTCAAACTAAATCGCATGAAATTGCAAATGGAATAGAACATCCTTTAAAAATATTGGTTCACTGACCACCGGTCGGCGACAGCGCGATCCTGTATCGACTTGCTTTTGTCGCGCCATTATTATTAAAGTTTGGTACCGCAGCATGCGGCGGACAATAATTTGTAAGCGCTTCCTTATCAACATGTACCTACATCATGTAGAAAATGTAAAAAATTAAAAATAGTTTCCTGTGACTAAACTAACGGACATATTTATATGATTTTTATGGGTAGACTGAGAATGTGTTGAGGTACACGATGTTAAATTTATTGTCGTATTGTCAGCACCACTCTGTGTATTCTTTATTGTACACCAGTCAAACATCGAACAAAAACATTCAACACAAACAAAAAATAATATGAGCGGCCTTATCGCTAATGCGATCTCTTCCAGGCAACCAAAGAATGAACAGATTCTCCCGAACCACAAATGGGACTGTTGTTGGTGCAAATATTATTTTTGAGCATTTTGAGCTTTAAGTTATCTGATGAGCCAGCGCTGCCAATCGCGGGGAAAATCCCCGATTTGCGGGGAATTGAGGGTGAGCGCGGGGAGAGCTCGGGGAATGACATAAATCGGGGAATTTCGGGGAATCCAGACTAATTCGGCTAAAATTATTTTGTTGGGTACCTAATACTTTACAACTAAGAATGCCTGCTCAACTGTCATTTCTACACCATTTTGTATTTCTCAACCATGGAAGTAATAAGTACTACCTACGTACAACTGGAAGGCTTACTGTGCGACTAAGCACGCGCCGTATGAAAGCAAATGAAAGTATTAACAATATATACAAGGATCAAACTATTTCTGGTACTGATTTGGATGCATTTTATAAATCCTGTTTAGCATTTTATATCGAACTAACGGCAGACATTGTAAAAAGGTTTGACTTCAGCGATCCTTTGTTTGAATTAATTTCTGTCAAGTAATTGCCCGGTATCTATGGGTATGCAGATGACAGCACAGTTGTGGAGAGATACCTGCCGGAAGCTCGGGCTAGTAAAGAAACAATCCGGTCCGAAAGAGAGGCTATGGTAGAGCGTACGAGTGCTGCACTACAGGCAGTCTCCGAATGGGGCAAAGCCAATCTTGTAGCATTCAATGCCGTCAAAACACAGGCGTGTCTTTTCACCGCCAAAAGGAGCCCGTTCACCTTGGCTTCTACTTTCCAGAATGTATCCTTGGAGTGCACCAACCGCCTTCAGCTTTTGGGAGTAGAGATCTCTTCGAACCTTAACTTTGGGCGTTTCATTGAGTCCAAGGCCAAGGTGGCTGCCAGAAAACTTGGCGTTATCGCAAAGGTCCGGCGGTACTTCACACCGGGGCAGCTTCTAATGTTGTACAAAGCACAGGTCCACTCGTGTGTGGAGTACTGCAGCCACATTTGGGCTGGTGCTGCGAAATGTCACCTGGCGACTGGATTCAGTGGAGAGGCGTGCGAAGAGGCTGATTGGCGACCCAGACTTAACTCGAAACGGTCTCCAAAGCCTGGAGCACAGGCGTAGAGTAGCCAGCCTTTCGGTCTTCTATAGGTTGCATTCTGGTGAGTGTGCAAGGGAATTGCATGATTTAATTCCCCCATCTCCGTTCCACCATCGGACGACCCGTCGTACGGCGAGTTTCCACCCTTACGTTGTTGACACTACTGCGACCCGGACGAAGCGTTTCGCTTCCTCTTTTATACCGCGTACATCAAGGGACTGGAACAAATTGCCAGCGACGGTGTTTCCGTCACATTACAATTTGAGTGTCTTCAAGGCTAGAGTGATTAGGCTCTTGATGAACTAGCGCGCTTTACCATCAATGATCGCATCACTACTTACCATCAGGCGTCAAACCCTCTGACGCCCAGGCTTTTCAACATTAAAACTCTGTATGGAGTTTTTACACGATTCCCCGTTTTAAAAAAATATGTTGATCAACAAACTGTTGACAACGAATGGCGAGAACATGCATTGCTGAAATTTAAGGGCTTAGGTTTAGAATAACTACCATTCGTTGAGTACTGGCCTAAGGTTTTTAACCTAAGTTTTTGTTTAAAAATTTTAAGAAAAGTAATAGGTCTTCTATTAATATTACCTTTTTCAAACGCGTCTGTGGAGAGGATTTTCAGCAACCTAAATAATATTAAAACACAGCACCGTGGGAGCCTCAACAATGACACCATTGCTGTGATAATGCATACCAAACAAGGTACAGCTAAAGCGGGGAATATTTTAAAATTTGAACCTGATTTACCTATGATTACAGCGAAAATATGGCATAAATAATATGTACAATAATATGTCCAAATAAAATAAGGGCCACCAAATATTTAACGTATTCGTATAAATAAGCAATAGTATTTTTTGCATAAAACAGTGTTTTTATTTCAAAAATATAAATTCGGGGAATATGTGGGGAATTATTCAAAACAAGCGGGGAATTTCGGGGAATTGACAACACTGACGCGGGGAATCGTGATTTTTTTATTGGCAGCACTGCTGATGACCTTAAAGATTTAGTATGTGATTTGGACAGGAATTCAAAGCGATTCTGGAGATAAAGAGGGGTGAAAGGAGAAAAAAGCACATTATATAGAAGGGAAAGAATATGAGCATTCCGACGAAGGCGAATTGGTAACCACTTGAGCTTCACACGTAATTCGGATATTTCATGGTCATATTTGCGCAGACCGAATATGAACCTTATACAAACATTTTGAAGTCTCTCAGCTCATCTAGTTGGTCTTGGGTAAGATCAAGATAGCTGACATCAGCATAGTCAAGGATGGGTAGATGAAGTGATTGTGCAAGCTCAATCTTCGTAGCAGTCGGTAGGAAATTACGTAATCTCTTCAGAGACGCAGCGGATGCAAATAGCTTGCGGCTAACTTCCTGTAGCTGGGCAGTTCAAGAGAAGGCTTTGTCAATATATATTCCCAAGTTCTTAACTTTTTCACTAAAGGAAACCACTGAGTTTCCAAAAGAAACGGTCTATCTTACTTTGTCAAAAAAAATAGCGTCCTTTCGCAGAAAAAATATCTAACTAATCCAAAATAAACTATCTGATATCAAAATAAATATTAATAACAAATAGACATAAGTACTATAATATTATTTACACAAAGCTTCCTTTCGCAGAAAAATAATAAACACCTGACTAATACAATATCCGGCCAGACTGGACGCTGACGCCAATATATTTGGAAAAAGGGCTGCAAGCAAACAACATAATTTCGTTTGCTTTAATTTTTATCTGTAACAAGCGGCCGCCAGCGACTTCATTCGCATGGAGTTAGATAAGCCCCGCTATTGGTCGCAGTGTGATGTTATACAGCCTAAAGCCTTCCTGGATTAATGGGCTATCTAACGCAAAAAGATTTTTTCAAATCGGACCATTATTTCCTGAGATTAGCGCGTTCAAACAAACAATTAAACAAACAAACTCTTCAGCTTTATATATTAGTATAGATATAGATTTTGATTTAAAACCAAACTACTGAACCAATTTCTTTAAAATTCCTATGAGACCACAATGAAAGTATGAGCATTGCTAGAAATAACGCAATGAAATATCACAACTTAAATTCAGTCTCTTGATTTTAATTGATAGTTGCATAAGCATGACAAGTAGGTAGCGTTTGTCCTATGTTAAAGTTCAATGTTGTAAATTGTTGAGGAAATAGTTAAGTAATTAGTTAGTTTTTATCATATTTGACATACCTAATGATTTAATTTTTTCTTTGACATAACCTTATGACTAAATTGTTTTCTTTGACAGAGTTGTAATGACGAATTAATTTTATTTCTTTTTCCTGGATTCATTGATTATTATAATTCTTTTTTCTCATTGTTGTTTGTTGTTATGCTTTTAACGTTTTTGTATCAATTAATTTTAGTAAATTTTAATACTTATGTAAGATAATTCTAACCATGAACTATTTATTATTTGATTTATTATTCTCATTGTTGTTTGCATGCTTAATATCAGGTAGATTGTACAAGGCTCGCTCTATTATTGTAACATCCTATTTAATGTACCTACAATCTTAGCAAATAAATTTTTTACTTACTTTACTTACTAATACGTCGATTGTCTATGGTCTTCATCATCAGATCTACTTCAGACCTTCATTTTTACCCATATTTGTGCAAAGTTCTTATCAATATAAATGAATGAAGGTCAACCACAAAGTAGCTACTATAAAGCTTTGAGGAGTTCCCTCAACTGTCCTTCGTCTTCATCATCAGACTCCTAATGATTATTACAATCCATCAAGGTGTAAAACTCTTATCAATACAAATTAATCGAAACATTACACAAGGTAGTTGCTGTGAATCGTTGAGGAGTGCCCTCGAATGTCTCTCGGCTCCATCATCAGATTTACTGCAGACTTTCATTTTAACCCATATGGGTGCAAACTTTTCCTCAATATAAATGAATTAAGTGCAAACACAAGGTAACTACTGTAAACCTTTGAGGAGTTCCCTTAATTGGCCTTTGTCTTCATCATCAGAGCTTTAATGACAAAAGTCACAACTCACATAAGTATAAAGTTGCTTATCAATACAAATTTAACAAGCACAAATACGAGGCAGCTGATGTGAATCGTTAAGGAGTTCCCTCGGCTGTCTCCCGGCCCCATCATCAGCTTCGAACCTTTACTAAATTGTAGTGCTTTAAAATAGTTAAAGAAGAAACTTAGATATGCACTAGGCGCCCCTATGATTTTTTGAATTTCTCCTTGATTTCCCTAGTCTTCCATCATCAGACCGTGATTTTCTTATCATGAGACTACCTTGAAGATATCTTTTTCTAATAAAACAAAAAGACGTGTGACAATCAGGGACTGCTGCGGTAAAGCTATTGCATAGCATTTTTTATCAACTTCTGCAACTGCAATTTTGTATGGAAAAACGCATAGTACATTATGTCGAATACGCTCAGATTGTTGGAAAAAAAAAATTCGTTTTAAAAAAATATTTCTGCAATAATGTTCGTAATGAAATTGCATATCCATTAGTGTAAGAACATAATCTAAATAATGCTTACTTTTCGAGGAGATGCACATTTATGATAATTATTTTTCTTGTCTGTGGTCTCTGTAGTATTACGTATATAACTAGCTTTATTTACCTATTTACTGATATTATGTTCCGGCCTTTATGATAGAAAAGAATTTGAAAAGTAGTCTTGTCTTTTGGCTGTCACTGAATAACTAAGATTAAAACTACAGAAATCTTTCATATGTTTTAATGCAACAGTCTCGTTGTGAGTAATTATTTAAACATTATAGTTAGTAAAAAAAAAAAAAGAAAATTACAATTTTCGAGCCAAGATTACGGAGCATCTCCCGACTTCGCCGCCCTCGGCATGCCCTCACAGACCCCGATGACCCCATTACTCTCCTCAAAGAGGCCAATAGGGCCACCAGCACAGTACACAAAAACAGACCGACCTACCGACCTCGCCGCCGAGGTCCATCGCGACGCGCTCCCCGTAGCAACCCCCTCCGCCGCCCCCTGTCCGATGTAGGCCAGCCCGCGCCGCAGCTGAGCCAGTAATTATCATAATGTCCCAACAATGACCTCTGAGTTTGTTTCGGCGTTTCTTCTCAGAGCTAGTACTTACTAGGAAACGCCGCGGTCATCAAACCATTAAGTATAACTTTCTTTCCAGCCGCCCCTAGCTGTCCTCTCTAGCGACGCCCTAAGCCGAGGTTCGTACCCCACAGGGGGTGCCCTTAGTGCGTAGTCGCCTAATTTTAATTTAGTTTTAAGTGCCCCTGGCTGGAGGCTTTTATTTTAATTAAAGCATCCACAGGAAAGTCCGATTAAGTAGTTACGGTCTCTTAGTAGCCACCTACGAGATGCCATATCAAAAAAAAAAAAAAAAAAAGATTACGGAGAAAATTAATATTTCTTTTGGATAAAGGGTGCTTTTGGATAAAGCTTTGAAAAACTACATAAAACAGGTTGCGCTGTGTTTTGGTCAGGGTTGCGCCTTAATATACATATAATACACTTGGCGACAGTGTGCGTTTAATACAAGGTTTAAATTCGGTTCATTTAGTTGAGAGTATGTGGGCAGGAATTTTATTTTAACATTTTAAATAGTACCTACTCCATGAAGCATGAGCAAGTCTGAAACCAGGATGAACTAATTGGTCCCTCTTTCTAGTCCTATATTTGTGTCTTTCGGCTCTTTTACAGAAAAGATTGAACACCCCCCCTGACTAATCAGAGACGGCAGGTTGAGTACCGGAAGCCAGTTGCAAAAAGTCTTAAAAAATTACAAAAACAATTATATTAAAAGCAAAAGCTAACAATACCTTCATTTTGATATTCCTCTAATGGCTCAATACCATCATCCGTCAGTCCGTCACTAACAGCTGGTAATTCTTCTTTGATAGCCGTATTTCCTGATTCATATTCAACATCTATACTTATGTGGGATATTGGCGAAGTAATAAGCCCACTACAAAACTCTAATCCGGCTTGGTTTATTAGCGGATTGAGCTGTGAAAAGAAAAAGAAAGATCAGAATGTTGTGTGTTCAAATCAGGTCAGGATTCTCCAACCAGACGGGTGTTGTGTCTGGTGTCCACACTTGATGTCAGCAAGTTGTATGTATGCTTGTTACATGGTAAACTCTGTTTATGCAATGAAAGGTTTGTGTGACGTCAGTATGACGCGTATTTCGAATGTGGTGTTGTAGATGTCGCCACAATTATTATAATATTGAGAAAATTAAAATGAAATGTTGAAAATCTTTGAAATTGAAAATTACATAAGACAATCACCAAAAACACCGCCCTTCGCCACTTCCTAGTGCTTTTGCTGGGAAGAAGAGAGGAGTGGACTTCCCAGCAGGAGAGCTGTCTGTTCAGTTGAAAAACAAATAACTTTATACAATACTACGCATTTAAACTGACTAACATAACAAAACACAGAAAAATAAAATTATTTACCTTATGCCAACTAGCCATGCCACTATACATACCAGCAAAGTACATCTGTAATTTATTATGTACAAAGTACATAATAATTGTATGTATAATAATCTTATGCTTATATTTGACAAAAGCTTCTATATTGCTATGCAACATGCAATGGTTTAAAAACCAAACATTATAGGTATGAGCTTGAGAAGAATCACTTTCACATTACACTGAAATTATAAGAATAAATGGCTGTTAATGTCATCTTACCTTATATTTGTCACTCATATTCTGAGCAAAAAGCACTTCGGCTTTCAGACATTGCCCCAGTAATCGGTAGCATTGCTTTAATTTAGCAAAGCAGAAGACACAAGCAAGCAGCGGTCTACTATCTTCAGTTACAAACTGCAACAATATTTGTCATGTATTTTGATTTTATTATTTATTTATAATTTATAGAAAAGAATAAGGATTATTCATATTCAACAGCTACCAAATATCCTTAAGGTATAAACTTGTGCTATCATGAGTCTATCTCTATATATCCAACTATACAGTGAAACATTTTATATGTAGGTACATCAGCATTATTGTACACCATTAATCTGCCGCCGTAAGGAAAAAAGACGCATCTAACATCTATTTTCCAAATTGAGTTACATGCATATTCTAAATCAGTAAAAGAAATGGCATACAACAATATTTTTATATTTTGCATAAAAAAAAAATGTTAGATGCGTCTTGTTTCCTTATGACTGCAGTAATAACCTCTTTAGGTCTTTCAAAGAGATAACTTCATATTTTTATGTGTCTTCATTTAATGTAACCAGTAGTTTGCTTAACATTCTCACTGTGTATGAGGACTATTCTTAGAAACTAGCAGTTTCTAAAATAAATAAACTTAGTAACAAACTAAAGTTAAAGAAACACCATGTGACTTAGTTAATGGACACATGTAATAAAAGTCTCCCCCATAAAATTTGTTAATAATGTTGCTAAGTTTAATTTAAAACATTTATTTCTCAAAAACAGAATACAATTTTTCACTTAGAACGAGAAACATTGATTACAAACTTGAAACATTTTTTGAAATGAGAATGTTTTGAATTTAGACAACACAGTTTGTGCAATGGCTAAGTGGCCCTTGTTCATTGCATGTCACAGGTGGGAATTGAACCCATACAGAACAAATTGGTATGGCCTACAGGTACTTGTTCCGGGTCTATTTGAGTATGTGATTGTAAATGTTTGTAAGTAATTACACCCACAGGACAGTGGGCAACATTAAAAAAAGTTAAAGAGTACTACAAGCAAAGCTGTGATGGACAGTGCTGCCAATAAAAAAATCACGATTCCCCGCGTCAGTGTTATCAATTCCCCGAAATTCCCCGCTTGTTTTGGTTAATTCCCCACATATTCCCCGAATTTATATTTTTGAAATAAAAACACTGTTTTATGCAAAAATTATTTAATACTATTGCTTATTTATACGAGTACGTTAAATATTTGGTGGCTCTTATTTTATTTGGACATATTATTGTACATATTATTTATGCCATATTTTCACTGTAATCATAGGTAAGTCAGGTTCAAATTTTAAAATATTCCCCGCTTTAGCTATACCTTGTTTGGTATGCATTATCGCAGCAATGGTGTCATTGCTGAGGCTCCCACGGTGCTGTGTTTTAACATTATTTAAGTTGCTGAAAATCCTCTCCACATACGCGTTTGAAAAAGGTAATATTAATAGAAGACCTATTACTTTTTTAAAATTTTTAAACAAAAACTTACCAGCTTTATTCTTTAGGTTAAAAACCTTAGGCCAGTACTCAACGAGTGGTAGTGATTCTAAACCTAAGCCCTTAAATTTCAGCAATGCATGTTCTCGCCATTCGTTGTCAACAGTTTGTTGATCAACATATTTTTTTTTAAATGGAGAAACGTGTAAAAACTCCATACAGAGTTTTAATGTTGAAAAGCCTGAGCGTCAGAGGGTTTGACGACAGAAATTAATTCAAACAAAGGATTGCTGAAGACAAACCTTTTTACAATGTCTGCCGTTAGTTCGATATAGAATGCTAAACAGGATTTATAAAATGCATCCAAATCAGTACTAGAAATAGTTTGATCCTTGCGTATATTGCTAACACTTTCATTTGCTGTCATACCAAGATATATTTCTCGCAAGGGAAAAGACCTCTCACTCGGGGCGTGCTTAGTCGCACAGTAAGCCTTCCAGTTGTACGTAGTACTTATTACTTCCATGGTTGAGAAATACAAAATGGTGTAGAAATGACAGTTGAGCAGGCATTCTTAGTTGTAAAGTATTAGGTACCCAACATAAAATAATTTTAGCCAAATTAGTCTGGATTCCCCGATTTATGTCATTCCCCGAGCTCTCCCCGCGCTCACCCTCAATTCCCCGCAAATCGGGGATTTTCCCCGCGATTGGCAGCGCTGGTGATGGAGTATGACAACTGAATAAAGCTGGTGTTTATTTGGGTAACTAAGTAATTTAGTTTTTTGCTTAACTTTAGTTTATTATCTAAACAAATGGAGTCTTTAAGAGGAGATAAGTTAACTACCCCAAGAAAAAGGCTGTGCTAGAGCTGACATAAAGTTGATACACTGGTGCAAACTATCAACATTATTGGTCAACTTACTGGAATATTAGTCAGCGTCTTATATAGTTTGTGCAAATTTCTGCTGGCCACTATACTCAGGCGAACATTCTCCGCTGAACATATCCTACACATTGGTAGTCTATCCATCTTTCACACAGAACACAATATTACTCCTAGCGGAGATCTTTTAGCTCTTCTTCTTTTTTCAAGGTGAGATTCAACGTCAACCTCAACTCTTGATCAATGGCCTCTGTGGAATAGAATAGATACCACAATTTTACCAATAGCACGTGTATGTGTAACAAAGTACCTATAGGAATTCTTTGAAAATTTTATTTCACAATATCGCATAACGGTCGGCGGATATCGCCAATGACACTTGACACTTTGATAGTTTGTTTTTTTTTTTTTTGGTTCATTTCTTTCCGTTCGGGCGAATGGAAAAGGCAAAGGCATAGTACGCCATACAGCCAAGTCTTCAGTAATTTTTTTTCTTCATTAAATATCTATCCTAACTTATCCTAATTTATTCTAACTTATCCTAGCATAACTTAACCTAAACTAACTCCTTTCGTTTTACGCGTTTGGACGATAAGGAGCGGTTTAGCGTAAAGACATGATGAGGCCACTAAGCTACAATATTTCACTGTTCTTTTTGAATTATTCACTGAATGCACTTTTTACTACATAAATCACGCGTTTTTATTTAGTAAACGGCACTATAAATAATTTTAAAAGTCCAATGAAAAATGAGCGTGACACTCATCTTGACATTCCCGCCAAACCTCTTTGATAGTTTGTTCAATTTGCCAGTGCATTACACTGAGCAGGCAAAGGTATCTCAGACCGTGATAGCCTTGTCTTGAATTATATTCTTTGAGCCGTTTCTTCGTTAATTTTGCCTTCTATCGTAACTTATCCTTTTTTTTCGCTGTGGAAATGCAGTTACCCGCCATACCCCGAAGTGCGTGTGTGGGACTCGCCCAGCCGAAGCCGGGAATACCCACTAAAACCACAGCGACACATCGACATCGCCTGAGTGGCGGGGTCATGGCCATGGGAAACAGAGTCTTTCTACCAATCCCCCACCGGCGATTCCTGCCAAACGGCGGGCCTACAATGGTTCCCCCGTACGGAGTAGCCGGGCTGGATACGTTTTCTTGTGCGAGAAGACGCAGCAGCAAAGGGTTTTTTAGCGAGGTATCCTTCCTCTTGGTCCCACTCGCTTGCACGCAGGCAAGCGGGACCTTCAGCTTTTCTCAATGAGGAGACCGGGTTGCCCGACGGTGACCCGGAGTTCGGGTCTCGTCAACCATCTGGAGTGGTGGCCAACCCGCCGCACGTGTGACCGCCGTAGCGGTCCGTGGTACGACGCAGCCCAGGCCAGATACGCCTCCATCTTCAAAGAGCAGTCAACTATCTAGCTGACTGGTTTAAGAAATGGAGGATTGAAGTCAACCTCCTAAAAAACCAAGCGGTACTCTATAGGAAACCGCGGGCCAGCGTCACCCTTCCACGTCCCATCACCATGGGACGGCAAGCCGATCCCTTGGGAGGAGCAAGCCAAGTACCTAGGTGTGATTCTCGACCAAAACCTCAACTTCTCAGAGCACATTAAGAAGGTCCGCGCTCGCGCCGCCTTCGCTCTAGGTCGACTCCAACCCCTCCTCAACCCGCGTAGCAAGCTATCGCTCAGGTGCAAAATGCGCTTGTACACAGCTTGCATACGCCCGATTATGACCTACGCTTGTCCAGTCTTCGTACATGCCAAGCCACGTCATATCCATAGGATGCAAGTAGTCCAAAACCGATTCCTCCGTAAAGCTACAAACGCCCCTTGGTTCGTCCGTAATGAGATCCTCCACGTTAATCTCAAAATCCCCACCATCCAGCAGGTCATGAAACGTCTCTCCAAACGCTTCTTTGATACTGCCACCAAGCACCGCAATCCTCTTAAAGCAGCGGCCGCCAATTACACTCCCTCCACCATCTCCCGACTTCGCCGCCCTCTGCACGCCCTTATAGACTCCGATGACCCCATTACCCTCCTCCAAGAGGCCAATAGCGCCACCAGCACAGTACACAAAAACAGACCGACCTGCCGACCTCGCCGCCGAGGTCCATCGCGTCGTGCTCCCCGTAGCAACCCCCTCCCCCGTCCCTTGTCCGATGAAGGCCAGCCCGCGCCGCAGCTGAGCCAATAATTATAATAGTGACCCAACAATGACCTCTGAGTTTGTTTGGGCGTTTCTTCTCAGAGCTAGTACTAGGAAACGCCGCGGTCATCAAACCATTAAGTATAACTTTCGATCCAGCCTTGCTGTCCTCTCTAGCGACGCCCTAAGCCGAGGTTCATACACAGTACACCACAGGGGGTGCCCTTAGTGCGTAGGTAGTCGCCTAATTTTAATTTAGTTTTAGTTTTAAGTGCCCCTGGCTGGAGGCTTTAATTTTAATTAAGGCATCCACAGGACAGTTACGGTCTCTTAGTAGCCACCTACGAGATGCCATATCAAAAAAAAAAAAAAAAGCTCGCGGCCTCTTTTGACAACGGACTCCGACTGGTAAACATCATCGTGTAAACTCTGTAAGCCCTATATTTTCTATATTAATTAAGAGCTGCTGGCTATTGTTTGACATATTGTTGTGTGCTCAGTGATTATTATTGTGTTCCTATCTTAATGACTAAGTTCTGGCTGTAATTGTAAGTCATATGGATAATATACGAACGTTGAAACGTCCTGACTTGTTTCTTCAATAAATACCCTCTCTGATAGCTAACAGTTATTTCCCATGGATCTGTCTGCTATTTAAAATACAGGTTGGGGCAGCAGATTCGAAATTGATGACGATTTTTTTTGGCGTGGATGGAAAATCTTAAAATGACCTCTGCAGCTCTGGACGGAGCGGACGGGTGTGTCAGACTTTTTCTGAATAAAACCCACCCGTGTTTGTTCACCTACCACCAAGGCCTCGGTTTCTCTATCAACCGATCCGCAGCCCTGGCCCAGGCATCGGTTTTGTGGACCCCGTCACTATGTGCTGACATCTCATTGAGGAGTGCATGAAAAACAATGCGCCGTCGACACGGGCTTGGTCCTTACCGGGCGGCGAGCTGCCCACTGCTCACCGCCCGTAAGCTCGCGCCTACGGTGGCCGAATGCCCGATGTTCTCCCGACCAGGACCTCACCAGTGGCAGCTAGAGGCGTGAGGGCGCTGGAATTCCCGCACCTTCACGCGCTCTGCACCCACCTTTGCCAGCATCGCAGAAAGAGGTGACGGCCTGCCTTGCACTCTCGCTCCGGACTATGGCCTGGACCAGGGTCAGACGCGAGAGATCGCCGGCACGAGGGCACGGCGATGCTCTACCCAAGCCAGGCAGCCTCCACCATATGCTCTACCATGTCCTCAGGGCGATCCCCACATTGGTGACACCCTGGCATTTCAAGGAACAGGAACCTCCCAAAACAGCCGTGACCGGTGAGGAGCTGCGTCAAGCGGAAGGTGAGGATTTCCCCATCCAGAACAAAAAAAAAAGCAAGCCCCATCCGCCTTAATCAAGTGCGTTTTAGCAGCACCTCCTCAAGGGATGCTGCAGTAATCAACAAGCAACTGAACCAACGTATAGTAGACCACCTTGATGAAGGTCGGCTAAATGTTTTAAACTCTTAAAATATGTTGTTTGAGCTTGCACTTCCAGTGCCCTGCCCCTATGTCTAAATCGTAGTTCCTGACGCCGCCACCTACCAAGCGAAGCCTTGCGCCACCGTTAATTCAAACCACGCGCCGCGAAAACGAAGCCGGCCACCATAACGCGTACCAGAAAACTAATTAAAAACTCATGTCCGAACTTAATTAAATCTTGAAAAAGTAAACAAAACCCCTACAAAGAGTGATTGGGCTCCCATCACTACATATTATAAAACTAAGTCACGTTCTCTTTCCTGTCCCGTTGTAGGATTAAATCTTTTTACAACGTTCACAGTTTTTCTGTAGTGTATTTACATAGCCACAGAGTACTTTTTTATATATGAAAGTATCAGCATTGCACCCGTGCGAAGCCGGGGCGGGTCGCTTGTAAAACTATAAACTACATAAGTGAACTGTGATTGTGTGAGTGAATCAAGCGGCAGCAACCGGCGGACTCGTAACTACTACACTGCTGTAAATGAAAATCATGCCAAAGTTTTAATTTCAGTTCGTGTTTCAATCATAGATAAAGGAAGTACAAGATACACATAAACGACTCGGTAACGTGTCAAATAATATATACATATGTGTGCTGTTTGAGTGAAAACTAGTGTTGTCCACGATGGCTTACGATTAGAGATGGGCATTTACCCGGTAAAAACCCGAACTATGGGTAAATACCCATTTATACCTATTTTTACCCACCCAATTTTAATTTTTACCGGGTAAAAATTATAATCAGTTTAATTTGGGGTAGATCCGTAGTTACATCGTTATTATTATCGCAGATCATATTTTGATCAAGTTACAACCTGACACTCACCAGTAAATTGCAAAAAATTCGACAAAATCTGAATTACACGGGCTGCCACTACGGAACAGGCTATTTGACAGATTTATAATTTTTATCTCGAATTACTTGGTTGCGGTTAAGAAGTTCACCGAAAGTATTTTTTTTAATTTTAAATACGTATTTCGTAAGAAATATGCAAATAAAATTCAAAATTCAAATAAGCCGCGAAAACGATTTATTCAGCAATATGGCGTCGAGCTTTGTAATTGACGTCACAAGCGGTTTTCGGTTCTCAGTGGTGTTTGTTTTTATTTATTATTTGTTGTTGTTATCTAATAAAATGGTTTACGAGTGGTGTGCTATACCGGGTTGTACAAATAAATCGATAAAACCCCCCAAAAAACAGTTTATGAGTTTGCCGAAAACAAGCGTTGATGCGCGTATGACGTCATCGCGACATTAGCCAATCCGGATCGTTTCACAATGTGTGGCGCGAGAAAAAAGTTGAACATATTTTTGTGTTTTGTATGTATTAATTGTTATTATTTTCAAACTCAAACTCATTTATTGCATTTTTTATTAAAACTCGTGTAAATGACATAAAGAACCCTCATTTTATGCAATTAAAGCAAAAAATCCCAAAAAAAATGAATACTGTCAAATAGCCTACTACCATTTTTTTGTTCTGGATGAGAAATCGTCAAATGACCTCTCCCGCTCTAGGCCTGTGCCTGCGTGTGCCTGTGCGCCAGGGCCACGGTTTCTTTTAAGGCCTCTGCCTCGAATCTTGCGGGCAGCGGGGCAGCGGCGGCGGCGGCGGCGAGTGAGCGGCAGGATCATAGGCGTTAAATCAAACGGACCGGTTCTCGAAAACAGCGGCGCGGCACAACGGGGCGGTGGCGGGCAGCGAGCGGTGTACTTCTCGCGCTCGAATCTTGCGGGCAGCGAGCGCTGTACTTTAAGTCAAGCGGTGATCGAGCGTTAGGAATAAATTTGAATCAAAAAATTGTTGCCGCCATTGTTCAAACATTTCTTTCGCGAATAAAAACAAATATCTCGTCGACACAATCGTGAACACAATACTACGCGGCTATAATGACGCGCGATCTGCCCGCTAGTTTCGAGAACGGGTCTTCGATGCCCGCCCGGCTACCGCGCCGCTGCCGGCACCGCCCCGCTGCCCGCAAGATTCGAGTCAGCGGCCTTAAACAACCCGAAATCCTTTTTTTTTTTTTGTTTCCGGGGTGGAACATCCTCATGCGATGTCCGCCGCCCTGGGGCGGGCGACCGGTCTGTCGGACTCTTAATGATTGAAAACCACCCCAGTGTTTCATCTCACACCTACACCGGGGGGTTGCGAGAACGAAAACTGCTTCCGCATCCTCCATTGATGCTGGCCCGCCACTGTGGGTCCGGTCCGGTGGGACAGGTCAGCCGCCTAATTCACACGCCGCTCCAACTGTCCGGGTCAGCCAGCGCGATGCGGACAGGGGACAGTCACAGTGAGGATATCGCCTCAGCATACATGAGCAACAAACAAAGGGAGGTAGATCATGGATGCTGAGGCCTTTATGGGGACTGCATATGCTCTTTCTACATAGAAAGATCATTATGTAGAGGCGTGTTCTTCAATCTGTATCTCTCCATGGTGAACCTTAGTGTTAATATAAATTCCATGGTTCCGTACCCTGGACGAAACCCATATTAAAACTCCCGAGACAGCATACTCCTGAGGAATCTGAGAGTCTATAATCCTCTCAAAATTCTTCAGGGTGTGTACCGAGCCCTTGCCTTTGAAGACTGGAGTAATAATACTCAGTCCCCATTGGCTTGAAATTTTGCCGATCAGGAACACGCGGTTCAGAAGGTTAGTTAACATGCCCGCATCGCGAGGACCCATCGCCTTCCAGGCCTCAATGGGGACTCTGTCAGTTCCGACAGCTTTCCGATTTGCCATGCGACGAAGAGTCGTTTGGACTTCCTCGGGCGTTATCGGGGGCACTAATTCAAGATTTGGAATGAATTTCGGTGTCTGCACCTCTTGGTGCTGCTTATTCAGCAGCTCGTGGAAGTACAAGCGCCATCTCTCCTTCACCGTGAGGTCTTTGCATAGCAGGTTGCCAGTAGGGTCTTTTACACAACGGCACTTGGATATATCCTATGCCGCTTTGACCCTGGAACATGCCAATTTGGAAAAGATCTTTTGCCCCTCAGATGATTCCTACTTCTCGTAAAGCGCTTGCAAGTGGTCTGGCTCTGGCTCTGGCTACAACTCTTTTAGTGGCACGTTTGACAACCTTATATGCGTCGCGATCTGGATGCCACGTTTTAAAGAGGGCTTTCTTCACCCTAGTCTTCCTCTGGACTGTGTCGTCTCACCACCAGGTCTCCTTTTCACGTTTGCGGCCGCCCTTAGAGACTCCGAGCACCACCCGCGCCGCCCCAATAATAGCTGCCTGGATTCTGCCCCAATGGTCTTGGACATATTCTTCATCGGTCCAGCGCACTTGTCCCTAATAACAGATGCGAACTCCTAGGACTTACTTCATCAAGCAGCCGCCACCAAATCTGGTGCCGGCAGTGCTCTACATGTCTACGATGGGCCGTTACGCAGAGGTCTATGACAAGGAGGCGGTATTGTCCAGTGAGACTCTCACCGGCTACGGCACCTTCTGCGGTGCGGCCGCCGTACCCAAAGCCGCCGTGAACACGCTCAAGCCCGACACTCTTCTCACCCACATGACTGTTCAAATCACCACCCAAAATCACTCGCTGGGATAACGGTATCCCGTGAAACTGTCCTTCGAGCTGGATCCAGAACAACATACTTTCGGCGTCACCACACCAGGAAAAGCATAACGGATTTTCCTGGTTTTGGCTCGCTTCTTCAGCCGTATCCGCCTCTGACACGTTAGACCTAGCCCACAGGTCACAGGAGTCGGGCGTAGCTCCTGCGCGCCGTTTGCGGCGGCGCCCTAACTGTGTCACGTGCATTTCTTCTTTTCCTATTCATAATAGTTTGGCTTGTTTTGCTTTTACGAGTGCGACTCTTGTTAGACCACTCAGCTCCGAAGGGAAAACTGGCGTCAGCACCCCATCCGTAAGTCAGCAGGTGCACCGTCAGGCAGGTGGGGTTGACTTGGGTCCCAAAGATGGTGGTAGGACCCCAAAGCACTCCAGTACCTGATCGTAGTATTGATGACAAATCCAATTAAATAACAACTCATTTTATACCCGGTATTTTTATTTTTACCCGGTAAAAATGGGTATTTTTTCATTTTTACCTATTCTACCCTTTTTTACCAATTTTTACCTACCCATTTTTTACCCACCCGCCCATCTTTACTTACGATAAATATTTCATTATCATATTATAAAAAAAAACATTTTTCGTTAGTTTCAGATATTTACAAGTTATCTCAAGCCCAATACAGATTGAAATTGTAGTACAGGAATAAAAACACTTTTATTTTAAATTAATTATTTATTCCAAAATCAAAAATATTTTATTCAAATTAGGCTGAGAATCAGCACTTTTGAACGTCAATATTAAATAAGACAGTCCCCTAAAACGCCCGCCTTTCGCCACTTCCTAATACTTTCGCTGGGATGAAGTGACGGAACAAACTCCCTAGGAGCACAGCTATCTATTAAAAAAAAATCATATGACTTTATACAATACTGTGTAATGAACACAACAAAACACTACAACAATGAAATTATTTACCATATGGCAACCAGCCACACCAAGAAACCAGTAAAAAAAAAAAAACAAAATCATTAAAATGTAAATAAGTAAAAACATGATACTATATTAAACAATATTTCAAGGTTATTGACCTGGAAATATTACAATTCTGTTTAAGTGTGTCCGTAATGTTTTTCTATCAAATATTAACAACTTGCTTTCATGTTTTAAGCGAAGATCAAAACAACTTTCAACAACAGCTTTCATAAGTAAATACTATCTAATGGGTCTGAATCCAAAACATGGTACAGCAAATTATTAAATAGTGATTCTGCGTTGCGTAAAACTTTACACACATTTCGCAAAAATGAGTTCAGAATTTTATCTTCATATTTTGATAGCCTTTATTTGTTTTGAGAAATCCTTCTTGATTATCAAACAATTATATACTTTATCGGATGATTTCGATATCAAACTTTGAACGCAATCGTCAGACTTAATCTTGTTAGATAATTTTTTTACCACAAATCCCGAGATATATGAAACAATCATCATAGACATTTGAGAAAGAGATGCAGTATAATCTCACATAATCTAGAAAGTAAAATTTCTTCGCCGAAATCAGTTTCTTCATTTTCGTTACTGTCTTGCTATCAACTCTTTGAAAATTTTCTTATAAAGAATTATTGATTTTGGTTGCGTCTCATTATACCGCGGGGCAGAAGATATCACTGTTGGCTACAGCAGTAGTAATTTTGAAGAGTGAACACGGGCACACTACTGTTGTAAGAGCGCTAATAGATTCAGGATCTCAAGCATGTTTCATAAGCGAGAAGGTAACTCAGATCCTGAACCTAGAGAAAAAATCTGTAAATCTAATTGTCTCTGGAATGGAAGCAATGAAGATGAAAGTCAAGCATGAGGTCAAGTTTCAAGTACTGTCACGGTGGGAAAACCAATACTAGTTACCTATCAGAGCCTACGTGATGTCCAAACCCTTGACTTCAAACATCCCAATGAACACCATGAGAGGGACTGATTGGCCACACATAGCACACCTCTAACTAGCAGATGCAAATTACTATGAATCAGGACCTATCGATCTGCTATTGGGCGTAAACGAGTATGCAGCAATTCTCAAGCAAGGTCTCATCAAAGGTCCACCAGATACACCATGTGCCCAAAATACGTACCTGGGATGGATAATAATGGGTGGAGTAACAATCAAGCTGAATGCACGAGAAAAATCATTGACGGCCATGAAGCAAGAAATTAACATAGAAGATTTATTGAGCACAATATGGGAAATTGATACGGACACGAAGCGAAAACTTACCCTAAATGAACAACTATGTGAAAAGATATACGAGAAGACACACAAGCGAGATAAAGATGGAAAATACATAGTGAAGCTACCATTTAAAACAGAACAACCAAAATCAGTTGAAGGCAACACAAGAGAAATAGCAAAGAGAAGACTCCTCCAACTAGAGAAAAGATTCAACCAAAACAAGGAAGTAAAGCAAGAATATACAAAGGTGATCAATGAATACAAAGAATTAAAACATATAGAAGAAGTACCTAAGGATGAAATAAAGAATAAATCAGTATACTTACCCCACCATGCGGTGATCCGTAGTGATAAGGAAACGACGAAGACTCGTGTTGTTTTTGACGCCTCGTGTAAGGGCTCTAATGGAACTTCGCTGAACGATGAACTTTTAGTGGGTCCAATATTACAAGATGACTTGAGAAGTATTATCATTAGATGGAGAATGCATGCTGTTTGTTATGTTTCTGACATTCACAAGATGTACAGAATGATCTGGACAAATAGAGAAAACATCGATTGTCAAAGAATTCTATGGAGAGACGATACATCGGAAGACATCAAGGATTACAGACTTTTGACTGTGACATTCGGAACAGCTTCCGCACCCTATCTCGCCGTAAAAACTCTAATGCAATTGGCTGACGATGAAGGTGACAAATATCCCGAAGCAGCGAAGATATTGCGCGAAGACTTCTACGTCGACGATGTAATGTCAGGACACGATGAGCTGGAACAAGCTATAAGAATCAGTCAAGATCTAAAAAGACTACTGCGTTTAGGTGGCTTCGAACTGCGAAAATGGTCTTCAAACAACCGTGATTTCATGGAGACAATCGAACCAAGCGAAAGATCATCTAATGCACATCTGGAACTAAAGATTGATGGAACAATAAAAGCCCTGGGCATACAATGGAACTTGGGTAAAGACCATTTCGAATACAATCTGAACTTACCAGCTATCGGCAAGGCAATCTCAAAGCGAAGCATTTTATCAGACATTCAAAAGTTATTTGACCCACTCGGATGGATTGCCCCATGCCTGGTTATGGCGAAGATTTTAATTTTTTTTTTTTATATATACAGACAAATCACACAGATTGAGCTAGCCTCAAAGTAAGTTCGAGACTTGTGTTATGGGATACTAACTCAACGATACTATATTTTCTAATAGATACATATATAGATAAACATCCAAGACCCAGGACAATTAGGAAAAGATCGTTTCCCATCATGACCTGGCCGGGGATCGAACCCGGGGCCTCCACGTCGCAGGAAGGCGGGTTGACCGCTGCGCCACGGAGACCGACAACAACTCTAGCAGGAAAAAATAGATTGGGACGAAGTCTTGAACACAACACTGGCTGAAAAATGGGCTACAATACGATCCGATCTTGAAAATGCTAACGGAATCTACGTAAATAGATGGATGGGAACATTGAGCTCAAGGAAAGATTCCATAGAAGTCCACGGATATTGCGATGCTTCTGTGCTAGCTTATGGTGCTGTGGCCTACTGCCGAGTCACAAACTCAGATGGTACAGGAAAAACCACAATCATTGCTGCAAGAACAAGAGTAGCTCCTTTGAAAACTATTTCATTGCCCAGATTAGAACTGTGTGGAGCTTTGCTACTATCCAAATTAATCAAACAAATCAGGCAAGCAATGAAGTTACCGACAATACAAATCTATGCGTGGACAGACTCTTCTATCGTCATCTCCTGGCTACATGGAGATCCGAATAGATGGAAGGCGTTTGTGGCAAACCGCGTTGTCGAGATCACAACCAATGTAAGTTGTAGTCAGTGGCACCATGTCCAATCCAATGATAATCCAGCTGATATTGCATCAAGAGGCATGTTAGTAACCAACCTGAAATGTTGCAACCTATGGTGGAACGGACCACAATGGTTATCACATCAGAAGATACAGTTCACTAAACTTATAAATATAACCCCAACGGATCTAGAGATGAAGAAAAAGATATTACAAACCCTGAAAGTAACAGAAAACGAAGAAAGGAATAAATTATCTACCCAACTCGACGGCTTTGATACACTGACTGAATTACTGAGAACCATCACCTACTGTCGAAGATTTCTGAAACAAAATAAATTAAAAGAAAACATAGTATAATCACAACTGAAGAACTCGAACTCTCCTTGCAAACCTGTATAAAATTAGAACAAGAGGAAGACTTTAAAGAAGAGATAGAAAGCTTAAAAAGAAAGAAAAGAGTTAAAAAATCAAGCAAATTAAAACCATTGAATCCGTACCTTGACGAGAATGGAGTCCTCAGGGTGGGCGGCCGGCTCAGGAACGCAGAGTTGACTGATGAATGCAAGCATCCAATAATTCTGGGTCGAAATAGCAAACTTACATCTCTTATAATAGCAGAAGCACACTCGAAGACATTGCACGGAGGAATACAGTTGATGATTACCTACCTTAGATCCAATTATTGGATACTGCGAGTGAAAACGCTTGTCAAACAATTCATACATCGTTGCTTGGTATGCGCTAAGCTAAACGCAAAGGCTAGAACACAAGTTATGGGAGACTTACCAAGCGTACGAGTGAAACCAGCACGAGCATTCCTCAACTCAAGTGTCGATTTTGCGGGACCATTCCAACTATTGCTAAGTAAGGGCAGAGGAGCCAGAACCACCAAGGCATATATAGATATATTTGTTTGTATGTCGACCAAAGCACTGCATTTGGAATTGGTTGGTGACCTGAGTACAGCAGCGTTCATTGGCGCCTTCAGAAGGTTTTGTGCTCGCAGAGGAAAATGCAGAAATCTGTGGAGCGATCAAGGACGAAATTTTGTTGGCGCAAATAAGCAACTATCTGAGGCCTGGAGGGAAGCTGGTTTACAATTCAATAGCAAAATCGCTGAGGTACTCGCTAACGACGGGACACAGTGGCATTTTATACCGGCTTATTCACCTAACTTCGGAGGATTATGGGAGGCCGGTGTGAAATCAATTAAATATCACCTGAAGAGAGTCCTCACTACTAACTTGACGTTCGAAGAGATGACGACGGTTCTCTCTGAAATTGAAGCATGTTTGAACTCGCGTCCACTATGCCCAATGGACGACGACACCATGCAAGCATTGACACCTGGTCATTTTTTAATAACGGAAGCACCAGTCACCGTCCCTGGTCCAAACTTAAAGGATGTTAAAATAAGCAACTTGACGCGCTGGCAATACACGCAAAAGCTGTTGAGTGACTTCTGGTCGAGATGGCAGAGAGAATACCTCACAAGACTCCAGCAGAGACCAAAATGGTTAAAACGCGAAGAAGAGTTTAAAAAGGGAGACATAGTACTGATAAAGCAAGATAACCTCCCACCGGGGAAATGGTCCATGGGATCACCGACAAACACCCCGGCCCCGACGGTTTAACCAAAGTGTATAGTGTAAAGAGTGGTGATACTATAACCAAGCGATGTGTGACAAAGTTATGTGCTTTACGTATAGACACAACACCAGATGAGACGATTGTTTAACATTATATAATTGTTTGCATTAATAGTTTGCATGTATCATAATTTCAGTTTTATCTTAGTTTTTTAAAGGACTATCATTAGTCCTTTGGTGGGCGGCTTATGTTAACGCCAATTTCATATTTATAAAGAGATGTACAAATTATGTTAGTTCAGTTACCATTAAACCTCGTAAAGAGCAGACGTACTTCATTTAAAATCCTGTGACACAGTGCTAACCAAAACCAACCGTATCGCCGAGAACAGTATGCTATACTATTTCGGGTTAACGGGAACGCCCTCTGTTAGTTAACATACTGTATATCACACTAATAAGTGTGTGTACGCATATGCACTATTAAACTCTCCTTTCTATTAAAATTACGTTGACGTACATTACACTCAAAGTTTTTCACCATTGTGTGTACGCATATGTTTTGTTAATACACTCTTTTCAGTAAAATTGCGCTGACATACTCCTTATATGGTTTTTTACCAGTGTGTACGCATATGCTTTGTTAATGTTAATTCGATCTTTTGACGAAAATTACGTTGACATATTTTACACTTGTAAGGTTTTCATCAGTGTGTGTACGCATATGCTTTGTTAATTCGATTTTTTGACGAAAATTACGTTGACATATTTTGCACTTATGGGATTTTTCACCAGTGTGTGTACGCATATGCTTTGTTAAATTCCCCTTTCCAATAAAATTACGTAGACAAACATCACATTTATACGGTTTCTCTCCAGTGTGTGTACGTATATGATTTGTTAAATTCTGCTTTTCACTAAAACTACGTTGACAAATTTCGCACTTGTAAGGTTTTTCACCAGTGTGTGTACGCAAATGCGCTGTTAAATTCCCCTTTCCAATAAAATTACGTTGACAAACATCACATTTATAGGGTTTCTCACCAGTGTGTATACGCATATGCTTTGTTAAACTCCCCGTTTCACTAAAACTACGTTGACATATTTCGCACTTGTAAGGTTTTTCACCAGTGTGTGTACGCATATGCCTTGTCAAACTCCCCTTTTCACTAAAATTACGTTGACATATTACACATTTATAAGGGTTCTCGCCAGTGTGTGTACGCATATGCATTGTTAAATTCCACTTTCCAATAAAATTACGTTGACAAACATTACACTCGTAAGGGTTTTCACCTGTGTGTGTAAACAAATGCTTTGTTAAAACACTCTTCTGGCTAAATTTACGTTGACACACATTACACACATAAGGTTTTTCACCAGTGTGTGTACGCATATGCCTTGTTAAATCATTCTTTTTACTAAAATTGCGTTGACATATTTCACACTTATAAGCTTTTTCTTTATACTTCTTTTTTACATTATTAGAACTACTTCGTATACATATGTAAGGCTCTTTGAAATATGGGCCAGGCTTGGAAGTCCATTTCTGAGAAGTCTGGATAACTTTCGAGTCTGATTTATCTTTTGTAGTTGGCTCGGCTGTTATTGCATCTTTTTCTTTTGTTCTTCGTGTGTCCTGTTTTGGTTCCCTCACAACGGTGGCCTCTGTAAGTAAATCTAGTAAGTATCTACACAATGGGTGATCTGAATGGATTTGAAGAATTGTCTTTTGAATGTGTTTGCGTCTTCGACGTACTGGGTGTGGGACAGCTATCTACATGTCATTGAGAGCTTGGAAAGACCATCTATTTATGGAATGCTGGACAATATTCTGCAGTATTTAATGGTGTTCTTCGTGGCTATTTTAAGTTAAATTTAAATATAGATGCTCTTAATTACATGTACAAAATATGTAAAGAAAACCCTGTCCGACCCATAAGGATAATAAAGGTTAGGTAAACTGAACACTCGAATTATTAAGACATGTGTAAATGAAATAAGCGGGGTGTTGACCTATCTCATTAACCTGTCCTTCTCACAAGGAGTATTTCCTAACGCTTTGAAAATATCTGTCGTCAAACCGATACATAAAAAGGGTGAAAAATGCGACATTAATAACTATCGCCCCATAACACTTATACCCATCATGTCAAAAATATTTGAGAAATGCATGTATGAGAGATTAGCTAATTATTGTGAGAAATTTAATATTATAAAAAAGGAACAATTTGGCTTTCAGAAGCATAAGTCTACTACCCTAGCCATCTATTCACTCTTGAAAGAAATATTGACTAATATTAACAATAAACAGCTAACTACAGGGCTATTCTTTGATCTAAAAAAAGCATTTGACCTAGTTTCACATGAACTATTATTACTTAAACTCGAGAATATCGGTATTAGAGGAGTGCCGCTTCAGTGGATATCGTCGTATTTAGCTAACAGACAACAGAGAGTCGCTGTTACTAAACTTGACGTAAGCAGGGACATGACAGAATACTCATCTGAATATATAAATTTAAAATGCGGCGTCCCTCAGGGTAGTATAATGGGTCCTATCTTATTCCTGCTCTACATAAACGACATAGTTAACGTAACCAATCATAAATGTTTCCTTTTTGCCGATGACATTTCTATTATCGTTACAACCGATAAAAAACATAAATCAATTTTGGATCATGAAGCGGACATTAATAACGTAATTGATAATTTAATTAAATGGTTATATGATAATAATTTGAGCATTAATCTTAATAAATCTGTATATATACAATTTAATCAATCTTATAATAATTTATTTAATTTTAAACTGGACATACCGAAAATTACGCAAATGACACAAACTAAGTTTTTAGGAATAATTATTGACGAACATTTGGACTGGAAAGCCCAGGTTGATGCTGTTTGCTCTAAGATACATAAATTTGTCTATCCTTTGAGGCAAGTAAAGAAAATCACTAATATAAAAACGGCTGTAATGTTATACCGCGCATACGTCGAGTCCACGCTACGGTATGGATTGCTTATGTGGGGAAATAGTACGGACTACAATAGAGCATTTGTAGCCCAAAAAAAATGTATACGTGCTCTATACGAAATTCCATCTGACGAATCATGTCAACCTGTATTCAGGGAGCTTGGTTTGCTACCACTACCTTCATTATATATATATGAAGTTTGCATGTTTGTTCATAAACATAAAGAAATATTTAAAACAGCTCAGGAAATAAGCTCTCGAAGTCGGCGTGATCAGTACAGACTTGTGCTGGGTGAGCTGCCTAGATCAGCAAAATATAATAAAAACGCTCCGACCATGTGTGTGCGTTTCTATAACAAATTACCAGATATGTTTAAAACATTAAATTGTGAATTGTTTAAAATTAAATTGTATAAATGGCTCAATATTAATAACTTTTATAATATTAATGATTTTCTAAATGGAATCCCAATGTGACATATTATTATTTCAATGACCTGTTAATAGATGTAATAATTTTGCATGCTTTAAGTACTAAGCAAAACATGTTCGATCAAATATTTTTATATCACCTTGTATACCATGTTTTAAGCAAATAAAATATCTTATCTTATCTTAAACACATGACAAAATAAAATATGAAATTATACATAACCATCATAGTAACAATACTAATGAATTTTGAAATAATCTTTTTTTGCCGCTAATTAATTCCAACGTCCCCAAAGACTTCCTGACTGAACGGTCCCTCCGAGTTGTTGTCGACGGATGCTCTTCTGAGCCCATGTCAACTAATGCCGGTGTTCCTTAGGGGTCTGTTCTCTCTGCAACTCTGTTCCTGCTGCATATTAACGATCTGCTGATGCCCGGTATCTATGGGTATGCAGATGACAGCACAGTTGTAGAGAGATACGTGCCGGATGCTCGGGCTAGTAGGGAATCAATCCGGTCCGAAAGAGAGGCCATGGTTGAGCGAACGAGTGTTGCACTGCAGGCAATCTCCGAATGAGGCAATGCCAATCTTGTAGCATTCAATGCCGCCAAAACACAGGCGTGTCTTTTCACCACCAAAAGGAGCCCGTTCACCTTGGCTCCTACTTTTCGAAATGTGTCCTTGAAGTGTTCCGACCGCCTTCGGCTTTTGGGAGTTGAGATTTCCTCGAACCTTGACTTTGGGGGGTTCATTGGGTCCAAGGCCAAGGTGGCTGCCAGGAAACTTGGCGTTATCGCAAAGGTCCGGCAGTACTTCACACCTGGGCAGCTTCTAATGTTATACAAACCACAGGTCCGTTCGTATGTGGAGTACTGCAGCCACATTTGTGCTGGTGCTGCTAAGTGTCACCTGGCCACTTTGGATTCAGTGGAGAGACGTGCGAAGAGGCTGATTGGTGACCCTTTTTTTTTTTTTTGACGCTGTGGGAATGCCTTTACGCACCGTACCCCGAAGGGCGTGTGTGGGACTCGCCCAGCCGAAGCCGGGAATACCCACTAAACCCACAGCGACACTCCGGCATCGCCATAGTGGCGGGGGAGTGGGAAACTAGCGCAGCCTGAGCTACCTCTCCCCCGCCGGCGAAACCCGCCTAGTAAGGCGGGCCCTCAATTGTCCCTCCTGGGGAGGGGCCGTGGCTCCCGCGTGATGAGCGATGTAAGGCGGGCGTCGGCCTCACGCCCGCCGCTCACCTCAGGGAGGGAGAAAGCGGGCGAAATCCCGCCTTCTCCTCCCCCTACGCCGCCTGCGGAGCGCCGGAGCGAGGGGATCCTCCTCCCGCTCGCGCTCCGCGGCCTCCTTCTGCGACATCACGACCTCGCAGAAGGAGGCCATCGCCACCCAAGCCTCCTCGCTCCCCACCATCGCTCTGACGATGGCGGGCAGCGAGAGGTCCCAACCGCCGCGACAAGATCGCGGCGCGGCACGGCCCACGACGGGCACACCGCGAGGGTGTGTTCCGCTGTGTCCTCCGCCGCGCCACAACCATGGCACGACGGTGTCTCCTCTCGTCCTATCCGGTGCAGGTACCTGCCGAAGCAGCCGTGACCGGAGAGCACCTGCACCAGACGGAAGGACAGGAATTCGTGACGCCTGTCGAGCCAGTCCTTCAGGACCGGCCCGACGGCGTCGAGGGTACGGCGGCCGAACACCGCGGAGGCGAGGTCCCGCGTCCAATGCTGGACGATGGCGTCCCTCGCCTCCCGGCGGACGGCTTCCCTCACTTCTGGGGCCGGACGCTCGCCCAGCGCCCTGCGCCCCGCCGTCCACTCGTACACTCTGGCGAGCACCCACGCCTCGAGCTCCCAAGGCGGGGTGCCCGCCAGAGCGCACGCCGCTGCGAAGCCCACCGTGCGGTAGGCCCGCGATGCCCGCTGGGCGATGGCCCTTTGGGGCGACCGAAGGGCGGTGAGGTTCTCCCTCCTATTGATGGAGTCCGCCCAAATAGGGGCCCCATAAAGGGCCATACTCCGCAGTATGCCGGCGTATAGACGCCGGCACCGCATGCTGGGCCCTCCCAGGTTTGGCATCAGCCACGAGAGGGCTCCCGCAGCCTTCAGCAGGCGCGTCGACAGCCCGCTGAAATGCGGGCCGAAGCGCCACCTGCTGTCCAACGTGAGGCCCAGATACTTCATCTGGGCCGCGACCTTGATCCTGACGCCCTCCACAAAAATGTGGGCGTCAGGTGGGGGGCGCTGCCGGGGGCCGTGAAAGAACACGGCCTCCGTTTTGTGCAGCGCCACCCTCAAGCCCAGGCGGCGGATCCTTCCCGCCACCAAGGATCCGCCCGCCGACGCTAAACTGGCCGCCTCCCGGAAGGTGCTCCCGCGGGAAGTGAGGAGAGTGTCATCTGCATAGCAGATGACACCCGTGCCTCGAAGGAGGGTTCCCCGCAGGAGCCAGTCATAACCGACGTTCCACAGAAGAGGCCCTAAAACAGACCCCTGTGGAACGCCGGCTCCAACAGCGTATCGCCGGAGCTGGCCAGCCCCGTCTACGAGGAGGACAGCACGGTCCTCCAAGTAGCTGGCCAGGAGGCCCCGTAAAATGATTGGTGACCCTGATCTAACTCGAGTTGGTCTCCAAAGTCTAGAGCACAGGCGTAGAGTAGCCAGCCTTTCGGTGTTCTATAGGATGCATTTTGGGGAGTGTGCGAGGGAATTGCATGATTTAATTTCCCCATCTCCGTTCCACCATCGGACGACCCGTCGTATGGCTGGTTTCCACCCTTACGTTGTTAACACCACTACGATCCGGACGAAGCGTTTCGCCTCCTCCTTTATACCGCGTACATCGAGGGACTGGAACAATTTGCCAGCGGCGGTGTTTCCGTCGGACTACAATTTGAGTGTCTTCAAGGCAAGAGTGAATAGGCTCTTAATAAACTAGTGCGCTTTACCATCAACGATTGCGTCACTGCTTACCATCAGGCAGGATTGCGGTCAAGCGCTAGTTTATAATATATATATATAAAAATTGGCAAATTTTAAAAGTGACAACACCACTTTCGATTGTATTATTCTATACGACCGCGTGCCACGTGCCCTGCACCCTTCGCCCGCGAGTGTGTTGCCTACCCCGCACATGTATTAAGTTACCGCCTTTTACGAAATAATATTTATTTTTTTAGGGGATTCTTTTAAGTTTAGCTCGGCTCGGTTATCGATACCTAACAATACCTACACGGATCGGACAGGGTTTTCTTTACATATTGTATGTTGTGTACAATAGTTATTGTTATCTGAGATAAACATATTAAATAAATATAAATATTTATTGACGTAACAAAACATACGTAATTAAAAAGTCTATAATTAAGTTAGTATAATCGACAAGTCTATAATAGTTAATTGACAATAATGTAACAAAATAACTTTCTTTATGTATCTTTGTATCTTTATATTTAAATTAAAACTAAAAGAATTTAATATTACTATTACTAATCCATTGCTCCATATGTTAGAAAATGTGTCTAGTCAACAACGTAAATAACGCAATAAATGTTGTTGAATTGTAAAAATGAAACTCAGCTACGGATAGCGCGTTACGCAATTGCACTAAAGAATATTGATCCATATCGTACTAGACTATTTATAATGTAATGTGTTGCACAAAAATCTGTACATAATTATAGTAGGTAACCCTGCCTCTTAAACTAGGCCAACCTGTATTTGAGACAGTCTAGCTCATTATTATATAATTTTTATAAACAGTGGACAGCGTCGATCTACTGTTCAAGCTTGACAGCAGCAATAGTTATGCGTGTACGAGTAAAATGTGGAAGGGATGTGTCGTGGTGTGGTGTGATGTGGTATATGCTTGTTATAAGTCTGTGTGTGTGATATAGGGGTGAGTGTGTATGGATGAATGTATGAATATGTTTGTGTGCTTTTTTCATTTAGGCGAGGTGAGTAAAGACTCCGTGTATGTGTAGTCTTTCTGCAGTAGCCACTCTGTTACAGTTTGTTTTAATGTGTGTGAGTTTAAATCTATAATTTTTAGATGTTTGTGAACTTTTCTGTAGATGTGCCCACTTAGGGTATAAAACTGGCGTTTGGCAAAAGAGGTTTTGTGCTGAGTACCCGGGATAACACATGTTCGCTTGTTTGGGTCGGACTTGGGAAGACTGATGTGTTTTCTAAGAATCGATTTAAAGCACAAAGAGTTGGCGAACCGAAAGGACTTTGCAACCCGTGTAGAGTTCAGTAGTAGGGTATCTATAGGGCTTGTTCGTCATGACTTTTAGAATGGCTCTCTGTGCTCTCTCTACTTTCAGAAGTATAGTATTTGGTGCACCTCCCCAAACAGTGATACAATAGCCAATGACCGATTGACACAGAGCATAGTACACGATTTTCAGAGAGTCAGCATTAGCCGACTGTCTGAGAGACTTGAAAATGTGTATCAAGCGCAATGTTCTAGTAGTGAGGGCATCAACTTGTTTGTCCCATCGTAAACCATCGTCTATCTGCACTCCCAAGTACTTTACACTGTCAGCTCTAGTGAGTGTTGGGCATGTACAGGGTCCTAAGGTGTTTGAGCATGTGTGAGCAGTTAAACTAAAGGAGCGGTGTTACGACGTATTGCAAAAGGAATGTAAGTAGTCTTTTGTAGGTTAAGTGTAAGTAAATTTGAGTTGAGCCATGCCATTACAACAGCCAGAACCATTTCAGCTTTTGTTTTGATTATATCCCACGTAAGTCTCTGCACGAGAATAGCAGTGTCATCTGCATACGCATATTACAGTCTGGGAGACTCATTCTGCACAGATCGTTGACGTAAACAAGGAACAATGTTGAACCCAGGATACTTCCTTGGGGAACGCCATATGACACTGATACTTCGTCACTAAGGTACGCTTCAATTTTGACACATTGAGTACGATTTCTGAGGTAATCTTTAAAAATGTCTAGTAATATGCCATGTACACTAAGAAGCTCCAATTTAGAGGTAAGCAGGGGAATAGAAACCGTGTCAAATGCCATGGAAAGGTCTAGGAAAATACCTAGGCATTTTATCTTTTGATCCAAACATTTAACGGTGTAAACGGTGTGTTAACGGTGGTAGGCCATAACATCGGCTGCCGGCAGAAGTTACCACCCACCAGATAAAGTCTTGCCGCCAAGCGATTCATCGTGTTCCGGCATGATTTCTGGTGAAGCCGTAAGGAGGACGGGTCTGAGCAGTTGTGTTGCATTGTGTGGCGGGTACGATGCGCCAAATGTTGTTGTATCGGGAGTTTGGTCGTGGAGAGTCTCCAGATCAATCTCCCTCTGGCGCAGCATCGTTGGTCGTGTTGGTCTTGGGTATAACATTGCATCACCTGGCTCAACTGCCGTCATCCTTCCTATTCCTAAGTTTTTTAAGTGAATAGGCTTAATAAACTAGTGCGCTTTACCATCAACGATTGCGTCACTGCTTACCATCAGGCGGGATTGCAGTCAAGTGCTAGTTTATAATTATTAAAAAAAAAACAAAATTTAGCAGCCGTTTGCGTGAAATCCAGTACAGCATCTTCTGTTGACAGCCCTGGTTGGAATCTATACTGGTTGTCAGCAATAATCTGGTTTTTGTTAAGAAAGCTGCGTAAACACTTATTGAGAATCTTCTCAAGAATTTTCGACACCGCTGGCAAAACAGATATTGGCCTATAATTATTGACACAATCTCTACTACTACCCCCCCTTGTAGATAGGATGAACGATTGCCTTTTTCAGAGCATCGGGAAAAACTCCAGTCCGTAAGCAACGGCTGCAGCTTCAACCACTAACTTACCGTTAGTGGTTGAAGCAATACATGTCGGCAGCTTTTAAGAATAGACGATGGTATCCCGTCCCAACCCACCGCACAGTCATTCTGTAATTGAAGAATAATTGATTCTACTTCAGCTTCATCGACATCCAGAATGGCAAGAGAATTTAATGTGGAGTGTTGAGGAGTGTTCCCGATAAAGGCACTCATACTAGCTGGGGATGACGGACTTAGGTTCTGTGTTGCAATGTTTGCTGCCAGGTTTTGCCCCATTGAACTAAAAAGTGACATACTTCGTTAACGGAGGATTTCGGATTATCTCGTATTTCCAACAGCTCTGAGGGACTGACATGCGTTTTAGATGTCTTAGTTATTTGTTTTATTGCTTTCCACAAATTTTTCGGGTGCTTTTTCTAGTTCGCTCTGCTCATACGAAATTTTTAATTTTTTAAGTAAATCATTGCAAAAATTTCGGTACCGAGCGTATGTACTTTTAAGAATCAGGTTGTCTGGTGCCTTTTTTGAATTTATGTGCATTTTGTCTCGAATTCGTATACATTTTAGCAAACCAGGTGTTATCCATGGTTTGATAATCCTTTTTTTCCTTGTAATTTTTATAATCTGCGAATGTTTTGAAATGGCTGATTTTATTAAATTTATGAATTCATTCATGCATGCATTAACGTCATTCATTTGGTATATACTTGCAAAATCGACCTCTTCTAAGTCCAACATAACAGCTTCGTGATTTATGCGATTGTTGTAGTGACAGGTTTTCCGTTGTGGGTTGGCTTTTGCAATATTAAGTAGGACGGCCTTATGGTCTGTTATAAACGAATCCAAAACAATTGGAGTTGATGAAAGGTTAGACTTTAGCAATATATGGTCTAAACAATGTTCTAACCTAGTGGGAAAAAGATGGGTTGGCATGAGACCGTGAGAGGCATTTAGAGTTAAGTAGTCAAAACTACGGACATCCCTGTTTTCTGGTCCAATATCAATATTAAGGTCACCTACAGTGACGATATTAGGACATGAAGATAAGCCGTCATAGACATTATTCAGGCTAGTTATGAAATGATCGAAATTGTCCTTTGAATTGAGTGATGGAGAACGGTACACAGCAACCACGGCAAAGTTTTTGTCTATTTGGCTCTACCCTTGAATACTACGTATATTTATATGTAACAGGGAAATATTACCATTAGAAATATTGAAATATTTCAAACATTCCTCTGGACTACAGACAAAAGAATTACTATTTATCTTATCAAGCTCGTCATTTATATTATTTATGATTGTCATTTGGACTTAGGAGCATAACCAGTAAGTGGAACAGATATATGTATGCATGTGAATAGTTGGGAGCCTAAATGAATGGTGCATCGC
This sequence comes from Sesamia nonagrioides, assembly GCA_017933935.1. NCBI lineage: Eukaryota > Metazoa > Arthropoda > Insecta > Lepidoptera > Noctuidae > Sesamia > Sesamia nonagrioides. Next base: position 1,014,695 of record JADWQK010000856.1, read on the forward strand.
TCTATGAAGATTAGATATATTGCTGTGAGGGTGTCAATGAATGAATGGATGATCGCTATTTTTTCACGCAAAAAGAGCCGGACGAATTTGAAAAAGATTTCGCACACAGAGAGTTTACAACCTGGAACTATTGTTCCAGGTTGGAACTATTGTTCCAAGTTAAATGGTAGCCCGGGTATTCCCGGGCTACCATTTAACTTGGTTTCACGCGGGCGAAACCACGGGTAAGATAGAGCCAGTGATGAATATGTAAGTGTGATGTATAAAATACAGTGGGATAACTGTGAATGTGTGTATTGTGCATAGTAAAAACTGATACAATGCATTAAGTGTATTGTGTTTGTTAATTGTTGTTTTGTGTAGTGATTGATTGTATAGGGTTCTAGTGTACTCTGGTTGTTGGCATACAAATAAATTGAATTTAACTACGATCATCATCATCATCATGTTAGCGTTAATCCCAGCCGCATCCCAAACTTTCTCAGCCTTGGAGTCTGGGGTCCGCTTTACCAGTGTAACTGCTGATTTTTGGCTAAACTTCGATATTTTAATGTATTACTTATTTGAATTTAACTGCGATCTGTAATTTTAATCTGCTTGACGATCTGACAACTTTCGCAGGGTCAACATGACTAGAGATCGCACAAGACAGTCAGGTAAGCAAGGAAAAACGAGAAGCCTTTAAGCAAACAAATAAAAATAAACTGAACAGTTCTAGCAATAGAACTCTCAAAATAGGGTAGTTGACAAAAGAAAAACTAATTATTAAGCCAGATTAAAAAAAAAAAAACTAGATACGTCTTTTTTCTTTTTTCATATAAACAAAACATTAAGACGATACAGTGCGTTAAAAACTCGTGCGACGTCACTCCTTGCTACACTTTTTAGCAACGAGTGACGTCACCAGCCCATACTCCTGAAATGAAATCGTTTATTAAGCAAGTAGGATCACTGATCACTTTTACACGTCATATGTTTTTTTTTTTAACTAGATGAAGCCGGCATTTCCTAACTGACTACCTCTGAGAAGAAATAGCCGAAACAAAATCAGGGATCATCGTCTTTTTTCAAGTCCAGACATTAAAAATGAAAATGTTTACAATACTTTACGTTATAATGATCTGGTCTTTGATGTATATTTATATTTGTAATTTTTTATTGATATGATAAAACAAAATATACGTATCCAATATTTTTCTATAATCTGAATGACGGACTAAATAGAATAATTTCTTTTTACCCGGGAAACACCCCTATTGTCCATATAACAAGTTACACCCTTCATGATATCAGGTAAACCATTGGCTTGTCTGCTTAGCCACATAATATAACCAACTAATACTTACCTATTGCCTCCCTGGCTTTTCTTTTCTTCTTTGATACTTTTTCGTCTTACTAGTTTATTCTTTTTAACCGACTTCAAAAAGGAGGAGGTTACTCAATTCGACCGTATATATGCTTTTTTTTTTCTATGTTTGTTGGCGACTGTCATTAGGGTGCTGATGATGATGACAAAGGTCAGTTCAGGAAACTTGTATTTGGACTCAATTCATTTATATTGATGAGACCTTTGCACCCATTGGGTTAAAATAATGGTCTGCAGTAAATTTGATGATGAAGACCATAGGCAGTTGAGGGAATACACACATCAAAAGTGTCTAGGGATCAACATATATTTTTGCAATAACTTTTCTCCTGATTGATATTAATTAAAATTTTCTTTAAGGATTCATCAAATAAAGTGTTTTCGTTTGTCACAGTAACGATAAACCAAGTCACCTTTGCATTAATAAAGAAATTTGCCATTTTCCTAATAAAGGGATATTTGACATTTGAACCACTAACACAAAAGTTCGAAAAAAGACTGAAATAACAGTTTTCTCTAAAATTTTATTGGGTAACTTAAACAATTAATAATCCGTGTTTCTACCGCGAACACTAACAACACAAGAACATCGGTTTGGCATACTCAAAATGAGTTCATCCAAATCACGCTGTGGAATGGCCGCCCATGTTCGTTGCAACAACAAAAAAAGGTCTTCTTGCGACTGGATACCCTCCATATTCGGCAGAGCTCTTCTCTGTAGCATATCCCATGCATGCTCAATCGGGTTCAAGTCTGGCGACTGAGCAGGCCAGGGCAGGACATTGATGTTAGCTGCGGCGAGAGTCTGTCTTACAACTCTTGCGGTGTGCGGTCGTGCATTATCATGCATTAACTGAAATAAGGGACCGATTTGCACTTGTAGAGGAACGATGACGTCTGATACAATCGTTTCAGCATAAATTTGAGCGTTGAGGTTGCCTCTGATCCAAATCAACTCAGTTCTTCCGCCGATCCAAATACCCGCCCATACCATGATGGTTCCACCACTATAAGGATGGACTTCCTGGCAGGATTTTAATCGCTGTTGGCGTCCAGGGGTTCTCCAGTGTCGTATACGTCTTGTATCCGGTCTCATACCAAAACGAGACTCATCAGAAAAGCACACGAAACGCCATTGTTCTTCTGCCCAATTTCTGTGTTCAAGAGCCCATTGATATCGAATCCTACGATTGTGCATTGCTATAGGTGGTACCCGTAGCGGTCTTCGGGAATGAAGGTTCACTTCATGCAAGCGGTTTCTGACTGTTTGGTCGCTAATTAAGTTCCCTGAAGAGTGATGAAGCCTCACGGCTAACATCATGGCGGTTATTGTTGGAGCTCTTCGAGTTAAGATTTGAATGTATCGGTCTTGTCTCCGTGTGGTGCAGCGATACCGTCCTCCATGGCGCTCAGCCACGGTACCAGTGCTTCGGTAACGTGTCCAAAGTCGACTGATAACACTCTGACTTGTATTCAGAGCTAAAGCCACAGTACGTTGCCGGGAACCAGCTTCTATCATTCCCACGGCTCTGAGCATTTCTTCCCTGCTTAAATGACGTCGCCGCTCCATAATAACGTTGGTTTTAATCAGTAGTAGGGAAACAGTAGCACTAATAATGTCTTCAATGCGTTGTATGTTTTTATAGGGAAAATATTGACAGCTGATTTTCATCTTTTACTCGAATTTGATTCACAGTTCCTGATTCAAATTATGAAATGCACCAAAAAGGATCCATATAAATTTATAAAATCATAAATTTATTACAAAGCCACATCTCAATCTCAAGAAATCCGCATAAAAATGCTTGATCCCTAGACACTTTTGATGTGTGTACTTACGCGTAAAAATTAAAGTACACAAAATTATGTCGTTTCCCAACTATATTTGCGTCAGCTTCCAGTCTGACCGGATGCAACTGAATACATAGTACTTTTAACAACTAAAAAGTGTAAAATAAAAGCTTTTTTACAAAAAAAAACAACCGACTTCCAAAAACCACAACCAAGGGAAAAATAACTAATTTCGGAAGTCGGTGTCAAAAATAAATATACAAAACCAAAGACACCGACTTCCGAAATTAGTTATTTTTCCCTTTGTAGTGGTTTTCGGAAGTCGGTTGTATTTTTGTAAAAGTTTTTTTGTGGATCACTTTGTTTTGTATTATTTCTTGTGTCACCACACGCTGTCTACATCTGTGTGTGTATTGTCCTATTAGCATTACCTCTGTACCTTTTCCGTTCTGTTTTTTCTTGTCTGTTTCTATGTGTGTACATAAGTGGTTAAATAAACAAAAGTGTGACAATTGTTATTTAAATAATGCGGTTAACACTATGCTGAACTAAACTAAACACTGCCACACACGCACAAGCACACACAGGACATAACTGTAAAACACTTGTGTTCAATATAAATTGAATTCTATATTGTATGCCGGTTGTTTTTTTGTAAAAAAGTTTTTTTGTGGATCACTTTGTTTTGTATTATTTCTTGTGTCACCACACGCTGTCTACATCTGTGTGTGTATTGTCCTATTAGCATTACCTCTGTACCTTTTCCGTTCTGTTTTTTCTTATCTGTTTCTATGTGTATACATAAGTGGTTAAATAAACAAAAGTGTGACAATTGTTATTTAAATAATGCGGTTAACACTATGCTGAACTAAACTAAACACTGCCACACACGCACAAGCACACACAGGACATAACTGTAAAACACTTGTGTTCAATATAAATTGAATTCTATATTGTATGCCGGTTGTTTTTTTGTAAAAAAGTTTTTTTGTGGATCACTTTGTTTTGTATTATTTCTTGTGTCACCACACGCTGTCTACATCTGTGTGTGTATTGTCCTATTAGCATTACCTCTGTACCTTTTCCGTTCTGTTTTTTCTTGTCTGTTTCTATGTGTATACATAAGTGGTTAAATAAACAAAAGTGTGACAATTGTTATTTAAATAATGCGGTTAACACTATGCTGAACTAAACTAAACACTGCCACACACGCACAAGCACACACAGGACATAACTGTAAAACACTTGTGTTCAATATAAATTGAATTCTATATTGTATGCCGGTTGTTTTTTTGTAAAAAAGTTTTTTTGTGGATCACTTTGTTTTGTATTATTTCTTGTGTCACCACACGCTGTCTACATCTGTGTGTGTATTGTCCTATTAGCATTACCTCTGTACCTTTTCCGTTCTGTTTTTTCTTGTCTGTTTCTATGTGTGTACATAAGTGGTTAAATAAACAAAAGTGTGACAATTGTTATTTAAATAATGCGGTTAACACTATGCTGAACTAAACTAAACACTGCCACACACGCACAAGCACACACAGGACATAACTGTAAAACACTTGTGTTCAATATAAATTGAATTCTATATTGTATGCCGGTTGTTTTTTTGTAAAAAAGTTTTTTTGTGGATCACTTTGTTTTGTATTATTTCTTGTGTCACCACACGCTGTCTACATCTGTGTGTGTATTGTCCTATTAGCATTACCTCTGTACCTTTTCCGTTCTGTTTTTTCTTGTCTGTTTCTATGTGTGTACATAAGTGGTTAAATAAACAAAAGTGTGACAATTGTTATTTAAATAATGCGGTTAACACTATGCTGAACTAAACTAAACACTGCCACACACGCACAAGCACACACAGGACATAACTGTAAAACACTTGTGTTCAATATAAATTGAATTCTATATTGTATGCCGGTTGTTTTTTGTAAAAAAGTTTTTTTGTGGATCACTTTGTTTTGTATTATTTCTTGTGTCACCACACGCTGTCTACATCTGTGTGTGTGTTGTCCTATTAGCATTACCTCTGTACCTTTTCCGTTCTGTTTTTTCTTGTCTGTTTCTATGTGTGTACATAAGTGGTTAAATAAACAAAAGTGTGACAATTGTTATTTAAATAATGCGGTTAACACTATGCTGAACTAAACTAAACACTGCCACACACGCACAAGCACACACAGGACATAACTGTAAAACACTTGTGTTCAATATAAATTGAATTCTATATTGTATGCCGGTTGTTTTTTTGTAAAAAAGTTTTTTTGTGGATCACTTTGTTTTGTATTATTTCTTGTGTCACCACACGCTGTCTACATCTGTGTGTGTATTGTCCTATTAGCATTACCTCTGTACCTTTTCCGTTCTGTTTTTTCTTGTCTGTTTCTATGTGTGTACATAAGTGGTTAAATAAACAAAAGTGTGACAATTGTTATTTAAATAATGCGGTTAACACTATGCTGAACGAAACTAAACAAGCACACACAGGACATAACTATAAAACACTTGTGTTCAATATAAATTGCATTCTATATTGTATGCCTCTTATTACTATTAATTATTTTGAATTTTGTTTGTGTGGAATAAATTCCTTTTATTTTACATATTATTTTTTTTTAATTTTCTTAATCAAAATCAAAACTTTTAATTTAAATAAACTGATTACAAATACTTTTGAAGTGTCAAACGGTCGGTCAGTCAGTAAAATGAAGCTGGTTGTCCTTTCCAAAGCGCAGCTTTCAATTTTTTAATATAAACTAGCGCTTGACAGCAATCCCGCCTGATGGTAGGCAGTGACGCAATCGATGATGGTAAAGCGCACTGGTTTATTAAGAGCCTATTCACTCTAGCCTTGAAACCACTCAAATTGTAGTCCGACGGAAACACCGCCGCTAGCAAATTGTTCCAGTCCTTCGATGTACGCGGTATGAAAGAGGAGGCGGAACGCTTCGGCCGAACCGTAGTGGTGTTAACGACATAAGGGTGGACATTCGCCGTGCGACGGGTCGTCCGATGGTGGAACTAAATCATGCAATTCCTTCGCATACTCAACAAAATGAATCCTATAGAATACCGGAAGGCTGGCTACTCTACGCGTGTGCTTTAAAGACCGTCAAATAAAGAAGAATGGCTACATAATCCACAGACACTCTTAGAATCATAAAATTGTTACAAAATACTTGATTACGAGAACGATGCAGAAAGATACGCGTTAAAGGAAACAAAAGCAATTCAGAAATTAAAATAAGCCGTGGCATCAAGAGATGATCGGTCCCACTGAGGGCACTCGTTCACGAACATGACGCATGGATCAGCACCGGTTAGCTCAAATATTTTGAATGGAACTTAATGACTTAACACACTCCACCATCACCGAGACATCGTACTCTCAACCGCTAGAGCACATTTAAGGAAATATAAGATATATCCAGTAAATGGTAGCTTAATAGCAAGTAGACAGTGTTCACGCGTGTGCTATGCAATTAAACAATAATTAGAAATTGCCTCCATATGCATTATATGTAAATACAGTTTTTTCCAATGGTGAGCACCTCGATCAATGTTTTCAAATGCTAATTAGTTTTTAAGAAGAAGGACTAGCGTTGAGCCAAGCATTTTTGTTAACGACGTAATTATTTTAAGGCCATACCCTGAGCAAATGATCTGAAGCATTTTTTGACCATAGAAGTAACAGACATGGCATTTTTATTTATGTTTATTGGTGCGCCCAAATATTTTTGGTTATTAGGAACTCAAACGAATGTTGACGATACTTCATAATAAAAATTCAGCGTGTTTATTTTTTAATCGACTTTCCAAAAAGGTGGTTTTCAATTCGATTTATGTGTGTTCGCTGATAACTTTATCGTTTATGAACCAATTATGACCATTCCTGTTTTATATGAAAGGGTATGCTGCCAATGTAATCCCATTGCTACCACGTCAATATCGATGGTGGAAATTCTAGGAAATTTAGGGCAATTTTCGAAAATTATAGACACGTTTCGTGTGAAAATTTGAAACTCGTGTGTATATCGGATGATACTATAAAACAGAGAATCAAGGGAACTCCACATCGGAAGCAACTGCCACTTGGGCCGTTTGGGCTTATTTTATTTGTATTGATTAGACCTTTACAACTAATTATGTTATGACTATAAACTTCAGGGTTGGAAGTTAGTTTTGTAGATTGAAAGGTAGCTAAGTGAGATGGTCAATGGGATAGAAAAATCCATACTAATATTATAAATGCGAAAGTAACTCTGTCTGTCTGTCTGTTACGCTTTCCCGCTTAAACCTCTCAACCGATTTTGATGAAATTTGGCACAAACAATCTTTAGACCCTGAGAAAGGACATAAACTACCTTTTATTGAAAAATTTGATATTTCCGAGGGAAATCTAAAAAGCGCAATATAACCGAATTCCACGCGGGCGAAGCCGCGGGCGGAAAGCTAGAAATATAATATAAGTTTAATTTATCTTTATTTGTAATCAGGGTCAAATAAACTACTGCAGAAGTGATACCTACATAAAAAAGGGATTTGATGTTTTATGGGCTCAGGCAAGACTGAGAAGTTATATTATTATTCTCGATTAATTAAACAAATACATAATTGTACATCAGTTATAAAAATCCGATAAAGTTGTATTTTACTATTTATACAGATTGGTGCTGACAATACGACAATAAATGAAAACATTAACAATGCTGGTTCATAGGAATAATCCTAAACCATAGAAAAAAAACCTAGCAAAAAAAAAAAAATGAAAATTTCAAACTAAATCGCATAAAATTGGAAACGGAATAAAAATATTGGATAACCCTTACCCTTTATTACCCTTTAAAAATATTGGATCACTGACCTCCGGTCGGCGACAGCGCGATCCTGTATCGACTTGCTTCGACTTGCGTTATTATTAAAGTTTAGTGCCGCAGCATGCGGCGGTCATTAATCTGTAAGCGCTTCCTTATCAACATGTACCTACATCATGTAGAAAATGTAAAAAATGAAAAATAATTTCCTGTGACTAAACTAACGGACATATTTATATGATTTTTATGGGTAGACTGAGAATGTGTTGAGGTGCACGATGTTAAATTTATTGTCGTATTGTCAGCACCACTCTGTATATTCTTTATTGTACACCAGTCAAACACCGAACAAAAACATTCAACACAAAAAAATACAATAAGCGGCCTTATCGCTAATGCGATCTCCTCCAGGCAACCAAAGAATGAACAGATTCTCCCGAACCGCAAATGGGACTGTCGTCGGTGGAAATATTATTACATATTACAATTTACTAAAGTAGATACACAAATACAAGGAACGTTTTGGAATGCAGAGGCATTTTGAGCTTTAAGTTATCTGATGACCTTAAAGATTTAGTATGTGATTTGCACAGAAATTGAAAGCGATTCTTGAGATAAAGAGTGGTGAAAGGAGAAAAAAGCACATTATATAGAAGGGAAAGAATATGAGCATTCCGACGAAGGCGAATTGGTAACCACTTGAGCTTCACACGAAACTCGGATACATGGTCATATTTGCGCAGACCGAATATGAACCTTATACAAACATTTTGAAGTCTCTCAGCTCATCTAGTTGGTCTTGGGTAAGATCAAGATAGCTGACATCAGCATAGTCAAGGATGGGTAGAAGAAGTGATTGTGCAAGCTCAATCTTCGTAGCAGTCGGTAGGAAATTACGTAATCTCTTCAGAGACGCAGCGGATGCAAATAGCTTGCGGCTAACTTACTGCAGCTGGGCAGTCCAAGAGAAGGCTTTGTCAATATATATTCCCAAGTTCTTAACTTTTTCACTAAAGGGAACCACTGAGTTTCCAAAAGAAACGGTCTATCTTACTTTGTCAAAAAAATAGCGTCCTTTCGCAGAAAAAGTATCTAACTAATCCAAAAAAACTATCTGATATCAAAATAAATATTAAGAAAAAATAGACATAAGTACTATAATATTATTTACACAAAGCTTCCTTTCGCATAAAAACAATAAACACCTGACTAATACAATATCCGGCCAGACTGGACGCTGACGCCAATATATTTGGAAAAAGGGCTGCAAGCAACAACATAATTTCGTTTGCTTTAATTTTTATCTCTAACAAGCGGCCGCCAGCGACTTCATTCGCATGGAGTTAGAAAAGCCCCGCTCCTATTGGTTGCAGTGTGATGTTATATAGCCTAAAGCCTTCCTGGATTAATGGGCTATCTAACGCAAAAAGATTTTTTCAAATCGGACCATTATTTCCTGAGATTAGCGCGTTCAAACAAACAATTAAACAAACAAACTCTTCAGCTTTATATATTAGTATAGATATAGATTTTGATTTAAAACCAAACTACTGAACCGATTTCTTTAAAATTCCTATGAGACCACAATGAAAGTATGAGCATTGCTAGAAATAACGCAATGAAATATCACAACTTAAATTCAGTCTCTTGATTTTAATTGATTGTTGCATAAGCATGACGAGTAGGTAGCGTTTGTCCTATGTTAAAGTTCAATGTTGTAAATTGTTGAGGAATTCCCTCGACTGTCTATGGTCTTCATCATCAGATCTACTTCAGACCTTAATTTTTACCCATATTTGTGCAAAGTTCTTATCAATATAAATGAATTAAGTTCAACCACAAAGTAGCTACTATAAATCTTTGAGGAGTTCCTTCAACTGTCCTTCGTCATCATCATCAGACTCCTAATGATCATTACAATCCATCAAGGTGTAAAGCTCTTATCAATACAAATTAATCGAAACATTACATAAGGTAGCTGCTGTGAATCGTTGAGGAGTGCCCTCGAATGTTTCTCGGCTCCATCATCAGATTTACTGCAGACCTTCATTTTAACCCATAGGGGTGAAAAGTTTTCCTCAATATAAATGAATTGAGTGCAAACACAAGGTAACTACTGTAAACCTTTGAGGAGTTCCCTTAATTGGCCTTTGTCTTCATCATCAGAGCTTTAATGACAGTCACAACTCGCTTAGGTATAAAGTTTCTTATCAATACAAATTTAACAAGCACAAATACGAGGCAGCTGATGTGAATCGTTAAGGAGTTCCCTCGGCTGTCTCCCGGCCCCATCATCAGCTTCGAACCTTTACTAAATTGTAGTGCTTTAAAATAATTAATGAAAAAACTGAGATAAGCACTAGGCGCCCCTATGATTTTTTAAATTTCTCCTTGATTTCCCTAGTCTTCCATCATCAGACCGTGATTTTTTTATCATGAGACTACCTTGAAGATATCTTTTTCTAATAAAACAAAAAGACGTGTGGCAATCAGGGACTGCCGCGGTAAAGCTATTGCATAGCATTTTTTTTTATCAACTTCTGCAACTGTATAATTTTGTATGGAAAAACGCAATAGTACAACACACTGAATCTGCGGTCACGCGTGGGACTGCAGATCTGCATGATAATGCAGATAAACAACGCAATCCTGCACGTGGCTGCGTGGCAAATCGCAAATCAAATCAAAGCATTTATTTCAAATAACCCACTTACAGACACTTTTGAAATGCCAGAAGGTCGGTCAGTCAGTAAGATGAAGCTAGTCAAAGGAGTGGCATACAGAGTTCTGCAGTATGTACCTAGTTAGTAGGAAAATTTTTATTAGTTATTTATGAAATACCATATTTCTTTTATTTTTCCAATTAACGTATACATTTGCATAAGTATTTGCATTGGGGTCCCACCCCCATCTTTGGGACTCAAGTCAACCCCACCTGCCAGACGGTGCACCTGCTGACATACGGACGGGGCCCTGACGCCGGCTTCCCTTTCGGGGTTGAGTGGCCAGACGGCAGTCGCACTCGTAAAAGCCAAAAATCGCCAAACATGAGAAGAAACAGAAGTAAAGCACGAGTTACAGCTAGGGCGCCGCCGCAAAACGGCGCGCAGGAGCCCCGCCCGACTCCTGTGACCTGTGGGCTAGGGCTACCGTGTCAGGGGCGGACACGGCTGAAGAAGCGAGCCCAAACCAGTAAACTCCGTTTCGCTTCGTGGAACGTTGGCATGCTAACTGGACGCGCGAGATAACTGGCCGAAACTCTCCACAGGCGGAGGGTGGAAAGGCAGCAGATCCCGGCTTATTGGGAATGGCTACAAACTGATCTACACGGGTGCACCTAGTGGGAGAAATGGGGTCGCCGTGGTGTTGTCTGACTAGCTCCAGGATGACGCCTTGGAGGTGAATCGCATCAGTGATCGGCTAATGTCGGTGCGGGTGCTTGTCAACGGGTTAATAAACCACTTGATAAGTGCCTACGCAGGCCGGGTGCGGTGACGCCGAAAGGACGTTGTTCTGGAGCCAGCTCGAAGGAATACTTCGCGGGATCCCGTTATCCCAGGGAATCATCCTGGGTGGTGATTTGAAAGGTCATGTGGGTGAGAAGTGTGACGGGTTTCAGCGTGTTCACAGTGGCTTTGGGTACGGTAGCCGCAACGCGGAAGGGGACAACATTCTCCGAACGTGTGCGGCCGCTGACCTGGCGATTGTGAACACCTATTTCAAAAAGAAACCGGAGCACCTTGTTACCTACCGGAGCGGGCGAAGCGCTACCCAGATCGACTTCCTACTAACTAGGAGACACCACATCGGCAAAGTAACCAACTGCAAAGTCATACCCGGTGAGTCTTACTGCACAACACCATCTCCTTGTCATGGATCTCTGCGATAAGGCCCAACGTAGACGTGTTGAGGACTGCCGACGCCAGATCCGGTGGTGGCTGCTTGATGAAAATAAATACCAGAAGTTCGCTTCGGTTATTGGCGACAAGTGCGCTGGTACCGAGGGAGAATCTGTTCAAGATAACTGGGACAGAATCCAGGCAGCTATTACTAGGGCGGCGCGGGTGGTGCTCGGCGTGTCTAAGGGCGGTCCCAAAAGTGACAAGGAGACCTGGTGGTGGAACGACACGGTCCAGAGGGAGACAAGGGTGAAAAAAGCCCTCTTCAAAACGTGGCAGGCCGGATCTCCTGGAGATCGCGACGCATACAAGGTTGCCAAACGTGCCACTAAAAGAGCTGTAGCCAGAGCCAGACGAGACTACTTGCAACCGCTCTACGAGAAGTTGGAATCGTCTGAGGGGCAGAAGGTCATTTACAAGTTGGCACGTTCTGGGGTGAAAGCGGCACTGGATATATCCAAGTGGCGTTGTGTAAAAGACCCTACTGGCAACCTGCTTTGCGAGGATCGCGCAGTGAAGGAGAGATGGCGCACGTACTTTCACGAGCTGCTGAATAAGCAGCACCAAGAGGTGCAGACACCGGAACTCCCTCCGAATCTTGGATTAGTGCCCCCGATAACGCCTGAGGAAGTCCACACGGCTCTTCGTCGCACGGTGAATCGGAAAGCTGTCGAAGCTGATGGAGTCCCCATTGAGGCCTGGAAGGCGATGGGTCCTCGCGGTGTGGGCATGTTAACTTGCTTTTTGAACCGCGTGCTCCTGACCGGTAAAATCCCGAGCCAATGGAGACTGAGTATTATTACTCCAGTCTTCAAAGGCAAGGGCTCGGTACAGGAGTGTGGCAACTATCGCGGTATAAAGGTCATGTCCCACACCATGAAGATCTTTGAGAGGATTAGACTCCCGGATCCGGCAGGAGTGTGCTGTCTCGACATGTCAATATGGGTTCTGTGCAGGGTACGGAACCACGGACCCTATCTTCGCCCTAAGGATCACCATGGAGAGATACAGATCGAAGAACACGCCTCTGAATATGCTCTTTTTAGACATGCAGAAGGCCTTCGACTGTGTCCCTCGTTAGAACTCGCTTGAGAACGGAGGTCTTAAACTCAATGTGGCGAAGACGGTGTACATGGCCAGCAACACCACAGACCCTATGCCTGTGTGCACGCAAAGAAAAAAGCACGCATTTCCGCAGCTTGGGCAATATGGCGTGAGGTCACAGGTGTCATTTGTGACCCCAAAATACCGGTTAAGCTTAAGGGACTGGTCTATAAGACCATCATTAGACCTGTCCTTCTGCATGGCAGTGAGGCGTGGCCTGAGCTTGAGCGACACAAGCGGGAACTGCGTGTCACGGAGATGAATATGCTGCGGTGGATGTGTGGAGTTACGCGGAAAGACCGCATTAGAAACTCCCGCATCCGTGGCAGTCTCCGTGTCCGTGACATAGCAGACAAACTGCAAGAGAGTCGCCTGCGCGGGTACGGTCACGTCTTACGTAAACCGGCAGGTTACGTGGGTAACAAATGTCTTGCCATGGGTGCCATGGCCGGTACAAGCGAGGTAGACCAAAGAGGTGCTGGCTTGATGTTGTAAGAGATGACATGCGTGCCAACAAGATCTTAACCACAGGATGCTAAAGATCGTGCGAAATGGAGGAGAATGTGCAGGAAAGCGGACCCCGGGCTCCAAAGCGAAAGCTGCGGATGCAACCGAGACAAACGCTAAGATGATGATTTGTATAAGTATTTTCTTTTTTGTATTTTTTTTACCAGTAACGTCATCAAAAGAGTGGGAAAAACTGTGGGAATTTAGCGAATATACTATATTCAATGTTTTATGTTCGACTTTGATAAAGATATAGAAGCTATTTAATAGCTGAAAAATGACATCATTTTCGTGTTCAGCACGCCCGAAAACCACCGTCACGTCTCACGACACCCATGTCAAAATATCCCAATAGGTGTCGGCCATCTTGGATTTCAAAAATGAAGTCATATTCGTGATCTGCACCCCCGAAAACTCCTATCACGATGTCCATGTCGAAATATCCGAAATTAATCGAAATACCAAATTTTAGGCAAAGTTACCCGCGAACAAACAAAAAAACTATTTAATTAAACATAAAAGAAAACATATAATTGAGCAATGCGCTCAGATTGAGCACCGCTTATGCGGGCGGACCGCGCGTTGCCAAACGACACGGGTTTCACCTTCGAGAGCTTGTAGCATAAAGAATCTCAATAGCCCAGGCAAAAGAAATGATGGCGAATACGCTCAGATTGTTGACAAAAAAAATGTCGTTTTAAAAAAAAATATTTCTGCAATAATGTTCGTAATGAAATTGCATATCCATTAGTGTAAGAACATAATCTAAATAATACTTAATTTTCGAGGAGATGCACGTTTATGATAATTATTTCTCTTGTCAGTGGTTTCGTTGTGAGTAATTATTTAAACATTATACTTAGTAAAAAAAAAAAGAAAAACTACAATTTTGGAGCCAAGATTAAGGAGAAAATTGATATTTCTTTTGGATAAAAAGTAGATAGCTCTGAAAAACTACATAAAAACAGGTTGCGCTGTGTTTTGGTCAGGGTTGCGCCTTAATACACATATACTGGCACTTGCCGACAGTGTGTGTTTAATACAAGATTTAAATTTCGGTTCATTTAGTTGCGAGTATGTGGGCAGGTATTTTACTGTAACATTTTAAATAGTACCTACTCCATGAAGCATGAGTTTACTTTAGCAAGTCTGAAACCAGAATGAACTAATTGGTGCCTCTTTCTAGCCCTATATTTGTGTCTTTCGGTTCTTTTACAGAAAAGATTGAACACCCCCCTACTAACCCCCCCTACCCCTACCTACCCCCTGACTAATCAGAGACGGCAGGTTGAGTACCGGAAGCCAGTTGCAAAAAGTCTTAAAAAATTACACAAACAATTATATTAAAACCAAAAGCTAACAATACCTTCATTTTGATATTCCTCCATCGGCTCTATACCATCATCTAGTCCGTCACTAACAGCTGGTAATTCTTCTTTGATAGCCATATTTCCTGTTTCACATTCATCATCTATACTTATGTGGGATATTGGCGAAGTAATAAGCCCACTACAAAACTCTAATCCGGCTTGGTTTATTAAAGGATTGAGCTGTGAAAAGAAAAAGAAAGATCAGAATGTTGTGTTCAAATCAGGTCAGGATTCTCCAACCAGATGGGTGTTGTGTCTGGTGTCTACAATTGATGTCAGCAAGTTGTATGTATGCTTGTTACATGGTAAACTCTGTTTATGCAATGAAAGGTTTGTGTGACGTCAGTATGACGCGTATTTCGAATGTGGTGTTGTAGATGTCGATACAATTATTATAATATTAAGAAAATTAAAATGAAATGTTGAAAATCTTTGAATGTGCAAATTACATAAGACAATCACCAAAAACCCCACCTTTCGCCACTTCCTAGTGCTTTCGCTGGGAAGAAGAGAGGAATGGACTTCCCAGCAGGAGAGCTGTCTGTTCAGTTGAAAAATAAATAAACAAACAACTTTATACAATACTATGCATTTAAACTGACTAACATAACAAAATACAGAAGAAAAAAAATATTTACCTTATGCCAACTAGCCCTGTCGCTATACATACCAGCAAAGTACATACACTAGCTTATTATGTACAAAGTACATAATAATTGTATGTCTAATATTGTATGTATAATAATCTACATAATATATATTATATTTGACAAAAGCTTCTATATTGCTACGCAACATCAATGGTTTAAAAACCAAACATTATAGGTATGAGCTTGAGAGGAATCACTTTCACATTATACTGAAATTATAAGAATAAATGGCTGTTAAAGAATATCTTACCTTATATTTGTCACTCATATTCTGAGCAAAAAGCACTTCGGCTTTCAGACATTGTCCCAGTAATCGGTAGCATTGCTTTAATTTAGCAAAGCAGAAGACACAAGCAAGCAGCGGTCTACTATCTTCAGTTACAAACTGCAACAACATTTGTCATGTATTTTGGTTTTATTATGTATTTATAATTTATAGAAAAGAATAAGGATTATTCATATTAAACAGCTACCAAATATCCTTAAGGTATAAACTCGTGCTATCATGAGTCTATCTCTATATCCAACTATACAGTGAAGCATTTTATGTGTAGGTACATATGTATTATTGTAACACTACAGCTACTTAAACATTTATTTCTCAAAAACAGAATACAATTTTTCACTTAGAATGAGAAACACTGATTACAAACTTTTACATTTCTTGAAATGAGAATCTTTTGAATTTAGACAACACAGCTTGTGCAATGGCTAAGTGGCACTTTTTCACTGCATGTCACAGGTGGGAATTGAACCCATACAGAACAAATTGGTATGGCCTACAGGTACTTGTTCCGGGTCTATTTGAGTATATGAGTGTAAATGTTTGTAAGTAATTACACCCACAGGACAGTAGGCAACATTAAAAAAAGTTAAAGAGTACTACAAGCAAAGCTGCGATGGAGTATGACAACTGAATAAAGCTGGTGTTTAATTGGGTAACTAAGTAATTTAGTTTTTTGCTTAACTTTAGTTTATTATCTAAACAAATGGAGTCTTTAAGAGGAGATAAGTTAACTACCCCAAGAAAAAGGCTGTGATATAGCTGACTTAAAGTTGATACACTGGTGCAAAACTATCAACATTATTGGTCCTTAAGATAACAACTCTAAAAATAACAACTTACTGGAATATTAGTCAGCGTCTCATATAGTTTGTGCAAATTTCTGCTGGCCACTATACTCAGCCGGACATTCTCCGCTGAACATATCCTACACATTGGTAGTCTATCCATCTTTCACACAGAATACAATATTACTCCTAGCGGAGATCTTTTAGCTCTTCTTCTTTTTTCAAGGTGAGATTCAACCTCAACTCTTGATCAATGGCCTCTGTGGAATAGATACCAAAATTTTACCAATAGTACGTGTAATTTTACGAATAGTACGTGGCCGTAATGTTATGAAAATCTCGTACATTTTTGTACGAGGTTGATAGCGTCCTCGTACCTCGTACGGAAGACCACAAATCTCGTATTTGTACGAGGAACCCAGGGTCTTTTCACTTAGTACATTCGTAACATAAATGAAGAAAATGACGTGGGCATTAGTTTATTCGTTGCTCAACAGATGGCGTTTGTACAAATATTTTACACTTATTTAATTTTACAAAAATCATAACGATGTTTTTTTATTAAATGAATGTTTTATCTTTAAAATTAAACTAAAAAGAAAATAAAGTAACATAGTTTTAATTATACTTAGTGGTAACACTGTAAGAAATTATTGCTGGTAATTGGCGCGTCTGTTTCTTTTCACGTTATTTCGAAATAATTTCAATTTATTTATTTCGTATTTTACTTCCATTTTTTTCATAAATTTTTATTAATATCAGTTTGATTTTACTTACTTTGATTTTATTTCTACTTTGCTGCTTTGTAAATTCAAATACATCTAATATAAAATATTAAAGCTAATATATGAACCAAGAATTGAAATGGAACGTCACCACGGCCATGTTGTTTGTTTTACCGGCTTTGGCGATTTGTCAATATTTTTGTTTTCATATTTATGCGTTTCGGATTTTCTACTTTACGACCCGGTTTTGTTTTATGGACTTTCGTGACTGTGCTCTGTTCTGTTTACCTTCGGACTTCGATTTACTACAATGACATCAGAAAAGAAATGTTGTGTACCGAACTGTGGTAAGAAATTTTCTAACTTAATATATTTGTGTCATAGTATTTAACATATTTGTACATGTTACGTTCATTGAATTCATTTGTTACAAAAAACGTGATAAATGAAGAACCGCTCGGCCGATTTTGTTCGAACTTCACATATACCATCTATTAATTAATCACAACAAAGCCTAAAAATTTGGTTTAGATAGATGAGTCCGTTCTTGAGTTATAAAATTACAAAGAAAGTGGCATTGATTTATATATATATATAGAATATAGATAACGGTCCCCTGCTTCATTCGCATCTTAGGTTTTTTATAGCCTATACTCATAAATCTGGATGTCATTACAGAACCTCATAAAGAAACATCTAAGAGCACGATGAAATTAACACCTACTCAATATTTTTTTACAGGTTCACAACCTGAACGCTTTCGAACTTGGCTTTACAACATTGGAGGTGATATTTTATCTTTGGAGCAAGTTTCTTATTGCTGATGCTGTACCTCGACTTGGTTTACCTGGTAAAAAGATTTTCAACTGTAAAATATTTACACAAAAATAATTATCTTTTAGTTCAGCATTTTTAACTAAGTTAATAAAATTACAGGACCCTCTCTCAGAAGACCACCTCTCATGGACTTAACCAATCAAAGCCAGATTCCTGCTGAAATCATTCTACCTTAAGAATCTACCTCTAGAAGCAACAATCGTAGTATTCTTCCATCTCAAGAAACTGAACAGCCTATCTCTAATAGGAAAAAAAGTAAGTGTGATTTGTTATTTTATTGTTGTTGATTAGGAGACTGGATTATATGCAACTAGCTTCCGCCAGCGGTTTCACTCGCATCCAGTGGGAACTTCTTCCTATATCGGGATAAAAACTGTATGTTATTCTGATGTATAAGCTATATTACTTAGTACCATCAAAATCCATACAGATGTTTGAGCGTGAAGTGGTAACAAACAAACAAACATAGAAACTTTAGCATTTATAATATTTGTAGGAAGTAGGAGTACATATTGCAGCCTCCGTGCGTAGCGGTAGTGGACGCGGCCACTGCGCAAAGTGGCGCGGGTTCGACCCCGCACAGTGCAAGTATTTGTATGTATGAATATGAATATTTGCACTGGTTTGGTCGTGCCTCAGAAAGCACGTTAAGTTGTGGGTCCCGGTTGCCATATGAACATCTAGTGGCAGCCGTTACGGGTTGTTAGAGCCCTCAAAAGTCCAACAATTTGTCTAACTGCAATGCTTCGATGTCGTCTTCGGGTTGTGGAGGTCAGACGGCAGTCGCTTCACGGAAAATGTCGAAGTTTAGTCATATCAACAGTTGGACTGGTAAAGCGGACCCTAGACTCCAAAGCTGATAAAAACTTTTTTACAAAAAAACAACCGACTTCCAAAAACCACTACAAAGTGAAAAATGACTAATTTCGGAAGTCGATGTCTTTGGTTTTGTATATTCGTTTTTGACACCGACTTCCGAAATTAGTCATTTTTCACTTTGTAGTGGTTTTTGGAAGTCGGTTGTTTTTTTGTAAAAAGTTTTTATTTTATACTTTTTAGTTGTTAAAAGTACTATGTATTCAGTTGCATCCGAAAAGGACGTAATTTTATTTATTTTAATTTTTACCCGTATGTATTCCCTCAACTGCCTATGGTCTTCATCATCAAATTTACTGCAGACCATTATTTTAACCCAATGGGTGCAAAAGTCTCATCAAAATAAATGAATTAAGTCCAAACACAAAGTAGCTACTGTAAACCGTTGAGGAGTTCCCAAAACTAGCCTTTGTCTTCATCATCAGAGCTCTTATGACAGTCACAACCCATCTAGGTGTAAAGTTCTTATCAATACAAATTAATCGAGCCCAAACACAAGGTAGCTGCTGTGAATTGTTGAGGAGTTCCTTCGACTGTCTCCCGGCTCCATCATCAGATCTACTCCAGACCTTTATTAAATTGTAGTGCTTTAAAATACTTAATGAAAATGCTAAGAAATGCAATAGTCACCCCTACAATTTTTGAAAGTTCCCCTTTTTTCTCTGGTCTTCCACCATCAAACCCTGATATCCTTATCATGGGACCACCTTGGGAACGTCTTCTTTCCAACAGAAAAAGAATGATTAAAATCGGTTCATAAACGACGAAGTTATGCGCGAACAAACATAAAAAAAAGCATATACAATATGTAAAGAAAACCCTGTCCGATCCGTGAAGGTATTGTTAGGTATCGTTAACTGATTCTAATGATGCCTACAAAGCCGGGCTAAACTTAAAAAAAAATCCCCCAAAAAAAATAAATATTATTTCGAAAAAGCGAGGTAACTTAATGCATGTGCGGTAGGCAACCCGATAGCCCCGCCCCCCTTCAGTTGTCAGTTTTTTAAAAATTACCAAATTTCGGGGAAAAAAGATTATTTCAAAATTCATTATTATTGTTACTGTGATGATTATGTAAAATTTTATATTATATTTGGTCAAGTGTTTACCTAACCTTTATTATCCTTATGGGTCGGACAGGGTTTTCTTTACATATTGTATACGGTCGAATTGAGTAACCTCCTCCTTTTTGAAGTCGGTTAATAAGGCTTCGGTTGCGACTGGGATTAACGCTGTGATGATGATGAGGAGTACATATTGCATTTAGCATCAGCATTTACATTCATGGCTATTTTCATGCATATTTTGTTTAAAATCTTGTGATGATGCATATTTTCATTGATAGTTTTAAGAAGGAAGCATGATTTTTTTATAGAGCCAATAAGTGACAGTTGCGCTAATAAATATAGAATTGTTTATTTCTGCTTTTCACTATTAGGTACCAGTTATGCACTATAACAATTTATTTGCTAGTTCATAAGTTCAAACACACTTAGCAGATTCAAACTTTTCTTGCTTTGCTTTTCAGAAATTACCAAACAACTGGGGTCCAGCAGCGATGGACAAAATCTGGCTAAACAGATAAAAAAATTAAAAACTAAAAATATTAGTTATAAAATGAGATTGAAAAACGCATTAAAACTGTCCACAAATGTTGCATTTCAAACTGCATTAAAGAAATTTAAAACATTAGCTGCGCTATTTACAGTAATGCAGTTCAGAGAGATCTCAAAACCAAAAATGGCAAGAAGATTCACGAAAGAAGAGAAAATTATGGCTCTCAGTATTTATAAAATGGGACCAAAAGCTTACAGATGGTTATGTAAAATATTTGTTTTGCCATCTCCTGTAACATTAAGCAGAATGATTTCAAAGGCTTCACTTAAACCCGAGTGAGTGAGTGGTCAGACGGCAGTCGCACTCGTAAAAGCCAAAAATTCGCCAAACATGACAAGGAATAAAAGAAAGGCACGAGTTACAGTTAGGGCGCCGCCGCAAAACGGCGCGCAGGAGCCCCGTCCGACTCCTGTGACCTGTGGGCTAGGGCTACCGTATCAGGGGCGGACCGGCTGAAGAAGCGAGCCTAAACCAGTAAACTCCGTTTCGCTTCGTGGAACGTTGGCACGCTAACTGGACGCGCGAGAGAACTGGCCAAAACTCTCCACAGGCGGAGGGTGGCCGTGGCGTTCCTACAGGAGACTCGGTGGGAAGGCAGCAGATCCCGGCTTATTGGGAATGGCTACAAGCTGATCTACACGGGTGCACCTAGTGGGAGAAATGGGGTCGCCGTGGTGTTGTTTGGCATTAATGAAAACATATTTAAAAAATTATAAGGTTTTAACATTGCTGTGCTTGTACATTTTAGAAGTTGCTGTGTTTTTTAAGTCGAATGCACATTACTATAAGCGTCTAGCCGACATATTCCCACGTAATAGACGTGACAATGGGCAATTTTGTCTCCAATTCGCTAAGACGAGCCTAATGCGCAACAGTATATATTATACGAGTCCAGTCATTTATAATAAAGTGCCCAAAAGTTGGAGTAAACTACCTCTATCTATGTATAAAAGCAAACTTCGTACTTTTTTGACCGCCAGAGCTTAATAAAGTGTTAATGAGTTCCTTAATGAAAAGAAATTTGTTTTGACATAATTAATTGGATTCATTTTGAGTGACACTTGTATGATAATAATTTGATTTTATAATACACTAGCGAGCCGCCCCGGCTTGGCACGGGTGCAATGCTGATACTAAATACACTACAGAAAAACTGTGAACGTTGTATGTATAAAAAACGGTGGTGGAAAATTTTTAATTTTGTAATATCTTCGAAAATATTAATTTAAATCTGAAAAATGTACTTAAGGATTTATATAGGAAGATTATTAAATATTGGATAAGGATTAATGCTGTATTGGTTAAAATTGTTTCGAAAATTATCCGGTATTTGTCGTAAATAGTAAATGACAAAAAAATGTTATTGTGTGATATCCATAAGAGATAGATATATACCATCGCCGACTTTTTTATATACCTTTTCAATGTGTACAGTATTTAGTACATTATTTTGATAAATCTCCTAGGGTTCGGCCTGCGTTTCACTGTAAACGCGGAAAAAATGAAATTATTTACGACTTCACATCAGAAACCTCAAAAATAATAGTATTTCACCACAATTTTATGGATGTTATTATACATAAATAAACCTTCCTCTTTAATCGCATCAAAATCCGTTTTGTAGTTTTAAAGATTTAATCATACAAAGGGACATAGGGGAAGACAAAGTGACTTTGTTTTTATTATAGTGACAAACATGTTTGACCTTAATATTATTTATCAGCTTGTATGCACTTTTTTATGTATGTACACACGAATGTTTAAGCAAATAAAAATCTTGTCTTATCAATAAATTTGGGTTTTATTTATCGAAGCCACCAAAAAAATATAAAAAAGAAGTGAAATAAACCCCTACAAGCATGAATGCTCTACTTGTAATAATTTTGTCGTTAGCCACCAGATGGCGCGGAAGGAAGGCTCGGCTGATGACTCTATACCCTATATATATAATGTACTCTGTGGAGGAACCTCGTACAGTTGGCAACCCTGGCGGCACAGCAGAAGATTTTTTTTTTTTTTTTTTGTGGCAATTGAGTCTATGACGACTATTCTGCCAATGTCGAAGTGGGTTTGGACAAGACAGCAGTAAATTGAAAGATGGTTTTTACTTTCTAGCAGATAGGTTTTTAGTACCTGTAAAGACAAACACAATGTTAGTAAATAAATAAACAAAATAACTTTAAGGAAAGACGATAATTATATAAATATTATTTAAATATGCCTAGTTTTATTATAATTTAATGTTATTGTTATTGAGAAAAGATGATAATATTTGGACTATTTTGGGGAGAAATGGGTTAGCAAGGATCTAATGTTAATGGGAAGAGGGATTTTAATTTCGGACAGAGAGGAGTATAAATCGAAAGAGTTATTATTAAGTGGACAGCAGAAAAATATGTGTTCAAGAGTACCCTCATCTAAGCCACATTCACAAAGAGAGGTGTCGCGGATATGGATTTTATTTAAAAAAACTGGAGTACAGCAGTGACCAAGCCTAAGCCTGCATAGAGTGGAAACAGTTCTTTTACCAAGTTTCATGCATTTGAAAAACCAAGGTTTCCTCTGAAGTGTTGGTTGGACACTTGCATACCAAGCACCCTTGCGTTTTGAACTGTTACACCATACAGTATCCCAAGTGGTATACAGCTTCTCTTTAGTGCTGTTTTGAAGATCATAGTTATGAATAGTAAAATGTTTCATATCCACTGAGGCTGTTGTGGCATATTTTGCTAAGTTATCTGCATACTCATTCCCAACTATACCGGAATGGCTGGGTATCCAAACCAGTTCAATTATTAAACCCTGTGAGGAGCATTTTAGAAGCATATCCCTAATGTCTATAACAACTTGACTACATATCTTGGACTTAAGAGGGTTTTGAAGAACAGCCTGGATGCTGCTAAAAGAATCAGAGAATACTACTGAGTTTTTTATATTATGTGCTTGTATAAAACGGATGGCTTCCAGTATGGCAATACACTCTCCCGTAAATACTGATGCAGCTGGAGGACATTGAAAAAGTAGGGATATTTTTGAGTTCTGATAATAAACTCCCACTCCAGTATACCCAGACTTTGACTGCTTTGAAGCATCTGTGTAAAAATAATTCCAGCCTAGCCAATAGTTCTCAATAGCTAATGTGAATTCCTGTCGGGCAGTAGGGGAATTTTTATTAATGCCTAAATTAAGGATAGCATTAGGGGCAAAGAGGACCGTTTCATATGAGGCTGCATACACTGGAAGGATGGGATATTGGGTCACAGGATGAGGTTGGCTCTTAAGTTCCCTATACCTATTGGATAGTAATGGTATGGGTTTGTTATTCCAGTAGGGAGAGGAGTTGATAACTGAGTCCAGTTCATCTAATATAGGGAGTAAGGGATGGGAGGACAAGGAGAATAATTTCGATAAAAACCGGTCAGCCAAATATTGTCTTCGAATATTCAAAGGAGGGTCTGCACATTCTACCTGAAGGGCGTTTATAGGGGAAGATTTCATGGCACCCAGAACGATCCTGAGACATTTGGATTGGATTTTATCAAGTTTTTTCAATGCTGCTTTGTTACACGGCTCCAAAATAAAGCAACAGTTGTCTAAGACGCTTCTAACTAGAGCGTTATAGATGAGCTTTAGGGTGTATGGATGTGCTCCCCACCAAACACCAGCCAAAGCCTTGAGTACTGATACCGACCTCTCACATTTTTGGACAGTGTTATTGATGTGATCTACACCAGTTAATTTAGAATCTGGCTCCTACCTGAATAGGGATAGGCACTCCCTCAATATTTATATTAAGTTGTGGGATAAGCCGTTTCCGTGTGAAAATAACGGCAGAGCTTTTTGGAGCGCTAAGCGACAACCCATGTCTTACAAGCCATCGGTTCAGTGAAGCCAGGGAGATATTTATGGACGAAACGGCATCATCAATTGACTCATTAGAGGAAAAAACTGCTATATCATCAGCATATTGAAGAGACTTACAATTGTAATTTAAAAATGAAGCAAGGTTATGGGTATAAATATTAAAAAGCAATGGACTGAGAACAGAACCCTGAGGCAGCCCCCTCCAAACTGAACGATGTACAGGGTCAGCCCCAGGAGCCCTCAATTGAATAGAGCGATTATAAAAAAGGTTGCATATAATCTGACATAACCTAGCCGGGATTCTCAGCTCTTGCAATTTTTGCCTGAGAATAGGAAGGAGGACAGAATCATAAGCAGCTGATATATCTAGGAAGACCGCTACCACCGACTCACCCCGACTAAAGCATAAACGGATTTCAGACGTGAGGAGGCTGACACTGTCAGCCGTACCCAATCCCCTCCTGAAGCCAAACTGAGTCCGCGGCAGGAGCCTCCTATGTTCCACAAACCATTCAAGGCGGTTTTTGATAAGGTGTTCGAAGATTTTTAATAATATGGATGATAAAGCAATTGGTCTAAAAGATGAAGAGTCTCCAGGGTCTTTATTGGGTTTCAATATGGGGACAACTATTTGTACTTTCCATTCAGGAGGTATAAAACCCGTATGTAAACAGAAATTAATAAGTTCAATATAATATGCACGGCATTTAGAACCAGACTTGGCCAGAAAAGAATAAGGGAATCCATCCACTCCCGGGGCAGAATCTTTAACATGTTTTAAAACTAATTCTAATTCACTGATGGAGAATGGCTGATCCAATGGGTCTGATGACATTATTGACCCACTAGGGCTAGATCCAGATTCCTCAATAGAGGGTACATAGTCAGGGGCAATTTTGGACATAAATTGGGATCCAATTTCTCTGGACATAGTGGGAGATGAAGTTGATGAGAAACTTTTTCGGAAAAGTTTAAGTTTCTTCCAAACAACTCCAGGGGGGGAACAAGGACTCAAGGAGGGGCAAAAAGACCTCCAGCCTTCTCTTTTCTTTTTTCTAAATAGCTTACGTGATTTGGCCATAATTAAATTAAAAGCAGATAGGTTTTCTAAGGTCATGTTGAGGTTAAAGGCCCTTTCAGCATCCTTTCTAGCTTTGACCATTAGGGAACACTCACTATCCCACCATGGTGGGGAAGGTATTTTGCCAGTTGTGGAATTTTTATATGGAATGCACTCATCTGCTGAGTGGGATATGCTGTTGGTGAAATGGATGAAGCTATCTGAGGCGTTGTTAGCACTGATTGGGGGAAGGGATGAAACAAGGGTATCTAGGAATTTGGAATATTTATCCCAGTCTGCAGAGTCTAGTCTGTATTTTAACAAAGGTGTTAAGGTCTCATTAGGAATGAATTTGGATGGGATTTTGACAATGATAGGATAGTGGTCACTACCAAATGTTACATCTAACCGGATCCAATGGAATAAAATGGTTATCGTTCTTGAGCTGTTTCAGGGCTATACTAATCTCGTACAGGCTGACGTCCGAGATATGGTTGGTGTAGTGTCGGGTTAGTCTCCCCCCCACCTGACGCCCACATTTTTGTGGAGGGCGTCAGGATCAGGGTCGAGGCCCAGATGAAGTATCTGGGCCTCACGTTGGACAGCAGGTGGCGCTTCGGCCCGCATTTCGGCGGGCTGTCGACGCGCCTGCTGAAGGCTGCGGGAGCCCTCTCGTGGCTGATGCCAAACCTGGGGGGGCCCAGCATGCGATGCCGGCGTCTATACGCCGGCATACTGCGGAGTATGGCCCTTTATGGGGCCCCTATTTGGGCGGACTCCATCAATAGGAGGGAGAACCACACCGCCCTTCCGACGCCCCAAAGGGCCATCGCCCAGCGGGCATCGCGGGCCTACCGCACGGTGGGCTTCGCAGCGGCGTGCGCTCTGGCGGGCACCCCGCCTTGGGAGCTCGAGGCATGGGTGCTCGCCAGAGTGTACGAGTGGACGGCGGGGCGCAGGGCGCTGGGCGAGCGTCCGGCCCCAGAAGTGAGGGAAGCCGTCCGCCGGGAGACGAGGGACGCCATCGTCCAGCATTGGACGCGGGACCTCGCCTCCGCGGTGTTCGGCCGCCGTACCCTCGACGCCGTCGGGCCGGTCCTGAAGGACTGGCTCGACAGGCGTCACGGATTCCTCTCCTTCCGTCTGGTGCAGGTGCTCTCCGGTCACGGCTGCTTCGGCAGGTACCTGCACCGGATAGGACGAGAGGAGACACCGTCGT
This sequence comes from Sesamia nonagrioides, assembly GCA_017933935.1. Taxonomy (NCBI): domain Eukaryota; kingdom Metazoa; phylum Arthropoda; class Insecta; order Lepidoptera; family Noctuidae; genus Sesamia; species Sesamia nonagrioides. Next base: position 1,041,468 of record JADWQK010000856.1, read on the forward strand.
GCCATGGTTGTGGCGCGGCGGAGGACACGGCGGAACACACCCTCGCGGTGTGCCCGTCGTGGGCCGTGCCGCGCCGCGATCTCGTCGCGGCGGTTGGAGGGGACCTCTCGCTGCCCGCCATCGTCAGAGCGATGGTGGGGAGTGAGGAGGCTTGGGTGGCGATGGCCTCCTTCTGCGAGGTCGTGATGTCGCATAAGGAGGCCGCGGAGCGCGAGCGGTAGGAGGATCCCTTCGCTCCGGCGCTCCGCAGGCGGCGTAGGGGGAGGAGAAGGCGGGATTTCGCCCGCTTTCTCCCTCCCTCTCGCTTTATCGCGCTCACGCGGGAGCCACGGCCCCTCCCCAGGAGGGGCAATTGAGGGCCCGCCTTACTAGGCGGGTTTCGCCGGCGGGGGAGAGGTAGCTCAGGCTGCGCTAGTTTCCCACTCCCCCGCTACTATGGCGATGCCGGAGTGTCGCTGTGGGTTTAGTGGGTATTCCCGGCTTCGGCTGGGCGAGTCCCACACACGCCCTTCGGGGTACGGTGCGTAAAGGCATTCCCACAGCGTCAAAAAAAAAAAAAGTTTCGGGTTAGTCTGGCTCTAGGATCATTGGCTAGGCTCACAACAGGTGCGCGTGTTGATATGTATAACTCTCCGTAAAATTTCTCAATCTCACCCAAAAAGCTCGGGGTGGAAGTGACGATCCTACCCTCCCCATTCATCAGCTTCGCAAGTAGGCTCTGTCGATCAGACAAATCTCTTGCGAACACTTTGGAACCTTTGTTCCGCTTGATAGCCTCTTTAATATAATTTGTATTAAATTGGCGTAGGTATATCGCGAGTCAGAGACTTTGAGATTTGTCTGTTAAGGCATATCTTCCATTAGCCGACGGGTGGGACAGGAGATCTTCTTCTGTCCTTTTGAAGGGAAGATTTTGAAGAATTTGGACCCTTCCGTATGCAGTTTCCACAAACCTGTTGTTATAGTGGTCCACATCTACGCATTCACCGAGGCATTCAAAGCGATTTTGCAGTTCAATGTGAAAGCTTTTAGAGTTTTGGAGCTGGGTTGATGCTGGACGGAGCGTAGACTTCATAAATCGAGAGCGTTCGAACTTAATGTTGAGGTTCAAGATGCCTCTAACAATACGGTGATCACTCCCGGTTTAAACCGCATCGAGCACGAAGACATCGATGAACATTTGCCTTCTCGTTGATATTATGAAGCCTATCTCGTTTTTGGTCTCACCATCGGTGCTAATCCAGCTCCACTTGAGGTACAATGGTTTCGTGAAAAAAGAATTCATCACAAAGACTCCTTCCTTTTCCATGAAGTCCATTAGCATCTGATCTCGGGGATTCTGATTTCCAATTCTAAATTTCCCGACTTTCATCTCGTCCGCCTTTCGCATGCCCAGTTTTGCGTAAAAGTCCCCCATGACAACAGTGTAGTGGGTTTAAGAGGTATATATGTGTCTACTGACGTCTTCATATATAACCTCCACCTCACTATACAGTAGTAGTAGCAGTCTTAAATCGAAATGTGATGCCAGAATACGGCGTGCAGGACTGTGCGTAACCACATAACTTCGAGTAACATTATATATTTCCGAAACTGCAATGGTTAATGAGAAAACTGGAACGCAAAATCTGAAACGGCCGCCATTTTGGTTCAAAATTATATTCCGAGTACTGTATATTTCTTTGGATACCCTTGGAAGATGTAGTGAAGAATGTTAATTCATAGGATGGACTCTTAAATCAGCAGTAAAGGGTACGTCTGAAACTACTGTAACTATTATTTTAAAATAGGCTTGATCATACAATGAATGGACTGTGATGAAATACTTGTATAAATAATACAGTTGAAATATCACGTTCGAAAAGTAAGTGGTCAAACTTGCTGTGATCTTAAATGCACCACTATTAGTGATATTTATACTCCAAAAAACACTAGAAGTACCTAAGTCGTGTTAGGTCCACAATCGAAGATATTAGTGATAGTAATAAATAAAGACCCGCTTCTTGGGTTTTTATTCGGGTTTCAACCCGTTTAAACCCAAAAAACCCGGTTTTAACCCATTTCCACCCATTGGGTTTAAACCCTCTGCCCATCTCTAGCCACTGCTATATACTTGTTGTGATCGACTCTTTTACAAAATTTGTTTTTGCTCGAGCTGTAAGAGGGGTCAGTTCTGTAGAAACAATTAAACACTTGAATGAAATAATATCCGTATTTGGCACCCCTCGCAGAATAATTACAGATAGGGGTGTCGCTTTTACAAGTAGGTATTTTAAAGAATTTGCTATTCAAAAACAGTTTAAGCATGTTTTGAATGCAATTGCTAGTCCGCGTTCAAACGGGCAAGTAGAACGCGTCAATCGAACAATAATAAATGGTCTTAACACTACAGCAGAAAACGAGTGTACATGGAATGATAAACTTACCGACGTTATATGGGGTATAAATAATTCCCCTCCCGCTGTTACTGGAGAAACTCCATTTAAATTAATGTTTTCCCACGACAACCATCTTTTGCCCGCTTATCCAACAGCTTCGTCTTCAGATGTAAATGCTCAAGAACAGTTGGATGAGCGCCGGCGTAAGGCTAAGTTACGAATCGATAAATACATGACTGTCATGAAGAGTAGGTACGATACAAAACACAAAAAGTTTAGGAAATATTATATCGGAGATTTAGTATTGTGGAAAGGTGGCTTAGCTCGCGATCACAAAGCCGGTGTGACAAAAAAACTAGGAAGTTTATACACAGGGCCATACAAGGTTACTAAGGCTGACCATACAATTGATCGCTATACGATTAATAGTATTCAAGGTATCAAAGGTTATCGAAAATTCTGTGCAGTAGTTCCCGCTGATTTTTTTACGTCCTTACAAATCGCCAGTCTCAGATAGTTCCACTGAATCTGATCATGAAGTAGAGGATTTAATTGATTTATAAGAAAGTTAAAAAAAAAAAATAATAACATTGTGTAAGTATACAGATGCTACGTGAGAATTAAAGTCGAGAGAAATTAATTTAGGGAAAACATTGCAGTATCTCGTATAAATTGAATGTGTATAAATGTATATTTGCAAATAATAATAATAAAAAAGAGGAATATCTTCAGTCATAGTATTTTAAAATCTACTTCACATTATCTACCTTAGCTACACAATGGGCAAAAACACAAATTATAAACAGTTAGGTATAAATTATGGATCACGGATATTTAGAATATAATCTGTGTGCGTGATATCCTTAGTGAACTTTTACATCATGCTTAGATAAAATATCCTAACTATTTATGATCATATAGATAGATCTGTGTGCTATTTATATAAAACTACGAGGTAATCCAAGACTCGAATATCTATCTTACGCTGTGTGATCGTATAGATAGATCTGTGTGCTATTTACATAAAACTACGAGGTAATCCAAGACTCTAATATCTATCTTACGCTGTGTGATCGTATAGATAGATCTGTGTGCTATTTACATAAAACTACGAGGTAATCCAAGACTCTAATATCTATCTTACGCTGTGTGATCGTATAGATAGATCTGTGTGCTATTTACATAAAACTACGAGGTAATCCAAGACTCTAATATCTATCTTACGCTGTGTGATCGTAGAGATAGATCTACGTGGTATAAGACTCTAATATCTATCTTACGCTGTGTGATCGTATAGATAGATCTGTGTGCTATTTACATAAACTACGAGGTAATCCAAGACTCTAATATCTATCTTACGCTGTGTGATCGTATAGATAGATCTGTGTGCTATTTACATAAAACTACGAGGTAATAAGACTCTAATATCTATCTTACGCTGTGTGATCGTAGAGATAGATCTGTGTGGTATTTACGTAAAACTACGATGTATTCCAAAACTCTAATATCTATCTTACGCTGTGTGATCGTATAGATAGATCTGTGTGCTATTTACGTAAAACTACGATGTATTCCAAAACTCTAATATCTATCTTACGCTGTGTGATCGTATAGATAGATCTGTGTGCTATTTACATAAAACTACGAGGTAATCTAAGACCCTAATATCTATCTTACGCTGTGTGATCGTATAGATAGATCTGTGTGCTATTTACATAAAACTACGAGGTTATCTAAGACCCTAATATCTATCTTACGCTGTGTGATCGTATAGATAGATCTGTGTGCTATTTACATAAAACTACGAGGTTATCTAAGACCCTAATATCTATCTTACGCTGTGTGATCGTATAGATAGATCTGTGTGCTATTTACATAAAACTACTAGGTAATCTAAGACTAATGTCTATCTTACGCTGTGTGATCGTATAGATAGATCTCTGTGCTATTTACATAAAACTACTAGATAATCTATAAATCATATCTTTCCAAGTGCTATAATGTATGTGTGCTATTTGCATAAAGCTATTGGGTAATCTAAAAGTGTGCGTTCGCGCAGCGGAATGTTGAAGATTTATTTTTGTCGTAGATAGTGGCGTTATTGTAAAAAAAAAACATTTTTCATTCAAGAAATGCAATTGTTTTGTTTTTTCCTAACGCTTGTGTACGCTACTGTACCATATTAATAAATACTATATTGGAAGGTTAAGAACGTTCTTAAGATATATGGCACGGCCGCTTTTTTATAGCTATCCGAACTTGGTCGGGTTATGTAGGTTTTCGATGCTTCGTCAGTATTTTAATTGTTTTTCTTTAATTACTGAATTTAATGACATGAAATTTTGCATGTGAATAGTTGAATGAATACACTAATTATTGGCATACATTTTACCAAGCAATTCCTTTAGAATGTCGTGATATTTGACTGCTTTGTAAACAGTGATTTTGTCATGGTAAATTGTCCTATATCTCTTTAATTACTAAAGGAACATCATTGATATTTGGCAATATGTTGCAGATACTTACAAGGTTTGTATAAACGTGAAAATCTAGACCCCAAAGTGCATACTTTAAGAACTATGACCTAAAAAGCGTGTTTTACGTTTATATTTTTATCTTTTTAGCCCTACGGTTTTTTCTAAATCTGTTTTGTACACAAATATGCACAAATTCAAAACAACGTATGTAAAAATCTACAGCTCTCTTTGTAAGCGCTTTATATGAAAACTAGCTAATGGCCAAACGTTCGCGCAGCGGAAACTTGAATTTCTCCGAAGTCTATGCATGCACAAATTTTATTCATACATACACAATTACACACAAATACACACTAATTTTTGGACACATCTCTTTTTTCTAAAGTCAATGGATTAAAAAAAGTTCCGCCAGGACAACGTTCGCCCAACGGAATCAGTTTTTGGTGAATTCTCCACAATGGCTGCATGCACAAATTTTTTTTTACCATACACAATTACACGACGTCATACACTAAATATCTGCATATTTAAAATCTTTAAATTCAACAACATTCCGCTGCGCGAACGCACACAATCTAAAATCATAACATCTATCCTACTGCTGTGTGATCGTATAGGTAGATCTATGTGCTATTTCCATAATAAGATAATTTGAAATCCTAATATCTATCCTACTGATGCTTGATTGTATAGATAGATCTATGTCCTACTTGCATAAAACTATTAATCTAAAGTCGGGATATCTACTCTTCAGCTATGTGATCGTGAAGATAAAACTGTGTGCTAATTTACATAAACCGATTAGATAATCTAAATAAATAAATATATACGGACAAATTAAGCTAGCCCCAAAGTAAGTTCCAGACTTGTTATGGGATAGGTACTAACTCCACGATACTTTAATTATAATAGATACATATATAGATAAACACCCAAAACCCAGGCCAATCAGGAAAAGATCGTTTTTCCATAATGACCTAGCCGGGGATCGAACCCGGGGCCTCCACGTCGCAAGCAGGCGTGTTGACCGCTGCGCCACGAAGGACGACATGTCATCAAACACATCTAAAATTCATATCTTTCCAACAGCTATTATAAGTAGTGTATCGTGCAATTTGCGTAAAACTATTGCGTGGTCTAAAATCATAACGTCTATCCTTGAACTATGTGATCTATGTGCATAAAACTTTATTAGAGCTTATTTCATCATATCTATCATACATATCGCGCTGTGTCGCTGTTTAGATAGATCTGTGTGCTAAATCCACGAAAACTACAATTTATCTTATTTTAAAATATTTATCCTATCGCTGTGTGATCGTTTAGATAGACGATTGTAATATCTTTGGCATCCTTATTTATAAACGTTTCAATAAACTGTGTGCTAGATACATAAAATTACAGAAATATCCTGTGTGATTGATTACATACCTACTTACTAATAAAAAAAAACATAAAAAAACTACGGTATAATTATCTTCGTGTTACAATACCTAATCTAACGCTGCATGATTTAGCTGTATATATATCTAAGTGGCACTTATAAAATTGGAATTGAATCCTACATAACTACTCTCAATGATATTTATGTTCCTGCTGTGTGATTAACATGTACCTACCTATCCAGGTTTCCTTAAGATGTTTTTCTTCACCTTCAGTCATTGGTGTCTAAGATATACTTAGAAAGTACATATAACTTTAGAAAGGTAATTTGGTTCTTGCCTGACCTGGAATCGAACCCGCGCACAGGCCACTAGATTGTGATTATAGGAATATTGAAATATTGACATGTAAGGCATTGGGGTGTGTAAGTTAATAAACCTAAAACGAAATAAATTACTGTGTTACAAAATTTTGATTTCAGATGTCGCAGAAGTCTGGAGAACAGCAACGCCGCGGTGGACCACGGCAGATACAGGATGGCCGAGTGTTACAGCTTCCGCTTCCTGCTCATCTATGAAGCTATACTTAGTTCGAGCTATACATAATTATTTATATATTGATCGTAGTTGCGTAATTATTTATGTTAATTTAAATTTATTATGATTACTTTAAATTACATCACTCTTGGAAGTAAAGTAAATAAATATAAATTACTTTGGATATTTTAGGTTAATCCAAATATCTGTACACAATTGTTGACAATTACTAGCGTTATTATTAACTTTTTCCTAATTTTATTCAATACCTGTTAATTTCCGTTTCCGTTGTCTATTAATTTTGTGACTATTCGTTAGTGTTTTGACTAGATGGTCTAGAAAAGCTACTGATGTCGGTAGACACGGCACTGTTGATCATTAATTAAACAGATTTACTTGTACTGGATACTACGTCGTTATTATTTTCCCCGCTTCTGAAGCATGTCCTTACACTCGTTATTATCCGTACTCGCGTGTGACAATAAGAATCTAAGATTTGGGGTCCACTGGTAGAATCTGATCTTGGTGACGTCGGCATACTGCGCCATTTCCCATATTAACCCGATACGATACAGGGCCCGTGCGCTCGGCCATTGTTCCCGGCGTCCACTTATTCCCACCAGAATAGTCACACACGTGTACGGACTCACCACAAATTATGGGGCGTGGGGCAGTGCCACGGGCATTGCTTTTCTGGCGCTGCTGTGCTAACTGGACCACAGAAGCTACGTCTAGGCCCAAGACATCTAATCGTATCCTTCGTTTCGTTAGTAATAATGCCGGTGACACACCCGTCGTAGCATGTTCGCAGTTACGGTAATACCTTAAAAAAATATTTAGGGCTTGTAATACATTATCGCCCGCAAAAACAGCTCTTTTAATAGGTTTTTAGTTAATAGTTTTCACCGCATTTTCCGCTGCCACATTAGCCTGTGGCCAATAGGTGGCGCTTATGAGACGTTTAATAAAAAAATTACAGTAATAATGTTTACATTCTAAAGACTGAAATGGTGGCCCGTTATCAGTAAAAAGTTGCGAGGGCAAGCCAAACCTATTAAATACTGACATTAAAGATGTGATGGTCGATTGTGCATCAGTACGATCCCTATTAGGAAGGACCTCTATGCATTTAGATTGGGCATCCACAATAACTAAATAACGCTTACCCTCATATTCAGGGATATTAGCGTGCAAGCGTTGCCATGTCGCAGGGAACTCCCATGGATGCAATTCAGACCGTGGCGGTGCATCACGTACAGCCTGATACGGTTCACACGAGCGACACATATTTACCAAGTCCATAACTAAACTCGGCCAGTATATATCATTACCTGATAAGTTATTCATTTTGTTAATGCCCAAAAGACCTTGGTTAATCTCCTGTAACATTATTTTTCTTAAGGAAGGAGGTATCATCACCCTATATTTATAAATCAGACAACCGAAATCAACACTCAAATCTCTTCGACGTGCAAAATATGCTTTTTCCTCCTCGCCACTCGGTACCGACGGCCAACCAAACTTAACGTAACCTATAATCTTACACATTAATATATCTTTGTTGCTTTCTTTACACACACAATACAAATCAACAGGTATATCCTCTTGTACAACGTTTACATAACATATGGAGTTGATAGAGAGGCGGCACTTGTGTGCTAGCGGCAGAAGCGAGAACACGTCCACGGGACCGTTTTGTTTTGAATTTACTAATCTGCTAGAAAAATCATACCCTGCTAATCGTGCTGCCCCACGTTGCAGGCGACTTGCTGCAGTCTGTGGAATTCCTCTCTTTTCACCAAAAATGTAACTAAAGGGTTCATGATCGATCCATAATTCAAATTTACGTCCAAACAGGTATAGGTGGTGCCTAACTACCCCGTAACAAATCGCTAACGCCTCATTATCTATCTGGCTGTAGTTACGCTCCACATCGTTCAGTGTGCGAGATATAAAACTGATCGGCCGCTCGCCACCGTCATCGTACCGGTGCGCTAGAACTGCACCCATGTCATACCCGCTGCTGTCTACCGATAACACTAAAGGCCGCCCTTCCTCATAATCCATTATTGCACGACGGTGTTTGTTTTGCCAGGGTATACCCCCTATCACACTCCTCGCTCCATTTCCGTAGACTTCCATTCTTTAACAACTCGTGTAACGGATGTAATATTATACTTAAGTTCTCAATGAATTTGCCATAGTAGTTCAATAAACCTATGAAGCTATTTAATTGCGTCGTGTCATTTGGTATGGGAACATTAGAAATTGCTTCCACTTGGTAAATAGTACGCTCTCGCTCTAATCTTTCGAGCTCGCGTCCAACGCGCGCGCGTAACGTCAGCGGTACCGTCCACGCTCGCTCGTATAGAGGTTCATTATCAATTAATTGTAAGTGAAGCATTTTTTACATATCCCCAATTGATCTGTAAAAACTTCAGGGAACTCAGTCGCTAATTGACTAACAAATGGCTCCGATACAATTTCATTAAATGTTATTTGTTTAATATCCAATGCCCTAATCCAATTCCTACCCAACAAAGGTCGTCCACCGTTCTTAATAACATATAAAGCCAAGTTATTTACACGAATAATTCTAAGTTTAACATTAACCTGAATGTGACCTAACGATTCTATCTGGGTACCTGAGTAACAGCGTAGTATTAAGTTGTCTCGCTGTATAGTTTTGTGTGAAAACATTTGTATGTAAAGGTTTTCACTAATAGCCGATATTCTACTCCCCGTATCAACTTCACATTTAATCACATAGCTGTCTATGTTTACCTCAATCAAGAAAGGTTTGTCACCGTTACATGCCAACTGTAAATTATATAAGTCCTCGTCCTCCGAAACACAATCACTCACATACTTTTGCCTTCCGCGACCGGACCGGACACTATCGCGCACTTCCTTGCACATCACCTTCAAGTGACCGCGCTGATTACACTCATCACAATTGTAATTCACGAACCGACATTTATCGGGCCGACGGGCCTTGCGGGTGCGCGTGCTCCCGCCCGCTGCGGGCCGTGCGGGGCGCGAGCACCGGCAGCGCCCGGCCTGTGCACCGCGCTCGCCTGATGCAGCCCCTCACCCCCTGCACCCGAGGTCGACGTCGATGCCACGTTGGTGGTACCGCTCACCTCCGCGTGCCGCTCTGCGGCCTCTAGTGCCAGAGCCAACTCCACTGCCTCCTTGTATTGAATGGATCTCTCGGCAAAAATCCGCGATCTCATGACCTCGCTTGACAGGCCCGATACAAATTGATCGCGAAGATTTTCTTCGAGATATGTTCCGAAGTTACAGGTAGCCGCAAGATGTTTCAAATTCTGTAGATATTCTGTCAACGACTCACCCACTTTTTGCCGACGTAACCTAAAAACATGGCGTTCGGCGATCTCGGACCGCTGCGGCTCCAAATGATGGCCTACTAATTTTACTAATTCGTCAAACTTTTTTGATTCTGGATGGTCCGGTGAACACAAGTCGCACATAACGGCATACGTAGCTTCACCCACTACCGTTATTAATAAGGATACGTGAAGTTCACTTTTAATATCGTTAAGTAGCATATATTGTTTCACTCTGCGTATATACGGTTGCCACTGTTTTGCATTTAAATCGAATGATTCTAATTTACCGATAAGCATTGTGATCGTACAACGATAATAAAAACTTAAAGTGTAATACCTAATTAATACTTTTGTTCGCTAATTCACGACTCGTCGCCAGTGTAACGTCAATGAAACAAGGCGGCAAATGGCTGACTGTTTATTACAATAACGTAACCTACCCACATCTATACATAATTATTATCGTTAAACCCTAACTACCTCGTTAATTCACACCCTACACCCTACTTCGTTAATTTTTAAAATCAATAGGCGTTGCTCAAACCTTGAGGACGTAAACAATGCTTTACAGCAAGTCCAAAACTGGTTTACTGTTAATAATTTAGTACTAAATGCAAAAAAGACTAAGTGTATAAGATTTGCGTTACCAAACGTTACAAGTACTTACTCCGATATAGTATTGAACAAGGAGAAACTCGAATTCGTCGAGAACACGGTTTTCCTGGGGATCACGCTTGACTCGAGGCTACAATGGGGTTCTCATTTAACATCTCTGGCAGGACGGTTTAGTTCAGCAGCATATGCTGTCAGAAAAATCCGTCAATTTACTGATGTAGATACTGCGAGACTTCTATTTTAGCTACTTTCATAGTATCATGTCATACGGTATTTTGCTTTGGGGACGGGCTGCAGACATAGAGTCTATTTTTATTCTGCAGAAAAGAGCTATAAGAGCCATATATAATCTCCGCAGACGCGATTCTCTTAGGGAACTATTTAAAGAAATTAACATCCTTACGGTCCCTTGTCAATACGTTTACGAAAACATTATGTATGTTCGGAAAAATATTGATCTTTTTAATAAGATAAGTGACAGGCACAATTTTAATACTAGGAATAGAGACAACTTAGATCAACCTCGGTTCAGACTGGCTAAAGTAAATAGTTCTTTTATGGGATAATGTGTAAATTTTTATAATAAAATACCGCTAGCGATTCAACAACTCAATGAGTCTAAATTTAAAACATACATTAAACGCACGCTGTGTAAACAAGCATATTATAAACTAGAAGATTATATTCTTGATAAAAATGCTTGGCTAAATGCCAGTCCTGCTCCACAGCCACAGACAGTTTTGTAGGTTTGGAAGAGATACCATTCCCCCTTTTTGTTGTTTTCCAAATATTCCTTTTTTATTTTTATTTGTTTATTTCAATTGTGCACGGGATTTTGCTGCCATGATTTTGCAAATAATATAGTATTGTATAATGTAAAAGCACTTTCCAAGTTTGTGAATGTGAGGCACCATGGACTATGGTTTGTTTTTTTTTATATATATATAACTTGTTTGACATTACGAGCATGGCAGTTGAGAGTTTGTCATGCTCACTCACATGTCTTGCTGATGGTGGCGCGTGTTGTTGGGTCATGGTTCCCTTCAAAATAGTTGAGCTAAGTGGGGCTGACGCGCGCGTCATGCTCGTGAACGGGGGCCGTCAGTGGAGACTGGTCATCTCTTAGCTGCCAGTGGGCTTGATTAATTTTCTATCTTTTCGTTATTTTTTATAATTATACATTGTGCTCACATGATAGAAGCAACAGAAATATGTAACGAAGACATGTAATCCATATTATGATTTTAAAAGAGTGTCCATGGAGTTTCTTGCACGTTCTTCTCCATAGAGACCTACGCTTTGGAACGTGCAATTTAGCTTCACTTTTCTTGGAATGACCGACATTAACTATTCAAAAGCACCAACTGTTGGTTAATTGGAAATAAACAATTTTGATTTGATTACTCAATCATAAGCTTTTACACCAGCGTGTGTATGAATATGCTGTGTTAAATTGTTCTTTTTACTAAAAGTACGTGAACATATATCACACTAATAAGAATTGAAAAGGCGAATTTATCGCCTTTTCAATAAAATTACGTTGACAAACATTACATTAATAGGGTTTCTAACCAGTGTGTATACGCATATGCTTTTTTAAAACACACTTCAGGCTAAATTTACGTTGACATACATTACACTCATAAGGTTTTTCACCAGTGTGTGTACGCATATGCCTTGTTAAATCGAACTTTTGACTAAAATTACGTTGACATATTTCACATTTATAAGGTCTCTCACCGGTGTGTGTACGCACATGCTTTGTTAAATTCCCCCTTCCAATAAAATTACGTAGACAAACATGACATTTATAGGTTTTCTCACCAGTGTGTATACGCTTATGCTTTGTTAAACTCTGCTTTTCACTAAAACTACGTTGACATATTTCGCACTTGTAAGGTTTTTCACCAGTGTGTGTACGCATATGCTTTCTTAAACTCCCCTTTTCACTAAAATTACGTGGACATATTTCACACTTGTAAGGTTTTTCACCTGTGTGTGTACGCATATGCCTTGTTAAACTCCCCTTGTCACTAAAATTACGTGGACATACTTCACACTTGTAAGGTTTTTCACCAGTGTGTGTACGCATATGAATAGTTAATCTTTGCCTTTGTGTATACACACGCTGACAAATGTGACATTTATACTTTTTTTTTAAATTATTAGAACTACTTTGTATACATATGTAAGGCTCTTTGAAATATGGGCCAGGCTTGGGCGTCCATTTCTGAGAAGTCCGGATAACTTTCGGGTCTGATTTATCTTTTGTAGTTGGCTCGGCTGTTATTGCGTCTTTTTCTTTTGTTCTTCGTGTGTCCTGTTTTCGTTCCCTCACAACGGTGGCCTCTGTAAATAAATCTAGTAAGTACCTATACAATGGGAGACTGAATGGATTTGAAGAATTGTCTTTTGAATTTGTATGCGTCTCCGACGTACTGGGTGTGCGATAGCTATCTACATGTCATTGCTGAGAGCTTGGAAAGACCATCTATTTATGGAACGCTGGACAATATTCTGCTGTCTTGAATGGTGTACTACGTGGCTATTTTAAATTCAATTTAAATATAGACGCTCTTAATTACATGTATACAATATGTAAAGAAAACCCTGCCCGACCCATAAGGATAATAAAGGTTAGGTACACACATGACAAAATAAAATATGAAATTATACGTAATCATCATAGTAAAAATACTAAAGAATTTTGAAATAATCTTTTTTTGCGCGAATTAACTGCAACTTCCCCAAAATATGGCAAATTTTTAAAAATGACAACACCATTTTCGTCTGAATTATTGCGACACGACCGCGTGCCGCGTGCCCTGCACCCTCCGCCCGCAATTGTGTTGCCTACCCCGCACATGTATTAAGTTACTGCCTTTTGCGAAATAATATTAATTGCAGGCTTTGTAGGCATTAGTAGAATCAGCTATCGATACCTAAAAATACCTACACGGATCGGACAGGGTTTTCTTTATATATTGTATGTTGTGTACAATAATTATTGTTAACCTTTTGAACGCCAATCACTTCTATACAAGTTCGAGATTTTCGTGCCCTCAGCGCCACTACTTGATTAGAAGTAATCACAGTATAAAATAAATTTACGACTTTTACAAGACCTTTTATTTTGTTTTTATGGAAATTTGCCCTGTTATCAACCATATTTTTAACTTTTTCACATATAGTAAGTTCTTATTTGTTTTATTTTCAATAGAAACAAAAACGCCACAAAATATTTTAATGCCTCCAGCGCCAATTACTTGATATCAAGTAAGCCAGTGATGGGACACGATGAAGACCTCGCTATATTTCATCTCGTCGAAATGATCATAAATACTATTATTTCAAGAAAATGACGTAAATAATTAATATTTTGTAAATATGGTACACTATAAACTAGGTTTTATTCACCTAAATGAAGAATAAATAGGTTTTCTAATTATTGTCGAAAGTGAAACACCGTTTGAAAAACCCATCCCTACAAAGTTAGTTAGTTTTCAGTCCGCACACGCCACCGACTTGTATCTGTGACGTCATAAGCGGACGGGTTTCAAGGTCATAGTGACTTTGTGCATTTTAGTGTAGTGCAATGTTTACGTATTGAGTTGGCACACGTGTTCTTACAAACAAAAATTATGACGGTGAATATGACGAATTATTGAGAGTTGTTCAAGTCTGAATCAGAATTTTGAAATAGATCGTCGTCTTGACATTCCGTTAAGTCGACAATTTCCGTTTCAGGAATTTTCTTCCGTTTTCTATTAGTTTCTACACACCAGACAAATAATTGCGAGTAATTTGCGCATAGATTTTGCGACACCATTAAAAAAAGGTCTGTAACATCTGTGTAAAACAGACATTTACCCTACATTATAATTCTAAAAAAAAAACGTAGAAAAGTAGGTGTTTAGCTTTTATTAATTGTATTTGTTGTAAGTAAACGAAATAAATTATGCAGGGATCGCTTGAGTTTAACAGCACGTGTAACTCGACCACAGTGAATATAAAAATAAATACTATAGAAATCTAGACATCCTTATATCAGGAAGGATTTTGACGTGCCACGAGCGCCAACTACTTGATATGAAGTAGAAGGATTACATTCGGAGACAAATAGGGATGTGCCTTTTAGAACACACGCCTAATAAATTTAAAATTGTTTCCTTTATTATGGGGAATATATCCAGGTTTTCATATTGTTTTTTTTTTATGAAATGAAATAAAATAAAATATCAAAATCAGTTACAGTTTTTATTTTAGCTTCGTAAATTGGCGAGTTAACGTTAATTTCAAATTATAATATTATTTGTCGATAGGACATTAATCCCATCCCTACGTTTTACTATAGATACGTTATACATTTGTAGCGTGGCGCAGGAGGACACATCGCGTGTTATATAGATGGGCGTTCAAAAGGTTAATACGCTATATCTCAGTAGTTTTTGGTAATATCGACAAAATAAAAAATACGGGTCTTAATTTTCTTTACTATCTATAAGAGGGACTAAATATTTTTTTTGATTTTCATACCTTGGATACATCCCTATTACATATTTTCTAAAATCTATACCCTCCATCTTGAATATTTTTAATGTCATCTATAATTTTTATCATAACTATAGAAGACTAGCAAAAATTACTATTTTAATGAATGCTTTGAGTTGTGCTTAGCCAAGTCTTACCCAAAAAATAAAATTAACAGTATGATTACATTACATACCTTTTCGTTATAATTTAAAAAATATTTTGTTTGTTGTTTAGTTCAAAGTACAGACAGATAATCCGACTCGCACTTTGCCAATTTTTATCTGACCTTTTTGCGTTTACTGTGTACTCGTAAATCAAAACATGGCGCGGGTAACGTTTTCGATGCGTTGGACGAGTGCGGGGCGTGTGAAGCGCGCGGGTGAAATCCGATTTTTTTCTAGCTTTATACGCCCTCTTAAGCAAACAAATAAAAAAAACTGAACAGTCTTAGCAATAGAACTCTCAAAATAGGGTAGTTGACTAAAAAAAACTAATTAGTCCGTCAGTCAGATTTCATCGTCACTCCTTGCTACACTTTTTAGCAACGAGTGACGTCACCAGCCCCTACTCCTAATATTTGAAGTTTATTTATATTTGTACATTTTTATTGATTTTACTAAACAAAATATACGTATCCAATATTTTTCTATAATCTGAATGACGGACTAAATAGAATCATTTCTTTTAACCCAGGAAACACTCCTATTGCCCATATAACCAGTTACACCCTT
Source organism: Sesamia nonagrioides (assembly GCA_017933935.1). Lineage (NCBI taxonomy): Eukaryota > Metazoa > Arthropoda > Insecta > Lepidoptera > Noctuidae > Sesamia > Sesamia nonagrioides. The sequence goes on from JADWQK010000856.1 coordinate 1,057,474, forward strand.
CATGCCATCAGGTGAACAATTGGCTAATTTGCTTAGCCACATAATATAACCAACTAATACTTACCTATTGTCTCCCTGGCTTTTCTTTTCTTCTTTGATACTTTTTCGTCTTCCACTTCAGTTTTATATTTAATTAAAGGTATATCATCTTCTAAGTCTGACTCATAACAATGTGGCGGTATATCAGCTACATCTAGACAGCCATTGTCTAAATTTCCGGGTTCTAGCTCTGTAAATAAACAAAAAAGGTCAAGATTATTATTATCTACTAGTTGCACCTGGTTTTACCAATATAAGTTTCGAGCCTGTAGGAATATCAGTATTAAAAGTAATCCTATGCATTAATCCTGGTGATAATCTATATGTGAAACTGAACTAAACTAAACACTGCCACACACACACAAGAACACACAGGACATAACTATAAAAAATAAAATAAAAAGGTTTATTTTTTGGAACATAAACATATGAATAGATGAAGGGAGAAACGATGATAGTTGCAAAAGTTAAAACTGTGTCGCAGCTATCAACGCCCGTTTTAACATTAAGAAAATTTTTGTTCCAGACATAAAGAACATTAATAACTAAAGAAATAAAAATATAATCTATACTAATATATAAAGCTGAAGAGTTTGTTTGTATGTTTGTTTGTTTGTTTGTGCGCGCTAATCTCGGGAACTACTCGTCCGATTGGAAAAATTATTTTTGCGTTGGATAGCCGGGTGAATTTTCAAATTCAAATTCAAATTCATTTATTAATCTTGTGAACACAGGGTACAGTTATGCAGATGTTATGTACAAAGAAGCATATTATTAGTGTGATTCTATTTTTTCACAAAAAAAAAAAATTCACTACGCCTTATGTAATGTAGCGACTCAGCCGCTACACCATCGCGCATCTTCGGGCATCATCGCCGCGGCTCGGGTCCGTTCGGTTTCGCAGCGCGCCTACACACCAGTCCATTGTTCGCCGCTGCGCAAGGCACTCACGCGCTCGCTTGCTTACTCGCTTCTTTTAATTTGCTCTGCCGCGATCATAATAATACTTCTAAATTCTCATTTCACGCTTTAAAATTCTTCCGCCTAATGCTATTCAGTGTGCTATTCTATTCTTCTACTATCCTAACTGTGATCTGTAGTGTTACTGTACTTTCTACCCTTCTGTGTTGATTGTGAACTCTTAACTTAAAATTATAACTGTTACTAAGGACTTTTGATTTTTATTTGTGGACGATACCTACATAATTGGTGACCCCGACTATGGAATCGCGCAAAGAAGACCACTACAGTGCTGAAACTTCGCGTGTAGGCGTTCGTCCACCTCCGTTTTGGCCAGATGACCCAGAAATGTGGTTCGCTCAGATGGAGTGCCAGTTCGCTTTAGCGAACGTCACCGTGGACCTAACTAAATATTACCAGGTAGTGTCCGCATTGGAACCTCGCTACGCTACAGAAGTAAAAGATATTATCACGAATCCACCAGCTACAAATAAGTTTGAGAAAATAAAGAGTGAACTAATAAAACGATTGACCGCGTCACGGCAACGAAGAATAAAACAATTAATTACGCACGAAGAGTTAGGTGATCGTAAACCATCACAGTTTCTACGGCGTTTACGGGACCTGGCGGGTCCAGCAGTTCCAGAAGATTTTTTGAAGAGTTTGTGGTCGGGCCGGCTACCGACAAACCTGCAAACAGTTTTAGCGTCGCAACCAGACCTATCATTGGACAAGTTAGCGGACTTGGCAGACACGGTGAACGAGATCGCGCCCTGCGGACCGCTGCAAGTAGCAAGCGTTGCAGACCCCAGTACGTCTACCCTCATTAAGCAAATGGCTAGTCAGATATCTGAGTTTACAAAGCAGGTAACATCATTGTCTCCTCAGGTAAACAAGCAAAGACAGGTACGTGGTCGTTCGTATTCTCGTTCAAGTAGCTGTAGTTGGCGGGGCCGATCTAGATCTAGGCCGCGTCAGCCACCAGAAAACCACCCGCATTGTTGGTACCACTTTAGCTTTGGTCCTCGTGCAAGAAAGTGTACGCAGCCTTGCTCGTGGCAGGCGGAAAACGCGAAAGGCAGCCGGAATTAGCGGCCTACGACTGCCCTTCAGAATCAGGCCGTCTTTTTATTACTGACCGTCACTCAAAAAAGTTATTACTTACTCGCATCTTTTAATTTGCTCTGCCGCGATCATAATAATACTTCTAAATTCTCATTTCACGCTTTAAAATTCTTCCGCCTAATGCTATTCAGTGTGCTATTCTATTCTTCTACTATCCTAACTGTAATCTGTAGTGTTACTGTACTTTCTACCCTTCTGTGTTGATTGTGAACTCTTAACTTAAAATTATAACTGTTACTAAGGACTTTTGATTTTTATTTGTGGACGATACCTACAGTAATATATATCTAACACTATTCTTTATATACTTATGTATGGTTAGTAGGTAATAAAATAACAAAACAATTAGATACTACATAAAAAATTTAAAAATAGTATCGCGGAAATCATTTACCTCTCCGTTACTTTCATTACCATGTTGACTAATTTTTTTAAATCTTATTTGTGTTGGCTTAAATTTCATTTGATTTAATCTCATTTGTAATGTTTTAAGTATAAACTGAATATTTATTACTTTTCTTAAATCGAGATTTACCCCTGACATTGTTATATAACCATTTAAAATTTGGTCACAAGAATATCGTCATTTGTTTCCACGATTGTGGTTTCAAGAAATTTATTCAACGAAAATATTTAATAACTATTATATAACGTAAAATATTTAATAACTATTATGTTACGTTTACAATGACGCTATATAAAGGTTAATGATTTCGGTGTAATAAATTAAGCATTTTAAAAGCAATACAATTACGTTCCTCTAAATGTTATTACTACCTATACAATAGAACAAGTTATTAGATGTAAATTAATAGTTTTAAACTAACATGTTTACTCTATTTCATTAATCAGGTACAGCTATGGCTAAAACGAAAGCAGAACGTTTAGCCCAGCAAAGGCTATGCAAAAGACGCAAATTTTAGAAATAAAAAATTACCACGAACTATATGCATTAGAAAAAGAAGAACAACGAGCCAAATAAAAAAAAAACGTAAAGAAGAAAGGAAACAGATATCCATAACAGAAAACTCCATGTCAACAAAGAAAATTGCCTAAACAGTGCAAGGTAAATTCGAAGAAATATAGAAAGCACCAAAAAGGACAGCTTCCGTGGCGTTGCTGTAGCGAATGCGGCCGCTGCACAGGGAGGCGCGGGTTCAATCCCCGCGCAGTGCAAATATTTGTATGCATCAATATGAATATTTGCACTCTTTGTCTGGTCGTGCCTCGGAAAGCACGTTCAGCTGTTGATCCTGGTTGCCATACGAACATCTAATGGAAGTCGTTACGGGTTGTTGGAGTCCTCAAAGGTCCAACAATTGGTCTAACAGCAATGCAGAAATATCGCCTTCGGGTTGTGGAGGTAAGACGGCAGTCGCTTCACGAAAAATTTAGAAGTTTAGCCAAATCAGCAGTTAGACTGGTAAAGCGGACCCCAGTTTTAAAGCTGGAAAAAGCTTCGGATGCGACTGGGATTAACGCTGAGATGATAATGATAGACAGAGAAAAAAGAATCGTCCTCGAGTTTCCAAATATAGTTGTTCAAGCTAATGAAATTTCTGAAGAAACTGATTTTAGATAAGACCCTATTGGTTTAATAACGAAAGAGGACGTACAAAAAGCAGAAAGGAAGAAGATATCACGAATTGAAGAAAATAATTAAGTTGATAAATATTATAAAGAACCTGTGGAAAATTAATAGAAATCAAAGAATGCCAATTTTAAGGCTACAAGCAAATCTCAACAACAAGAATGACATCAAAAAACCCAGAATGATGATAGCAACATAGAGAAAGAAGACGTGAATAAATAAAAAGTTACGATTTGTACCATAAGAACTAAAACTAATTGACTAATTTAACTTTAACTAATTTGTACATAAGTGCTTATAATACAAATCTTACTTAGAAAGATGTATTATCAAATTTTGATCAAGATACAACCTGACACTGACCTGGAATATTAAGAAAAATTAAATTCGTGGGCTACAACTACGCATGATTTTAAAGAGGCTAGTAACTTTTGAGAAAAAAAAAAGATTTTTGTGTATTTTATTTTGTTAAGTACATGTTTAGCAATCACAATATCTTATTGAATAATCATTTTGTGTCTTATTTTGTGTGTATTGTTTATTGCTTCAAATCAAAGATTTCTGTGATTTAAACCAAAGTTAATTATTTTTTGAGCCTGGTTGCTTTCTGTTTAAACAAATCAAAGACTTTGAGATATATATATATATCTTAAACAATTAGTACTTGAATGTTCATATTTCTTCCATGAAGAGCTGATTGTAATCTATGTGTTTCATTTGCATCATTAACGTCTACATCTTATCATTGACTTCAACAGACGATATCATTTACGTCTACACAACATCATTCACTTCAATGCGATATTTATATTTCATGATTTTTCTTTTAAATTTGGTGTCTAAATTATCGTTTAAGTATACAAAAACATTAGTTTTTCAAATAACATCATAATTTTATTGATAGTTTTTAATTATTCAAGGAAAAAACAATGTCACACAAAAACTATCATATTTAATCATAAAATGAAAATTCACCCAGCCCATTAATCCAGGAAGGCTTTAGGCCATATAACATCACGCTGCGACCAATAGGAGCGGAGCATAACTAACTCTACGCGAACGAAGTCGCTGGCGGCCGCTAGTATAAAATAAAAATAATGGCATGCAGAAGTGTATGTGAGAAACTGTATATATATGCGTATGGGAGTGTGTGTGTATGTAAGTGTGGGGTGTGTGTGTGCATGAGGGTGTGGGGTGTGAATGTGTGTGGATGTTCGGGTGTACTGTTTAACTGATTGTTCGGGCAAAAAGCCTGCTAGATTTGAGGGAGCAAATCACAACTGGCGCTCGTTAGAATGCAGTTAGATTTAGATATAAGTTTTAAATGTACTCTCTTTATTTTATTTTATGGAGTCTGCATATTTTGTTCGAGAAGTGAATACATGATTGAGTTACTAGCAGCATTTTGAAGTTTCTTTTATACAGTCTTTAAAATTTCCCAACATTTTGGTCCATTACCGAGCCGGATTGGTAATCCTATGAAGATTTGCTAAAAATCAGTGGATTTGGACATTATTATCGTGGAGTTTTGCCGAAGAGATATTCGCCGGCAATGTGACTGTGAACAACGGACATCAAGCTAATCTAAGGTGTTAAGAATTTTAGAGTTAAAATATCGCCCCCAACACTCGGTCAGGTAGTATTTAACCCTGTGATTTAATCATTAAAAAGGCTAGTGTTTCATTTGACTAAAAATATATTGTTTAAATTACGATTATATGTTCTTTCAGTGAAAAGCTCAGTAGATATTTTGCTACATTTATAATTGTATATTAGCAGTATTTTAGTTAACTAATCATTTTGTTTAATGTGTTATGTGCCTAGGTTGGTGTTAATTAGATATTAGTCATCGTCAATTAACCCGTATCAATCAATTGTAAGTAATTGTCGACGTTAGGTTAGCACATTTATAATTGTATATTAGCAGTATTTTAGTTAACTAATCATTTTGTTTAATGTGTTATGTGCCTAGGTTGGTGTTAATTAGATATTAGTCATCATTAATTAGTCAATTAACCCGTATCAATCAATTGTAAGTATTGCATTAAAGTCGACGTTAGGTAGATATTTTGCTACATTTATAATTGTATATTAGCAGTATTTTAGTTAACTAATCATTTTGTTTAATGTGTTATGTGCCTAGTTTGGTGTTAATTAGATATTAGTCATCGTTAATTAGTCAATTAACCCGTATCAATCAATTGTAAGTACCTATTGCATTAAAGTCGACATTAGGTAGATATTTTGCTACATTTATAATTGTATATTAGCAGTATTTTAGTTAACTAATCATTTTGTTTAATGTGTTATGTGCCTAGGTTGGTGTTAATTAGATATTAGTCATCATTAATTAGTCAATTAACCCGTATCAATCAATTGTAAGTATTGCATTAAAGTCGACGTTTGGTGATTAAGTGTTCAAGTTTTGAGGAATTTGTGTAGCTTAAATAAAAGTTTAAAGTTAAAATCTCATTTTGTATGCACTTATATTAATTATAACAGGTAGGTATTCGTAGTAGTGATATTGTAACACGTAGGTACTCGTAGTCAATATTTTGTTAATTTGTTGTAACATACCTGCTAGGTACTTATTACTACTTAAAACTAAGTATTGTGTAGAAACACCTAAGTTGTTATTGTATACATTTCAGGTTGACTACATTCGATTAACAGAATGTCCGAAGAGAAAGAACTAGTTAAAAAACGAGGAAGCTTTAAGGGACGTTTAACTGCGTTTATTAATTACCTTGATGCGTCCAATGATAAGGAGTTAACTAGTTGTGAGGTTAAGGAATTGCAAATACGGATTGGGAGAATCGAGTCGTATGACCAGTACGATCAGGTACAGTTGCGATTAGAATGTCTGGCAGAAGATGTTAAGGCTCAATTCTCTGAGCCTACCGAATTTGAATCACTGTACTATAAAGCACTGTCTAGGTCACAAGAGTTGTTATGTAAGTTTAACAACGATAATGAGTCGATTAGCAGCGAAAAATGTACCCGTATCAGTCAACGTAAGCCTGTTAAGTTACGCTGTCCACTATACAACTACCTAAGTTCAATGGGAGTTTTAGCAATTGGTTGGAGTTCCGTGACACTTTTACTAGCCTCATTCACTGTAATGATGAAATCGATCAGGTTAACAAGTTTCATTATTTACGAGCGTCACTGGAAGGATCTGCTGCTGTTGTAATCCATGCGATTGAGTTTTCCGCAAGCAATTATGATACAGCTTGGAAGCTCATTTGTGATCGTTTTGATAACAAAAGGTTATTAGTACAAAATCATGTGTCATCCTTATTTAACTTGAATGCTATTGCAAAGGAGTCCTCTGTTGCGTTGAAAGCATTAATTGATCAACTTAATAAAAATCTCCGTGCGTTGGAATCGTTAAACGAGCCCGTCAAGTCTTGGGATACTTTATTAATATACATTGTAACTCGGAAGCTAGATCCGTTAACTTATCGTGAGTGGGAGGAGTACAAAGGTCGGATAGACAAAGACAGCACTATTACATTTGCTGCATTTCTTCAATTTATTTTCTTTCGCGCTGATTTGTTAGAAACGTTAGAAATAGCAAGAAATAACAGTAATCCCACCCCCGCTAAGCCTAATTCACATTCTAATAAGATGAAGTCTATGGTTGAATCACAAGATTCCAATAATTCCAGCACTGATTCGAGTAAGTCGTGCCCGCACTGTAAAGCTGATCACATTTTGAGTAGTTGTTCACAATTCCTTTCACTTAGCATAGCCGCCCGACTCAAATTAATACCTAATTATAAAGTGTGCTATAACTTATTTCGTCCAGGTCACTTCGCTAACCGATGCAAAAAACCTGGATGCAAGATATGTAAGCGCCGACATAACACTTTGATTCATTCTTCGGAGAACAAAGGTTCGGCGAATTCTTGCAATAATGAAAACAACGTGTCACGTGGTAGCTCGTCCCATTCCGTATCAACGTCATCACCCACTGACGGCGTCGCTAGCACTACTGTAACTGATGCGACTGCGAATGCAAATAATTTAACTTTGTCTGCGGACCTCAGTTCGCTAAGTAGTGAACGTAAACAATGCGCTGTGTTATTATCCACCGCTCTTACCAAGTTATGTGATCACAATGATCGTGAGCACATAGTGCGAGCCATGCTTGATAGCGGTAGCACATCGTGTTTTATGACGGAACGATTATGTACAAGGCTTAACTTAAATACTAGTCAGATAAATGGTTCGGTCTATGGCATTAATAACGTAAGTTCTCGTGTAGGCAAAACATGTCATGTGAAGATGACGTCATTAGACAATAGTTATGCTACTAAGTTTTATTGTTTTGTTTTGCCATCACTGACGACTGTGGTGCCCAGTCGTAATATCGACATTTCAGATCTGAATATTCCCGATAATATCTGCTTAGCTGACCCAAGCTTTTATAAGCCTTCAGAAGTAGATGTCTTAATAGGAGCGGATCTCTTCTGGGACTTGGTTGGCTCGCAGGGAATTCGACTAGGTATAGGTAAGCCAGTATTATGTGAAACGTTGTTAGGCTGGAACTTTTCTGGTCCTGTTACCTATAATAATGGAAAATTAACGTTTAACAACATTTCATGCAATTTAACTCAAACTGATTCCTCTAGTGACGATGAATTAATTAAAATTCGTACTGATTTATAAAAGTTCTGGAACCTAGAAGAGATTAATTCACCATTCTCACATTATTTACCCGAGGAGAAGTTGTGTGAGGAACATTTTGTTAATAATACGACATGTTTAGAGACCGGTCATTTTTGTGTTCGTATTCCTATTAAGCAAAATCCTTCTGTTTTAGGACAGTCATTCCAAAGGGCTTCTAAGGGCTTATATTCTTTAGAACGCAGACTGAAGTCCAAGCCTGAGTTCGGTAAGTTATATCGCGACTTCATGTCTGAATATGAAAGTTTAGAACATATGACCAAAAATAATAATAAAGTCAGTCCCGGTGGATATTTCATACCACACCACGGGGTGCTCCGAGAATGTAGCACGACTACCAAGCTCCGTGTAGCTTTTAATGCAAGCTGTGCTACTTCTTCAGGAGTGTCTTTAAATGACTTGCAGATGGTGGGTCCTACAGTACAGGACGATCTTATGTCTATACTCCGTCGGTTTCGACAACATAAGTTCGTGTTGTCAGCTGATGTCGCGAAGATGTACAGATGTATATACGTCCACCCATCTGATAGGTACCTGCAACAGGTTCTGTGGCGTGATGATGTATGCGATCTTGTCCAAGTTTATAAATTGCATACCGTCACATATGGCACGGCTAGTGCACCATTTCTTGCCACCCGTTGTCTCAAACAAATAGGGATGGACTACCAAACCAATGACACTAAAATCACTTCTTGTTCTATGGGTGAGTCATCCTCGGGTATCAGAGACAGGATTGCCGATGTCATCAAACATGACTTTTACGTTGATGATCTCTTGACCGGAGCTGATGATTTAAATGAAGTCATGTTTATCCGCACAGAGGTCACCAACGCACAAGCATCGGCTTGCATGCCGCTTAGAAAGTGGAGATCTAATGTCCCTAACGTAGTCTCCCGAGCTTCTCAGTTGCCTTTGGATTTAGATAAGGGATCTAATGAATCCAGTAAGTTATTGGGGCTCGACTCGTTTTCTAGTTCCGACGAGTTTGGGTTTTCCAGTTTACCGCCATCTCCTAAGGATACCATCACAAAAAGTGATGTACTTTCTACAATAGCACGTATCTTTGACACCCTGGGACTATTATCTCCTTACGTAGTCACTATGAAAATGTTTTTACAACGGATGTGGTTAGACAAACTCTCGTGGGACGAGCCATTAACCCCGGCACTTAATGCTAGTTGGGAAGCTATTGTCAAAGCATTGCCCCTTATCAATAACTATCGTGTCCCACGACGTGTTATATGTAATTCACATGCTATAATAGAACTTCATGTATTCACAGACGCATCTGAGCGTGCATATGGTGCGTGTGTCTATGTACGCAGTGCTAATGATCAGGGTGAGTACATGATTCGTCTGTTAGCCGCTAAAAGTCGAGTGGCACCGATTAAACCGACCACCATTCCAAGACTGGAATTGTGTGGCGCTGTAGTCGGAGCTCGTTTATGCGAGAAGGTTGTACGGTCACTGCGACTAAAGTTTAGTCATATTTATTGCTGGACTGACTCCACAGTCGTGTTGGGATGGTTGCAGATGTTACCTTCTAAGCTTCAGCCGTTTGTGCGTAATCGCGTTGCTGAAGTTTTAGATAAGGTGGGGCACTGTACTTGGCGACACATCCCAACTGCCAAGAACCCTGCAGACCTAATATCTCGTGGCGTGGATATTAGTGTTCTGCAATCTCTGGACCTGTGGCGGAGTGGTCCCAGTTTCTTGAAACAAGTCCAATCTCATTGGCCAACTCAACCTAAATCGTTAGAGTCAGATAAGCTGCCTGAAACTCGACCTAATGTTACATTGACCGCTAGTGTTAGTGTCAACAGTCAATGTCATATATTCATAGACTTCAATCGTTTTTCTAGTTATTTAAGGCTGATCCGTACTGTGGCAACCGTTTAAAGATTTATAAAATTTTGTAGGAAAATTCCTTCCACTGGTTTCCTATCACAAGTGGAATTTCAAGATGCATTAAAAATTATAATAATTAAAAGCCAAATTGAGTCTTTTCCCGAGTATGAGTTACTCATTAATAATAAGAAGTTGCCTTTTAAAAGCGCCCTTATAAAATTCAACGTATTTTTAGACATCGATAAAATCATACGTGTCGGAGGACGCTTAGCAAATTCAACCTTCAACTTTGATAAAAAGCACCCTATACTTTTACAGTCCACTTACAAAGGAAACCGCCAAAATTGGGTTAAAGTAGCACAGAATGGATATGTATATAAAAAAAACAACTAGATTTTTTACTGATTATAAAGAACAAGTAACAATAATAACTTTCTATCGGAATGAGCTAAAAAATATGATTTTAAATATGGTTTTTAATTGAACGTAGTTCTAAAACTATCTCTGTAAACAAGCTGTCAGCTCATTTTAAATTCGTTCTTAAACTAGTAGGTCTAAAGAAGTTATTAAAAAAACACTATCTATTTTGTTTTAGCATTTTTGACATGAACATTATAATCGTTTACAAAAGAAAAAAGGACATTAGATGAATTATTGTTGTTTTAGTAAGTTATTTATTTATTTAACAATAACATCTTTCAAAATCGTGTGTCAGCGACTGTTTCAAAACGAAAAAAATAATGCCACGTCACTCCTGTAGTGTCAACTGTCAAGTCTCGTCATGTCATTCGTTTTCGTACTTGTGCGCTTACGGATGTGCTTACTCGATTTCTGCTATTATTTGACGACTTTGATTGACTTTACGGACTTCGATACTTGTTATTGTGTATTTTATTGGACACCGATTTTGCTTAGACTGGATAATGGTGAATTGTGTGAGTTGTGGCGATACCACAACTGATCGTAGCAACGCTACTGGAAGTGAGCCTTTACATGATGAAACAGTTCTTTCCATAATAAGAGCAAGGACTGGTCTTCAAACAGTGAGTATCTATAGCTGTATTATTATTTTGCAATTGGTACCGATTTGGGGCGTTACACGCTCATATTTAAGGGTTCTAATCGGTTTCGATCAATAAATCGGTCGCATAATTTAATCCCGAGATAGTTTTTAACTGTTTGTTTATTCCTTACCTATTGACTGGCAGCTAGGACGAGTCACTGACCGAAATTATGTCTGGTATTCTAACATTGTATACTTTTTCTTTTGCAGATTAACAATACAGATCATGTGTGTTCTTTTTACCCGACTACGGCAAAGCAAAAGGAGGGTTATGATTTTGACAGGCTATGTATGTATGTATGTATGTATGTATGTATGTATGTATGTATGTTCATCTGTTCCCTCGTAACTTCTAAACTACTGATCAGAATTCGACAAATGATATATCATTAGAAGCGTCTTAATTGTCCGCTGGTTATAGGCTATATGGTATTTCACAAAATCTACTGTGGCGCCCTCTAGCGGATAAGACATACAGAGTAAAAAAATAAAGTTAAGATAAATATGCCGTGTTTGGTATCATTTGAAAGCGCTTTACTTGTACATTTTGAATATATATATATATTGCTAGCATTTGCGTGTGACTTTACCTGTATTCATGGGCTGGTTGCATATAATTCACATCTTTTCGTTCATAGCTTCTTTACTACTTATCAGAATAAGACCACTGCAGTACCATTAGAAGGGCCTTGATATTCTGTTAGTTATGAGCTATAAAGCTTGTCACCAAATTTAGTATTGCGCCCTCTAGCGGACAAAAAGTTCTATGTTAATATAAAATTAAAATAAATATACCGTGTTTGGTATCACGTGAAAGAGCTTCACGAGTGCTTTATGCTTGTACATAATTACAAGAATGCTTTAATGATGTTAAATATGAGCGATAAGAGTAAAGCGCGGATCACGGGAACTGTGAATCGCTTTATGCAATGTAGAGCAGTGTGAACATTATTAGAATATGTAATGCACTAATGAAAACGACATAAGCTGGGAGTAACTCCACGCGGTGAAGGCGGAAACAGTTTGATAACTGGCTAAATCTCCCATAAAAAGGCCTCTGCACTATATGCCTTCGGGCTTATGTTGTTATATGTGCGTGTAGATGTAATATGTCAAGTACCTAGTTTTTAGTTCATCAGTTTAACTTTTGTTAATAATATGCGCCACAAATACACTTTAACACCAAAATAGTACAAATAAAAAAAAGTTAAAAAACTAAAACCCAACTACGACAAAAAAGGACGCTGAAAAAGTATAAAACAAGATTTTCAGAATACTGAACTGAACAAAGTTGCTAATGTAATTGCAAGTAAATAGACACAGTAGTAATGTCATACAATACTATCTGAAGTATGCAATATTCACTATGTAGAGATAAATTTTCATATTTGGAAAGGCGTAGTCACACGTTACATATACCTACCGTAGCACTTTGACAACGTGTGACTACGCCTTTCCAAACATGAAAACTAGCATACTTCAAAATTATGCAACTTTGTTTAGTGCAGTATTCTGAAAATCTTGTTTTATACTTTTTCAGCGTCGTTTTTTGTCGTAGTTGGGTTTTAGTTTTTAACTTTTTTTTTTTGCTGGAATCTTGAAAATGATACATTGAGATCTGAGCATCAAGAAACAAGTTCAAGCTCTACGACTATGGTTGGACATCCAAGTGTGTGTGTACTCTGTGGCCGTTCTATTCTTCGCTTTCACTCTTTGAACAGTAGTACTGAACGTGAAGCTCGGATCTATAATGTTATTTGCGAATGGATAATGCCACGAACGGTAAATAACATTTAACAAAAGCTTCATGTGTTATTAAGTTTACCATTTAAGACTCGTATAATTCTTGTATGGTTATTTCTACAGGTGCAACTGACCAGCCGCTTGTGCCATCCCTGCCGGATGAGAGCTGATAGGGCCAGTCGCCATTTTATCTCTGGACCATCTACCTCGAGTAGTGCACCTACTGTAGAAGAATCACCTGAAATACCGACTGAAGATCCTGCAATACAAATGAGAAATGTTGTGTCTGGTGCAAGTACTTACGCATACCAAATTGTTCTACCTGACTATGTTAGAGCTATTGAAACAGAGTCGCGATGCTCTATTGAAGGACGTCAGGGCCGAGAAAGGAACAGAATCTCTTTATCAATTAGAAAGGTAATGCTGGAAAAACATAATTACTATATTCCACCAAACAATCGACTCTGTGATTTTCACAAACATGTAGATTCAGTGCAATTTATTAGTGGAGCCCTTGACAATTATTTAAATGTCTTTAATGCAGCGCATATTCAAGATATGTTATCACTAAAATCTGCAAACCACATATTCATAGATTTTGACGATCTTGATGATATAGACGATGGCATTGTTCATTTTTGGATTGGACTAAAGAAAGATCAATTTAATAACCTATTTCATGAGGTCACACCATTTCGTAACATGAAAAAGGGTCGTACTGCACTGGGTGTTTATTTGATGAAATTAAGAACTGGTGATTCTAACGATCGTATTGCAACAATGTTGAAAATTCCTAGGTGTTCACTAGAAGTAATAATGGGACAGGCACGTGATATCCTAACCGAGTTTTTTATTCCATATCATTTGGGTTTCCACCATTTGAATAGGCAACAAGTGTTAAATAAATCACTTTTAATCCCAAAGGGTTTCTTTGGGAATTTTGAGGGGCAGGAAAGACATTGGCCATTTTTGATGGAACTTACACATATATTCAGAAGAGTTCCAATTACTCATATCAATAAAAGACATATAGTCTACATTAATACACCAATCTGGTGAAACCATTTATGATAGTCTGTACAGATGGCCATATCATAGATGTTTTAGGTCCCTATCCCTCAACAACATCAGATGCTGACATAATTAAATGTGAGGTACAAAAACCGAATTCGGAATTAAAAGAATTCTTTAGACCTGGTGATGGATTTATTCTTGATAGAGGATTTAGAGACGCCTTGCCCGTATTAAATGACTGTGGTTACAGAACCTTTGTGCGCATTACAGGCTGGTTAAACGCAAATGTTGCAACTTGCAGCTAATAAATCTAGAGCTGTCACCATTTGTCGATGGGTTGTAGAAATGGTCAATGGCCGCTTCAAAAGAGATTACAAATTGTTTAGGCAAGACTATTTCAATGTATCAAGTAAACATTTAATGAAAGATTTTGAAGTGGCCGCGGCTCTAATGAATAGATTTCACCATCCTATCAGAGATCGTCCTGATGCTGTGGAAATACTTAACATAATAAATGAAAAAATGTATGTAAATAATGCTTTGGCTGATATTGTGCAGCAAAATAATTTGAATAGACGTAGGGCTAATTTCACACGCATCGATGGCCAAAGTAACTTAGCTGATTTTCCACAGCTCAGCTTTTCTGAACTAATATTAATATCTCTAGGCACATATCAGATAAAACAGGCACGATCGTATTATGGAGAGCATGTAAGGGCAAATGGAAGATTTGAAATAGAAGTATGTAGGGAGGTGGACAGCGCCCTACTAAGAGAGTTGTCATCTACAAATAATTTGTACTTAGTCAGAGGCCGCATTCAGTCAAGACATGTGAGTGGAAAAGTATATTTTATTTATATTTTAGTTGACAGCTCTCTTACAAGTAAAGAAGCCTTTTTGCAATATTGTTGTAATTGCATTGTCGGCAGGCGAACAGTGGGTTGCTGTGCAAATGTAATGGTAGTAATCTGGTACCTTAGTTGGGCAAGGTACCAAAATACCATCACACCTCCTGCACCATTCCTCGATGATATTTTAATTGAATATGAAAATGAAGGTGAATCAAATATTTAAAAAAATAACTTGTTTTTATTTTACCTGCCTAATTCCTTGTTTGTGCTATGCAATAATATGCTAATACTAACATACAAATATGTTTTCAAATAATTAAATCAATATGTCTATTTGACAGTTTGTATTTACAATACATTTTGGCATTATAAATACAATTCTTAACATTTGCCGCATAACCTAACCTAGTGATCCAAAAACATATTTTCTTTCTAATTCCCATATATTTTTGAAAAAAATCTTTCTTTTATTGATATGTAGGTACGTGTTTTATGTATTAAATAACACAGAAATGATTCCTGTTCACATTTGGCCATCGATATATGGATTTCTGGCGGTCTCCTTTACGAAGTTATTATTCGAATTTGAACACATTTAAGCTGATGCATGCAGGCCCTCAGTTATTGTTGGCTTCGATTAGGGATTCATATTGGCCAATAGGCGGACGAAGCCTAGCAAAGAGATGTTATCGTAATTGCGTGCGTTGTTGTCGCATGTCGGGAAAAACAATTACTCCTGTGATGGGTAATTTGCCACAGCGGCGCGGCGTCTCCTTCCAGGTGGGTACCCTTTCGAAAGCACTGGTGTGGACTATGCTGGTCCCATCTTCAACTATTTAATAGCTGAAAAATGACATCATATTCGTGTTCAGCACGCCCGAAAACCACCGTCACGTCTCACGACACCCATGTCAAAATATCCCAAAATTGGTGTCGGCCATCTTGGATTTCAAAAATGAAGTCATATTCGTGATCTGCACCCCCGAAAACTCCTATCACGACACCCATATCGAAATATCCGAAATTCATCGAAATACCAAATTTTA
This sequence comes from Sesamia nonagrioides, assembly GCA_017933935.1. Lineage (NCBI taxonomy): Eukaryota > Metazoa > Arthropoda > Insecta > Lepidoptera > Noctuidae > Sesamia > Sesamia nonagrioides. The sequence goes on from JADWQK010000856.1 coordinate 1,073,446, forward strand.
GGCGAAGTTATCCGCGAACAAACATAAAAAAATATATAATTAAACATAAAAAAAAACAAATAATTGAGCAACCTCCTCCTTTTTAAAATCGGTTTAAAAAAAACGAACAACAAAATAAGCAATAGATAAAAAAATAACAAAGAGACTTTATGAGAGTATTAAGTCCGCTTATGCGAGGGGACCGCGTGTTGACAAACGACACGGGTTTCACCTTCGAGTCGAAGGGTACCGGGTAAATGCCCATCTCTACTAGAGAAAAACCCGAACTATGGGTAAATACCCATTTATACCTATTTTTACCTACCCAATTTTAATTTTTACCGGGTAAAAATTATAATCAGTTTAATTTAAGGTAGATCCGTAGTTACATCGTTATTATTATCGCAGATCATATTTTGATCAAGTTACAACCTGACACTGACCAGTAAATTGCAAAAAATTCGGGAAAATCTGATTACACGGTCCGCCAATTACGGAACTACCATTGTTTTGTTCTGGATGGGAAATCGTCAAATGACCTCTCCCGCTCTAGGCCTATGCCTGTGTGCCTGTGCGCCAGGGCCACGGATTCTTTTTAGGCCTCTGCCTCGAATCTTGCTGGCAGCGGGGCGACGGCGGCGGCGGCAGGATCTTATGCGTAAAATCAAACGGACCGGTTCTCGAAAACAGCGGCGCGGCACAACGGGGCGGTGGTGGGCAGCGAGCGGTATACTTCTCGCGCTCGAATCTTGCGGGCAACGAGCAGTGTACTTTAAGTCAAGCGGTGATCGAGCGTTAGGAATAAATTTGAATCAAAAAGTTGTTGCCGCCATTGTTCAAACATTTCTATCTCGTCGACACAATCGTGAACACAATACTACGCGGCTATAGTGACGCGCGATCTGCCCGCTAGTTTCGAGAACGGGTCTTCGTTGTCCGCCCGGCTCCCGCGCCGCTGCCCGCAAGATTCGAGGCAGCGGCCTTATACAACCCGAAATCCTTTTTTTTTTTTTGTTTGCGGGTTGGATCATCCTCATGCGATGTCCGCCGCCCTGGGGCGGGCGACGGGTCTGTCAGACTTAATGATTAAAAACCACCCCAGTGTTTCATCTCACACCTACACCGGGAGTTGCGAGAACAAAAACTGCTTCCGCAATCCTCCATTGATGCTGGCCCACCACTGTGGATCCGGTCCGGTGGGACAGGTCAGCCGCCCAATTCACACGCCGCTCTAACTGTCCCCTGTCCGGGTCATCCAGCGCAATGTGGACAGCGGACAGTGACAGTGATTATATCGCCTCAGCATACATGAGCAACCAGGGAGGTGGATCATGTATGCTGTCCTGTATGGGGACTGCATATGCTCTTTCTACATAGAAAGAGCATTATGTAGAGGCGTGTTCTTCGATCTGTATCTCTCCATGGTGAACCTTAGTGTTAATATAGAATCCATGGTTCCGTACCCTGGACGAAACCCATATTGACACTGCCGAGACAGCATACTCCAGCAGACATATTCTCCATCGGTCCAGCGCACTTGTCGCTAATAACCGATGCGAACTCCTGGGATTTATTTCATCAAGCAGCCGCCACCAAATCTGGTGCCGGCAGTGCTCTATACGTCTACGTTGGGCCTTTACGCAGAGATCTATGACAAGAAGGCGGTATTGGCCAGTGAGACTCTCACCGGCTATGACTTTGCAGTTAGCTGCTTTGCCGATGTGGTGTCTCCTAGTCAGTAGAAAGTCTATCGCGCTTCGCCCGCTGCGATAGGTGACAAGGTGCTCCTGCTTCATTTTAAAGTAGGTGTTCACGGTTGCAAGGTCAGCGACCGCACACGTTTGGAGAATGTTGTTTCCTTCTGCGGTGCGGCCGCCGAACCCAAAGCCGCCGTAAACACGCTCAAGCCCGACACTCTGCTCACCCACATGACCGTTCAAATCACCACCCAGAACCACTCGCTGGGATAACGGGATCCCGTGAAACAGTCCTTTGAGATGGCTCCAGAACAAAACACTTTCCGCGTCACCACACCAGGAAAAGTGCAACGGATTTTCCTGGTTTGAGTTCGCTTCTTCAGCCGTATCCGCCTCTGACACGTTAGACCTAGCCCACATATCACAGGAGTCGGGCGTAGCTCCTGCGTGCCGTTTGCGGCGGCGCGCGGCGCCCTAACTGTGTCACGTGCATTTCTTCCTTTCCTATTCATAATAGTTTGGCTTGTTTTGCTTTTACGAGTGCGACTGGCGTCAGACCACTCAGCTCCGAAGGCAAAGCTGGCGTCAGCACCCCATCCGTAAGTCAGCGGGTGCACCGTCAGGCAGGTGGGGTTGACTTGGGTCCCAAAGATGGAGGTAGGACCCCAAAGCACTCCAGTACCTGATCGTAGTATTGATGACGAAGCCAATTAAATAACAACTAAATTTTTACCCGGTATTTATTATAAATACCCGGTAAAAGTGGGTATTTTTTCTTTTTTACCTATTCTACCCTTTTCTACTTTTTACCTACCCATTTTTTACCCACCCGCCCATCTCTACCTTCGAGAGCTTGTGGCATACTGAATCTCAATAGCCTGGGCAAGAGAAATGATGGCGAATACGCTCAGACTGTTGAATAAAAAAAATTGTCGTTTTAAAAAAATATTTCTGCAATAATGTTCGTAATGAAATTGCATATCCATTAGTGTAAGAACATAATCCAAATAATGCTTACTTTTCGAGGAGATGCACGTTTATGATAATTATTTCTCTTGTCTGTGGTTTCGTTGTGAGTAATTATTTAAACATTATACTTGGTAAAAAAAAAGAAAATCTACAATTTTGGAGCCAAGATTATGGAGAAAATTGATATTTCTTTTGGATAAAGAGTAGATAGCTCTGAAAAACTACATAAAAACAGGTTGCGCTGTGTTTTGGTCAGGGTTGCGCCTTAACATATAATACACTTGGCGACAGTGTGCGTTTAATACAAGGTTTAAATTTCTATTCATTTAGTTGCGAGTATGTGGGCAAGAATTTTATTGTAACAGTTAAAATAGTACCTACTCCATGAAGCATAAGTTTACTTTAGCAAGTCTTAAACCAGGATGAACTAATTGGTCCCTCTTTCTAGACCTATATTTGTGTCTTTCGGCTCTTTTACAGAAAAGATTGAACACCACCCCCCAGGCTAATCAGAGACGGCAGGTTGAGTTGGTACTCAACCCAATTTTTAAGACTTTTTGCAACTGGCTTCCGGTAAAGCCAGTTGCAAAAGTCTTAAAAATTACACAAACAATTATATTAAAACCAAAAGCTTACAATACCTTCACTTTGATATTCCTCCATGGGCTCAATACCATCATCTAGTCTGTCACTAACAGCTGCTAATTCTTCTTTGATAGCCGTATTTCCTGTTTCACATTCATCATCTATACTTATGTGGGATATTGGCGAAGTAATAAGCCCACTACAAAACTCTAATCTGGCTTGGTTTATTAAAGGATTGAGCTGTGAAAAGAAAAATCAGAATGTTGTGTGTTCAAATCAGGTCAGGATTCTCCAACCAGACGGGTGTTGTCTGGTGTCCACACTTGATGTCAGCAAGTTGTATGTATGCTTATTACATGGTAAACTCTATTTATGCAATGAAAGGTTTGTGTGACGTCAGTATGACGCGCATTTCGAATGTGTTGTTGTAGATGTCGCCACAATTATTATAATATTAAGAAAATTAAAATGAAATGTTGAAAACCTTTGAATGTGAAAATTACATAAGACAATCACTAAAAACCCCGCCCTTCGCCACTTCCTAGTGCTTTCGCTGGGAAGAAGAGAGGAATGGACTTCCCAGCAGGAGAGCTGTCAGTTCAGTTAAAAAACAAATAAACAAACAACTTTATACAATACTATGCATTTAAACTGATTAACATAACAAAACACAGAAAAATAATATTATTTACATTATGCCAACTAGCCATGCCACTATACATACCAGCAAAGTAGATATCGACGCTTGAAAGGCAATCATATCTAAGCGACAAAAATTCGTAAATTGAGTTATATACACCAAACGACGCAGAAAAATCTAGCGGTTCAAATGGTGTATATAACTCAATTTATGAATTTTTGTCGCTTAGATATGATTGCCTTTCAAGCGTCGATATGTAACTTATTATGTACAAAGTACTTAATAAATTATGTACAAAGTACATAATAATTATATGTGTAATATTGTAATGTTTAATAATCTTATGCTTATATTTGACAAAAGCTTCTATTTTGCTATGCAACATGCAATGGTTTAAAAACCAAACATTATAGGTATGAGCTTGAGAAGAATCACTTTCACATTACACTGAAATTATAAGAATAAATGGCTGTTAAAGAATATTTTACCTTATATTTGTCACTCATATTCTGAGCAAAAAGCACTTCGGCTTTCAGACATTGTCGCAGTAATTGGTAACATTGCTTTATTTTAGCAAAGCAGAAGACACAAGCAAGCAGCAGTCTACTATCTTCAGTTACAAACTGCAACAACATTTGTCATATATTTTGGTTTTATTATTTATTTATAATTTATAGAAAAGAATAAGGATTATTGATATTAAACAGCTACCAAATATCCTTAAGGTATAAACTTGTGCTATCATGAGTCTATCTCTATATCCAACTATACAGTGAAGCATATATGTAGGTACATATGCATTATTGTACACCATTAATAACCTCCTTAGGCCTTTCAAAGAGATAACTTCAAATTTTTATGTGTAATATTTAGACATGATTGTGTCTCCATTTAATGTAACCAGTAGTTTGCTTAACATTCTCACTGTGTATGAGGACTATTCTTAGAAACTAGCAGTTTCTAAAATAAATAAACTTAGTAACAAACTAAAGTTAAAGAAACACCATGTGACTTAGTTAATGGACACATGTAATAAAAGTCTCCCCATATAATTTGTTAATAATGTTGCTAAGTGTAATTTAAAACATTTATTTCTTAAAAACAGAATACAGTTTTTCACTTAGAACGAGAAACACTGATTACAAACATATACATTCTTGAAATGAGAATCTTTTGAATTTAGACAACACAGTTTGTGCAATGGCTAAGTGGCCCTTGTTCACTGCATGTCACAGGTGGGAATTGAACCCATACAGAACAAATTTGTATGGCCCTCAGGTACTTGTTCCGGGTCTATTTGAGTATGTGAGTGTAAATGTTTGTAAGTAGGTAATTACACCCACAGGACAGTGGGTAACATTAAAAAAAGTTAAAGAGTACTACTACAAGCAAAGCTGTGATGGAGTATGACAACTGAATAGAGCTGGTATTTAATTGGGTAACTAAGTAATATAGTTTTTTGCTTAACTTTAATTTATTATCTAAACAAATGGAGTCTTTAAGAGGAGATAAGTTAACTACCCCAAGAAAAAGGCTGTGCTAGAGCTGACTTAAAGTTGATACACTGGTGCAAAACTATCAACATTAATGGTCCCTAAGAAGATAACAACTTTAAAAATAACAACTTACTGGAATATTAGTCAGCGTCTCATATAGTTTGTGAAAATTTCTGCTGGCCACTATACTCAGCCGGACATTCTCCGCTGAACATATCCTACACATTGGTAGTTTATCCATCTTTTACACAGAACACAATATTACTCCTAGCGGAGATCTTATAGCCCTTCTTCTTCTTTTTTCAATGTGAGATTCAACCTCAACTCTTGATCAATGGCCTCTGTGGAATAGATACCACTAACACGTGTGGATAACGGCGGATTACGGATATCGCCAATGACACTTGACACTCTGACATGGTTTGCGTTTTCCGTTTTTTTTTTTTTTGGTTCATTTCTTTCCGTTCGGGCGAATGGAAAAGGCAAAGGCATAGTACGCCATACAGCCAAGTCTTCAGTAATTTTTTTTCTTCATTAAATATCTATCCTAACTTATCCTAATTTATTCTAACTTATCCTAGCATAACTTAACCTAAACTAACTCCTTTCGTTTTACGCGTTTGGACGATAAGGAGCGGTTTAGCGTAAAGACATGATGAAGCCACTATGCTACAATATTTCACTGTTCTTTTTGAATTATTCACTGAATGCACTTTTTACTACATAAATCACGCGTTTTTATTTAGTAAACGACACTATAAATAATTTTAAAAGTCCAATGAAAAATGAGCGTGACACTCATCTTGACATTCCCGCCAAACCTCGCGTCTTTCCGTTTTAAACTTAACGGAAAAGGCAAAGGCATAGTACGCCATACAGCCTACAATTCAGTATGTTTTTTCTTGAGTAAAATATATTGACGCTGTGTGTAAAACCTTTACTTCGTTGAATATCACAGGCTCGCACACGCACTTAACGGACAGACTACCGACACGTCTACTCTCGCTCGTGGCTCTCGTAAGAATGACCGACGTGGTGCGCTCGAGACAGTGTTATCTGTTTGACAGTGACAGTGTTGTCTGTGGTCAATGATAAAGCGCATACACTACATCCCTTTCCTATTATATTTATTTATTTATTTTATTATATCAACTTGGTAGCAAATTAACAAAATTTAATCTATAAAAAAAAAAAGTTAAAAACTAAAACCCAACTACGACAAAAAACGACGCTGAAAAAGTATAAAACAAGATTTTCAGAATACTGAACTGAACAAAGTTGCTAATGTAGTTGCAAGTAAATGGACACAGTAGTAATGTCATACAATACTATTCTGAAGTATGCAATATTCACTATGTAGAGATAAATTTTCATGTTTGGAAAGGCGTAGTCACACGTTGTCAAAGTGCTACGGTAGGTAGGTACCTATATGTAACGTGTGACTACGCCTTTCCAAACATGAAAATTTATCTGTGAATATTGCATACTTCAGAATAGTATTGTATGACATTACTACTGTGTCCATTTACTTGCAACTACATTAGCAACTTTGTTCAGTTCAGTATTCTGAAAATCTTGTTTTATACTTTTTCAGCGTCGTTTTTTGTCGTAGTTGGGTTTTAGTTTTTAACTTTTTTATTTGTACTATTTTTGTGTTAAAGTGTATTTGTGGCGCATATTATTAACAAAAGTTAAACTGATGAACTAAAAACTAGGTACTTGACATATTACATCTACACGCACATATAACAACATAAGCCCGAAGGCATATAGTGCAGAGGACATTTTAATGGGAGTTTTAGCCAGTTATCAAACTGTTTCCGCCTTCATCGCGTGGAGTTACTCCCAGCTTATGTCGTTTTCATTAGTGCATTACATATTCTAATAATGTTCACACTGCTCTACATTGCATAAAGCGATTCACAGTTCCCGTGATCCGCGCTTTACTCTTATCGCTCATATTTAACATCATTAAAGCTTTCTTGTAATTATGTACAAGCATAAAGCACTCGTGAAGCTCTTTCACGTGATACCAAACACGGTATATTTATTTTAATTTTATATTAACACAGAACTTTTTGTCCGCTAGAGGGCGCAATACTAAATTTGGTGACAAGCTTTATAGCTCATAATAACAGAATATCAAGGCCCTTCTAATGGTACTGCAGTGGTCTTATTCTGATAAGTAGTAAAGAAGCTATGAACGAAAAGATGTGAATTATATGCAACCAGCCCATGAATACAGGTAAAGTCACACACAAATGCTAGCAATATATATATATTCAAAATGTACAAGTAAAGCGCTTTCAAATGATACCAAACACGGCATATTTATCTTAACTTTATTTTTTTACTCTGTATGTTTTATCCGCTAGAGGGCGCCACAGTAGATTTTGTGAAACCCCATATAGCCTATAACCAGCGGACAATTAAGCCGCTTCTAATGATATATCATTTGTCGAATTCTGATCAGTAGTTTAGAAGTTACGAGGGAACAGATGAACATACATACATACATACATACATACATACATACATACATACATACATACATACATACATACATACATAGCCTGTCAAAATCATAACCCTCCTTTTGCTTTGCCGTAGTCGGGTAAATACTATATCTCTTGAAACATATTTATTATAACTGATTAAATCCAACAAATCAAAATATAACATTATTATTTTTTCCTTTGAACTTCCGTGTACCGACTGCTCATCTGGTATCACTGGCTTCCATTCCCCTTCAACTTTTTCCAAATAAATAATGCTCTATCTATAAGACTGTCCTGTTTCTTAAATTCATACAGCACAATCTCCTCCATTAGCGCCCTTTACAGTATGCTGAGACCGATCCAAGTTTGGCGGCAATTTATTTGTTTTCTCCATTTCTTTCTTACATACATAAACTGTATCACTCACAATTTTATCTGACTCTTATTTCTGTCTCTCACATTTGAATCATTATTATTTTTACTTCGACTTTCTAATGAAGGAATTTTGTCCCTATTTAATCTTTGGAAGAAAAGTTCGGATGGTGTTTGACCAGTGACCGAGTGGGGTGTAGTATTGTACATCATAAGATATTCGTATAAACATTCTTTGACTTTGTATTATAAAAATAACAAAATGCTCCAATATGAAAGCATTCTACTTTCATATCAACAATCTACTAACTTATTGGCAGCATTCGACACGGCCTACCAATTTAATGGCAGCATTCGACACGACCTACCAATTGAATGGCAGCATTTGGCACGACCTACCAATTTAATGGCAGCGTTTAGCATGACCTACCAATTTAATGGCAGCATTCGACACAACCTACCAATTTAATGGCAGCATTTGACACGACCTACCAATTTAATGGCAGCATTTAGCATGACCTACCAATTTAATGGCAGCATTCGACATGGCCTACCAATTTAATGGCAGCATTCGTCACGGCCTACCAATTTAATGGCAGCATTCGATACGACCTACCAATTTAATGGCAGCATTTGACACGACCTACCAATTTAATGGCAGCATTTAGCATGACCTACCAATTTAATGGCAGCATTCGACACGGCCTACCAATTTAATGGCAGCATTCGTCACGGCCTACCAATTTAATGGCAGCATTCGACACTACCTACCAATTCAATGGCAGCTTTCGACACGACCTACCAATTTAATGGCAGCATTCGACACGACCTACCAATTCAATGGCAGCTTTCGACACGACCTACCAATTTAATGGCAGCATTCGACCCGGCCTACCAATTTAATGGCAGCATTTGACACGACCTACCAATTTAATGCCAGCATTCGATCGGCCTACCAATTTAATGTTTTATGGCAGTGTTCGATACGGCCTACCAATTTAATGGTAACATACGATACAACCTACCAATTTAATGGCAGCATTCGACACGATCTACCAATTCTATGGTAGCATTCAACACGGAAAGTATGTTCTCAAGTATGCGTATGCGGGTTCGATTCCAGGTTAGGCAAGTACCAATGTAACATTTCTAAAGTTATATGTACTTTCTAAATATATCTTGGACACAAATGACTAAAGGTCAAGGAAAACATCTTGAGGAAACCTGGACTTTATAAGTCTGAAATCGCCAACCCGCATTGAGCAAGCGTGGTGATTACGCTCAATTCTTCTCTGTATGAGAGGAGACCTTTGCCCAGCAGTGGGACTATAAAAGGTTGATGATGATTAGACATGGCCTTTTCAGCCCCGAAGAAACCCAAATCGCAGTCCGACGGAAACACCGCCGCCGGCAAACCGCTCCAGTCCCTCGATGCACGCGGCACAAAAGAGGAGGCGTAACGCCTCGTCCGAACCGCAGCGGCGTCAACACCGCAAGGCGAAAACCCACCGCACGACGGGTCAGGGACGACGGATCAGGGTCGCCAATCAGCACCCTCGCACGCCCCTCCGAATCCAAAGTGGCCAGGTGACCAGGTCCCTCTTTCGCAAAATGTCACTAGTCACGCAGACAACCACTTCTTCTTCTTCCTGTGCCTCTTCAATCCTGAAGGTTGGCCATCAGCTTCTTGTACTCGATATTGTCAACCGCGAGTTGGAACAGTTCTTCGATGGAAGTAATGCCAGTCCACTCCCTGATGTTACGCAGCCACGACTTTCTGTTTCATCCAGCGCGCCTTTTTCCTTCTACCTTGCCCATCATAATGAGTTAGAGTAGCGCATATCTACCGTGTCAGAGCACGTGGCCGAGATAATCTATTTTGCGTTTCTTTATGGTGGGCAACAACTTTCGAGGCATTTGAACGCGCTGACCACATTTCAAAAGCCTGCAAGCGTCGTGTGTCCTCTTTCAGAGTCAATGCTTCGCAGTCGTATAACGGAGACAAGCACAGACACCGGATATGGATATGAAATTACACCAGATTATCCGTCAGTTCCGAAACCTGTTACGGAGTTACGGATAATTTCCATCCTTTTTAAATCCAGTTATGAAGAAAGAAATAGTCTCCCTCTACTAGTACACACGTAAATATGGACAATACACTAAAATTAGAATACCAGACACGTACCACTGATAATAAAGTCAATCCTCAAAACAACACAATATTTTACCATTGTAACTGTGCTATACTGTGGGGAGGTATTGTGGGTGAACAGGAAAGAAGCCTTTTAATAGTAAAGGAAGTCTCACATAGAACTCTGCCATAAGATCACACAACATTATCGAATATATAGAATATAGAAAGAACACAAATAGTGTATAACAGCAAATTATTCTTATACCAATACACTCGTTTGTTATGAACGAATCTGTTCATGAACTAATAATAATTAACTTCCAGTTTAATTAAATTTACATGTTAATGCCAAACTCGCCCAGCCAATACATGAATTAACCTGGTTGCTGCCGCCCTTTAGTGGAATAAAGGGTGGAAAACGACAGGTCACTGTGAAGATCGACGATGGTCCACGGAAGTATTTAAATGATAATACTATATTTATCTGTCTAAGATAAACGGTGTAATACTGTTGAATACTGAAGTCATCTGAGCCTACGTTCTTGTGCTAGAACTAAATAGGAGCTAAGTACACATACTGTTTTGTTTTTTTTAAAGCCTTCTCGCGTTTACCCTGGAAGGTTGGCGTCTGCTTGTCTGGCTGACTATATTAAGACAAGCAAAGCCCTTTGCTATGGTGCCAGTTTTTCCTACAACTTCCAATATTTTTGAACTAACATCAATACTCATTTCGGTATTGTTTATTAATAAATATTGTAATTTATCTACTTACTCAAAGAGGAACAGGCCGGCTTAATATCATGGGCACCGTGTACCAGTCAATCTACGGTGGTGACTCATTTACCGAGGAGAACAAACTTGGCACAAAACTATAAATTACAATGAAGTTAAAAGTAAGTAAATAAGCAAAACATATAATACGTTTCCGGGCGCAGTTACATAGGGTGTCTAATATTTAGAGTTATCTTTCTAAAAATCTTTAGGAATTATCACATTAGTGTGTCCTGGGACTTGGAGAAAGACATCCATCACATTCAACCATTTTATTTAAAATAACCTTCAAAAAATATACAGATAAATGTGTATAGAGGGATAGCCATGGAGCAAATAATTGCTCCATGGGGATAGCCTATACATAACTATGGGTACAAATATACCATAATTAGGTATGTGTATATTGAATAGTGTACCGCAATAGTCAATGGCTAATACAGAGTTAGTACCTAGTTACCAAAGTATATTTTTAATGGGACAAAACCCGCTACACTGTTCCCAACCCACTGCAACTCCTGAAAGCCAGAATCAACAGTGGAGACCGCCAGAAAAACGCCGAGCAATGAAGCTCGACGAGTCCCGGAGAAACGATTCAACTGTCTTGGGTCCCGCAACGAAATTAATCAGAAAAGAATAGCGGAGGAGTAAGAAAAAAGATATTTTTCCACTTCCCTCCATAACAAGCAGGAGACAGAACAGAACTAGGCCAATCGGCACAAAGGGACATTATTGCAACTGGGAGAAGCCCAGATTGCCAAGCACCACGGAATAAAATTTGATTATGTTAATGGGTCCTAAGTAGGTATGTGCTGTTACAATTGATTCCAATAATAGGTATGGCAAAAGCGCCTGAACGCACGGAAATTAGTTCTAGTTTCTACAAGGTCCGTATAATAAACAACTCCGGATGTAACTTGTACACTATCCAACATGATATTGCGTTCATTCTGCCAAAGAAAACACTCCCATAAGATGTGATGTGCGGATTGTTCAAATTCACAGTTCGATGTAGAACATTGACCAAAGTACATTGCGAGTTCATTTGTAATCGAACTTATCACGCCCGTGTTGCGAATGTTTTTTTTTTCCTTTTCCTTGCTCCCACACCAGGAACCACTCCCGTATCACGGACGTGCTCAAAAACACCCAAACTCACACTCACAAACAGCCAGAGACAGAACCACCTCCCAACTAACCGATCCAGGCGAACCGAACCCGCGACACGCAGCGCAGCAGTCCATCGCTCAACGACTACACCAACCGTGTCATCAATTAATTCAAATTCTGTGAAACTGTGCAAACTACGCAAGTGAGTGGATTGTATACCTGGTTGGCCAAGTTCAAACATCACGCGTAAATTTAAGTATGTATTTATTTGATAGCTGTATATTTTACGTGGGGTATATGCTAAGTTTGTAGTTGGGCATAGTTCTACATATGTACAACATTTGATCTCAATTTAACTATTGTTCAAAAGTTTAACTTCAAACCTAACTACTTATAAATTGCAAGAACGGTGGATATACTTCCAATGGAGGGTCAAAGGACTACGCAATACAGCAGCAACGACATCTCGGACGTCGATATAACCTTCTCTGGGCACCTTCGCAAGTTTGTACCACGAATACTTCCATATCATAACAAATACATAGGTACAAGGCACCTCGGGTTTACACGCGTAAAAAACACGTACTTCTGCAAATAACACTGGCCCGTAGCAGATAACACGGATAACTACCTACTCCCAAAATTATTAAAGAACAAAAACGTTGCGCTCGACGTTATACACCAGTATGTATCATACAGGTTAAGTACCCACAATTCGATTTATCCAACTTTCACAATTTGGTTAAAATAGCATCAAATAAGTACCCAATTAATCTTATTGTATATAGTTAGCCAGTAAGTATTAGGTACCTCCAATACCTATTTATCTACCCGGGCTTCGAGGCTGCCAGAAGTATACGTACTATCAATGTTTGCCTTCCGCGGAATATAAAACCTCACAGAATAACTGACTGTTCATTTTAATGTGTTTACATTATGCGTTCCATAATAAATTACTTCATGATTTAATATAATTATGTATACAGAAAGAAATTTTGTACCAATACTTAAGGAATGTGAAACTACTCACTGTTTTGTATCTTTTCCCTTTTATTTTTTTTTATTGTTGTTCAACAAAATACCTTTTTGCTCGTCGCCACTTGTAAAACCTTTACTTCGTTGAATATCACAGGCTCGCACACGCACTTAACGGACAGACTACCGACACGTCTACTCTCGCTCGTGGCTCTGGTAAGAATGACCGACGTGGTGCGCTCGAGACAGTGTTATCTGTTTGACAGTGACAGTGTTGTCTGTGGTCAATGATAAAGCGCATACACTACACTGTGGGAATGCATTTACGCACCATACCCCGAAGGGCGTGTGTGGGACTCGCCCAGTCGAAGCTGGCAACACCCACTAAAAACCACAGCGGCACTCCGGCCTCGCCTTGGTGGCGGGAGACTGGGAAAAAGAGGAGCTTTGGCTACCAGCCCCCCCACCGGCGATATGCCCGCCTAATGTGGCGCGCCCTCATTTGGCCCACCGCAGGGTGGGGCCGTTGTCAGCCACCCTCGTGGTAAGCGACGCAAGGCGGGCGCGGGCACCCCCGAGCATCACGCCCGCCGCTCACCTCAGGGAGGGATAAAGCGGGCAAAAGCCCGCCTTCTCCTGCCTCTGCGCCGCCTGCGGAACACCGGAGCGAGGGGATCTTCCTCTCGCTCGCGCTCCGCGGCCTCTTTCTGTGACATCACGTCCACGCAGAAGGAGGCCATCGCCACCCAGGCCTCCTCGCTTCCCACCATTGCTCTGACGATGGCAGGCAGCGAGAGGTCCCCTCCGACTGCCACGACAAGATCGCGGCGCGGCACAGCCCACGGCGGGCACACCGCTAGGGTGTGTTCCGCCGTGTCCTCCGCCGCGCCGCAACCATGACACGACGGTGTCTCCTCTCGACCTATCCGGTAGGGGTACCTGCCGAAGCAGCCGTGACCCTAACTTACTAGCTTAACTTAACCTAACTTATCTCCTTTCGTTTCCCGCGTCAGGCCGACAAGGAGAAAATTTGGGTTAGGTCATGATTTGGCCACTATGCTACAATATTTCACTGTTCTTTATAAATTATTCACTGAATGCAATTTTTACTACATAAACCACGCGCTTTTATTTAGTAAACAACACTATAAATAATTTTAAAAGTCCAATGAAAAATGAGCGTAACACTCATCTTGATATTCCCGCCAATTATTTTTTTTTGGTTTGCTTCTTTCAGTTCATTGACCTTTATAATTACCACTGGACTGACTGTTCCGTAAGATTAACAGCTATTTTTTTGTGCCTATTTGAAGCGCCACTAGCGAGTGTCCACAGAACTAATTTTGACGTAGGTATATTGTAAATGGCTGCGAGAGAAGTATTTGTTAGAATTTTATGTTGTGATTGTTATAAGCATTATATAAAAGTTATCAAGAATGAGGTCATGTGTATATTGTAAGCGACGCTACAAAAAGGCAGTGAAATATGATTCCACAGGTTTGTTTGTAATCATTTATTTAGTCATATTTTTACATAGCAGAAACTTTACACGTAATAATCTTGTCTTCTTACATCTTTTATCATGTTTTATTCTAAAGAAACATTAATGTAATACATATGAATAAAGAATCTTTTTATTTACAAGTTTCATCTAGAACCGACAGTGGTTGCATCATATCGATATTTTCATTATCGATAGTTAATTTAACACATTTTTTCCGTGATATTGATATAGTACAGCTTGTGTAGTCATGATCAATGATCATGGTCATGATGCTAATGGATATGAAATGTTCAAACCTTCATTGTAGATTATGTTAATTAGTCTATATTTTTTTTCATATTTCCAAAGGACTTTGGCTTGAGAATATGGAAACTACAAACTGGACTCCTAAAACGTATGATTCTCTGTGTTCATTACATTTCGATGTTGAATGTTTCGACAAACATTTCAATAGTCAATAGAACAACATTGAAACCAGGAAAATTATATAAATTAATTTACTAGAAGTACTTATAGAATACAGTTGCCCTCCTTACCTGATCAATCCGTAGAATTAATCTAAGGGTCCATCGCACAAACTCTGAGTGCCACCATTGCTCAGACCTGGGTCTATTACTCGGACCAACGTGTTTGGTTGGTTAAATACTGATTCCTACAAAATCACATGTATCTGGGTATCTGTTTCATAATGTGATACTTATGTATCTTTTATGATAACTTCGTTGCACCTAGTACAAATCGTCTCTGCATCACTCAATGGTTGACTGGTAGAAAATGCCTATGGCATAGGTCCACTTCCATACATTTGTATGCAAAAGTATAAATGGATATGCAGGTATAAATATATATGCGACACCTAAATCTCTCGGACCGAGCAAGCATATTTCTTATTTCTGCATGTGTTTTCATGCTAATTATCATAATTATACATTGAGCTGTGATATTAAGATTTTTGTCTACTTTTCAGGAAAATCTACCCTTGCATCATCGCCTCGTCCGTCAACTTCAACTTCATTGCCTCGTTCGTCAGCGTCTATGTCATTGCCTAGTCCATTAACTACAAAGTCGGCTAATGTATGTACACCGCCACTTCTTCTTCCCAGCGAAAGCACTAGGAAGTGTCGATGGGTGGGCGTCTTATGTAAAATTGACGTTCAAAAAGTGGTGATTCTCAACTTAATTTGAATAAATGACTTTTGTTTTTGATTATAAAACGTGTTTTATTTTACCTTTTCGACTATGTTACTTAATTCATTATTGCATGGCTTCTCGTAGCCAACCGATAAAAATGTATTTCGGTTTGTTTATCCAGGTATCTAACATGTGCCAAATATCGTCTGATTATGTAGCTAAGGCCCGTATTCCAGAAGCTCACTCAAAACTCAAGTATTACTTTTAAACTCGTTTCAAGCCATTTGATTGGTTGAAACTAGTTTAAAGTAATGTTTAAACCGAGATCAATGCTTGAGTTTCCTTCTGGAATACGGACCTAAGAGTGAAATTGTAATAAATATTCATCTAAACTTTCGGAGTATAAAATCAGTCTGATTAAGACATAAATCGTGTTTTTTAAGACTTCAAAAAAGGAGGTTATCCTTTCTGCCCTATCTAATATCACTAGAATTGCATAGTTATTGCATACACTTATATGTTAGTCTATACCAGCGTCTTAACATGTGTGCCAAATTTTTATCTATGCACGCTTATCCGTGTACATCTAAGAATTAAAACGAATTGCTAAAATTCATTTAGTTGGTAGTGTAACTTGGGGAACAATGCAATTAATATAGTATTGGACATCTATCACACAAAGCCGTCTAGTCCCAAGCTAAGCAGAGCTTATGTTATGGGTACTAGACAGCTGATAAACATACATATATATATTTCTAAATACATATATATATATATATATATATATAATAGATAAATTACACCCAGACACAGAACAAATGATCGTGCACACAAACATTTGACCTGGGTGGGAATCGAACCCACGACCTCCGGCTTAGCAGTCAGGATCACTAACCACTAGACCAACAGGCCAATTGCAACTTTAATGAAGAAAGCTAAAAACAATAAGATGAAATGTTAAAAAATACATTGAAAACCTATGAATAACGGTTAGATTAGGCGTTATCCTACAAACTAATTCATTCTATTTAAAAAAGTGAGCCGTTACGGGACGCCTGCCAGATGTGAAACATCGATATTATTTTGTGAAATACTATATATACCATCATACAGCGTGGCCACGGCATAAGTTCGGCTTTATGTGCGGCTATAGATATTTCACATCAAAAACAAATGATAAAAACACTGACTGAAGAAAATGAATATCGTTTTTGAGGACAGATTTTAATCATTATTTTTTAATATTTTAATGTTTTGTAAATTATTAGTATAATATAGGAAGTACGTAGGTATGATAATAAGTTTATTTATAAAAAAAAATGTTTTATTGGAAAGAAATTACAAATTATAACCTACGAAATATATTAAAGGAATTACGTTACAAACAATCAAAGTGAGCCCTAACGTCTAAACTAGGCCGAGCCTGTATCATAGACGTTAGTGTACATTAAATACAAATAATGAACATGTGCGCTAAAAATAATTAGGTTATTAATACAAAATTTAATTTAGGTTTAAAATGGAGGTAAACATAAGCCACAAGGAAAAATAAACAGTTCGTTATCTTTACCGAGTACCTTCATTGAATTACTTTTCAAATAATCACACATAAAGTTTGAACTTAGGTAAAAATTGGATTATAATTGTAAACTTATTATCAAGTGTAACGCCACATCGCCTTTGTCGCTCACAGCGCGCCACGGCGCCACCATGGCTAGCCGATATCACAGCCGATCAGATCGCGCCACTCCAGCCCGCCAATCACAGCCAAGCCGAGCCACCAGCCAGCCACGCCACTGCCGCCAAACACCGGACGCCTCCGGTGGGGGAAATGCCATAAAAGCCTTGCGAGCTCACTTATGGCCACTATTATCGCTGCGATCACACGACCAAGCCGTTCTCCTGATAACTCTGCTCGATTGTATTGAATCTTTTATTAAATCAGTGTTATTATAATCAAAATAGTTATTCATTTATGCCCTTCTGTTACACAAGAGTTATCGATTAGTTATTTATATTATTTGAGTTATTTTGTTCGCTGATGTCGACATCACTAGTTCTAGTACCGCGGACACTCGCTACGTTCGACAGCGCCAAAATGGCGATTATCAAACAGGCACAAAAGCACATTGACAGCCGCCAGTCCAGTGGTAATTAAAGAGATCAATGTTTCCGTTCTTCTAAACGGAAAAGGCAAAGGCATAGTACGGCATACGTGTGCGTTCGCGCAGCGGAATGTTGTTGAATTTATAGATTTTAAATATGCAGATATTTAGTGTATGACGTCGTGTAATTGTGTACGGTAAAAAAAAATTTGTGCATGCAGCCATTGTGGAGAAATTCACCAAAAACTGATTCCGCTGGGCGAACGTTGTCCTGGCGGAACTTTTTTTAATCCATTGACTTTAGAAAAAAGAGATGTGTCAAAAAATTAGTGTGTATTTGTGTGTAATTGTGTATGTATGAATAAAATTTGTGCATGCATAGACTTCGGAGAAATTCAAGTTTCCGCTGCGCGAACGTTTGGCCATTAGCTAGTTTTCATATAAAGCGCTTACATAGAGAGCTGTAGATTTTTACATACATTGTTTTGAATTTGTGCATATTTGTGTACAAAACAGATTTAGAAAAAATTGTAGGGCTAAAAAGATAAAAATATAAACGTAAAACACGCTTTTTAGGTCATAGTTCTTAAAGTATGCACTTTGGGGTCTAGATTTTCACGTTTATACAAACCTTGTAAGTGTCTGCAACATATTGCCAAATATCAATGATGTTCCTTTAGTAATTAAAGAGATATAGGACAAATTACCATGACAAAATCACTGTTTACAAAGCAGTCAAATATCATGACATTCTAAAGAAATTGCATGGTAAAATGTATGCCAATAATTAGTGTATTCATTCAACTATTCACATGCCAAATTTCATGTCATTAAATTCAGTAATTAAAGAAAAACAATTAAAATACTGACGAAGCATCGAAAACCTACATAACCCGACCAAGTTCGGATAGCTATAAAAAAGCGGCCGTGCAATATATTTAGGTAATATCCCAAAATTTACAGTATAATACCGGTATTGAATTGGTATAGGTGATAACACAATTGTTTCGATATAATATAAAGGTCATTTATTTTTGTACACCTACTTTTTTAAATGTATTTGACTATGACAAAGTAGGTACTATTTACGTAGTTACTTTATTTATGTATGCGCTTAAGACTTGAGATATAATCTAAATATATTAATTTAGGCAAATAAAATTCATACAGCTAATTTCTATTGAATATTTCACGGATCCGGCCGGATTCTTACTATAGACCCCTCAGGGAAATTAAATAATTACCACAAGTAAATACTACTGTTTTTAAATGTTGATTTATTTTTATATTAGGCAGACTCTCACACCTAAACAACTGAATAGTCTACTTTATTGATCTGTGATTGTTAATCTGTAATTTTATTATTGGAACTAGAAAATATTAGGTATACTTAGAAATGTTGAGGTTATTTACTGTATTTGCTACACATTTAAAAATATTTCTTGAAAATACCTTTTTTATACAAATGTTTTAGTTTATAAGCACTTTTCTAATGTTAACAACTGAATAGTCCAGTTATGTGATGTGATTTTAATTTTTATTGAAGCTCGAAATATTATACTTACCCTTATATTCATAATAGTTTATTAAACCTATTTTAGTTAAAACACATTTAAGTCTATTGCTGCCATTGCAAGCGTTTGTTAACGTTATTTTAATTACATAATTAAGCATTATATGTAATTAAAAATATTTTTGTACACGGATATTTAAATAGAGAAGTACTTGTTAATTGAAGATTTATTTTTGTCGTAGATAGTGGCATTATTATTTAAAAAAAAAATTCATTCAAGAAATGCAATTGTTTTATTTTTTCCCAACGCTTGTGTACGCAACTGTGCCATATTAATAAATACTATACTGGAAGGTTAAGAACGTTCTTAAGATATATGGCACGGCCGCTTTTTTATAGCTATCCGAACTTGGTCGGGTTATGTAGGTTTTCGATGCTTCGTCAGTATTTTAATTGTTTTTCTTTAATTACTGAATTTAATGACATGAAATTTGGCATGTGAATAGTTGAATGAATACACTAATTATTGGCATACATTTTACCATGCAATTTCTTTAGAATGTCGTGATATTTGACTGCTTTGTAAACGGTGATTTTGTCATGGTAAATTGTCCTATATCTCTTTAATTACTAAAGGAACATCATTGATATTTGGCAATATGTTGCAGACACTTACAAGGTTTGTATAAACGTGAAAATCTAGACCCCAAAGTGCATACTTTATGAACTATGACCTAAAAAGCGTGTTTTACGTTTATATTTTTATCTTTTTAGCCCTACGATTTTTTCCAAATCTGTTTTGTACACAAATATGCACAAATTCAAAACAACGTATGTAAAAATCTACAGCTCTCTATGTAAGCGCTTTATATGAAAACTAGCTAATGGCCAAACGTTCGCGCAGCGGAAACTTGAATTTCTCCGAGGTCTATGCATGCACAAATTTTATTCATACATACACAATTACACACAAATACACACTAATTTTTTGACACATTTCTTTTTTCTAAAGTCAATGGATTTAAAAAAGTTCCGCCAGGACAACGTTCGCCCAGCGGAATCAGTTTTTGGTGAATTTCTCCACAATGGCTGCATGCACAAATTTTTTTTTACCATACACAATTACACGACGTCATACACTAAATATCTGCATATTTAAAATTTATAAATTCAACAACATTCCGCTGCGCGAACGCACACACGGCATACAGCCTAGACTTCAGTATGTTTTTTCTTGAGTAAAATATCCTAACTTATACTAGCTTAACTTGGTTTATCTCCTTTCGTTTCCCGCGTGAGGCCGACAAGGAGGAAGTTTGGGTAAGGTCATGATGTGGCCACTATGCTACAATATTTCACTGTTCTTTTTAAATTATTCACTGAATGCACTTTTTACTACATAAATCACGAGTTTTTATTTAATAAACAACACTATAAATAATTTTAAAAATCCAATGAAAAATGAGCGTGACACTCCTCTTGACATTCCCGCCAAACTCTCCCATTCCCGCATTATAGAAATTCTTTGATAATTTTCAAAGGAGTTAGGATAAATTAGGATCCTATCCTAATTTATCCTAACTCCTTTCGTTTCCCGCGTGTGGCCGATTAGGAGTGGTTTGGCGTAAAGACATGATGTGGCCACTATGCTACAATATTTCACTGTTCTTTTTAAATTATTCACTGAATGCACTTTTTACTACATAAATCACGAGTTTTTATTTAATAAACAACACTATAAATAATTTTAAAAATCCAATGAAAAATGAGCGTGACACTCCTCTTGACATTCCCGCCAAACTCTCCCATTCCCGCCAATTTTTTTTTTTAAATTCTTCCCATTTCTCGGGAAAGGCAAAAGCAGAGCCATGCAGCCATTGTCTTAAATATAAATTATTTCCATTTCAAAAATTAGGGCCTGTACATTTTCTTTTTCTGTAGCCAAGTTTTGTAAGGCCGAAGCCACTTCTGTAACTTTTCTCTTTCTATGTCCAAGCAATGTAAGGCCGTAGCCACTTCTTTAATTTTCTTTTTTCTCTAGTCCGGGTTAATTATTAAGGCTAAGCCACTTCTTCAATATTCTATTGTTCTTCTAGTCCGGGATAAACAAGGCCGTAGCCATTTTCTCTTTCATTTTAGTTGTCTTAATCGATGTCCTAATCTTCAATGTCTTGTCCGTGTTATAATTCCAAATCCGATGATACAACAAAATTGTATAAATCTTTGTAAGTTGCAGAATTTGTGAGAATGTCTTGGATGTCGCGCGGGATGCTATTAGACGTCTTATATATATCTATCGGGCGGGTAGGTACCGCAGTGCCACTGTCAACGTCGTACTCGTAATATAAATAATCATTAAAAATATTCAGGGACAGTTAAAAAGTGAAACTAGTGAAAAATAGTTAAACCAGTGCTAATCTTACCTCAAACTTATAAAAAACTCAGTGTGGAGCAGTGAATTTCGTAAGAAAGGTGCAATATTCGGCCTACCATATCTATATATTTAGGTAACATCCCAAAATTTACAGTATAATACCGGTATTGAATTGGTATAGGTGATAACACAATTGTTTCGATATAATATAAAGGTCATTTATTTTTGTACACCTACTTTTTTAAATGTGACTATGACAAAGTAGGTACCATTTACGTAGTTACTTTATTTAAGTATGCGCTTGAGACATAATCTAGATATATTAATCTAGACAAAATTCATACAGCTATTTCTATTGAAGATTTCACGGATCAGGATTCTAACTATAGACCCCTCAGGGAAATTAAATAATTACCACAGGTAAGTACTACTGTTTAGGTAAATATTGGAATATTTATATTAGTGGATCAAACAATCTAATAACCTAAACAGTAGTTCTTACCTACAGAACTACTGTTTAGGTTATTAGATTGTTTGATCCACTAAAGTTGCAAAGGGGAACGCTCGTGCATGCCTAGTCCATTGGTTAAATAGTGTAATAAGCTACAATATGATAAATATTTACCTAAACAGTAGTACTTACCTGTGGTAATTATTTAATTTCCCTGAGGGGTCTATAGTTAGAATCCTGATCCGTGAAATCTTCAATAGAAATTAGCTGTATGAATTTTGTCTAAATTAATATATCTAGATTATATCTCAAGTCTCAAGCGCATACTTAAATAAAGTAACTTCGTAAATGGTACCTACTTTGTCATAGTCACATTTAAAAAAGTAGGTGTACAAAAATAAATCACCTATATATTATATCGAAACAATTGTGTTATCACCTATACCAATTCAATACCGGTATTATACTGTAAATTTTGGGATGTTACCTAAATATATTGCACGGCGGCTTTTTAATAGCTATCCGGACTTGGTCGGGTTATCTAGGTTTTCGATGCTTCGTCAGTATTATAATTGTTTTTCTTTAATTACTGAATTTAATGACATGAAATTTTGCATGTGAATAGTTGAATGAATACACTAATTATTGGCATACATTTTACCATGCAATTCCTTTAGAATGTCGTGATATTTGACTGCTTTGTAAACAGTGATTTTGTCATGGTCAATTGTCCGGATAATTACTAAAGGAACATCATTGATACTTGGCAATATGTTGCAGACACTTACAAGGTTTGTATAAACATGAAAATCTAGACTCCAAAGTGCATCCTTTAAGAACTAAGACCTAATAAGCGTGTTTTACGTTTATATTTTTATCTTTTTAGCCCTACGATTTTTTCAAAATCTGTTTTGTACACAAATATGCACGAATTCAAGCCAACGTATGTAAAAATCTACAGCTCTCTATATAAGCGCTTTATATGAAAACTAGCAAATGGCCAAACGTTCGCGCAGCGGTAACTTGAATTTCTCCGAAGTCTATGCATGTGTTAGGATAGCAGAGTGTGGGTAATTAAATAATATTCAACATATTAATGGATAGCAGAAACATTATGTATATATTTACTTATAACATTGCACACTGGACATATTTAGAATCATCAGCAATATAAATTACATAAGACCAGGTACATAAGAATCATGTATAACAAATATCAAGTATACTTAACTGGTAGTGTGCTCGGCTCGATGAAGACTGCCCCCACCTAGTGCGGGTTTCCGTATTTGTAGACAAAAACAATATTAGAGTACCCTTCATCGAGCCGTTATTTCAGTTTATACTATCGAATCACCTTCGGAACCAAATAAACTTAAACAATACATATTACAATAGTTTTATTTTAATTATAACTCGTTATAGATATAACACATGCACAAATTTTATTCATACATACACAATTAAGTACACACAAATACACACTAATTTTTGGACATATCTCTTTTTCTAAAGACAATGGATTAAAAAAAAAGTTCCTCCAGGACAACGTTCGCCCAACGAATTCAGTTTTTGGTGAATTTCTCCACAATGGCTGCGTGCAAAATTTTTTTTTTTACCATACACAATTATACGACGTCATACACTAAATATCTGCATATTTAAAATCTTTAAATTCAACAACATTCCGCTGCGCGAACGCACACAGGAAAGCCGACATTTATACAGCCTAAACTGCTGTTATTTTTTTTTAAATACCTAATTTTGGGGAAGTATGCGTAAATTCGCGGAAAAAAGGCTGTTTCAAAATTGATTAGCATTGTTACTATGATGATTATGCAAAATATCAAATTTTATTTGGTCATGTGATTCCCTAACCTTTATTATCCTTATGGGTCGGACCGGGTTTTCTTTACATATTGTATAATTAAGATTTTATTTTTATCCTGCATTTAGAAAGAAAGAAAATACGTTTATTTGCGGTAAACATGACATAAAGTGTACAAAAACAATTGAGTGATCATAGTTGACATGCGTCACATCCACGCAAAACGGCTATCGCTCAGCATTATGCTGCGACCCTATGCAAAACAGAGCCCAGCGCTGGTTTTCAGCGACAGCCGGTGCCGACGTAAAGACATCACCCGGTGCAACAGACAATCACAACTGACACCGAATCGGTACAAAAAAATAAATAAAAATGCAATAATAATAATAATAACAAAAAATAAAAATCTAAATTTACATAGTGAGAGAACAGTTTAAACAAACACAAACAGGAATATAAAATACAAAAACAGGATATAAAAACTACGAGAATATCATTCTCAACAATGGTTTACCTTTTACATAGTGGCAACATTAAGGAAGCGTCCGGTTTGACGTACCGCGTACGGGCATACAATTCCAGAATGTATCAATTAATCAATTTAGCAAAGTTTACAATGTTACATTTGTTACTAATACCTAATATATTTGGTTGAAAAGAATTACGGTATGCCCAGTGATATGTATAATAAAAGTTACAGAAGTTAAAAAGTTATGTGTTATGTGTCAGTGTTCCCACCAAATTATGCGTCCGCGAGTAATCTGTGAAAGATGAAAGCCTGAAATTGAAAACTGGAGGGTGACCCGACATGCTGCACACTGCACAAGGAGCTTTAGGGCTCCAAAAAACAGGAAGGTATGGAAATATGGATGTCAAGAAGTACGAATAGATACACATTCAAAAATAAAATAAAATTAATAAGTAATATAAAAACAATACAACTGAACTGAACGAATATTGGAATTTTATTAGAACTGAAAACGCTTTAAATAAATAGAATGTCAACAAATAAATTGCTACGGGGTAGGAAAATGATGAGGTTATCAACATGCACACAATGTGGACAGGAACAATGCTGGCAGTAGTCCCGGGAAAAAGAAAGCCAAATGCCCATGCCAAAGCGCTGCATATTCTCGATTGGCGAATGGAGATCAAATACCAAGCACTGCAGGCCATAACCTAAGGGGTGAGTAAAGAAGAATCATCATATTCATTTATCTGAAATTTGTGCTTGTAATAATAAGTTCTTTAGTTGATGTTTAAAAGTTCCTATTAATTTTAGGTCTCGCAAAGGTGGCGGAAGATCATTCCAACAGCGTGGCTGCAAACTTGAAACTGCCTCTGAATGCTGCCGTTTTATGCCGTGGCATGTTTAGTGGGCCAACCACAGAACGAAGACCGTATTTGTAGTGATCTTGTCGCCAGGTGAGCTTTTCAAATAAATAGTGCGGCTTAAGAGTTGTAACAATTCCGAACATCAAACTCGCTAAGTGGAGCTTCCGTCTGGCTGCCATTTTCAGTGTCATGAGTTTGTTCAAGTATGGCGTCACATGATGCCTGCGTGGGACATGAATGCAGAAACGAACACAGGCATTCTGAATTCTCTGAATCAACCTCTCTGTCCTACCCAGCAAGCAGGGTCCATAGACAGTGTCACAATAGTTGAGCTTAGATAAGATCAGATTATCAACCAGCTGCTTCCTAATTGGTAGGCTAAGAAACTTACGTATACCGTATAATACCTTAAGCCTATAAAAACAGCTCCTGAGGACATTCCTCAAATGAGCCTCAAAACGCAGCTCTGGTTCCAATATTAGACCCAGACTACACGCCTGCTCCACTTGCTCAATTCTCTCCCCCTTAATCATAATCTCTGGTTTGGCAGACAGTATTGCAGCAACTTGCTTTTTACTTCCCAGCACCAAAAACTTTGACTTCATTGGGTTCAAAACGAGAGAGTTCTCTTCAGACCAGGTAGTCACTCTATGTAGATCCTCATTCAACCTTTGCACCGCCAACGCCGCATCGTTCCCTTTGAAGGACATGTACAGCTGGATGTCATCAGCATACATGTGATACTTGCAGTTTACAAAGGATCCAGTAACATCAGCACTGTAGAGAATGTACAACAATGGGCCCAAAATCGATCCCTGCGGGACCCCTCTGGTCACCTGAAGTGGAGGGGATGAAACAATTGTTCCATCCCCTTTGATGATCTGCACATACTGCGTCCTACCAGTCAAATAGCTTTTAAACCAATCCACAGCGCCACGGTCAAAGCCATAGTATGATAGTTTGGACAGCAGTAAATTGGTATTAATGGCGTCGAAAGCCCGAGAGAAGTCCAGCAGGACTAGGATCGACCCCTCACCCCTGTCACGTGACTCCAGGATATTTCCTTTACGGAAACCCGACTGTAGTTCAGGGAGAATGTTGTTAGACTCCAAGTAGTCAACCACCTGCAGATACACTACACGCTCTAGAATCTTTGACATGCAGGGAAGTATACTAATTGGCCTGAGATCTTTCAAAGTGGCTGGATCACTAATTTTAGGGATAGGACGAACAATTGCGTGTCGCTAGAGGTCAGGGAAAGTACTCGACTCTAGACCTGTTGATGATATCAGTGATGACTTTCAATATAGTCGGCAATGTGAGTGTTAACATTTCCAAGCTGATACCATCAACACCCCGGGCATTTGACCGAAGACCCTTGACGATCTTCAGAATTGTCTCCTGGTTGGTTGCAGAGAGAGAGAACTCGGCTGTACCGTGCCTGCGTGAATAAAAGTTGGATATTAGCGAGACATTATCATTACAATTTCCCGGAACATCCAAAAATGCCACATTGATACTATCTGGATTGTCAAAATGACTTGGCAATAGCCTTTCTTTATGATCGGGAAGTACATCTGACTTTAAATTACGCCACAAAAGTTTGGGGTCCTTACTTTGATCATTAATATTTTTTGTAAAATAAGCTGTTTTTTCCCTCACTAATGCGGCGGCAGCCTCATTTTTAAGATCCAGGTAGTACTGCTTATGGTGCGGTTCATTGGTCTGACGACATCTATCCCTGGCCTCATCTCGCAGCTTGGACATGAGACGAATATTGTCCGTGATCCAAGGCGTAGGTCGCTTAAAAAAGGTATTTTTCTTGACAGGAGCGTGAAGATCAAAGAGTTCAATTCAATTCAATTCAATTCAATTATATTTATTTGCACAGAAAGTAGGTATACAAAATAGTGATGTTTACATAATGTCAGACCCTTATCTACCTTAAATTAGGCATGCAAATTTTGAATAGTTAGTCTATTATTTTTAACATTTTATATTTATTTGGGAAGAGAGGAGTCATTTAAGAAATCATTTACAGAGTAATAACACTTTTCTAATAAAAGAGCTGTAAGCTTCTTTTTAAATGTTATCATTGGGTAATTTTTAAATTCATTGGGAATCTTATTAAAAACAATTGGAGCCATGCCAAAAATACTTTTTTTAAACAATGCAGTATTACAACCGTCAATTCGTAACAAATTCTTATATTGGCTTCTTACAGGTCCTTTTCTAGTTTCTGACACTGTTACAAACTCATGCTTGTTCAGTTGGAGCAAGCCTGTGTCAAAGGCATCCACATCACACAAATCTCCCACAGAAGACCATGGTATCCCATTCAAATCCTTATGGAATTGATCCGACATGATATCTGAAAAAGAGCGGAACTCAATCACCCTAGGTTTAGCCTTGGGCTTCTTAAAAACAGATTCACATGTGATGAAGGAGTGGTGACCGAGTTCACTTACATGGTTGACCCTAACATTTCGCGTTGTAGCATCAGTGCATACGATGTCAATAAGCGAACTACTGGTACCCACGAAGTGTGTCGCTGATTGGACTAATAGGCTATTTGACAGTATTCAATTATTTGTGATTTTTTGCTTTAATTGCATAAAATGAGGGTTCTTTATATCATTTACAAGAGTTTTAATAAAAAATAATAACAATTATTATATCCAAAACACAAAAATATGTTTGGCTTTTTGTTTCTCGCGCCACACATTGTGAAACGATCCGGATTGGCTAATGTCGCGATGACGTCATACGCTTGTTTCCGGCAAACTTATAAACTGTTTTTCGGGGGTTTTTATCGATTTATTTGTACAACCCAGTACAGTACACCACTTGTAAACCATTTTATTAGATAACAACAGCAAATAATAATTAAAAACAAACACCACTGAGAACCGAAAACCGCTTGTGACGTCATTTACCAGGCGCAACGCCATATTGCTGATTATATCGTTTTCGCGGCTTATTTGAATTTTGAATTTTTATTTGCATATTTCTTACGAAATACGTATTTAAAATTAAAAAAAATACTTTGGATGAACTTCTTAACCGCAACCAAGTAATTCAAGATAAAAATTATAAATCTGTCAAATAGCCTATTGTGTTACGTTCAAGCAAGTAAAAAAGTCAGCTAGCTGCTTTGACTTTGAGCTGTTTGCATCCATTAGATTAACATTTAGGTCACCCAACAGTATCAGATTATCAAATGGGGCTAGTGCACTAATACTGGCAGTAATGGCGTCAAGGAATAGCTCCAGGTCCTGCCAAGGCGGGCGGTATGCGGTCCCAATAAGAAGTTTCCTCCTATTTACGGTCAAGCCTAGCCAGAGCTGCTCCACTTCAGGGTGGTCAGGATGAGCCTTTACGCGCGCGTTAATGCCACTCCTTATGTAAAAGGCAACTCCCCCGCCGCGCCCACCTCGGGTAGTGACAGGTCGAGGTACGTGCCTGAATATGTACCCAGGTACAATAGGTGCTCGATCCTCTTCCCCCTTACGTAATATATTTGTATTATGATTACTCAATCATAAGCTTTTACACCAGCGTGTGTATGAATATGCTGTGTTAAATTGTTCTTTTCACTAAAAGTACGTGAACATATATCACACTTATGTGTACGCACATGCCTTGTTAATTTCCCCTTTTCAATAAAATTACGTTGACAAACATCACATTTATAGGGTTTCTTACCAGTGTGTGTACGCATATGCCTCGTTAAACTCCCCTTTCTACTAAAATTACGTGGACATATTTCACACTTGTAAGGTTTTTCACCAGTGTGTGTACGCACATGCCTTGTTAATTTCCCCTTTTCAATAAAATTACGTTGACAAACATCACATTTATAGGGTTTCTTACCAGTGTGTGTACGCATATGCCTCGTTAAACTGCCCTTTCTACTAAAATTACGTGGACATATTTCACACTTGTAAGGTTTTTCACCAGTGTGTGTACGCATATGCTTTGTTAAACTCCCCTTTTCACTAAAATTACGTTGACAAACATCACATTTATAGGGTTTCTCACCAGTGTGTATACGTATATGCTTTGTTAATCTCCCCTTTTCACTAAAATTACTTGGACATATTTCACACTTGTAAGGTTTTTCACCAGTGTGTGTACGCATATGCACTATTAAAGTCTCCTTTCCAATAAAATTACGTTGACAAACATCACATTTATAGGGTTTCTCACCAGTGTGTGTACGCATATGCCTTGTTAAATTATTCTTTTGACTAAATTTACGTCGACATATTTCACACTTATACGGTTTTTCACCAGTGTGTGTACGCAAATGCATTGTTAAATAGATCTTATCACTAAAATTACGTTGACATATTTCACATTTATAAGGTCTCTCACCAGGGTGTGTACGCATATGCATTATTAAATTCCCCCTTCCAACAAAATTACGTTGACAAACATAACATTTATAGGGTTTCTCACCAGTGTGTGTACGCAAATGCACTATTAAATTCCTCTTTGTAATAAAATTACGTTGACAAACATCACATTTATAGGGTTTATCACCAGTGTGTATACGCATATGCCTTGTTAAATTATTCTTTTGACTAAAATTACGTTGACATATTTCACACTTATACGGT
Organism: Sesamia nonagrioides; assembly: GCA_017933935.1. Classification (NCBI taxonomy): domain Eukaryota; kingdom Metazoa; phylum Arthropoda; class Insecta; order Lepidoptera; family Noctuidae; genus Sesamia; species Sesamia nonagrioides. Next base: position 1,103,535 of record JADWQK010000856.1, read on the forward strand.
TTTTCACCAGTGTGTGTACGCATATGAATAGTTAATCTTTGCCTTTGTGTATACACACGCTGACAAATATGACATTTATAATCTTTTTTTACATTATTAGAACTACTTTGTATACATATGTAAGGCTCTTTGAAATATGGGCCAGGCTTGGGCGTCCATTTCTGAGAAGTCCGGATAACTTTCGAGTCTGATTTATCTTTTGTAGTTGGCTCGGCTGTTATTGCATCTTTTTCTTTGGTTCTTGGTGTGTCCTGTTTTGGTTCCCTCACAACGGTGGCCTCTGTAAGTAAATCTAGTAAGTACCTACACCATGGGAGATCTGAATGGATTTGAAGAATTGTCTTTTGAATTTGCATGCGTCCCCGACGTACTGGGTGTGCGACAGCTATCTGCATGTCATTGCTGAGAGCTTAGAAAGACTATCTATTTATGGAACGCTGGACAATATTCTGCTGTCTTGAATGGTGTTCTACGTGGCTATTTAAATATAGACGCTCTTAATTACATGCATACAATATGTAAAGAAAACCCTGCACGGCACATAAGGATACTAAAGGTTAGGTACACACATGACAAAATAAAATATGAAATTATACGTAATCATCATAGTAACAATACTAATGAAACTTGAAATAATCTTTTTTTGCGCGAATTAACTCCAACTTCCCCAAAATATGGCAAATTTTTAAAAGTGACAACACCATTTTCGACTATATTATTGCGATACAACCGCGTGCCGCGTACCCTGCACCCTTCGCCAGCGAGTGTGTTGCCTACCCCGATGTATTAAGTTACCGCCTTTTGCGAAAAAATATTTATTTTTTTAGAGGATTCTTTTAAGTTCAGCTCGGCTTTGTAAGCATTAGTAGAATCAGCTATCGATACCTAACAATACCTACACGGATCGGACAGGGTTTTCTTTACATATTGTATGTTGTGTACAATAATTATTGTTATCTGAGATAAACATATTGAATTGAATTTAACTACGGTCATCATCATCATCATCTTAGCGTTAATCCCAGCCGCATCCCAAACTTTTTCAGCCTTGGAGTCTGGGGTCCGCTTTACCAGTGTAACTGCTGATTTTTTGGCTAAACTTCGATATTTTAATGTATTACTTATTTGAATTTAACTACGATCTGTAACTTTAATCTGCATGACGATCTGGTAACTTTCGCAGGGTCAACATGAGTAGAGATCGCACAAGACTGTCAGGTAAGCAAGGAAAAAGGAGAAGCCTTTAAGCAAACAAATAAAAAAATAACTGAACAGTCCTAGCAATAGAACTCTCAAAATAGGGTAGTTGATTTAAAAAAACTAATTAGTCCGTTAGTCAGATTTCCACAAAAAACTAAATACGTATTTTTTCTTTTTTCATATAAAGAAAAATTGAAGACGATACAGTGCGTTGAAAACTCGTGTGACGTCACTCCTTGCTACACTTTTTAGCAACGAGTGACGGTTCCAGCTAGAGATGGGCAGAGGGTTTAAACCCAATGGGTGGAAATGGGTTAAAACCGGGTTTTTTGGGTTTAAACGGGTTTAAACCCGAATAAAAACCCAAGAAGCGGGTCTTTATTTATTACTATCACTAATATCTTCGATTGTGGACCTAACACGACTTAGGTACTTCTAGTGTTTTTTGGAGTATAAATATCACTAATAGTGGTGCATTTAAGATCACAGCAAGTTTGACCACTTACTTTCCGAACGTGATATTTCATCACAGTCCATTCATTGTATGATCAAGCCTATTTTAAAATAATAGTTACAGTAGTTTAAGACAAACACTTTACTGCTGATTTAAGAGTCCATCCTATTAATTAACATTCTTCACTACATCTTTCAAGGGTATCCAAAGAAATATACAGTACTCAGAATATAACTTGAACCAAAGTGGCGGCCGTTTCAGATTTTGCATTCCAGTTTTCTCATTAACCATTGCAGTTTCGGAAATATATAATGTTATTCGAAGTTATGTGGTTACGCACAGTCCTGCACGCCGTATTCTGCATCACATTTCGATTTAAGACCCGAAAATCAGCTATACTGCGCCGCGTACTGTATAGTGAGGTGGAGGTTATATATGAAGACGTCAGTAGACACATATACAATATGTAAAGAAAACCCTGTCCGATCCGTGAAGGTATTGTTAGGTATCGATAACTGATTCTAATAATGCCTACAAAGCCGGGCTAAACTTAAAAAAGAAACCCCCTAAAAAAATAAATATTATTTCGAAAAAGCGAGGTAACTTAATACATGTGCAGTAGGCAACACGTTAGGCATACATGCGCGGGTGAAGGGGGCAGGGCAGGCAGCACGTGGTAGCATCGCTATTCGCTCCGTCACAAATGGTGTTGTCACTTTTTAAAAATTACCAGATTTCGGGGAAGTTGGAATTAATTCGCGGGAAAAAAAGATTATTTCAAAATTATTTACTATTGTTACTATGATGATTACGTAAAATTTTATATTATATTTGGTCATGTGTTTACCTAACCTTTACTATCCTTATGGGTCGGACAGGGTTTTCTTTACATATTGTATACCTCTTAAACTCACTACGCTGTTGTCATGGGGGACTTTTACGCAAAACTGGGCATGCGAAAGGCGGACGAGATGAAAGTGGGGCAATTTAGAGTTGGAAATCGGAATTCCCGAGGTCAGATGCTAATGGTCTTCATGGAAAAGAAAGGAGTCTTTGTGATGAATTCTTTTTTCAAGTAACCATTGTACCTCAAGTGGAGCTGGATTAGCACCGATGGTGAGACCAAAAACGAGATAGACTTCATAATATCAACGAGAACGCAAATGTTCATCGATGTCTTCGTGCTCTATGCGGTTTAAACCGGGAGTGATGACCATATTGTTAGAGGCATTTTGAACCTCAACATTAGGTTCGAATGCTCTCGATTTATGAAGTCTACGCTCCGTCCAGCATCAACCCAGCTCCAAAACTCTAAAAGCTTTGACATCGAACTGCAAAATCGCTTTGAATGCCTCGGTGATTGCGTAGATGTGGACCACTATAACAACAGGTTTGTGGAAACTGCATACGGAAGGGTCCAAGTTCTTCAAAACCCTTCCTTCAAAAAGACAGAAGAAGATCTCCTGTCCCACCCGTCGGCTAATAGAAGAAAGACGGGAGGTGGTCTTAAAATCCCCTGATGACGCTTCGCGTATCAGATGCCTTAACAGACAAATCTCAAAGTCTCTGACTCGCGATATACGCCAATTTAATACAAATTGTATTAAATAGGCTATCAAGCGGAACAAAGGTTCCAAAGTGTTCGCAAGAGATTTGTCTGTTCGACAGAGCCTACTTGCGAAGCTGAAGAATGGGGATGGTAGGATCGTCACTTCCACCCCCAGCTTTTTGGGTGAGATTGAGAAATTCTACGGAGAGTTATACACATCAACACGCGCACCTGTTGTGAGCCTGGCCAATGATCCTAGAGCCAGACTAACCCGACACTACACCAACGACATCCCGGACGTCAGCCTGTACGAGATTAGTATACCCCTGAAACAGCTCAAGAACGATAAGGTGGCTGGAGATGATGGAATTACCGCTGAGCTTCTGAAAGCGGGTGGCAAACCGGTTCTTAAAGCGCTTCAGAAGCTATTTGATTCCCTCATTTTCAAAGGCGAAACGCCTTTGGCATGGCACATGAGCGTGGTGGTATTATTTTTCAAAAAAGGTGATAATACCTTACTGAAAAACTACAGACCGATATCCCTCCTGAGCCATGTCTCTAAGCTGTTTTCTAGGGTCATGAATCGTCTCAATCCGCAAAGGCTTTATATAGCAGGCTTCCAAAAAGGCTTTAGCATCATAGACCACATATATACGCTGCGGCAAGTTATACAGAAGTCCGAGGAGTATAACAAACCACTATGCTTAGCGTTTGTGGAATATGAGAAGGCCTTCGATTTGATCGAGACATGGGCGGTGCTACAGTCTTTCCAGCGGTGCCAAATTGACTATCGACACATTGGGGTGAGTGTTTGTACAAAAACGCCACCATGTCAGTCCGTCTCCAGCATCAGGACTAGAAACCGATCCAATTGCAGCCTAGAGTGAGTCAAGGAGATGTCATATCTCCCAAATTGTTCATTGCTGCGTTGGAAGATATCTTCAAGCTCCTGGACTGGAAAGGACTTGTCATCAACATCAACCGCGAGTACATAATTATCTCTTGCGGATGATACCGTGGTCATAGCGGAGACCCTGGATGACTTGGGGGAATTGCACAATGACCTCAGCAGAGCTTCCTAAGTGGGTCTAAAGATGAACATGGATAAGACGAAGATCATGTCGAACTCTCATATCGCACCCACTTCAATTCTAGTTGGTTTCTCTGCACTCGAAGTTGATAACGAGTAAACCATATATACCTGGGACAAACAGTCCAACTTCGAGAAAGGGGTGTCTCGTCGAGTCCAGCTCGGCTGGGCAGCATTCGCGAAGCTACGCTACATCTTCGCGTCGTCCAAGATACCACAGTGTCTCAAGACTAAAGTCTTTGATCAGTGTATGTTTCTAGTGATGACTTACGGAACTGAAACGTGGTCGCTCACAATGAGCCTCATACGAAGGCTAAGAGTTACACAAAGGGCGATGGAAAGACCTATGCTCGGAGTTTCTCGGTGCGATCGAATCAGAGATGAGGAGATCTGCAGAAGAACCAAAGTCACCGATATAGCTCTTCAAGTCGCTAATATTAAGTCGCACATTGCTCGTAGAACCGATGGCCGACGGGGTAGTAAGTTTCTGAAGTAGCGGCCACGTACCGGAAGATGCAGCGTAAATAGGCCCCCAATAAGGCGGACCGATGACCTGGTGAAAGTCGCGGGAAGCCGACGGATGTGAGCAGCACAAGACCGGTCATCGTGAAAAGCCTTGGGGGAGACTTTTGTTCAACAGTGAACCTCTATAGGCTGAAGAAGAAGAAGTATAGTATATAACCTAATCTAAAAATAGCCTTTTTTCTTTAAAGAAACGGACGATGACTCTTACTATTACAATCCATACTAATATTATAAATGCGAAAGTAACTCTGTCTGTCTGTCTGTCGATCTCTCTGTCTGTCTGTTACGCTTTCCCGCTTAAACCTCTCAACCGATTTTGATGAAATTTGGCACAGACAATCTTTAGACCCTGAGAAAGAACATAGGCTACCTTTTATCCCGGAAAAAAAATGATATTCCCGAGGAAAATCTAAAAAGCGCGATATAACCGAACTCCGCGCGGGCGAAGCCGTGGGCGGAAAGCTAGTACTATATAATACGGACTATAATATTCACAAATATTTACATTTACCGTGTTTAAATTATAATTAAAATAAAAACCCGAATAAAAACCGGGTGGGAGGGAATAAATGGGTCTTTATTGGGTTTTAACCCAGTAATAGGGATTAAACCCGGTTGTTTGCCCATCTCTAGTTCCAGCCCCTACTCTTTGATGTTTATTTATATTTGTAATTTTTTATTGATTTGATAAAATAAAATATACGTATCCAATATTTTTCTATAATCTGAATAACGGACTAAATAGAATCATTTCTTTTTACCCAGGAAACACCCCTATTGCCCATATAACCAGTTACACCCTTCATGCTATCAGGTGAACCATTGGCTTGTCTGCTTAGCCACATAATATAACCAACTAATACTTACCTATTGTGTCCCTGGCTTTTCTTTTCTTCTTTGATACTTTTTCGTCTTCCACTTCAGTTTTACATTTAATTAAAGGTATATCATCTTCTAAGTCTGACTCATAACAATGTGGCGGCATATCGGCTACATCTAGACAGCCATTGTCTAAATTTCCGGGTTCTAGCTCTGTAAATAAACAAAAACTATTATGTAAATATAGTTTTTTCCAATGGTGAGCAACTCGATCAATGTTTTTAAATGCTAATTAGTTTTTAAGAAGAAGGGCTAGCGTTGAGCCAAGCATTTTTGTTAACGACCTAATAATCTTTTTAAGGTCATACCCTGAGCAGATGATCTGAAGCATTTGTTCCCTCTTCATCGCGCCCCACCTCTGCAATGCTTTGTAAAATATTACTAGCGCCGTCTGGCGAACGAAGTACTTACAAAAACAAGTTAAATTAATAGACCATAGAAGTAACAGACATGGCATTTCTATTTATGTTTATTGGTGCGCCCAAATATTTTTGGTTATTAAGGAACTCAAACGAATGTTGACGATACTTCATAATAAAAATTCTGCGGTGTTTATTTTTTACCGACTTTCCAAAAAGGTGGTTTTCAATTCGATTTATGTGTGTTCGCTGATAACTTTATCGTTTATGAACCAATTTTGACAATTCTTTTTTTACATGAAAGGGTATGCTGCCAAGGTAATCTCATTGCTACCACGTCAGTATCGATGGTTGAAATTCTGAGAAATTTAGGGCAATTTTCGAAAATTGTTGGCACGCTTCGGGTGAAAACTTGATACCTACTCGTGTGTATATCGGGTGAAACTATAAAACTGTGATGGTTTAGGCCTGACCTGATGATGGAGATGACAGAGAATCAAGGGAACTCCACATCGGAAGCAACTGCCACGCGTTTGGGCTTATTTTATTTGTATTGATTAGACCTTTACAACTAATTATGTTATGACTGTAACTTCAGGGTTGGAAGTTAGTTTAGTAGATTGAAAGTTAGCTAAGTGATATGGTCAATGGGAAAGAAAAATGCATACTAATGTTATAAATGCGAAAGTAACTCTGTCTGTCTGTAACGCTTTCCCGCTTAAACCTCTCAACCGATTTTGATGAAATTTGGCACAGACAATCTTTAGACCATGAGAAGGAACATAGGCTACCATTTATTGAAAAATTTGATATTCCCGAGGGAAATTTAAAAAAGCACGATATAACCGAATTCCACGCGAGCGGAAAGCCTGTAATATAATAAAGTTTAATTTATCATTATTTATTATTTTAAGGTTAAACGTAATCAGGGTCAAATATATTACCGCAGAAGTGATACCTACATAAAAAAAAGAATTGATGTTTTTATGGGCTCAGGCAAGACAGAAATTATATTATTATTCTCGTTTAATAAAACAAATACATAATTGTATATCAGTTATAAAAATCTGATAAAGTTGTATTTTATTATTTATACAGATTGGTGCTGACAATACGACAATAAATGAAAATACGAACAATGCTGGTTCATAGGAATAATCCTAAACCATAGCAAAAAAACCTAGCATCAAAAATAAAAAAATGATAATTTCAAACTAAATCGCATAACATTGCAAACGGAATAGAACATCCTTTAAAAATATTGGTTCACTGACCACCGGTCGGCGACAGCGCAATCCTGTATCGACTTGCTTTTGTCGCGCCATTATTATTAAAGTTTGGTACCGCAGCATGCGGCGGATAATAATTTGTAAGCGCTTCCTTATCAACATGTACCTACATCTTGTAGAAAATGAAAAATAATTTCCTGTGACTAAACTAACGGACATATTTATATGATTTTTATGGGTAGACTGAGAATGTGTTGAGGTACACGATGTTAAATTTATTGTCGTATTGTCAGCACCTCTCTGTTTAATCTTTATTGTACACCAGTCAAACATCGAACAAAAACATTCAACACAAACAAAAAATAATATGAGCGGCCTTATCGCTAATGCGATCTCTTCCAGGCAACCAAAGAATGAACAGATTCTCCCGAACCACAAATGGGACTGTCGTTGGTGCAAATATTATTACATATTACAATTTACTAAAGTAGATACATAAATACAAGGAACGTTGTGGAATGCATAGGCATTTTGAGCTTTAAGTTATCTGATGACCTTAAAGATTTAGTATGTGATTTGCACAGAAATTCAAAGCGATTCTTGAGATAAAGAGGGGTGAAAGGAGAAAAAAGCACATTATATAGAAGGGAAAGAATATGAGCATTCCGACGAAGGCGAATTGGTAACCACTTGAGCTTCACACGTAATTCGGATATTTCATGGTCATATTTGCGCAGACCGAATATGAACCTTATACAAACATTTTGAAGTCTCTCAGCTCATCTAGTTGGTCTTGGGTAAGATCAAGATAGCTGACATCAGCATAGTCAAGGATGGGTAGAAGAAGTGATTGTGCAAGCTCAATCTTAGTAGCAGTCGATGGGAAATTACGTAATCTCTTCAGAGACGCAGCGGATGCAAATAGCTTGCGGCTAACTTACTGCAGCTGGGCAGTCCAAGAAAAGGCTTTGTCAATATATATTCCCAAGTTCTTAACTTTTTCACTAAAGGGAACCACTGAGTGCAGCCCGTGCCCAAGAAGGGTAGTCGTGCCGATCCTGCCAACTATCGGCCGATTTCGATCACCTCCATACTTTGCAAAATTATGGAGCGCGTATTGAACTCGCGCCTCTTGGCATACCTGGAAGGTAACGATCTCCTCAGTGACCGACAGTACGGGTTTCGCCGCAATCGGTCAACTGGGGACCTACTAGTGTATGCCACTCACTTGTGGGGCGAGGCCCTCGAGAAGAATGGGGAAGCGATTGCTGTCTCCCTTGATGTCTCGAAGGCCTTCGACCGGGTATGGCACGCTGGCTTTTTGAGTAAGCTTCCAGCGTACGGCATTTCCCCTAGCCTGACTGGCTGGGTAAAAGACTTCCTGACTGAACGGTCCCTCCGAGTTGTTGTCGATGGATGCTCTTCTGAGCCCATGTCAACTAATGCCGGTGTTCCTCAGGGGTCTGTTCTCTCTGCAACTCTGTTCCTGCTGCATATTAACGATCTGCTGATGCCTGGTATCTATGGGTATGCAGATGACAGCACAGTTGTAGAGAGATACCTGCCGGGTGCTCGGGCTAGTAGGGAATCAATCCGGTCCGAAAGAGAGGCCATGGTTGAGCGAACGAGTGTTGCGCTGCAGGCAGTCTCCGAATGGGGCAATGCCAATCTTGTAGCATTCAATGCCGCCAAAACACAGGCGTGTCTTTTCACCGCCAAAAGGAGCCCGTTCACCTTGGCTCCTACTTTCGGAATGTGTCCTTGGAGTGTTCCGACCGCCTTCAGCTTTTGGGAGTTGAGATTTCCTCGGACCTTAACTTTGGGCGGTTCATTGAGTCCAAGGCTAAGGTGGCTGCCAGGAAACTTGGCGTTATCGCAAAGGTCCGGCAGTACTTCACACCTGGGCAGCTTCTAATGTTATACAAAGCACAGGTCCGTTCGTGTGTGGAGTACTGCAGCCACATTTGGGCTGGTGCTGCCAAGTGTCACCTGGCCACTTTGGATTCAGTGGAGAGACGTGCAAAGAGGCTGACTGGTGACCCTGATCTAACTCGAGTTGGTCTCCAAAGCCTAGAGCACAGGCGTAGAGTAGCCAGCCTTTCGGTGTTCTATAGGATGCATTTCGGGGAGTGTGCGAGGGAATTGCATGATTTAATTCCCCCATCTCCGTTCCACCAGCGGACGACCCGTCGTACGGCTGCTTTCCACCCTTACGTTGTTAACACCACTACGATCCGGACGAAGCGTTTCGCCTCCTCCTTTATACCGCGTACATCGAGGGACTGGAACAATTTGCCAGCGGCGGTGTTTCCGTCGGACTACAATTTGAGTGTCTTCAAGGCTAGAGTGAATAGGCTCTTAATAAACTAGTGCGCTTTACCATCAACGATTGCGTCACTGCTTACCATCAGGCAGGATTGCGGTCAAGCGCTAGTTTATAATATACTAGCTTTCCGCCCGCGGCTTCGCCCGCGTAGAGTTCGGTTATATCGCGCTTTTTGGATTTCCCTCGGGAATATCAATTTTTTCCGGGATAAAAGGTAGTCTAAACCTTCCTTAAGAATCACTCTATCTATTAAAAAACCGCGTCAAAATCCGTTGCGTAGTTTTAAAGATCTAAGCATACATACGGACATACAGCGAAAGCGACTTTGTTTTATACTATGTATTGATATAAAAAAAAAATAAAAAAAAAAGTTTCCAAAAGAAACGGTCTATCTTACTTTGTCAAAAAATAGCGTCCTTTCGCAGAAAAAATATCTAAGTAATCCAAAAAAAACTAGGTATCTGATATCAAAATAAATATTAATAACAAATAGACATAAGTACTATAATATTATTTACACAAAGCTTCCTTTCGCAGAAAAATAATCAACATCTGACTAATACAATATCCGGCCAGACTGGACGCTGACGCCAATATATTTGGAAAAAGGGCTGCAAGCAAACAACATTTTTTATCTGTAACAAGCGGCCGCCAGCGACTTCATTCGCATGGAGTTAGATAAGCCCCGCTCCTATTGGTCGCAGTGTGATGTTATACAGCCTAAAGCCTTCCTGGATTAATGGGCTATCTAACGCAAAAAGATTTTTTCAAATCAGACCATTAGTTCCTGAGATTAGCGCGTTCAAACAAACAATTAAACAAACAAACTCTTCAGCTTTATATATTAGTATAGATATATCGCACTAATAATACAATACTGTATCAACTCAAAATCGATCATTTTTCAGAATTAACAAAAAACTTATTACTCACTTCCTATAATAGTTGCAATTTGAATAACTGCCAAATGAGCTATTAAACTGAATTGAAATGAATAATATCTTTACAAAAATAAAAAAAGAAAACAAATAGTTTAATTATTTAGAAATTTTGAGTTGAGACTGTCTTCCTCCATAAACTTTTTTCAAAATGAAACATTATTTTTAGTTAAATCATTATTGGTGAAATATTTTGTGTTGTTACACTTGTTACAGACGGAACAATAATTTTTTCCTACGGTTTTAACTTAGTTTTTGTACATACAACATAGATGAAAACCGATTCCTGGTGTACTATGTCTTTACAATGTATGTTTATTCATTTTCTAATATCCATAGATCAAACTCTGCTTAGGTTGACACTAGCTGGTATTATCTGAATATGTTAGAATATTATAATTATATACATTTGAATAAGTTGTTTTATATGAACTGCTTATTATTTCGTTTTGCATATTAATAAATAAAACCAGCAATTTTTATTTTTTTTTTTGTTAAAGACTATAATTTAATGTAAATTCTCATATTTAATCAGTCAGTTACCGGAGTACACATGAAGTAGACATTTAGATAAAAGAACAAATATTTAAAAGATTTGACAAATAAACATTTCGTAAAAAAAAAATGAAAACAATCTTCTAAAACAAAAATACAAAGTCTTCATAAACAAAAACAGTCGTTACTAATACTGATATCTTTAAAAGTATAGTTTATTCTAACCATTTATCAAAATAAACCTTTAAAAACAAGAATACACAAATATTAAAACAAAACAAATTATTTGCATAGTACTATTTATATTAAAAAAATATACTTAATAATTATTTTAACTTAATTCTAACCAGTCTGAAAATCACATTTTTTTATGAATGAAAAAAGAAAAACAAGTAATACTTTTTTAATCAGTCAAATCCTTATAACACGTTTCGCGGTAATTTCTGGGTATTATATTTTTGTCAAGTAGTTCTTTCCTGTCCCTTGTATGATTGCTTTGGTTTTCGGTTGAAATATTTGATTCTGTAGTCAAGCTACTGGTTCCAGTAACGGGACTTAAATTATCCACAACTCCTTCATCTGAACTGTTTGATGAAGAGCTAGTAGATGATGAGCTACTGGATGAAGAGCTTCTTGAAGAAGAATCACTTGGAGATTTTGTTGTTCGACCTCGAAGCAGATTGGGAGTTTTGCTTTGCTATCAGGAACAAAATGCGGATCATAATCAGAATCATCAAAGTCGCTCTGGCCTGAGTGGATGGGTGAAATGTAATATTTCTTTTGGTTGCATTTTGTTATCAGGCTAACGTTACTAACCATATTTGGAGAACACAAGGACATTAAAATTTTGGTAGAACGGTTTACGTCAGTTTCTTGAAGTACTGGATGAATTGTTGATGACGATGGTATACATAGAAAGTGTTGACTGTTCAATCGCATCATCGCTGTCTTCTCTCTGTGTACCTATTTGTATACACTGATGACAATAATGACGGTGACGAATTTCTGACAAGTTCGTGATTTTCCTTAACGTGATGGCTGCTTCTAATACTTCTTGCCATAACAAGAAGTACACGGCCACGATGTATACTGAACCTACAAATAAATAAAATAAATAAAATTTTGTTCAAATAAATTATTGATTCATGGCTGTCACAAATAGTGTATTAACTCTAAATTATTAAAATAATACTTCTAAGAAAGCATTTTTCTCATATAACTCGCGCAGTTAAAGAAAAGATCTGAAAATGGCGGCGGCTACTTATGGTACGGTTTACAAAACAAGTTTGGTTCTATGGGTCGTTACGCCTTTTTCAAGAAACGTAACATAACCAGTTACTTGGTCGAATAAAAAGAGATATTTTTGTAGCTAGTTATTTTCATTCGACTACTGTGATTGTTTACATAATTATACCTCCACCAACTATACAGTTACTCACGAAACGAAACTAAATTAAATCACTTTCTTGAGTGTGTTGTTATACAGTTAATTATTTTTTTTAGCTAATATTCTATTATATAATTGTAATATAGTTTGTCAAATATTATATAATTATATTACTAATATTAAATTATTCTTTTAGCCAATAATAGTAAAAATAATATTACTAAGTAAGGAGCAAAGGTACATAAAATACTGGATTTTAAAATTTGTCTTTATTAATTATAAAAATACCTGATAAAATATCTGAGAAAAAGGTTTTATAAACCGCTTGGCCCAGCAATATCTGGATCATCTGAACCCATTATTGGTTCAATCCCCTCCATTAATTCGTTATAATCATCCATGGACTGGTCACTTTCACAGTCTTGGTCGTCACATTCGTCACTTTCATCTTCGGTGTCGCTATTCATGCCCACACTGATAATGAAATCCTCTAGTTCACTCTCCCTGCCTACATCGCGATTCCAGTATGCTTCTTCGACTTTCTTTATGTGATTTATTTGTTTCTTCCATTCGTCTTGTGTAATTGAAGCTATGGCCTCTTTTGTCAAGTCCTCAATTTTATTTTCGTGTTGCTCCACATTTTTATCTGCGACCCGTTGTTTTATTAAATTCAAAACATGTTCTATGGGGTTCAGGTCGCAGTTGTAAGGAGGGAGTCTGAGAACTTCATGGCCATGCTCACGTAGAAGTTCGTCTACCACATACTTTTTTCGGGGCGATGGTGTTTTAGATGCACGAGCAGCTCTGCTTTAGTCCAGTCTTCTTCGAATGCCACACCGTGCTCGTGCATCCATTTCTTTATATCCGCTTTGCGGGTTGCAGTCGTTGGCGCTTTATCCAACTGCATGCTGTGGTAAGATGCATTATCCATGACGAGAATGGAGTTTTGAGGCAGATTTGGTATAAGTTTTTCGTTCAAATATTTTGTAAAGTTATTACCATCCATCTCGTCATGGTAGTCGCCTTTTTTTGATTTTGCTTTGAATAATAATCCTGCACCCTCCACAAACCCATCCTCTGAGCCGGCATGAACCATCACCCACCTTTGTCCAGGACTATCATTTTTTCGAATGCCTTCGTTGGTGGATGACTGCCAGCACTTGCTGACAGTATAATGAGCATGGATCCACGACTCATCCATGTATACAACTTTCTTTTTTTCCGCACCCATGGCATCATTTTGTCGGAGGCGGCGTAAATATTTCACTCGCCAGGCTTTTATATTATCGCGCTCTATGAGCACCATTCGGTTCTGGCGACATTTTTTAAATCGAAATCCGAGCTTTTCTTTTAAAATCTTTCTTAACGTCGTTTTGGAGCCTGTATAGTTTAAATCAGCTTTTGCTGATGCCATAATCTTGTTCAGCGTAGGTACCTCCTTTCGAACGTCATATATTGAGGCCACAATATTTCTAATGGCACATAAACTGAAGTTATCCATGGGGACACGCGTATTGTTTTTGCCTTTTCTACCCTTACTCGGCGTACGGATTTTAGTGTTGGTTTGTTTTGCAAGTTTACCTGAAATAATAGTAAAATATTATAATAGAATAGTAATATGATGGCTTTATTTTAATTAGGGTTTTTATGAACTGAAACATGCTAAAATATGCTGGACGCTCTTTTATAGCGTGAAGTCATTAAAATATACCTTTCTCTGCTATAGCTCTTCGTGGGTACTATAGAGTCCAGAGATTATTAGGTTAGAAGAATAAATTACTATGATAATGCACATTGGGTACTGAGTCGCCCAGGCTATCAATATGATGAAAGGTCGATTTTTGTTTGCGTTATCCTAAGTTTATTTAAGTTTTGATGACAATAAGCATGCTATCCGAGTTTCTTGGATACTTTTAGTATCAGTTTAATAGTATGTTTTAGTATGGAAGTTAACTTCAAAGAACTTAACACTTTATAGAAGTTAACTTAACTTTGTTACTAATAACAGCGAAGCAAAAACAAAAAATGTCACATCTGGGTGATATAGATGGTAAATTTAACTGAAAAAACATATTATAGACAGAACAGAGCTAAGCACAAACTGATAGTTTATTGGTAATTACCTTCTCTCTTAATTTTCGATATAGTAGACATCGATAAATTAGTCGCCATCGCTGCGCGTGCAGCGCTGTACTTGAGCGGATGGTAGCGCTCCAAGTTCTTCTCTTCTTCAAAGTATTTTATCACGTTGTAAACAATTTCACGCGCATCACTGTGTAGAATCTTTCCACGTTTTCGTGAAGCCATTGTTCAATCACAAACCAAATGATAAAATAATAAAATGTCAACGTTAGTACTAAAAACTTAACAAAAATAAATAACAATCAAACGTAACGCAAACAAATAACAATTAAACTCAACAAAAACAATAATATCAACAAAATAACAGAGACTTTAGCGGAACGAAAGTAACGATAACTCGGAGTGCGTCAAAGTAGCTTGGAAAGCGAATCCTGACTGATTGTTATTTTTTTGCAGCTCTTACTTCACTGTGTGAGTATAGACAGCGATAGAGAGTGAGCGAGAACGCATGCGCGCGGACGCCATTTACAGATCTTTTCTTTAAGTGCCCAAGTTATAACACTTGTACAAATTCAAATGAGTTATAGATATTACTGCAATTGACATATAGATATTATGAATTATACATTTATAAACCATACAAAAATCAACTTAACCTTATGACTCAACAAAACTGTATCATATCAAAAACTACTAACCAAATCAATTATAGTGTCATAAGTAGAAATAATACTTTAATTATTGTTTTTGTAAATCAGTAATAGTGTAATAACTCGAAATAACACCAAGCGCGTGTTTAGGTCAAATCAACAATACTATGTTAATTCAAAATAAAAATATAAATTTTACATACCTGATTGAGTAATACTGTTGCAAGTCAAAATATTACGCCAAGCGGCACGTGCTCTTCCGATCACTGATGGTCGCAACTAAAGATGACTCAATGTTGCGGGAGGGGAGTGGCAACCGAAATGTCGTAAATAGTGACTTAAAGCACCATCTCTTATCTGTTTTTTGCACTATTCGAACGACGGTTATGATGACGTGTGAGGAATTAAATTTTACGTGTGTTTATCGTATTATGTCAAATTCGACGAATTTTGAGTTGATACACTATTGTATTATTAGTGCGATATGTAGATTTTGATTTAAAACCAAACTACTGAACCGATTTCTTTAAAATTCCTATGAGAGACCACAATGAAAGTATGAGCATTGCTAGAAATAACGCAATGAAATATCACAACTTAAATTCAGTCTCTTGATTTTAATTGATAGTTGCATAAGCATGACAAGTAGGTAGCGTTTGTCCTATGTTAAAGTTCAATGTTGTAAATTGTTGAGGAAATAGTTAAGTAATTAGTTAGTTTTTATCATATTTGACATACCTAATGATTTAATTTTTTCTTTGACATAACCTTATGACTAAATTGTTTTCTTTGACAGAGTTGTAATGACGTATTAATTTTATTTCTTTTTCCTGGATTCATTGATTATTATAATTCTTTTTTCTCATTGTTGTTTGTTGTTATGCTTTTAATGTTTTTGTATCAATTAATTTTAGTAAATTTTAATACTTATGTAAGATAATTCTAACCATGAACTATTTATTATTTGATTTATTATTCTCATTGTTGTTTGCATGCTTAATATCAGGTAGATTGTACAAGGCTCGCTCTATTATTGTAACATCCTATTTAATGTACCTACAATCTTAGCAAATAAATTTTTTACTTACTTTACTTACTAATACGTCGATTGTCTATGGTCTTCATCATCAGATCTACTTCAGACCTTCATTTTTACCCATATTTGTGCAAAGTTCTTATCAATATAAATGAATGAAGGTCAACCACAAAGTAGCTACTATAAAGCTTTGAGGAGTTCCCTCAACTGTCCTTCGTCTTCATCATCAGACTCCTAATGATTATTACAATCCATCAAGGTGTAAAACTCTTATCAATACAAATTAATCGAAACATTACACAAGGTAGTTGCTGTGAATCGTTGAGGAGTGCCCTCGAATGTCTCTCGGCTCCATCATCAGATTTACTGCAGACTTTCATTTTAACCCATATGGGTGCAAACTTTTCCTCAATATAAATGAATTAAGTGCAAACACAAGGTAACTACTGTAAACCTTTGAGGAGTTCCCTTAATTGGCCTTTGTCTTCATCATCAGAGCTTTAATGACAAAAGTCACAACTCACATAAGTATAAAGTTGCTTATCAATACAAATTTAACAAGCACAAATACGAGGCAGCTGATGTGAATCGTTAAGGAGTTCCCTCGGCTGTCTCCCGGCCCCATCATCAGCTTCGAACCTTTACTAAATTGTAGTGCTTTAAAATAGTTAAAGAAGAAACTTAGATATGCACTAGGCGCCCCTATGATTTTTTGAATTTCTCCTTGATTTCCCTAGTCTTCCATCATCAGACCGTGATTTTCTTATCATGAGACTACCTTGAAGATATCTTTTTCTAATAAACAAAAAGACGTGTGACAATCAGGGACTGCTGCGGTAAAGCTATTGCATAGCATTTTTTATCAACTTCTGCAACTGCAATTTTGTATGGAAAAACGCATAGTACATTATGGCGAATACGCTCAGATTGTTGAAAAAAAAAAAATTCGTTTTAAAAAAATATTTCTGCAATAATGTTCGTAATGAAATTGCATATCCATTAGTGTAAGAACATAATCTAAATAATGCTTACTTTTCGAGGAGATGCACATTTATGATAATTATTTTTCTTGTCTGTGGTCTCTGTAGTATTACGTATATAACTAGCTTTATTTACCTATTTACTGATATTATGTTCCGGCCTTTATGATAGAAAAGAATTTGAAAAGTAGTCTTGTCTTTTGGCTGTCACTGAATAACTAAGATTAAAACTACAGAAATCTTTCATATGTTTTAATGCAACAGTCTCGTTGTGAGTAATTATTTAAACATTATAGTTAGTAAAAAAAAAAAAAGAAAGTTACAATTTTGGAGCCAAGATTACGGAGCATCTCCCGACTTCGCCGCCCTCGACATGCCCTCACAGACCCCGATGACCCCATTACTCTCCTCAAAGAGGCCAATAGGGCCACCAGCACAGTACACAAAAACAGACCGACCTACCGACCTCGCCGCCGAGGTCCATCGCGACGCGCTCCCCGTAGCAACCCCCTCCGCCGTCCCCTGTCCGATGTAGGCCAGCCCGCGCCGCAGCTGAGCCAGTAATTATCATAATGTCCCAACAATGACCTCTGAGTTTGTTTCGGCGTTTCTTCTCAGAGCTAGTACTTACTAGGAAACGCCGCGGTCATCAAACCATTAAGTATAACTTTCTTTCCAGCCGCCCCTAGCTGTCCTCTCTAGCGACGCCCTAAGCCGAGGTTCGTACCCCACAGGGGGTGCCCTTAGTGCGTAGTCGCCTAATTTTAATTTAGTTTTAAGTGCCCCTGGCTGGAGGCTTTTATTTTAATTAAAGCATCCACAGGAAAGTCCGATTAAGTAGTTACGGTCTCTTAGTAGCCACCTACGAGATGCCATATCAAAAAAAAAAAAAAAAAAAGATTACGGAGAAAATTAATATTTCTTTTGGATAAAGGGTGCTTTTGGATAAAGCTTTGAAAAACTACATAAAACAGGTTGCGCTGTGTTTTGGTCAGGGTTGCGCCTTAATATACATATAATACACTTGGCGACAGTGTGCGTTTAATACAAGGTTTAAATTCGGTTCATTTAGTTGAGAGTATGTGGGCAGGAATTTTATTTTAACATTTTAAATAGTACCTACTCCATGAAGCATGAGCAAGTCTGAAACCAGGATGAACTAATTGGTCCCTCTTTCTAGTCCTATATTTGTGTCTTTCGGCTCTTTTACAGAAACGATTGAACACCCCCCCTGACTAATCAGAGACGGCAGGTTGAGTACCGGAAGCCAGTTGCAAAAAGTCTTAAAAAATTACAAAAACAATTATATTAAAAGCAAAAGCTAACAATACCTTCATTTTGATATTCCTCTAATGGCTCAATATCATCATCCGTCAGTCCGTCACTAACAGCTGGTAATTCTTCTTTGATAGCCGTATTTCCTGATTCATATTCAACATCTATACTTATGTGGGATATTGGCGAAGTAATAAGCCCACTACAAAACTGTAATCCGGCTTGGTTTATTAAAGGATTGAGCTGTGAAAAGAAAAAGAAAGATCAGAATGTTGTGTGTTCAAATCAGGTCAGGATTCTCCAACCAGACGGGTGTTGTGTCTGGTGTCCACACTTGATGTCAGCAAGTTGTATGTATGCTTGTTACATGGTAAACTCTGTTTATGCAATGAAATGTTTGTGTGACGTCAGTATGACGCGTATTTCGAATGTGGTGTTGTAGATGTCGCCACAATTATTATAATATTGAGAAAATTAAAATGAAATGTTGAAAATCTTTGAAATTGAAAATTACATAAGACAATCACCAAAAACACCGCCCTTCGCCACTTCCTAGTGCTTTTGCTGGGAAGAAGAGGGGAGTGGACTTCCCAGCAGGAGAGCTGTCTGTTCAGTTGAAAAACAAATAACTTTATACAATACTACGCATTAACATAACAAAACACAGAAAAATAAAATTATTTACCTTATGCCAACTAGCCATGCCACTATACATACCAGCAAAGTACATCTGTAACATATTATGTACAAAGTACATAATAATTGTATGTATAATAATCTTACCTATGCTTATATTTGACAGAAGCTTCTATATTGCTATGCAACATGCAATGGTTTAAAAACCAAACATTATAGGTATGAGCTTGAGAATAATCACTTTCACATTATACTGAAATTATAAGAATAAATGGCTGTTAACCTTTTGAACGCCCATCTATATAATACGCGATGTGTCCTCCTGCGCCACACTACAAATGTATAACGTATGTATAGTAAAACGTAGGGATGGGATTAGTGTCCTATCGACAAATAATATTATACATATAAAATAATGTTTATTCACCAATTTACGAAGCTAAATAAAAACTGTAATCGTAATTTCATATTTTATTTTATTTCATAAAAAATAACAATATGAAAACCTGGATATATTCCCCACAATAAAGAAAAGAATTTTAAATTTATTAGACGTGTGTTCTACAAGGCACATCCCTATTTGTCTCCAAATGTAATCCTTCTACTTCATATCAAGTAGTTGGCGCTCGAGGCACGTCAAAATCCTTTCTGTTCTAGGGATGTCTAGATTTCTATGGTATATATTTTATATTCACTGTGGTCGAGTTACACGTGCATAAACTCAACCGATTCCTGCATAATTTATTTCGTTTACTTACAACAAATACAATTAATAGAAGCTAAATACGTGGTTTTCTACGTTTTAAAAAATAAAATAAAATGGAGGGTAAGTGTCTGTTTTACACAAGACCTTTTTTTTTAATGGTGTCGCTAAATACTCGCAATTTTTCTGGTTTGTAGAAACTAATAGAAAACTGAAGAAAATTCCTGAAACGGAAGTTGACGACTTAACGGAATGTCAAGACGACGAACTATTTCAAAATTCCGATTCAGACTTGAACAACTCGCAATAATTGGTCATATTCACAGTCACAATTTTTTTTATAAGGACACGTGCGCCAACTCAAGATGTAAACATTGCATAGACTTCTAGTAACATTGCACTACACTAAAATGCACAAGGTCACTATGACCTTGAAACCCGTCCGCTTATGACGTCACAGATTTCCTTCCATACACGTCGGTGGCGCGTACGGACCGCTAACTAACTAACTTTGTAGGGATGGGTTTTTCAAACGGGGTTTCACTATCGACAATGATTAGAAAACCTATTAATTCTTGATTAAGGTGAATAAAACCTAGTTTAAAGTGTACAATATTTATAAAATATTATATATTTACGTCATTTTCTTGCAATAATAGTATTTATGAACCTATTAATTCTTGATTAAGGTGAATAAAACCTAGTTTAAAGTGTACAATATTTATAAAATATTATATATTTACGTCATTTTCTTGCAATAATAGTATTTATGATCATTTCGACGAGATGAAATATAGCGAGGTCTTCGTCGTGTCCCATCGCTGGCTTACTTGATATCAAGTAATTGGCGCTGGGGGCATTAAAATATTTTCTGGCGTTTTTGTTTCTATTGAAAATTAAACAAATAAGAACTTATTATGCGTGAAAAAGTTAAAAATATGGTTGATAACAGGGCAAAATTCCATAAAAACAAAATAAAAGGTCTTGTAAAAGTCGTAAATTTATTTTATACTGTGATTACTTCTAATCAAGTAGTGGCGCTGAGGGCACGAAAATCTCGAACTTGTATAGAAGTGATTGGCGTTCAAAAGGTTAATGAATATCTTACCTTATATTTGTCACTCATATTCTGAGCAAAAAGCACTTCGGCTTTCAGACATAGTCTCAGTAATCGGTAGCATTGCTTTAATTTAGCAAAGCAGAAGACACAAGCAAGCAGCGGTCTACTATCTTCAGTTACAAACTGCAACAACATTTGTCATGTATTTTGATTTTATTATTTATTTATATTTTATAGAAAAGAATAAGGATTATTCATATTAAACAGCTACCAAATATCCTTAAGGTATAAACTTGTGCTATCATGAGTCTATCTCTATATCCAACTATACAGTGAAGCATTTTATATGTAGGTACATATGCATTATTGTACACCATTAATAACCTCTTTAGGCCTTTCAAAGAGATAACTTAATATTTTTATGTGTCTTCATTTAATGTAACCAGTAGTTTGCTTAACATTCTCACTGTGTATGAGGACTATTCTTAGAAACTAGCAGTTTCTAAAATAAATAAACTTAGTAACAAACTAAAGTTAAAGAAAAACCATGTGACTTAGGTGGGTATTCCAGAAGGAAACTCAAGCATTGGTCTCTGCTTAAGCATTACTTAAAACTAGTTTCAACCAATCAAATGGCTTGAAACGAGGCTTAAGCAGAGCTTGTGTTTTGAGTGACGTTCTGTAATACGGACCTAAGTTAATGGACACATGTAATAAAAGTCTCCTCATATAATTTGTTAATAATGTTGCTAAGTTTAATTTAAAACATTTATTTCTCAAAAACAGAATACAATTTTTCACTTAGAACGAGAAACACTGATTACAAACATTATATAAATTCCTTGAAATGAGAATCTTTTGAATTTAGACAACACAGTTTGTGCAATGGCTAAGTGGCCCTTGTTCACTGCATGTCACATGTAGGAATTGAACCCATACAGAACAAATTGGTATGGCCTACAGGTACTTGTTCCGGGTCTATTTGAGTATGTGAGTGTAAATGTTTGTAGTGTGCGTTCTCGCAGCGGAATGTTGTTGAATTTAAAGATTTTAAATATGCAGATATTTAGTGTATGACGTCGTGTAATTGTGTATGGTAAAAAAAAATTTGTGCATGCCATTGTGGAGAGCCATTGTGGAGAAATTCACCAAAAACTGATTCCGCTGGGCGAACGTTGTCCTGGCGGAACTTTTTTTAATCCATTGACTTTAGAAAAAAGAAATGTGTCCAAAAATTTGTGTGTAATTGTTTAAGTATGAATAAAATTTGTGCATGCATAGACTTCGGAGAAATTCAAGTTTGCACTGCGCGAACGTTTGGCCATTAGCTAGTTTTCATATAAAGCGCTTACATAGAGAGCTGTAGATTTTTACATACGTTGTTTTGAATTTGTGCATATTTGTGTACAAAACAGATTTAGAAAAAATCGTAGGGCTAAAAAGATAAAAATATAAACGTAAAACACGCTTTTTAGGTCATAGTTCTTAAAGTATGCACTTTGGGGTCTAGATTTTCACGTTTATACAAACCTTGTAAGTGTCTGCAACATATTGCCAAATATCAATGATGTTCCTTTAGTAATTAAAGAGATATAAGACACTTTACCATGACAAAATCACTGTTTACAAAGCAGTCAAATATCACGACATTCTAAAGGAATTGCATGGTAAAATATATGCCAATAATTAGTGTATTCATTCAACTATTCACATGCAAAATTTCATGTCATTAAATTCAGTAATTAAAGAAGAACAATTAAAATACTGACGAAGCATCGAAAACCTACATAACCCGACCAAGTTTGGATAGCTATAAAAAAGCGGCCGTGCCATATATCATAAGAACGTTCTTAACCTTCCAGTATAGTATTTATTAATATGGCACAGTTGCGTACACAAGCGTTAGGTAAAAATAAAACAATTGCATTTCTTGAATGAAAAATGTTTTTTTTTATAATAACGCCACTATCTACGACAAAAATAAATATTCAATTAACAAGTACTTCTCTATTTAAATATCTGTGTACAAAAATATTTTTAATTACATATAATGCTTAATTATGTAATTATAATAACGTTAACAAACGCTTGCAACGGCAGCAATAGACTTAATGTGTTTTACTAAAATAGGTTTAATAAACTATTATGAATATAAGGGTAAGACATATAATATTTCGAGCTTCAATAAAAATTAAAATCTCATCAGATAACTGGACTATTCAGTCGTATTATATTTGATCAAAATTACAGATTAACAATCACAGATCAATAAAGTAGACTATTCAGTTGTTTAGGTTTGAGAGTCTGCCTAATATAAAAATAAATCAACATTTAAAAACAGTAGGTAGTACTTACTTGTGGTAATTATTTAATTTCCCTGAGGGGTCTATAGTAAGAATCCGGATCCGTGAAATATTCAATAGAAATTAGCTGTATGAATTTTATTTGCCTAAATTAATATATTTAGATTATATCTCAAGTCTCAAGCGCATACTTAAATAAAGTAACTACGTAAATGGCACCTACTTTGTCATAGTCAAATACATTTAAAAAAGTAGGTGTACAAAAATAAATGACCTTTATATTATATCGAAACAATTGTATTATCACCTATACCAATTCAATACCGGTATTATACTATAAATTTTGGAATGTTACCTAAATATATTGCACGGCCGCTTTTTTATAGCTATCCGAACTTGGTCGGGTTATGTAGGTTTTCGATGCTTCGTCAGTATTTTAATTGTTCTTCTTTAATTACTGAATTTAATGACATGAAATTTTGCATGTGAATAGGTGAATGAATACACTAATTATTGGCATATATTTTACCATGCAATTCCTTTAGAATGTCGTGATATTTGACTGCTTTGTAAACAGTGATTTTGTCAAGGTAAATTGTCCTATATCTCTTTAATTACTAAAGGAACATCATTGATACTTGGCTATATGTTGCAGACACTTACAAGGTTTGTATAAACGTGAAAATCTAGACCCCAAAGTGCATACTTTAAGAACGCCCTACGATTTTTTATAAATCTGTTTTGTACACAAATATGCACAAATTCAAAACAACGTATGTAAAAATCTACAGCTCTCTATGTAAGCTCTTTATATGAAAACTAGCTAATGGCCAAATGTTCGCGCAGCGGAAACTTGAATTTCTCCGAAGTCTATGCATGCACAAATTTTATTCATACATACACAATTACACTCAAATACACATTAATTTTTGGACACATCTCTTTTTTCTAAAGTCAATGGATTAAAAAAAGTTCCGCCAGGACAACGTTCGCCCAGCGGAATCAGTTTTTGGTGAATTTCTCCACAATGGCTGCACGCACAAATTTCTTTTTAGCATACACAATTACACGACGTCATACACTAAATATCTGCATATTTAAAATCTTTAAATTCAACAACATTCCGCTGCGCGAATGCACACATGTTTGTAAGTAATTACACCCACAGGACAGCGGGTAACTTTAATAAAAAGTTAAAGAGTACTACAAGCAAAACTGTGATGGAGTATGACAACTGCATAGAGCTGATGTTTAATTGGGTAACTAAGTAATTTAGTTTTTGCTTAACTATTGTTTATTATCTAAACAAGTGGAGTCTTTAAGAGGAGATAAGTTAACTGCCCCAAGAAAAAGGCTGTGCTAGAGCTGACTTAAAGTTGATACACTGGTGCAAAACTATCAACATTATTAGTCCCTAAGATAACAACTCTAAAAATAACAACTTACTGGAATATTAGTCAGCGTCTCATATAGTTTGTGCAAATTTCTGCTGGCCACTATACTCAGGCGAACATTCTCCGCTGAACATATCCTACACATTGGTAGTCTATCCATCTTTCACACAGAACACAATATTACTCCTAGCGGAGATCTTTTAGCTCTTCTTCTTTTTTCAAGGTGAGATTCAACCTCAACTCTTGATCAATGGCCTCTGTGGAATAGATACCACAATTTTACCAATAGCACGTGTAACAAAGTATAGAAATTCTTTGAAAATTTTATTTCACAATATCGGTCGGCGGCACAGAAGATTGGTCGGCGGATAACGCCATTTCGCCAATGACACTTGACACTGACAGTTGTTTGTTTTTTTTTTTTGTTTCAATTCTTTCCGTTCTTCTGAACGGAAAAGGCAAAAGCATAGTACGCCATACAGCCTAGTCTTCAGTAAATATTCTCTTGAGTAAACTTCAATCCTAACTTATCCTAATTAATCCTTACTTATCCTAACTAATCTAACTCCTTTCGTTTCCCGCGTATGGACGATAATGAGCGGTTTAGCGTCAAGACATGATGTGGCCACTATGCTACAATATTTCACTGTTCTTTTTGAATTATTCACTTAATGCACTTTTTACTACATAAATCACGCGTTTTTATTTAGGAAACGACACTATAAATAATTTTTTTTTTTGGTTAAATTCTTTCCGTTCTTCTGAACGGAAAAGGCAAAGGCATAGTACGCCATACAGCCTAGTCTTCAGTAAATATATTCTTGAGTAAACTTCTATCCTAACTTATCCTAATTAATCCTAACTTATCCTAGCTTATCCTAAACTTATCCTAACTAATCTAACTCCTTTCGTTTCTCGCGTTTGGACGATAAGGAGCGGTTTAGCGTAAAGACATGATGCGGCCACTATGCTACAATATTTCACTGTTCTTTTTGAATTATTCACTGAATGCACCTTTTAACCGACTTCAAAAAGGAGGAGGTTACTCAATTCGACCGTATATATGCTTTTTTTTTTATGTTTGTTCGCGCATAACTTCGTCGTTTATGAACCGATTTTGATAATTCTTTTTCTGTTGGAAAGAAGACGTTCCCAAGGTGGTCCCATGATAAGGACATCAGGTTTTGATGGTGGAATACCAGAGAAAACAAGGGGAACTTTCAAAAGTTGCAGGGGCGACTAGTGCATATCTTAGCATTTTCATTAAGTATTATAAAGCACTACAATTCAATAAAGGTCTGGAGTAGATCTGATGATGGAGCCGGGAGACAGTCGAAGGAACTCCTCAACAATTCACAGCAGCTACCTTGTGTTTGGGCTCGATTAATTTGTATTGATAAGAACTTTACCCCTAGATGGGTTGTGACTGTCATAAAAGGTCTGATGATGAAGACAAAGGCCAGTTCCGGGAACTCCTCAACGGTTTACAGTAGCTACTTTGTGGTTGGACTTCATTCATTTATATTGATGAGACCTTTGCACCCATTGGTTAAAATAATGGTCTGCAGTAAATTTGATGATGAAGACCATAGGCAGTTGAGGGAATACTTACGGGTAAAAATTAAAGTAAACAAAATTACGTCGTTTCCCAACTATATTTGCGTCAGCTTCCAGTCTGAACGGATGCAACTGAATACATAGTACTTTTAACAACTAAAAAGTGTAAAATAAAAACTTTGACGACTTCCGAAATTAGTTATTTTTCACTTTGTAGTGGTTTTTGGAAGTCGGTTGTTTTTTTGTAAAAAAGTTTTTTTACTACATAGATCACGCGTTTTTATTTAATAAACGACACTATAAATAATTTGAAAAGACCAATGAAAAATGAGCGTGACACTCATCTTGACATTCCCGCCAAACCTTGTTTGTTTGTTCAATTTGCCAGTGCATTACACTGAGCAGGCAAAGGTATCTCAGACCATGATAACCTCGTCTTGAATTTTAAATTGTCTTCTTTTGTAATTTATCGTAAACTTATCCTAACTAATCTAACTCTTATCCTAATTTATCCTAACTCCTTTCGTTTCCCGCGTGTGGCCGATTAGGAGTGGTTTAGCGTAAAGACATGAGGTGGCCACTATGCTACAATATTTCACTGTTCTTTATGAATTATTCACTGAATGCACTTTTTACTACATAAATCACGCGTTTTTATTTAGTAAACGCCACTATAAATAATTTAAAAGTCCAATGGAAAATGAGCGTGGCACTCATCATCGCTTTCCCGCCTAAACTCTATTTTTGTGTCTGACACTTTGACAGTTGGAAAAAAAACTTTTTTTTTTGTTTTGTTGTTGTTGTCGGTTCAATTTGCCAGTGCATTACACTGGCAGGCAAAGGTATCTCAGACCATGATAGCCTCGTCTTGAATTATTCTTTGAGCCATTTCTTCGTTAATCTTGTCTTCTTTTGTAACTTATCCTAACTAAACCTATCTCCTTTCGTCTTCCGTGTGATCGACACTAGGAGGAAGATTTGTGACAAAGTCATGATGTGGCCACTATGCTGCAATATTTCAATGTTCTTTATGAATTATTCACTGAATGCACTTTTTACTACATAAATCACACGTTTTTATTTAGTAAACGACACTATAAATAATTTAAAAGTCCAATGAAACATGAGCGTGGCACTCATCTTAGCTTCCCGCCAAAACTCCCCATGTCTTATTTACACTTCACTTAGCACTTTAGTTTCACTTTTTTTTTTGACGCTGTGACAAATGCATCAGCGTTTAAGCACCATGCCCCGAAGGGCGTGTGTGGGACTCGCCCAGCCGAAGCCGGGAATACCCACTAAACCCACAGCGGCACAACGACATCGCCTGAGTGGCGGGGTCATGGGAAATCGGCACAGCCTGAACAACCAATCCCCCGCCGGCGATTCCCGCCAAAAGGCGGGCCCACAATGGTCCCCCTATAAGGAGGGGCCGGACTGGGTACGTCTTCTAGTGCGAGAAGACGCAGCAGCCAAGGGTTTTTTAGCGAGGTGTCCTTCCTCTTAGCCCCACTCGTTTGCCCGGAGGCAAACGGGGCCCCCAGCTCCTCTCAATGAGGAGACCGGGTTGCCCGACGGTGACCCGGAGTTCGGGTCACGTCAGCCACCTAAGGATGGTGGCCGACCCGCCGCACGTGTGACCGCCGAAGCGGTCCCCGCATCTGGTTTTGGTCCGCGCCGGTAAACCGGTAACCCCCATATCTGGGGGCCGTTCCCCTATCCGCCACCTGGGGACGCGTCCGATGGCAGGCCAGAAACTGCGCACGGAATTTTATCCTAACTAAACTAACTTAACCTATCTCTCTTAGTTTCCCGCGTGAATCGACACTTGGAGGAAGGTTTGGGGCAAAGTCATGGTGTTGCCACTATGCTGCAATATTTCAATGTTCTTTATGAATTATTCATTGAATGCACTTTTTACTACATAAATCACGCGTGGAAAAAAAATAATTTTTAGCTCAGTTGTTGTTTGTTCAATTTGCCAGTGCATTACACTGAACAGGCAAAGGTATCTCAGACCGTGATAGCCTTGTCTTGAATTATATTCTTTGAGCCATTTCTTCGTTAATTTTGCCTTCTTTTGTAACTTATCCTTTTTTTTTTCGCTGTGGAAATGCAGTTACCCGCCATACCCCGAAGGGCGTGTTTGGGACTCGCCCAGCCGAAGCCGGGAATACCCACTAAAACCACAGCGGCACATCGACATCGCCTGAGTGGCGGGGTCATGGCCATGGGAAAAAGAGCCTTTCTACCAATCCCCCACCGGCGATTCCTGCTAAAAGGCGGGCCTACAATGGTTCCCCCGTATGGAGTAGCCGGGCTGGATACGTTTCCTTGTGCGAGAAGACGCAGCAGCAAAGGGTTTTTTAGCAAGGTGTCCTTCCTCTTGGTCCCACTCGCTTGCACGCAGGCAAGCGGGACCCTCAGCTCCTCTCAATGAGGAGACCGGGTTGCCCGACGGTGACCCGGAGTTCGGGTCTCGTCAGCCACCTGGAGTGGTGGCCAACCCGCCGCACGTGTAACCGCCGAAGCGGTCCACGCGTCTGGTTTTGGTCCGCGCCGGTAAACCGGTAACCTCCATATCTAGGGGCCGTTCGAAAGCCAAGATTATTATCTTGGCTTTCCCTCTTTTAGCTCAGAAAGTATCAAATAAATTACCAACATTAATCACTATTTTAGCTTTACTTCCATCAAATCTAGATTTTTCGTAAATAGCACCCATTTCTATGTTCGTTGCCGCATGCTCTGTTGCCTTGTTATTGTCTATTTCCGGTTGAGTAGGTATCATCCAAAATTAGAAGATTTAATGGTCTAGGCACACGTTTTATCAGAAGCTCAAGTGAGCTCGTAACTACAGGCCACAGTAAATAAAATAAATATAGAATCAACATTTTTAAAGCTCTGTCAGCTATACTAACAGGGATGTTACGGAGCTTCGACTCCGACTCCGATAAGTCGGAACTTCCGATTATTATCGGACCTTCGGTTCCGATACTTTTAAATCGGAGGTTATTAAAGCATATCATAGCGGCGGCGGCCTGTCTACTGTTATGAACAGCCCCCTAATCGGCGAACACACTTTTGTCAAATGACAACGCGGGTAATTCCCTGACTCCTGCTACGTGCACTCTATCATCAATTATTTTTTCACTTATTTGTTACCAGACGACACGTTCATAGGTTATAGACATTTGTTTTGATTTTTGGCTAGTTTTGAAGTCAACACATTTGATATAATTTGTTTTAAAGCTTTTGTGCATTTAATGTGATATAATATGCTACTTTGGGTTTTAATTAACTTCATTTAATTTCTTGTTCATTTGGAAATATGCCAATTTTTTTCCACCGTTTGTGTTTAATTTTAAAATAAAATAAAATAAAAAATGACTGAATAGTGTTTTTTGTGTTTAGATAATAAATCTCTCTCCTACCACCACTTCTGACTCTGCCTCCGACTCCGATAAACCAAATTTAAAAACTCCGACTCCGGTTCCGGTTCCGATATAACTACCTCCGTTACATCCCTATAATATAGTAGTAGGTATTCTGCAGCTGCTTTTCGCCAAAATGTGCTGAGTTTGTCATTTTGAAAATTAACTTTTAATGAGTTATTCTGGTCTTAAAATCCAGGAGTAGGACTCACGACTGTTCTGACTGACTCTGCTGACCGACACTGACCATGTTCTGACATATTGCTGCAGTGAGTCGTATCACGGCAGTTAAATGTTGAGCCACAGAATTTTCAAACGTGATTTTGTCTTGTTTATTATTTACTAATTGCTCACTTAGTTGTGTAACTTGACTCATCTAAATAAATCTCCGCCAAGCTATTCGTCGTGTTCTGGCATGATGTCTGGTGAAGCCGTACGGAGGACGGGTGTGAGCAGTTGTGTTGCGATGTGTGCCGAGTACGATGCCTCAAATGTTGTTGTGTCGGGAGTTTGGTCGTGGAGGGTCTCCACATCAATCTCCCTCTGGCGCAGCATCGTTGGTCGTGTTGTTGAGTTTAACATTGCACCACCTCGCTCAACTGCCGTCTTCCTTCCTATTCACTAAGATTTTTTAAGTCATCATCATCATCTCAGCGTTAATCCCAGTCGCAACCGTAGCTTTTTGGCTTTGGAGTCTGGGGTCCGCTTTACCAATGTCTAACTGCTGATTTTGGCTAAACTTCGATATTTTCCGTGAAGCCACTGCCGTCTGACCTCCACAACCCGAAGGCGATATCTAAGCATTGCAGTTAAACCAATTGTTAGACTTTTGAGGGCTCCAATAACCCGTAACGACTGCCACTAGATGTCCGTATGGCAACCGGGACCAACGGCTTAACGTGCTTTCCGAGGCACGACCAGACCAGTACAAATATTCATATTCATGCATACAAATATTTGCACTGTGCGGGGATCGAACCCGCGCCTCCTTGCGCAATGGCCGCGTTCGCTACCGCTACGCCACAGAGGCTGTCACTAAGATTTTTTAAGTGAATGGGCTTAATAAACTAGCGCGCTTTACCATCAACGATTGCATCATCGCTTATCATCAGGCGGGATTGCAGTCAAGCGGTAGTTTATAATTATAAAAAAAAATCTTAGAATGTTACCCCCCTGGAATCTCCGTTTTACCACTGCGCGGGTACCCCCAGGCAGAACCACTGCTTTAAATACCTAAATTTGGTGACAGTTAAAAGATCGTGGCCATGACCCGCTAGCTTGCCAGTTCGAAGTGAAGTGCGTTCGCCACGTTGTGCGGCGGTCAGCGGGAGCACGCACACTACTATTATTATTTTCGCGTTCCGTTTACCTTAAGTTCTCCGCCAATAAACACAAAAATCGGAGAAGATATTCAACAGTCAACCTCTTATTGTGAAGGTTGTGCATGCCTACTTATAAGCGATATATTTACACAGAACTGAAGACTTCTGATTGCTTTTTGTTATCATCATTGTAAATGTATCGTTGACCGTGAGTCATACTTAATAAATAAATAAACATATGGATTCTGTATTGATCTTAATAGAAAAGTCAAAGTGACCGGGTCGACCTCGCATTTTTGTTTAGAAATATATTTCACTATTATTAAACTGTGGGCATTTCAATTCAACATAAATAATAATATGTAAGAATTGTGTGAGAATTCACTATATTAGTATACATACAGTTAATTCGAAACATCTGAATAAATATCAGATTGATAAATAGCTAACAACAAGCATGTTATGTTAGCGACGACTGGCAACCCCAACTGAAGCTTACTATAAAAGGCGTTGCCTCGTTGCTCGCGGCCTAGGGAGTCAGATCCCAGAGCGACTGAGCACTCAAAGTCCCAGTCCCTGGAATCAGCTGAACCACCAAAGGGCCTTTCCGGCCCTCGCGGCGACCGCTCCCCAGACCCCCCCAGCCACCTCCGCTTGGAAGGACAAGGATCCTCGCATCCGTCCGACCACGGCTCAAAAGGTGGCCCCATCACCCCCGGCCCCCGCCACTAAGGCTGCGGCAGCGACCCCCACACCCCCTCCCTCAACCCCAACGGTTGGGAATCGTCCCATGGATGCCTTTAATGTCATCTCGGGGACCTTCCTCATTTTTATGACTCCCCGCGCCAAACAAATGGCGCAGGAGCTACAAGCCGCCAGGTCAACTGGCAATCTACATGCTACCTTTAGCATTTACAATGCGTATCCCGATATTACGCAAGCCCTGTCCTCCCTCGCATCCCACCAATAATGGATAGCAGACCTTCCCAGCGAACCAAGCCCCGATCCCTCAAACTGGCTCACTTCAATGCCGACGGCATTAGAGATCAGAAGGTCGAGATCTCAACCTTCCTTAGAGAGCACCAGATTGACATCTTCCTCGCTCAAGAGACCTTTCTCAAGCCCTGCCACCGCACACCCCTATTGCTAACTACCGTGTAGTTCGCAACGACAGGCTGCGGTGCCACAAAGGCGGTACCCTTATTTATTTCAAAAGGGCTCTTCATTGCATCCCAATGGACCCTCCACCCCTCTCACGACTCGAAGTTTCAATATGCCATCTCGGCATGACAGGCCACCAACCTATTACATTGTGTCGGCCTATCTCCCACCCATCTCCGCTGCTGAGAATCATCAACTCTTAGCAGACGACATTGCCCTACTTCTTGGGTTGAGTGATTCCGTCATAATAGCGGGCGACCTAAATGCCAAACACACAGCCTGGAATAGCACCAGGATCAATACCAGAGGCAGACTCTTGTTTGACCTCTCCACCAACTTAAACTTCGATGTTGTGGGCCCCATGACCCCCACTCACTTCCCCTACGAATCCGACCACACCCCAGACGTCCTCGACGTAGCGCTCCTAAAGAACGTCAACCTACGGTTAGACTCTATAGAAGTGCTATCAGAGCTATCGTTTGATCATCGCCCAGTCGTCATTCGACTGGCTCCCCGCACTGGCCTCTCTGACCCAGGTCAAGCACCTCAGACGAAAGTGGTAACGGACTGGAGGAAAGTAAGCGATCGGCTGAAATCCACCACATCCCCCCACTTGGACTCCATAACTGCACGCCTCGACTCTATCGCTGACACGACAGCCGCGATCGACTCCTGTCGATCCTAGTCCTGAACGAATGTTCAAGGGAGGTTACAGTGACAGAAGACTGTCGCTGGAAACTCCCTGCTGACTTGCGTGAACTGTTGACCGAGAAGAACGCGGCGGTCCGTGCATACAGCAGCTTCCCCTGCGCGGCTAACAAAACCCATATGCGCTATTTACAGAGAACTGTAAAAAGACGCATATCGGAGTGGCGTGAGGCTGGCTGGGATAAGATGCTGGATGAGCTAGAGAGCCCACCCATCAAGCCTTCTGGGACCTTCAGAGGAAACTAAAATCCAATGAAGTTGTGACCATGCCTCCCCTAGTTCGTCCTGACAATTCCATCGCCTTCGATGACGATGACAAGGCTGAATGCCTCGCCTCCTGCCTGGAAGCCCAGTGCTCCCCCAGCCTCATACCAGTAGACCAAGCTCATCTCCTTGAGGTTGACGCTGAAGTCGAACGTAGAACCTCCCTCCCACCCGTTGACGACCCTGAGGATCCCCTGCCTCCCATCACCCCTGATGAAGTGCAGGACATTGTCAAAGGTCTTCAACCCAGGAAAGTGCCCGGCTCTGACGGCATCACCAACAGAGTGATCCGCCTCTTCCCTGCCCACCTAATCATCCTCTTGGCCACCATCCTCAATGGTGCACTGGGGAATAACATTTTCCCACAAACGTGGAAAGAAGCCACAGTTGTAGGCATTCCCAAGCCCGGTAAGCCTAAAGCCGAACCGTCCAGTTACCGTCCCATCAGCTTACTCAAAGTTCTCGGTAAGTTCTATGAGAGGCTTATATATAAGCGACTCAGAGCTTACGCCGAGAACAAGGGCCTCATCCCCAACGAACAATTCGGGTTCCGTACCCAACAGATCCTACGCATCACGGAACATATTCACGCAGGGTTCCTGCGTGGTTTGTACACAGGCGTAGTTTACTTCGATATAGCAAAGGCGTTCGACAAAGTCTGGCACAACGGCTTAATCTATAAGCTGTACCAACTCGGCGTGCCTGACCGTCTCGTCCTCATCTTACGGGACTTTCTGTCAAACCGCACCTTTCGCTACAAAGTCGAAGGAGTGCTCTCCTCCCCCCGCCTCATCCGTGCAGGTGTCCCCCAGGGCTCTGTATTAGCCCCCCTCACATTCACGCTTTTCACCAGCGACATCCCGAAAAGCAGCAAGGCTCATCTCGCTCTGTTCGCAGACGACACAGCCACCTACTACTCGGGACGCAGCCCAGACCAGATACGCCTCCATCATCAAAGAGCAGTCAACTATCAAGCTGACTGGTTTAAGAAATGGAGGATTGAAGTCAACCCCCTAAAAAGCCAAGCGGTACTCTATAGGAAACCGCGGGCCAGCGTCACCCTTCCACGTCCTCACCATGGAAGGCAAGCCGATCCCTTGGGAGGAGCAAGCCAAGTACCTAGGTGTGATTCTCGACCAAAACCTCAACTTCTCAGAGCACATTAAGAAGGTTCGCGCTCGCGCCGCCTTCGCTCTAGGTCGACTCCACCCCCTCCTCAACCCGCGTAGCAAGCTATCGCTCAGGTACAAAATGCGCTTGTACACAGCTTGCATACGCCCGATTATGACCTACGCTTGTCCAGTCTTCGTACATGCCAAGCCACGTCATATCCATAGGATGCAAGTAGTCTAAAACCGATTCCTCCGTAAAGCCACAAACGCCCCTTGGTTCGTCCGTAATGAGATCCTCCACGTTAATCTCAAAATCCCCACCATCCAGCAGTTCGTGAAACGTCTCTCCAAACGCTTCTTTGATACTGCCACCAAGCACCGCAATCCTCTTATAGCAGCGGCCGCCAATTACACTCCCTCCACCATCTCCCGACTTCGCCGCCCTCGGCACGCCCTCATAGGGGGTCTATGAGGGCCCCATTACCCTCCTCCAAGAGGCCAATAGGGCCACAAGCACAGTACACAAAAACAGACCGACCTACCGACCTCGCCGCCGAGGTCCATCGCGTCGCGCTCCCCGTAGCAACCCCCTCCCCAGTCCCTTGTCCGATGAAGGCCAGCCCGCGCCGCAGCTGAGCCAGTAATTATAATAGTGACCCAACAATGACATCTAAGTTTTTTTCGGCGTTTCTTCTCAGAGCTAGTACTAGGAAACGCCGCGGTCATCAAACCATTAAGTATAACTTTCGATCCAGCCGCCCCTTGCTGTCCTCTCTAGCGACGCCCTAAGCCGAGGTTCGTACCCCACGGGGGTGCCCTTAGTGCGTAGTCGCCTAATTTTAATTTAGTTTTAAGTGCCCCTGGCTGGAGGCTTTAATTTTAATTAAGGCATCCACAGGAAAGTCCGATTAAGTAGTTATGGTCTCTTAGTAGCCACCTACGAGATGACATACCAAAAAAAAAAAAAGCTCGCGGCCTCTTTTGACAACGGACTCCGACTGGTAAACATCATCGTGTAAACTCTGTAAGCCCTATATTTTCTATATTAAATAAAAGCTGCTGGCTATTGTTTGACATATTGTTGTGTGCTCAGTGATTTATTATTGTGTTCCTATCTTAATGACTAAGTTCTGGTTGTAATTGTAAGTCATATGGATAATATACGAACGTTGGAACGTCCTGACTTGTTTCTTTATTAAATACCCCCTCTGATAGCTAAAAGTTATTTCCCATGGATCTGTCTGCTATTTAAAATACAGGTTGGGGCAGCAGATTCGAAATTGATTACGATTTTTTTTGGCGTGGATGGAAAATCTTCAAATGACCTCTCCCGCTCTGGACGGAGCGGATGGGTGTGTCAGACTTTTTCTGAAAATAAAACCCACCCGTGTTTGTTCACCTACCACCAAGGCCTCGGTTTCTCTATCAACCGATCCGCAGCCCTGGCCCAGGCATCGGTCTTCGTGGACCCCGTCACGATGTGCTGACATCTCATTGAGAAGCGCATGAAAAACAACGCGCCATCGACACGGGCCTGGTCCTTACCGGGCGGAGAGCTGCCCACTGCTCACCGCCCGCAAGCTCGCGCCTACGGTGGCCGAATGCCCGATATTGTCTCCCGACCAGGACGTCACCAGTGGCAGCTAGAGGCGTGAGGGCGCTGGAATTCCCGCACCTTCCCGCGCTCTGCATCCTCCTTTGCCAGCATCGCAGAAAGAGGTGACGGCCTGCCTTGCACTCTCGCTCCGGACTATGGCCTGGACCAGGGTCAGACGCGAGAGATCGCCGGCACGAGGGCACGGCGATGCTCTACCCAAGCCAGGCAGCTTCCACCATATGCTCTACCATGTCCTCAGGGCGATCCCCACATTGGTGACACCCTGGCGTTTCACGGAACAGGAACCTCCCAAAACAGCCGTGACCGGTGAGGAGCTGCGTCAAGCGGTAGGTGAGGATTTCCCCATCCAGAACAAAAAAAAAAAAAGCAAGCCCCATCCGCCTTAATCAAGTGCGTTTTAGCAGCACCTCCTCAAGGGATGCTGCAGTAATCAACAAGCAACTGAACCAACGTATAGTAGACCACCTTGATGAAAGTCGGCTAAATGTTTTAAACTCTTAAAATATGTTGTTTCAGCTTGCACTTCCAGTGCCCTGCCCCTATGTCTAAATCGTAGTTCCTGACGCCGCCACCTATCAAGCGAAGCCTTGCGCCACCGTTAATGCAAACCACGCGCCGCGAAAACGAAGCCGGCCACCATAACGCGTACCAGAAAACTAATTAAAAACTCATGTCCGAACTTAATTAAATCTTGAAAAAGTAAACAAAACCCCTACAAAGAGTGATTGGGCTCCCATCACTACATATTATAAAACTAAGTCACGTTCTCTTTCCTGTCCCGTTGTAGGATTAAATTTTTTACAACGTTCACAGTTTTTCTGTAGTGTATTTACATAGCCACAGAGTACTTTTTTATATATGAAAGTATCAGCATTGCACCCGTGCGAAGCCGGGGCGGGTCGCTTGTAAAACTATAAACTACATAAGTGAACTGTGATTGTGTGAGTGAATCAAGCGGCAGCAACCGGCGGAGTCGTAAGTACTACACTGCTGTAAATGAAAATCATGCCAAAGTTTTAATTTCAGTTCGTGTTTCAATCATAGATAAAGGAAGTACAAGATACACATAAACGACTCGGTAACGTGTCAAATAATATACACATATGTGTGCTGTTTGAGTGAAAACTAGTGTTGTCCACGATGGCTTACGATAAATATTTCATTATCATATTATAAAAACCATTTTTCGTTAGTTTCAGATTTTTACAAGTTATCTCAAGCCCAATACAGATTGAAATTGTAGTACAGGAATAAAAACACTTTTATTTTAAATTAATTATTTATTCCAAAATCAAAAATATTTTATTCAAATTAGGCTGAGAATCAGCACTTTTGAACGTCAATATTAAATAAGACAGTCCCCTACAACGCCCGCCTTTCGCCACTTCCTAATGCTTTCGCTGGGATGAAGTGACGGAACAAACTCCCTAGGAGCACAGCTATCTATTAAAAAAAAACATATGACTTTATACAATACTGTGTAATGAACACAACAAAACACTACAACAATGAAATTATTTACCATATGGCAACCAGCCACACCAAGAAACCAGTAAAAAAAAAACAAAATCATTAAAATGTAAATAAGTAAAAACACGATACTATATTAAACAATATTTCAAGGTTATTGACCTGCAAATACCTATTACAATTCTGTTTAAGTGTGTCCGTAATGTTTTTCTATCAAATATTAACAACTTGCCTTCATGTTTTAAGCGAAGATCAAAACAACTTTCAACAACAGCTTTCATAAGTAAATACTATCTAATGGGTCTGAATCCAAAACATGGTACAGCAAATTATTAAATAGTGATTCTGCGTTGCGTAAAACTTTACACACATTTCGCAAAAATGAGTTCAGAATTTTATCTTCATATTTTGATAGCCTTTATTTGTTTTGAGAAATCCTTCTTGATTATCAAACAATTATATACTTTATCGGATGATTTCGATATCAAACTTTGAACGCAATCGTCACACTTAATCTTGTTAGATATTTTTTTTTTTACCACAAATCCCGAGATATATGAACCAATCATCATAGACATTTGAGAAAGAG
The DNA here is from genome assembly GCA_017933935.1 of Sesamia nonagrioides. Lineage (NCBI taxonomy): Eukaryota > Metazoa > Arthropoda > Insecta > Lepidoptera > Noctuidae > Sesamia > Sesamia nonagrioides. The sequence continues at coordinate 1,141,317 of JADWQK010000856.1, forward strand.
AAGCAGTATAATCTCACATAATCTAGAAAGTAAAATATCTTCGTCGAAATCAGTTTCATTTTTGTTATTGTCTTGCTATCAACTCTTTGAAAATTTTATTATAAAGGATTGTTAATTTTAGCTACTGTTGACATAGTGTTAGTAGATAAAACTGCTATTTTTTCTAGTTCTAAGCAATTACCACTTTCACTTATTTTGTTTTCAGTATAACAAATTAATATTATTTACGCTGCAATAATTTTTTTTACTGTTGGATTGTTGTTGAATCCCCCTTGGACCTGATAGCACTGAAAAATGTTTCCAAATGATATTGGGATAGTTTGTATACTGGAAGGAAATTTAGGTATTTCTTTTTTCTACATAAGAAACATATATCCATTTCAATGAAATTGTATTAAGTATTAACCCCAAAAAACCAATATGTCTCTGCGAGTTTATATATATTTTAATTTAGAGTTATTTACTTATTAGTCTACAATACTTTCCTATACTATATTTTTAAAGCCTTAAACCCGGTACGTACACACATTCACGCCCTTTTTTATTTTATGACGCTAATAGTCCGATCTTCCTTGGAAGGTTGTAAATTTTGAAAGCCAGCAGCGCCCAAGGTTTTCAATTAAATGTAACTAAATAGGAAATACAGTTTTAATTCTTTTTTTGCGTAAATTATATCACAGGGATGCAATTAAACGATGATGTTGACTTGTAAATTTATTGTAGTATAGTTATATTTGGTAAATTTGCTATAAGTAAGTGGTCACTACGCAGAACTGAAGCAAAATTTACTAAAAATAACTACGACCACTTATCAATTATTATATAATTATTATTTATACATTGATAGAATAAAAACTAAAGCAAATCTTATTGGCAGTTATTTAGTAAAAAGAAATTAAAAGCCGGGCGCTAGTGAGTTCCAGTACTTTCTTCCTTGAGTATTTTCTCGATAAAATTTGATTAAATATGTAGTATGGTAATCCAGTCACGGTGTCTCTAAAACTAAGTAACATTTTATCGATACTTGTGACATAGCCGCTTTGTCAAGTACTAGCATACACAAACAATTTTAATTTTTACACAATATTTTCATGTAACCTATTTTTGTCTCTTTCTCTCTCCTCTGAAATCAACTGGATCGGGATCTCTCGCTCACACTTATTGTGTATCTTTTGCGTAGCAATGAAATCCTAAATCTTTGGTCTAAATATCGATGATATTGACCGTTAAAAATATTCGTAAAACTTTACTAAAATTGAGTTTCATAAGGCCTTCTCGTTTCTGTTTACTAATACTTGTGCTATAAATAATGTAATTAATCGATAAACAAACAAAATTTCTTTTGCCATTGGATAATCTGTGTTTTTACAACAAATCATTCAACCAGGTACAAGTTTCGATTAATAGCGAAAAAAAAACGTTAACACGCAAAAAATAGTGCATCTCTAATTATTTCTTTTACGTCGCCGACAATGATCACCGCGCGAAGGCGAGTGGCCGCGGCGAGACAGACTGACGATGCCAAAGAATCTAACAAAAAATTAAAGGAAAGCCGACAGTTATGCAGCCTAAACTGCTGTTGTTATTTTTTTTTTAAATACCAAATTTTGGGGAAGTTTGCGTAAATTCGCGGAAAAAAGACTGTTTCAAAATTGATTACTACTGTTACTATGATGATTGTGCAAAATATCAAATTTTATTTGTTCATTTGATTGCAAACCTTTATTATCCTTATGGGTCGGACCGGGGTTTCTTTACATATTGTATAATTAAGATTTTATTTTTATCCTGCATTTGTATTATAATTACTCAATCATAAGCTTTTATACCAGCGTGTGTATGAATATGCTGTGTTAAATTGTTCTTTTTACTAAAAGTACGTGAACATATATCACACTAATAAGTGTGTGTACGCATATGCAGTATTAAACTCTCCTTTCTACTAAAATTACGTTGACGTACATTACACTCAAAGTTTTTCACCATTGTGTGTAAGCATATGTTTTGTTAACCTTCCTATACTCGCGCGTTGGTCTGTGAGATCGACAAAACACATTTTCGTAATTATTTTTATGCAGGTAAATCCTAAGAAGTTGAGTTCCTTGCTAGCTGCCGGATTTGTGGCTAACTTCGTTTTAGTGCACGCCGCGCGTTCGGGCGAAACACACGTGTTGTAGCACTCGTCACCAATCGGTCCACGAGACCGACGCGAGTATAGGTGTAACTTTTTGTGTAAGTATTAATATAATTTATTTCGTGCATTTGTATATTTGTTACGGACTTTGATTACTTTATAAAGTATATATAGTAAAATATATGTATGTATGTTGCTCTATATTATATTTTGACCAATTTTATCATTCTTTTTTAGGTTTTAATTCATATCAAAATGGACGATGATCACATCAGATTGTTGCTGGAAGAATTAAGTTCTAGCTCAAGCTATGAAGACGAAAATGACAGTGAGGTGGAAGATAACGTGGAGGTACAAGAAGAGACATACGATACCGAGCAAGACGATGACAATGACGAGATATCTGAGGAAGAACATAATGAACGATCCCATGATTTTTACTTAGGAAAAGATGGACAGACAAGGTGGAATAAATCTCCTGCCTCAAACCCAACTAGGCGACGTGCTAGAAATATAGTTACTCAACTTCCAGGCGCTAGAGGAGAAGCTAGAAATTTGAAGGGACCAGGTGAGCTGTGGCGGCTTTTTTTTTCGGAGGGCACTATCAGCCTGATAGTAAAGTACACTAATGAACAAATTAATCGCATGAAGCATAATTTCACAAGAGAGAGAGACTGCGCCGATACAGACAATATTGAAATTGAAGCTTTTTTAGGCCTTTTACTATTTGCTGGAGTCAGAAGGAACGCTCGTCTAAATGCCAAAGATTTTTTCAGAACTGACGGGTCATCCCCGGAGATATTTCGTTTGACTATGGGATTATCCAGGTTCTTTCTATTGATGCGTTGTCTCAGATTTGACAGTAAAGATACACGAGAAGAGAGAATACAACTGGATAAACTGGCACTTATTAGAGAGTTGTTTGATATAGTTGTGGGAACGTTCAGAAATATTACAGCGTGTCTCAGTATGTTACAATTGACGAGAAGTTAGAGGCTTTTAGAGGACGTTGTAACTTTCGCCAGTACATTCCATCAAAACCCAACAAATATGGAATCAAAATTTATGCGTTGACAGATGCCAAAATGTTTTATACCCATACCATGGAAGTTTATGTTGGGAAGCAACCAGACGGTCCATACCAAGTTCATAACTCCGCTTTGGCTTTGGTTTTGCGATTGAGTGAAAATATTCACAATACTGGGCGTAATATCACATGTGATAACTTCTTCACTAGTATTCCATTGATAGATAAGCTTGAGTCTCAACACAAATTGACAGTTATTGGGACAATTCGTAAAAACAAACGAGAATTGCCTAAAAATTTCACGGAAATACGAGGAAGAGCCGAAAAATCTAGTTTATTCGGGCACCGAGGCAATTGCAGTCTTGTATCCTATGTACCAAAAAAAGGCAAAAATGTCCTTCTCGTATCCAGCATGCACGATGATGCCCAGATCAATGAAGATACAGGTAAACCGGAAATTATAATGGACTACAATAGAACCAAAGGTGGAGTAGATAGCGTAGACAAAATGTGTGAGACTTACAACGTCGCACGTGGGACAAATAGATGGCCAATGGTGATATTTTACAGCCTAATGAATGTAGCGGGTATAAATACGTTTATAATATACCTGCAGAATAACCCTAACAAGAAAATTAGCCGTCGAGTCTTCCTTGAAGCCTTAGCATACTGGAGGGGCCAAAGTGGCTTCGCGGGGTTTAATACCTTCCTTCGATCTAGACTGTAATTTTTTAAGGAAAAAGAAAAAATGGCGTCACTGTCGCGCTGTAAACTCTTAACCTAGGAATGGGTTATGGAATCATGCACCTTACCTCGCTTCACGCCGGGCTGTTCCGTCGTCTCGTAGGAGTTCGATCAGTCCACTCCGTCTTCGACTTTCTTCACCCTCGCGGTTCGGCACAAGTTCAACAAAAACACACGTGGTTATAAAGTTCCCCGCTAACAGCTTCGTTTTCCTTTCTTGAAGCCACAAAGACACGTCTCCAATTGAGCGGATGGTTACAACTTATAATCGAATGATTATATCGTTCAGCGATAAATTCACATAGCAGAACTATGCGATTGCGGGTTTTGAAACAGCGGTTAGAACGCGGATAGCGCGCGGTACGGGATGCGCACGCGCGGAGTTTCCATCGGCAACACTGAACTTGTCTTCTCTAGTACGATCAAGGCGCTGCTTTCGATCAGCGCCATCTCACGGGCAGCGGGTGCATGACGTGATAGAGGGTTACGGGGACAAGGAAATTAGCTACGAGATATACAGCGCAACAGTTCCATCCACAAACGCCAATAGATGGCGTCAACACATACGATTTGATCAATCCGCAACTTAGACGACGGGCTCTCATTTCATCCTTGCCGAGAAGCATAAGACTCAGGCTCACCGAAATATGCAAATTAGATGGACCCGAGTCTGCAGCAACATCCACTGGGTTGCCGTTCGTGCCCCATTTTATCACCTCGTGTGCTTAAAGTGCCCGTTATTTATGACCCTCATAAAAAAGGGCCCCGCGCGGCGCTCGGGTTTCAAATCACAGTCATTGTGCCTCAAGTTGCTATTGAAACCCTAACACGTGTTATGTTTTTGTGTAGAGGATGAATGAAGCTATTTTATTAAGTGTTTTGTTTATAAGTATTCGACTACGGTTCAGATTTCTGATAAGATAAACACAGAGATGACGCGTTTTTGCGCACTTCAATGTTCAAACGATCACATTTCGAAAAGCGAAGCGATGACATATGGTTTTTTTTTTTTAATTAAATTGTTTAAACTATATAGATTAGGATAAGAAATAAAACTTTGAACGCGTCCATAGAAAATAATTTATTTAAACCCATTTAATTTTGAAAAGAAAAATAAAAAAAAAAAAAAAAAAGTTTGACGTGTCACAGATGCGTAAATATCTTAGTAAGTCCTAAAATTAAAGTTATACAACAGAAGTGTAGACTAATATTCTTGCTTATTTTACAAAAACCTAACCGAAATCATTTAATAAACAAAAAGGATTACGTTTTTAGCAAAGCAAGTACCAGACGTACCACCAAACGTATCTGGTTCAAAAAAGTCTAATTTTTTTGCGTATCATCCTGAAATATTATTGTCTTTGTATTAATAGATAACTTATCATGTAAATAACAAAACACCACGTAAATATTCCACGTATTTTATAAACAAAAGCCAAATCGCCCGCGTAACTCGTACTCGCCCACTCACAATTTGAAAGCGCGTTCTCTTAACGGCCGTTTTTAAAAATTTTTTCTCTGCGCGGGTTAATGTTTAGGCTTAAGATGGTAGACAATTTCATAGAGAAGCGAGATGGATATTTACAAATGACTGTAGACAAACAGAGATGACAATAATCGAGCGGGAACGGCGGCCGCGCGCATGCCCAAAACCGTGTAGCCACAGCTACACAAGCACTTTGGCGTTGCAAATGTGTGTAGCTGTAGCTACACGAGCACTTCAGTGGACATCTAACAATAATAAAGTAGGTCGTTGTGGATACTGCTCTTCAAAAAAAAACCGCAAGACACGTTTCAACTGTGCCACCTGCAAAAAATACTTTTGTTTGGAGCATGCTGTAACCGTATGCCCTGATTGCTATGGCGAGGCTCAAAATTAAGTCAAACATAGATAAATATGTTTATTGATATATTTGTTGTTATTAATAAGAAGTTTAATTTGTTTTTAAAAAGAAGTTCAAATTTAATTTTAATTTTTTAGTACTTAAGAAAATAATCTCAAATTTTAAGACTGATTTGTGATAAAACTATAAGTCGGTAAAATAATTAATAAAATAACTTTTAGTTATACTGTTTTGTTTCATTACATCCTAAACTTTAAAATAATAGTAATAGTTTATGTGTTTCTTGTTAAAAAAAATATGTTGTACAAACTATCGGTCTGTGACACCGTGCGCGAGTATAGGTGTTACAAAAATTGGCGCGAGTATAGGAAGGTTAATACACTCTTTTCAGTAAAATTGCGCTGACATACGCCTTATATGGTTTTTCACCAGTGTGCACGCATAGGCTTTGTTAAATAATCTTTCGACGAAAATTACATCGACATATTTCACACTTGTAACGTTTTTCACTAGTGTGTGTACGCATATGCTTTGTTAACCTATTGAACGCCAATCACTTCTATACAAGTTCGAGATTTTCGTGCCCTCAGCGCCACTACTTGATTAGAAGTAATCACAGTATAAAATGAATTTACGACTTTTACAAGACCTTATTTTGTTTTTACGGACCTTTTCCCTGTTATCAGCCATATTTTTCACACATAATAAGTTCTTATTTGTTTTATTTTCAATAGAAACAAAAATGACAGAAAATATTTTAATGCCCCCAGCGCCAATTACTTGATATCAAGTAAGCCAGTGATGGAACATGATGAAGACCTCGCTATATTTCATTTCGTCGAAATAATCATAAATACTATTATTGCAAGAAAATTACGTAAATACATAATATTTTATAAATATTGTACATTATAAACTAGGTTTTATTCACCTTAATCAAGAATTAATAGGTTTTCTAATCAATGTCGATAGTGAAACCCCGTTTGAAAAACCCATCCCTACAAAGTTAGTTAATTGTTAGTCCGCACGCGCCACCGACTTGTATATAAGTAAATCTGTGACGTCTTAAGCGGACGGGTTTCAAGGTCATAGTGACTTTGTACATTTTAGTGTAGTGCAATGTTTACATCTTGAGTTGGCGCACGTGTTCTTATAAAAAAAATTGTGACTGTGAATATGACGAATTATTGCGAGTTGTTCAAGTCTGAATCAGAATTTTGAAATAGTTCGTCGTCTTGACATTCCGTTAAGTCGTCAACTTCCGTTTCAGAAATTTTCTTCCATTTTCTATTAGTTTCTACAAACCAGAAAAATAATTGCGAGTATTTTGCGACACCATTAAAAAAAGGTCTATAACATCTGTGTGAAACAGACACAAGTACCCTCCATTTTTTTTTTAACTTTGAAAACCGCGTATTTAGCTTCTATTAATTGTATTTGTTAAGTTGTAAGTAAACGAAATAAATTATGCAGGAATCGGTTGAGTTTACACACGTGTAACTCGACCACAGTGAATATAAAAATAAATACAATAGAAATCTAGACATCCTTATAACAGAAAGGATTTTGACGTGCCTCGAGCGCCAACTACTTGATATGAAGTAAAAGGATTACATTTGGAAATAAATAGGGATGTGCCTTTTAGGACACACGTCTAATAAATTTAAAATTCTTTTCTTTATAACCCAGGTTTTCATATTGATTTTTTTTACAAAATAAAATATGAAATTAATTACGGTTACAGTTTTTATTTAGCTTCGTAAATTGGTGAAGAAACATTATTTTAAATGTATGATATTATTTGTCGATAGAACATTAATCCCATCCCTACGATTTACTATAGATACGTTATACATTTGTAGTGTGGCGCAGGAGGATACATCGTGTATTATATAGATGGGCGTTCAAAAGGTTAAACTCCCCTTTTGACTAAAATTACGTTGACATATTTCACACCTAAAAGGTTTTTCACCAGTGTGTGTACGCATATGGATGGTTAAATTCCCCTTTCCAATAAAATTACGTTGACAAACATCTCATTTATACCGTTTCTCACCAGTGTGTATACGCATATGATTTGTTAAACTCCCCTTTCGAATAAAATTACGTTGACATATTTCGCACTTGTAAGGTTTTTCACTAGTGTGTGTACGCTTATGCCTTGTTAAACTCCCCTTTTCACTAAAATTACGTTGACATATTTCACACTTGTAAGGTTTTTCACCAGTGTGTGTGCAAATATGATTTGTTAAACTACCATTTTGACTAAAATTACGTTGACATATTTCACACTTATAAGGTTTCTCACCAGTGTGTGTACGCATATGCCTTGTTAAATTATTCTTTTGACTAAAATTACGTTGACAAACATCACATTTATAGGGTTTCTCACCAGTGTGTGTACACAAATGCTTTATTAAAATACTCTTCTGACTAAATTTAAGTTGACACACATTACACTCATAAGGTCTCTCACCAGTGTGTGTACGCATATGCACTATTAAATTCCCCCTTCCAATAAAATTACGTTGACAAACATCACATTTATAAGGTTTCTCACCAGTGTGTGTATGTATATGCCTTGTTAAATTATTCTTTTGACTAAAATTACGTTGACATATTTCACACTTATACGGTTTTTCACCAGTGTGTGTACGCATATGAATAGTTAATCTTTGCCTTTGTGTATACACACGCTGACAAATATGACATTTATACTCTTTTTTTACATTATTAGAACTACTTTGTATACATATGTAAGGCTCTTTGAAATATGGGCCAGGCTTGGGCGTCCATTTCTGAGAAGTCCGGATAACTTTCGAGTCTGATTTATCTTTTGTAGTTGGCTCGGCTGTTATTGCATCTTTTTCTTTTGTTTTTGGTGTGTCCTGTTTTGGTTCCCTCGCAACGGTGGCCTCTGTAAGTAAATCTAGTAAGTACCTACACAATGGGAGATCTGAATGGATTTGAAGAATTGTCTTTTGAATTTGTATGCGTCCCCGACGTACTGGGTGTGCGACAGCTATCTACATGTCATTGCTGAGAGCTTAGAAAGACTATCTATTTATGGAACGCTGGACAATATTCTGCTGTCTTGAATGGTGTTCTACGTGGCTATTTTAAATTCAATTTAAATATAGACGCTCTTAATTACATGTATACAATATGTAAAGAAAACCCTGCCCGGCCCATAAGGATAATAAAGGTTAGGTAAACACATGACAAAATAAAATATGAAATTATACGTAATCATCATAGTAACAATACTAATGAATCTTGAAATAATCTTTTTTTGCGTGAATTAACTCCAACTTCCCCAAAATAAGGCAAATTTTTAAAAGTGACAATACCATTTTCGACTGTATTATTGCGATACAACGGCGTGCCGCGTGCCCTGCACCCTTCGCCAGCGAGTGTGTTGTCTACCCCGCACATGTATTAAGTTACCGCCTTTTGTGAAAAAATATTTATTTTTTTAGGGGACTCTTTTAATTATAGCTCGGCTTTGTAGGCATTAGTAGAATCAGTTATCGATACCTAACAATATCTACACGGATCGGACAGGGTTTTATTTATATATTGTATGTTGTGTACAATAATTTTTGTTATCTGAGATAAACATATTGAATTGAATTTAACTACGATCATCATCATCATCATCATCTTAGCGTTAATCCCAGCCGCATCCCAAACTTTTTCAGCCTTGGAGTCTGGGGTCCGCTTTACCAGTGTAACTGCTGATTTTTGGTTAAACTTCGATATTTTAATGTATTACTTATTTGAATTTAACTACGATCTGTAACTTTAATCTGCATGACGATCTGGTAACTTTCGCAAGGTCAACATGAGTAGAGATCGCACAAGACAGTCAAGTAAGCAAGGAAAAAGGAGAAGCCTTTAAGCTAACAAATAAAAAAATAACTGAACAGTCCTAGCAATAGAACTCTCAAAATAGTAATAAAACTAATTAGTCAGCCAGTCAGATTTCCACAATACGTATTTTTTCTTTTTTCATATAAAGAAAAAATGAAGACGATACAGTGCGTTGAAAACTCGTGTGACGTCACTCCTTGCTACACTTTTTAGCAACGAGTGACGGTTCTATTGTATATAGGGGGTTTTGGGGAAATAACACGACTTCACTGAATGCTGTATATGGTCGACTGGCGAACCGTTTATTAGAAGACAGCGATCGATACACGCGCAATGTTGAGGGTACAATGTTGAGACATTTTCTTACACTACCTACTTACAACATACATTACACCCTACCACTTATTCTAAACTGCTCTTATACAACTAATTTACAATTAAATACATTATTCATGGCTGGTACCTTATGACCGGTTTCCTTACACGTTTGCTTCGGGTCTCGGATGCTGTTGCTGGTGGTGGTGGTGGTATCAGTGGACTTACTTCACTATCAGGTTCGCCAACGTCAGTTGGGAGTGGACAAGTTAACATAGACCGTGGAGACTTTCTCCAAATCTGATCTATATGTCTTTTTAAAGGTGGACCATTTTCCCTACTAACTAAGTAATAACGAGATCCTAAGTTCCTGTCAATTTTACCTCTAATCCACTTATCCTCCCCTCCAAAACCTCGAACCCATACGTCATCCCCTCTCTCTAACGCACGCATTATACCACCCGCTCTTTTGACCTGTTTCTGTTGAGCCTCTTCTACTTTTTGTTTCACGCCTTGTACCTTATTGCCCATGTTTAACAGATCTAGGCGAGACCTTAACGTTCTATGTTGCAGTAACTTCGCAGGTGTCTCTCCTGTTGTACTATGCACGGTGTTCCTATACATAAATAGGTACGACTTCAATGCCGTATCAACCTCTATACCGTCCCTAAAAGCCTTTTTTAATGCATTTTTACAAATTTTAACGGCATTCTCTGCAGCTCCATTCGATGCAGGGTGATAAACAGGCGTAAAAATATGTTTAATACCGTTAACACGCATAAATTCTGCTACTTCAACACCTGTAAAAGGAGGTCCATTGTCCGATACTATTTCTTTTGGTAACCCAAACCGAGCTAATACATCCCTTAATACCTTAAGAACTTCCTTCCCGGTCGTTCTTTTCATTTCAAAAGCTTCGATCCATTTAGTCGACGAATCCACTATGATAAAAAACGTCCTACCATGAAAAGGGCCTAGGAAATCAACGTGTAACCTACTCCACGGCTCTGAGATATAGGGCCAGGGTTGAGGGGGTGCTTTCGGTGGAGCTGGAGCTTCCAACCGACATGTATTGCATTCCTGACATACGCGTTCAATGTCTGCATCGATACCAGGCCACCAAACGTAACTACGAGCCATTGATTTCATTTTAACAATGCCCATGTGGCTGATATGTAACTCTTTTAATATAATACTTCGCAATTCCGTTGGTATCACAACTCTATAGCCCCACATTACACATCCCGATTCGACGTACAACTCATTCCTTCTAACAAAATAAGCTTGTAGCTCCGCATCGGGACAAGAGCTAGGCCAACCTGACCTTATATATAACATTACTTTTCTCAAAACACTATCCGTATTCCCCAGCTTACTGACATCTTCACTGGTTATCGGTAAAAAATTCTGTACGAAATTTATATACGTGACTTCGTTCTGTTCTTTGTTCCTTGTACCCACTGGCAACCTAGATAACGCATCTGCACCATTTCTATCGGTAGGTACGTATTGAATTTGATACTGATAACCCGAGAGGACTACCGCCCACCTTTGTAGCCTACTTGCTGCCATCGTTGGAATGCCCGTTTTATCCCCAAAAATAGAAACAAGTGGTTTGTGGTCCGTTTTTAGAACAAACTCTCGCCCGTATAAGTACTGATGGAACTTCCTTACTCCAAAAATAATAGCAAGCGCCTCCCTTTGAATCTGCGAGTAGTTTGCTTCCGATGCGTTTAAAACTCGCGACGCGTAAGCAATCGGGCGCTCGGTTCCATCGGGCAACACATGAGCTATGACTGCTCCCACCCCCTGCGCACTCGCATCCGTCGTCAGTGTTACCGGCATACGCGGATCATAATGCGCGAGCACCTCGCTAGAAGACAACAGATTTTTAATGCTGTTGAAAACTTCCGTACACTCTTTTGTCCAAACAAACTTATTATCTTTCCTTAGTAACTCGTAAAGGGGGGTTAGCCTCATACTAATATTCCTAACAAACTTGGCGTAGTACATAACCATACCCAAGAATGATCTAAGTTCTGATACATTGGACGGTGTAGGTACCTTTTTTATAGCTTCTACTTTACCTGGGCATGTCTTAACTCCATCTTTACTAATTATGAACCCTAAATAAGATACCTCATCCGCAAAAAACGTACATTTCTCTTTCTTAACCTTTAACCCGTACCGCTGTAATCTATCAAAAACTTTAAACAAAGTATCCATATGTTCTGCCTCGTCCCGGCCTGTCAAAATGACGTCATCAAGAAAAACTCCTACCCTAGGCATACCTTCAAATATTTGTTCTATTTTTCTTTGAAATATCCCCGGACTTGATGACAAACCATATATCAAACGATTGTATTTATATAATCCCCGGTGTGTATTAATTACTGTATATAATTTCGATTGTTCATCCAGACAAAATTGTGCGTATGCTTGAGATAAATCAATTTTTGTATATTTATGCCCCGAATGTAATTTACTTAATAAATCATCTATTCTAGGTAGGGGGAAAACGGTCAACCTCTAAACATTTATTTAAGGTAAGTTTATAGTCACCGCACAATCGTAGCGAGCCGTCTTTCTTAATGACTGGTACGACCGGGGTCGCCCAGTCAGATGTCTCGACAGGTGTGATGATACCGTCCCTCTCCAGCTGATCCAGCGCTTGCTCCACACGCTCCCGCAGCGCGTACGCGAGTGGTCGCGCTCGCAAATATATCGGCCTTGCGTCAGGCCGTACACGCAAACTCACCTCACCACCAGTAAAACACCCGAGACCGTCAGAAAACACCTCAGAGTATCTGCAACGCAATTCATCAATATTAAAAACTTTAGTACTAGTTATATTATTTATACATTGTTGATTGAGTTTATCAATAACTTCTAACTTTATTTTTAAATCGTATAACCATTCTCGACCCAATAACGGTTCTTTACCGTGGTCTATTACAAATAAATCTAACTCTTTGCAAGTATCACCAAACCGTACATAGGGTTTAATTTTGCCCCGTGGATACACCTTTTCGCCGGTATAATAGTTAAGTACTAAGTTGGATGTAATTAAAGGCAGGGTACTTAAATTTTTTTTATAAAACTCGTAACTTATACAAGAAATCCTACTACCTGTATCTACCTCCATACAAATATTTTTTTTATCTATTGAGACTTCAATATAATATGGTTTATATTTCACCGAATTATCTAATTGAAGTACATTTAAATTCACCTGTTCTAGGTTATCGAAATAATAATTGTTACCAGATGACTCCTTCCCCTCGCCCCTCACTTGTGTCCACATAAGGTCTCTGTCCTTTTTCAGTCTAGGACACATCTTCTTTAAATGACCTTCCAGATTACACACACGGCACGTATATCTACTAAAACGGCACATACTCGTATCGTGGTATGCTCCACAAGCGACACACGGACTTGCCGCTGGTTGCGGTCGCCTCGACTCGGCCGGCGCCGCTCGTGCACCGCGCTGACTCACCGCTGGCACGCACTTGGTGTCCTGCCGCGGGTTATGTTCCGCTGACCGACGGCCGCGAGCCCCTGACCGCCCGCTGCCTCGCCCGGCCGCGCCAACATAGTGCGCCGCTGCTGACCCTTGCGCCGCGTCTGTGACGTCACTGCATTGACCGCGGTCCCGAGCCCGAGGTTCTACCATCGCCGCGTCAGACTCCGCGGTCTCCATCGCCACGGCCAACTGGAGCGCCTTACTGAACGTCGGTACCTCTCCCTCGAACAAGCGTTGCCGAATGACGTCATTTTCTATACCGCAAACAAATTGATCCCTGAGATTATTATCCAGAGCTTCCCCAAAATCACAGAACTTCGTCAACTTTTTCAGCACAGCTACATAAGTTGCGATATTCTCCCCTTTCCACTGTTTCCTTTGTCTGAATTTAAATCTCTCGGCCAGTACATTTGGTTTCGGTTGAAGATGACTTTGCAGTGTTGTAACAATCTCATCAAATGTTAATGTAGAAGGCCTCTTCGGCGTACATAATGTGACTAATAATTCGTAACACGCACTTCCCATGGCCGTTATCAATGTTGGCACTTTTAAATTCACTTTAACATCATTCACTATAAAGTACTGCTCCAACCGCTCAATGTATAAAGTCCAATTATCTGTTTCGACGTCAAAAACTTCCAATTTTCCCAAAGGCATCCTGTATTAAACGCAGTATAACACGCTATGGTCCAACTCGTCGCCAAATATTGTATATAGGGGGTTTTGGGGAAATAACACGACTTCACTGAATGCTGTATATGGTCGACTGGCGAACCGTTTATTAGAAGAGAACGATCGATACACGCGCAATGTTGAGGGTACAATGTTGAGACATTTTCTTACACTACCTACTTACAACATACATTACAGGTTCCAGCCCCTACTCTTTGATGTTTATTTATATTTGTAATTTTTTATTGATTTGATAAAATAAAATATACGTATCCAATATTTTTCTATAATCTGAATGACGGACTAAATAGAATCATTTCTTTTTACCCAGGAAACACCCCTATTGCCCATATAACCAGTTACACCCTTCATGTTATCAGGTGAACCATTGGCTTTTCTGCTTGTTGCATTAAAACATATTTAATATTTCCGTAGTTTTAATCTTATAGCTATTCAGTGACAGCGAATGACAAGAGAGTTTTTCAAAATCTGTTCTAACATAAAGGCCGGAACATAATATCTAGTAAAAAGGTAAATAAAGCCAAATATACAATATACATAATACTACATTACTCCCACCCTTAATTAAGTTGGTCTAAAACCCCAAAAACCCGAATCGTGCAGGTGGTTTTGTCTTTCGTCCTGACCGGCGCGGCGATGGTGGAATATTGGCGTTGTCTTGATGATCCCTGCTGGTGGAAGCGACAGGTGCCTGCGGTGACGTGGAACCATCAGGATGACCCCTGCTAGTGGACGCCACTGGAGCCGGCTGTTCGCCATGGTCGCCGCTCTGTTCACGTGTGTCAAGATTTCGTCTGTAATAGGTAAAACTCCTAGTCTTGGTCGTTCTTCTCGGGGCTAACTCAGATTCTGGTCGTTTAGTTTCAACTTCATGTCTGAAAGATGGTTGTCTTGTTTCAATTGCTGCCTTAGTCACTTGTTCGAATCTTAGGCGAAGGTGGTCTGAATGTTTACGTCTAATTTCTCCGTTAGTGAGTTCTACTTCGTAAGAGTATGGTCCGTTACATTTAATTATTGTTCCGGGGTCGGATCCTTTTCCAAGAGGTTTGTTTACCCATACTTTATCTCCGAGCTTGTATGTTGGGGTTGTGACTACTTTGTTAGCTGGCCTTAGTATTTGTTTCAGGCGTGTTTTTTCCAAGTTTTCCCTTACGTTAGGTTTCCAAAGATCAAACGTGGTGCGTATCGGCCTTCCGAACATCATTTCGTACGGTGACCTTTCTGTTGATCGTCGAGGGGTATTTCGATATCCCCGAAGAAAACTGTTTAAATTTAGTTAAAATTTAAGAAAACTGTTTTAGCCTTTCGTGTATATCATCTCTTCTGTCACTGGCCAATATGTGTTCTTTAAAAGTCCGCACTGCGCGCTCTGCCAACCCGTTGGTTTTTGGATGATATGGTGTTGTTTTTATATGTGTAATGCCAGCCCCTTGGCAAAAATGCGCGAAATCTTCAGATGTGAATTGGGGCCCGTTGTCACTAACTATATATCTAGGCATTCCGAATGTTGCAAATATATTACTTAATCTCTGTACTGTAGCTCTGGTCGTTGTTATGTTCATTGGCACAACTTCTAGCCACTTCGTGTACGCATCTATGACAATAAGCCACATGTGACCCAGAAATGGCCCTGCAAAATCGACGTGTAACCTGTGCCAAGGCTCGACTGGTATTCCCCACGGGTACACCGGTGCTTCATTTACGTTGCTTCTGGACTGCTGGCATAGATGACACTCTTTCGAGAACGTTAAAATATCTTTGTCAATGTTTGGCCAATACACGTGAAGGCGTGCTAGTGACTGCATCGCTGTAATACCGTTGTGTCCATCGTGCAGCATCTCTAAAATCGATCGTCGAAGTGTCTCGGGAATGACGAGCCTTCCGTTCCACAGTAAAAACCCGTCTTCGTATGACATCTGGTCTCTTTTTTCGTAAAAATGATGAAGTTCATTAGGAAGGTTTTTCTTCTCAGGCCAATGTGTCGTGACATAAGTTTTGACTTCGTTCAGTGTCTTGTCTTTAATTGTTTGTTTCTGTAGCTCACGTTTGGTGACTGGAATGTTCTCGAGTCTCAGGTGTAGTAAGTGGGCAAATTGTGGTAAACCGGTTCGTTCCTCCAGTGTTGTTTCCAAGCTTGTTAAGGGTAATCTTGATAGAGCGTCGGCCGGGGTGTTTTCCCGGGCTGTTTGGTAATGTATGGTGTATTCGTAACTGTTTAGAATCATAGCCCATCTCAGAAGCCTGTTACTAGCGATTTTAGGTGTTTCTCGATCTTGACTAAAAATTCTTTCCAAAGGTTTGTGATCCGTTAGCAAAATAAATTTTCTACCATAGAGGTATTGATGGAATTTAGTGACCGCATAAACTATTCCCAATGCCTCCCTGTCGATTGTTGAGTATCGTTGTTCGATGTCGGAGAGTGTTCTTGACGCATAGGCTACAGGTCTCATTGTTTCGTTGATTTTGTGGAACAAAACAGCCCCAATTCCTTTCTCTGAGGCGTCGCTGCTAACAAATATAGGTTTGTTGTCGTCGTAGTGTACTAGCGTGTCGGATGATGTTAAAATGTTTTTTAATTCATTTGTTATTCTTGTATCTTCTTCGGTCCAGTTCCATCTTTGATTCTTTTTTAGATGTCTATATAACGGCGCGCATCGCATATGAAGGCTATGTATAAAACGGCCATAGTAGGCTATCGAACCCAAAAAGGCACGGAGTTCGGTTGTGTTCGAAGGAAGAGGCATGTTCTTAATTGCGTTGATTCTTTCTTCGGTCGGGTGCAACCCGTTAGCGTCAATTTTATGTCCGAGGAAGGTCACACTCTTCTGAAGCCACGCACACTTGTTCACTTGGCTCTTTACTCCGGCGTCTTGTAATCTCTGCAAAACTGTTTTGACTCGTGTTAAATGTTCTTCTGTGTTATTGGCTGTTATGAGAATGTCGTCGAGGTAACATACGACGCCATCGATGCCGCTGAGGATTTGGTGCATTGTTCTTTGAAAAACAGCTGGTGCAAAGAATATTCCGAAAGATAGGCGTTTGTAGCGAAAATAGCCCTTATGTGTTGATATTGTTAGGTATTTTCTCTATTCCGGATGTATTGACAGCTGTAGGTAAGCATCTTTGAGATCGATCTTTGTAAAAAGTTGCCCTCCAGACAATTTCGATGTAATCTCTTCAAATCTTGGAAGTGGGTAGTCGTCGGTTTGCACATATTGGTTAATTGTGACTTTGAAGTCAGCGCATATTCGAATACTACCATTTGATTTAATCGCTATAACAATTGGGGAAGCCCATTCGATAGGCGTTGACATTGTATCAACTGGCTCTAAAACGTCTTCTTGAACTAGTCGTTGAAGTTCGCTGTTTACTTGTTCCCTTAAGGCGAGTGGTACAGGGCGAGGTCGAAATGTTTTCGGCCGAACGTCGTTAGGTATGTGGATTTTAGCGCTATGCCCTATTATTGTTCCCAGCTTGCCATCGAAAAGTGACTTAAATTCTTGTAGAATGTTGTTGATAGTGTTGTTATTGCTTGTGTCAAACTGATTTGTGACCGCTGTTGGTGTTTTTACAGTACACAGTCTAGCTCCCGGAGGTATTGGTAGGTCAAAGCTTGGGTGAGCAAAGGTGACGTATACGGTCAAAACCTTTTCCTTGTTAAAGGCTTTTACTGTTATTTGGCATGTTCCCAATGTTTCGATTATTATGTCCGTGTAAGCAATAAGGTTAGTGCATTTCTTAAGGGTGGGTCGTCCAATATATTTCCAAATTTTCTTTCCAATAACGGAGTGGGCTGCACCTGAGTCATAAAGCATTTCAATACTTTTTGTGTTGAGCTGGGTTGGTACCATAATCTTTGATACCTGCTTGCCTTTCTGTACTGCACAAGTGTGTACGCTATGTTCATCAGAGTCCTGCGTGTCGCTGTTTGTTTGTCGCGTAATTTGTCTTATCGTGTGGGTATGTTCTGGTAACTTGAGTCGACCACTGGTTATACAGACGCTTGAAAAGTGGTTTTCCTTGCCGCAAGAGTGGCACTTCTTCCCTTTTGCCGGGCAATCGTTTATGTTTGTGTGAAAATCTCTCCCACAATACATACATGTTTTCACCTTTGGCAGGTGTCGTTGAATGTGTCGTTGTGTTCTTGGTCTTATTTTGTTAGTGTTCTGTTGCTCGGTAATCGTTTGAGTGTTGTTGGTTATTCGATCGCTCTGTAGTTCCGCTTGTTCTAGTTTGTTCGCTGTTGCTATCACTTCACAGAGTTTAGCGCTGTTTGTTGGGTGTTCTTTGATGAGTTCTTGCTGCCACGTGTTGTGGTTGATGCCTATAACCAGCTGGTCTCGTATGCGCTCATCCAGAGTGTTGCCGAATTCGCAGTAACCAGCTAGTAATCTTAATTCCAGAATAAATTGTGTAATTGTTTCTTCAGTTTTTCTGTGTCTCGTTGCAAAAGCGAATCTTTCTGAGAGTACGTATGTTTTCTTACCATAGTATTCGTTGAGTACTTTTTTCAAATCGTCATATGACTTGGAAGTAACAGCGGCTGGTCGGTAATAATCTACGAGCACCTTGAATGCTGTAGGACCAATTCGAGAAAGGAGCAGTTGCTTACATTTGTCTTCGTTATTTTTGTCGAGTCCGTGAAGTTCTATTTCGAAACGTTGGACGTAATAGTCCCATTCTTCGGTTTTGTTATCGAAGGTTTCAAAATGAAAACGATCAACGCGATCGGTCATTGCTTCGTCCGTCGTCGCCAGAAATGTTGCATTAAAACATATTTAATATTTCCGTAGTTTTAATCTTATAGTTATTCAGTGACAGCGAATGACAAGAGAGTTTTTCAAAATCTGTTCTAACATAAAGGCCGGAACATAATATCTAGTAAAAAGGTAAATAAAGCCAGATATACAATATACATAATACTACACTGCTTAGCCACATAATATAACCAACTAATACTTACCTATTGTCTCCCTGGCTTTTCTTTTCTTCTTTGATACTTTTTCGTCTTCCACTTCAGTTTTACATTTAATTAAAGGTTTATCATCTTCTAAGTCTGACTCATAACAATATGGCGGTATATCAGCTACATCTAGACAGCCATTGTCTAAATTTCCGGGTTCTAGCTCTGTAAATAAACAAAAACTATTATGTAAATATAGTTTTTTCCAATGGTGAGCAACTCGATCAATGTTTTCAAATGATAATAAGTTTTTAAGAAGAAGGACTAGCGTTGAGCCAAGCATTTTTGTTAACGAGGTCAATTCAAAAGGGAATCCTTTTAAGGCCATACCCAGAGCAGATGATCTGAAGCATTTGTTCCCTCTTCATCGCGCCCCACCTCTACAATGCTTTGTATAATATTATTAGCGCCGTCTGGCGAACGAAGTACTTACAAATACAAGTTAAATTCATAGACTATAGAAGTAACAGACATGGCATTTCTATTTATGTTTATTAGTGCGCCCAAATATTTTTGGTTAATAAGGAACTCAAACGAATGTTGACGATACTTCTTAGTAAAAATTCTGCGGTGTTTATTTTTAACCGACTTTCCAAAAAGGTGGTTTTCAATTCGATTTATGTGTGTTCGCTGATAACTTTGTCGTTTATGAACCAATTTTGACAATTCTTTTTTTACATGAAAGGGTATGCTGCCAAGGTAATCCCATTGCTACCACGTCAGTATCGATGGTGGAAATTCTGAGAAATTTAGGTCAATTTTCGAAAATTTTTGGCACGCTTCGGGTGAAAACTTGATACTCGTGTGTATATCGGGTGAAACTATAAAACTGTGATGATTTAGGCCTGACCTGATGATGGAGATGACAGAGAATCAAGGGAACTCCACATCGGAAGCAACTGCCACACGTTTGGGCTTATTTTATTTGTATTGATTAGACCTTTACAACTAAATAGGGGAACCTGTTGTACGTTGGTCACTTTTTCATTCAATGATTTTTTGAAAATAATCTGTTATAACTATTGCGATCAAACAAATTTAATCTGTTAGACCAACTAATTTGGTTTATAATATAAATGATACAAAAGCATATATCATCATTTTTACAGGTTTTACATAAAGTAAAAAAAGTTTGGAATTTTGATCAAGGTACAACAGTGGTGATGTACCTAGATCTGCCTATGTTGTACCTTGGTCATAGTTAGAACTCTTCAAACAAAATCCATATTTTTCGACAAATATCAAATATTTTTATTATTTTCAGCTTTAACGCGTCTATAAATATCTTTTAAAGCTTTTCGAATATCAATTAAAATAATGTATATGAATAAAATCAGTATTTTTCGTAACGTCCGACTTAAACAAGTCTTTATTCTCTTCGTACTCTTCTCTCTCGTCTTGGAATGCATTTTTTTGGACTTTTTATTTTTTCCCTATTATCTATTTATTGGTATAAGTTTAGATCCTTCTTTTTCTGGTAATGTCCAGTTTTTTTGCGACTTTATATGAGGATTTTATAAGAGCACCCTCTTGAGTGGCAGACACTATTTTGTCAACATAGTATTCACCTTCGTATGTAAGGATAACGTAATCACCATCTTCAAAATTGTTCGCGTGTCTACTTATTGAAATGAAATGAAATGAAATGAAATGAAATCGTTTATTAAGCAAGTAGGATCACTGATCACTTTTACACGTCATGTTTATTTTTTATTTTATTTTTTTAACTAGATGAAGCCGGCATTTCCTAACTGACTACCTCTGAGAAGAAATAGCCGAAACAAACTCAGGGATCATCGTCTTTTTTCAAGTCCAGACATTAAAAATGAAAATGTTTACAATAATTTACCTTATAATTACGCATATTGCTTAATAACAATTAACAATGCTTAACAGAGCGAGCAGCTCAGTCCCAAGCTTTTTTGTCTTCTAAATAATCTGTGATTTTATAATACCCCTTTTTGCAAAGTTTGGCCTTTATATGGTTCTTAAATCGTTTAATGGGTAAGTTTCGAACGTCCATGGGAAGCTTGTTGTAAAAGTGTATACATTGACCCATGAACGAGTTGCCTACTCTGTGGAGACGAGTGTGATGTAAAGCAAGATTGTGTTTGTTCCTGGTATTTACATTATGAATATCGCTTATCTTCTTAAAATTCGAGATATTTTTATGAACATACATAAGATTTTCAAATATATATTGTGAAGCTACAGTCAGAATGTTCACCTCTTTGAACTTTTCTCTAAGAGATTCTCTAGGACCAAGGTTATAAATGGCTCGAACAGCCCTCTTCTGTAAAACAAAGATGGTATTGATGTCCGCACAAGTTCCCCAGAGAAGAATCCCATAAGTCATAAGACTATGAAAATAACTAAAATAAACAATTCTGGCTGTATCCACATCAGTTATCTGTCTAATTTTCTTAACAGCAAAGGCGGCAGAACTGAGTCTACCCGACAGCTTCTCAATGTGAGGACCCCATTGTAACTTGGCGTCAATAGTTAATCCAAGAAAAACTGTCGACTCGACAGGGATCAACTCTACTCCATTCAGTTGAACATTGGTACTTAGCTGCCTGACATTTGGCGTAGAAAATTTAATGACTTTAGTTTTTTTTTCATTTAAAAGGAGGTTATTTACATTAAACCAATGGACAACTTTAGAGAGTGCATTGTTAACTTCGTCAAAATTTGTTAGCTGACGCTTGACTTTAAAAATAAGAGAAGTGTCATCCGCGAACAATACTATGTTGTGATTATACCTCACGTGATGAGGTAAGTCATTAATATAAATTAAAAACAAGAATGGACCTAGAATTGAGCCCTGCGGAACGCCCATGGTGACCACAGATCCTGCAGATCTCTTGCCATTAACATCAACCCTCTGAATTCGATTATTCAGATAAGAAGTCAGAAGGTCGAGAGCTCTGTCCCTCAAACCATAATGGTACAATTTCCTGATAAGAGTATCATGATGTACGCAATCAAAGGCCTTGGACAAATCACAAAAAATACCAAGAGCATCTTGCGATTCCTCCCAGGCCCCAAATATGTTCTTTAGCAACGCCACGCCCGCATCTGTAGTTGAACGACCCTTTGTAAAACCAAATTGTTTCACGTGCAATAAATTGTGTAAGTTAAAGTGCCTCAACAACTGTTTCAAAATTAATTTTTCAAAAATTTTGCGCAAAGTTGGTAATATCGATATGGGTCGAAAATTCGTGGGATCAGTTGTACTACCAGATTTGAACAGTGGAATTACTTTGCTTAGTTTCATCAAATCAGGAAATACACCAGATGTGACACAAGAATTAAAAACAATTGCTAAGAAAGGTGCGATAACATCTATTATTGAAGCTACAGTGTATACTGACAAACCCCAATGATCGGCAGTTTTTTTTACATCAAGATCCTTAAAAGATTCTATAATGTCTTTAGCAGTCACAAATGTAAATTCAAAGTGATTGTCACATTCTGTTTGTATTGTCATTATTCTCTTTATTTCCCTCAAAATAATTGATTAAGGTACTCAGGTACATTACTTCAGAGGAAAAAAGTTATGAGGAAGTTATGCGCGAACAAACATAAAAAAAGCATATAAGTATACGGTCGAATTGAGTAACCTCCTCCTTTTTGAAATCGGTTAAAAAGAGCTATGCTCGGAATTTCTCTCGAATCAGAAATGAGGAGATCCGCAGAAGAACCAAAGTCACCGACATAGCTCTTCGAGTCGCTAAACTTAAGTGGCAGTGGGCAGAGCACATTGCTCGTAGAACCAGTAAAAAAATATTTATTGTCGCAAGTTTTACATTCCCTTATGGGCTACTGTTAGGTACCCAAACTAAGCCAAGGCTTGTGTTTTTGGTAACAGCGTTCAGCCGCATGAAGTATCGCACAATAAACGCGGAAGCATATTACAGATTTACGTGTCGCTGTGGCAGGTTTAATGTTCTCAAGAATTTTTCTTAATCTAAGTCCATTTCTTATTTAATTTTTTCTATTTATACTGCGAATATTGATATGTAATAATTTAATTGATTGGTTCCTTTGGTAAATATATTTATGACAGTCCAAAGGCACTATATAATTAGACAACAAAACTGAACTTGTGCTAGTCACATAGTTGTCTTCAGATCCTGGAGATTTTTTCGGATGAGATTAAAATTTGTTTTTCATCTTGTGCTTTACGGAGAAAAACATTCCCATTTGAAGACCAGCAGTAACTGTATCCATGTTGTTTTGCAAATTCTCTAGATACATGAAACATTTGTTTTGTATTCGCAAGTTTGACAATATTAGGTTTGGTTTCACTCAACGCGCATCTCATGTCATGTTCAACATTCCATCGGTTTCTGGCTGTTTTAATGTAACAAGAGTTGAGAAACCAGTTTCACATCAGTGAGTTATAAGCAAATAGAATCAACATTTTTAAAGCTGTCAGCTATAGTAGTAGGTATTCTGCAGCTGCTTTTCGCCAAAATGTGCTAAGTTTATCATTTTGAAAATCATCTGTGAGTTATTCTACCGTAGTCCAAAAAACTCTACTTTCGCTGACGTCTTCGTCCTTGAAAATATTGAAGCAAGTTAAAAAAGGTCTTAAAATCCAGGAGTAGGACTCACGACTGTTCTGACTCTGCTGACCGACACTAACCATGTTCTGAAATATTGCTGCAGTGAATCGTATCACGGCAGTTAAATGTTGAGCCACGGAATTTTGAAACGTAATTTTGTCTTCTTTATTATTTACTAATTGCTCACTTAGTTGTGTCAACATTGACTCATCTACGTAAATCTTAGAATGTTACATAATTAATTTAATAATAATTACATAATTACCCCCAGGTTAAGAACCACTGCTTTAAATACTTTTTGGTTACCGTTAAAAGATTGTAGCGCGTAGGTCGTCTTTACTTAATTAAAACTCAGATAAATCGAACGTTGTGTATTGCACGTAAGTAAAAGAGTACAATGTGTATGACGTGTACAATAATGTGATGTAAGACAAATAGGTACAAGAGTGTGGACAGGAATATAATGTGTACGTGAATGTACACCAGTGTGGACAGGAATAGAATGTCTCTTACAAGCTATGCACTAACAGAGGCTTTCCCCATCCAGAACAAAAGAAAAGCAAGCCCTAGCCGCCTTAATCACGTGCGTATTAGCAGCACCTCCTCAAGGGATGCTGCAGTAATCAATAAGCAACTGAACCAACGTATAGTGGCCCACCTTGATGAAAGTCGGCTAAATGTTTTAAACTCTTAAAATATGTTGTTTGAGCTTGCACTTTCTGGGCCCTGCCCCCATGTCTAAATCGTAGTTCCTGCCACCGCCAACTACCAAGCGAAGCTTGGTACCATCGTTAATGCAAACCACGCGCCGCGAAAACGAAGCCGGCTATAACGCGTACCAGAAAACTAATTAAAAACTCATGTCCGAACTTAATTAAATCTTGAAAAAGTAAACAAAACCCCTACAAGGAGTGATTGGGCTCCCATCACTACATATTATAAAACTAAGGCACGCTCTCTTTCCTTTGTCCCCTTGTAAGATTAAATCTTTTTACAACGTTCACAGTTTTCCTGTAGTGTATTTACATAGCCACAGAGTACTTTTTTATATATGAAAGTATCAGCATTGCACCCGTGCGAAGCCGGGGCGGGTCGCTTGTAAACTATAAACTACATAAGTGAACTGTGATTGTGTGAGTGAATCAAGCGGCAGCAACCGGCGGACTCGTAACTACTACACTGCTGTAAATGAAAATCATGCCAAAGGTTTAATTTTAGTTTGGGTTTCAATCATAGATATAGGAAGTACAAGATACATATAAACGACTCGGTAACGTGTCAAAAAATATATACATACCTATAAGTGCATAAATGACAATGTTTGAGTGATAACTAGTGTTGTCCACGATGGCTTACGATAAATATTTCATTGTCATATTATAAAAACTATTTTTCGTTAGTTTCAGATATTTACAAGTTATCGCAAGCCCAATACAGATTGAAATTGTAGTACAGGAATAAAAACACTTTTATTTTAAATTAATTATTTATTCCAAAATCAAAAATATTTTATTCAAATTAGGCTGAGAATCAGCACTTTTGAACGTCAATATTAAATAAGACAGTCCCCTAAAACGCCCGCCTTTCGCCACTTCCTAATGCTTTCGCTGGGATGAAGCGACGGAACAAACTCCCTAGGAGCACAGCTATCTATTAAAAACAAAAAAAACATATGACTTTATACAATACTGTGTAATGAACACAACAAAACACTACAACAATGAAATTATTTACCATATGGCAACCAGCCACACCAAAAAACCATTAAAAAAAAATTACAAAATCATTAAAATGAAAATGTAAATAAGTAAAAACATGATACTATTATATACAATATTTCAAGGTTATTGACCTGGAAATATTACAATTCTGTTTAAGTATGTCCGTTTTGTTTTTCTATCAATTTTTAACAACTTGCTTTCATGTTTTAAGCGAAGATCAAAATAACTTTCAACAACACCCTTCATAAGTAAATACTATCTAATGGGTCTGGCTCCAAAACATGGTACTTTTTTTTTTTACTGCAAATTATTAAATAGTGATTCTGCGTTGCGTAAAACTTTTAACACACATTTCGCAAAAATGAGTTTAGAATTTTATCTTCATATTTTGATAGCCTTTATTTGTTTTGAGAAATCCTTTTTGATTATCAAACAATTGTATACTGTATCGGATGATTTCGATATCAAACTTTGAACGCAATCATCACACTTAATCTTGTTAGATATTTCTTTTTTACCACAAATCCCGAGATATATGAACCAATCATCATAGACATTTGAGAAAGAGAAGCAGTATAATCTCACATAATCTAGAAAGTAAAATATCTTCGTCGAAATCAGTTTCTTCATTTTTGTTACTGTCTTGCTATCAACTCTTTGAAAATTTTATTATAAAGAATTGTTAATTTTAGCTACTGTTGACATAGTGATAGTAGATAAAACTGCAATTTTTTATAGTTCTAAGCAATTGCCACTTTCACTTATTTTGATTTCAGTATGACAAATTAATATTATTTACGCTGCAATATTTTTTTTTACTGTTGGATTGTTGTTGAATCCCCCTTGGACCTGATAGCACTGAAAAATGTTTCCAAATGATTTTGGGATAGTTTGTATACTGGAAGGAAATTTAGGTATTTTTTTTCTACATAAGAAACATATATCCATTTCAATGAAATTGTATTAAGTATAAACCCCAAAAAACCAATATGTCTCTGCGACTTTATATATTTTTTAATTTAGAGTTATTAACATATTAGTCTACAATACCTTCCTATACTATATTTTTAAAGCTATATTTTTATATTACTTTTACCATTTGATAATCTGTGTTTTACAACAAATCATTCAACCAGGTACAAGTTTCGATTAATAGCGAAAAAAAAAACGTTATCACGCAAAAAATAGTGCATCTCTAATTATTTCTTTTACGTCGCCGACAATAATCACCGCGCGAAGGCGAGTGGCCGCGGCGAGTCAGACTGACGATGCCAAAGAATCTAAACAAAAAAATTAAAGGAAAGCCGACAGTTATACAGCCTAAACTGCTGTTGTTATTTTTTTTTAAATACCAAATTTTGGGGAAGTTTGCGTAAATTCGCGGAAAAAGACTTTCAAAATTGATTACTATTGTTACTATGATGATTGTGCAAAATATCAAATTTTATTTATTCATTTGATTGCAAACCTTTATTATCCTTATGGGTCGGACCGGGTTTTCTTTACATATTGTATAATTAAGATTTTATTTTTATCCTGCATTTGTATTATAATTACTCAATCATAAGCTTTTACAACAGCGTGTGTATGAATATGCTGTGTTAAATTGTTCTTTTTACTAAAAGTACGTGAACATATATCACACTAATAAGTGTGTGTACGCACATGCAGTGTTAAACTCTCCTTTTTACTAAAATTACGTTGACGTACATTACACTCAAAGTTTTTCACCATTGTGTGTACGCATATGTTTTGTTAATACACTCTTTTCAGTAAAATTGCGCTGACATACTCCTGATATGGTTTTTCACCAGTGTGCACGCATAGGCTTTGTTAAATAATCTTTTGACGAAAATTACATCGACATATTTCACACTTGTGACGTTTTTCACCAGTGTGTGTACGCATATGCTTTGTGTTTGAATTATTAGTTCACAAATGCGCCAATAGATGGCGTTGGAGCATTCGTGTTAAATCCTGCATCGCGGTGTCAAGATTTTCCGATGTTTAACTAGAGTCACGAATGTGTCAAGCGAAAGTAGTCTCAATATACAGCGTTTAAAGTAACCTCATTGTTTTATTGAAGTCACCACAATAACATCACGCTAGTTACGACGGTAATTGCTGCAGCAGTGTCAGTGTGTAGTGAACGGGTTGTTCATATGGTCCTTCCGAGCCGGATCAAATTGACCGGAGGTGTTTTTGAGAAGATTGGCTGGGCAAGTGGATCGCTTGCGCAAACTGGCCAAGAGTGTTAGAAGCAGTGCCAGTGCTGTGGAGAGAACAGCAGACAGCTGAAGCAGCATACTCGTCAGGAAGCAGCAGTCAGCGCAAGTAACGCGCGTCTGCAGACGGTGCCGGGAGAAGTCAACGTCAGGGATCAGTAACTAGGGGAATCCAGCTGAAGATTGTGGGACGTGCAGACGCTACGTCATCATCTAATCCGGTGGTACCAACGAAGAAACAACTGTGAGTGACATTTTTAATTATTATAGTGCAACAGTAACTTAATTTGGAACTTTAATCAAGATTTGAACTTAGAAAAATATTTTGAACTTTAAAGTTATAGTTAAAGTGTTTTAGACTTAGCCTAATTTTAAGCAAATTTGGTTAGTACGGGGAACCTATGCCCAAAATTATAAAATTACAAGAAGCATTATTGTTTGCAACTTGTACATGTTTACGTTAAATATTTGTTACCTACCTTCAATTAGTTAACTTTTCGCATAAGTTAAACTTTAGTACCCAGTATATATTGTCATAGTTGAATATATGTTTCTTAACAACAGCTTTAGTGTTTTAAATTAATTTTAGTAATTGTTAGAAAAATAAATTAGAATAACTTTATAAATAATGGAGTCTTTGATTAATAAATTAGAAGACATTTGTAATAGGATTAATAAAGCATATATTAACTTTAAAAAATCGCCGTTGGACAGAATAACACGGCCCTATGTTAAAGTTAGATTAGAAAACTTGGAGAAATTGTTTGATCAGTTAACAGATGGTCATAGTAAATTATACGAAAAATATGACCCAGATAAGTTAAACGAAAGTTCATATGTTACAAAAGGGATTTATGATGTAGCTGAAGAATCCTACATTCAGTGTAAAATAGAACTGGAAATTATTTTGAGATCATTAGATGTTAAAGAGGAAAATCAAGAGAAACCTAAAGATGTAAACCTTTATAAACAGTGTCAAGTTAAATTACCTAAAATTGTTATTCCAGTTTTTTCCGGAAAATATACGGAGTGGGTTACCTTTCGAGATTTATATGTGTCGCTTATTCATAACAATCGGTCTTTAGATAACGTACAACGCATGCAATATTTGAAGGGTTATTTATCGGGAGAAGCGGAACAGTTATTAAGACAAATACCTATATCGGACACAAACTATGAACGCTGTTGGCAACTATTAAACGAGCGCTATAATAATAAGAGATATTTATCACATTTCATCTTGAAAAGGTTTCTCAGTCTTAAGAATTTAAATAGTGAATCTGCTGTAGGTCTTAAAGAATTGATTGATAGCACCATTGATTGTTTGCATGCATTAGCCAATCTCGGCCTTGATGTCAGTACTTGGGATATGTTGGTTATTCATGTAATATCTTTGAAGTTGGATCCAGAATCTCGAAAACAGTGGGAGATAAAGATTTCAAGCGATACATCTACTGATACTTTCCCAACCTTAGACCAATTCAAGGACTTTATAACCAGTCGCTACCGCGCTCTAGAATTTCTAGATACGGGATCCAACCTGGGTAAGAGAAAATACACAGAGAGGCCTAAAGTATTTCATGCAATGCTATGCTATGCAATGTAGATTCTGTAAAGAAAACCATAGAATTATAAATTGTAAACAATTTGTTAAAACTGATGTAAATGCCAGACGGGAATTTGTATGTCAAAATAGTTTATGTTTTAATTGTTTGGGGAATAACCATTCGGCCAAGCAGTGTTTGAGTACAGCTGTATGTCGCGTTTGCAAACGTAAACATCATTCGTTGCTGCATTCCAGTGGTCACGAGAATAATAAAGGCAGTTCAAATCATACTACAAATAATAACTTACCTCGGTGCGATGAAGTAGAAACATCTTCTGAGTCAAAGTCTATACCATCTGGATCGGCCGATTCTAACACAGTGGCTACATTCTTCTCGTCAAATGCAATAAAAAAGCATAACCAAGTGTTGTTAGCTACGGCACTGGTTAATGCTACAGCTAGGAATGGTATGTGCTATACCATTAGGGCGTTGCTCGATCAAGGGTCCCAAGCATCCTTTGTGACAGAAGCAACAGTCCAGTATTTGGGACTCAAAAGGAGACCAGTAAGGGGACACATTTCAGGGCTAGAAGGTAGTACTACTATTTTGTCAAAGTGCATGGTAGAAATAACACTTACCTCTATACATGATCCAGGCGTCCAGATATCAGTAGCTGCTTATGTACTGAAAACAATAACCACGCGTTTGCCTTCTCATAAAGTAGTCTCTTTAGATTGGGTATGTGACTTACCATTAGCAGATCCGCAGTATCAATCACCAAACAAGATAGACATGTTGCTTGGTGCCGAGGTCTATGGGCAAGTAATTGAACAAGGAGTAAAGAAAGGGCCTCAGGGAAGTGTAGTAGCGCAAGCTACTTCATTGGGGTGGATTCTGTCAGGTATGGTTGAAAAGTCACATGTAAATCAGGTAAACGTAGTCGCTCTGCATTCTTATGTGGAGGAAAATAACATTTTAAAAAAGTTTTGGGAATTAGAGGAAGAGCCCGTAAACAAATCACAAATGTTAAACGAAGAAGAAAAACTTTGCGAACGCTATTTTGAGGAAACAACTAGAAGAGATAAAGACGGAAGATATATTGTACGATTGCCATTTAAAACTACAGATCCAGTATCAAAAATAGGTTCTTCAAAGAAAATTGCGGAAAAAAGACTTACTTCACTAATTACAAAACTAAATAAAAATGAACAAATGAAAGCTAAGTATCAAGCAGTAGTGGATGAATACATGCTACTGGAGCATATGGAGAAGGTTCCTGAAGCAAAGAAGTCTCAAGGAATCTACTTACCTCATTTTGCAGTTATTAGGGAGGACAAGGATACTACGCAAGTGAGGATAGTATTTGATGCATCTTGTAAGGGGGAAAACGACATTTCATTAAATGACCTTTTAATGATAGGCCCATCTTTACAGCCAACCTTAAGGCACATTTTGATGAAATGGAGATTATATCCAATTTGTTTATCTGCGGACATCGTTAAAATGTACCGTCAGATCAAAGTTGATGAACGGGACGTTGACTTTCAGAGAATATTGTGGAAAGAAAGTTCTGATCATCAAATAACTGAATATCGTTTGTTAAGGGTTACATTTGGCACAGCATGTGCCCCATATCTGGCAGTTAAGGTACTTCAGAAGGTAGCTGCCGATGAGAAGGATAAATATGGGTTTTCTAATTTGAATAAATTAATAAGGGTAATTGCTTATTGCAGACGAATGGGGCGAACAAAGAAGAAAGGGAAAGGTGCAATAACAGAATGTTTATCAGTGCAAGAATTGAAGGAAGCGTTGGATGTTTGTATTAAGAAGTGCCAAGCAGATAGCTTTGGTGACGAAATAGAAAAGATAGCTAAAGATGGTAACTTAGCAAAATTGAAAGGATCATTAAAATATTTAAATCCTTTTATAGATGAAAATAATATCCTTAGAGTAGGAGGAAGGTTACAAAAATCAGCATTAAGCGAAAGTAGAAAACATCCTATATTAATACCAAAAAAGTCACACCTTATTAATTTGATAGTGGCAGACTCACATTATAAAACATTACATGGTGGGCCTCAGCTCATGCTAGCGTACCTGAGGTCCAAGTACTGGATTCTTGGCGCAAAGGAATTAGTAAAGGCTCAAGTACGTAAATGCGTTTCATGTGTAAGGCATTCAGGTAGGACATCAACACAGTTGCTGGCATCAACCAGCTGCAAGAGTCACGCCTTCTAGGCCTTTTAAATGTTGTGGGGTCGATTATGCGGGCCCTATAAACATCAGGACATCGAAGGGACGGGGTCATCATGCCTATAAAGGCTATATTTGTTTGTTCATCTGTATGGCCACAAAGGCCGTTCACATTGAAGCCGTTAGTGACTTAACAACTCAAGGTTTCCTGGCGGCTTTTAGAAGGTTTGTATCACGTAGAGGTTATTGTTCTGATATCTGGTCGGACAATGGTACAAATTTTGTGGGGGCATCAAGGGAATTGAATAAGTTGTTCGTAGCGGGTAAATTGGGTTTAGTTAAAGAACTAGCTGACTGTTTGGCATCTCAGGGTACCAATTGGCATTTCATCCCTCCACACTCGCCCAACTTCGGTGGCCTTTGGGAAGCTGGCATTAAATCGATAAAATTTCATCTTCGACGAGTAATTGGCGACTCCACACTAACATTCGAAGAATTGTCAACTGTTTTGGTACAAATTGAGGCATGTCTAAACTCGCGGCCACTGTCAAGGATGGATAACGATCTGGATGGTTTAGATGCCTTGACACCAAGTCACTTCCTTGTTGGTGAACCTTTGGATGGCATTCCGGAGTATAATTATGAGTCGTCGAATATAAATAATTTAAGACGATGGCAGCTAACGCAACGAATGATGCAGAGTTTTTGGCGACGATGGTCGCAAGAATATTTAACAATGTTTTTAAACAGATACAAATGGAATAATCAAAATCCAGAGCCAAACATTGGCGATTTAGTTTTAATTAAAGAGGATGATCTACCTCCCTCTAAATGGCTGCTTGGTCGTGTAGTTGAAAAACACCCTGGGGTAGATGGCATTACAAGAGTGGTAACATTGCGTACTAAAGGCTCTCCAATAAGGAGATGTCTTTCTAAGATTTGTGTCTTACCAGTGACATCTACCACACCATAATTAGTACGGATTATATGTAATTATGTATAAGTAGTTTAAGTTAATATTAAGTCGCATTTTGTTGATTTTGTCGTAAGGTCAAATTTTGAAAATTTGCCCTTGGTGGGCGGTATGTTTGAATTATTAGTTCACAAATGCGCCAATAGATGGCGTTGGAGCATTCGTGTTAAATCCTGCATCGCGGTGTCAAGATTTTCCGATGTTTAACTAGAGTCACGAATGTGTCAAGCGAAAGTAGTCTCAATATACAGCGTTTAAAGTAATCTCATTGTTTTATTGAAGTCACCACAATAACATCACGCTAGTTACGACGGTAATTGCTGCAGCAGTGTCAGTGTGTAGTGAACGGGTTGTTCACTTTGTTAAACTCCCCTTTTTACTAAAATTACGTTGACATATTTCACACCTAAAAGGTTTTTCACCAGTGTGTGTACGCATATGGATTGTTAAATTCTCCTTTCCAATAAAATTACATTGACAAACATCTCATTTATACCGTTTCTCACCAGTGTGTATACGCATATGCTTTGTTAAACTCCCCTTTCGAATAAAATTACGTTGACAAATTTCGCACTTGTAAGGTTTTTCACTAGTGTGTGTACGCTTATGCCTTGTTAAACTCCCCTTTTCACTAAAATTACGTTGACATATTTCACACTTGTAAGGTTTTTCACCAGTGTGCGTGCGCATATGATTTGTTAAACTACCATTTTGACTAAAATTACGTTGACATATTTCACACTTATAAGGTTTCTCACCAGTGTGTGTACGCAAATGCATTGTTAAATAGATCTTATTACTAAAATTACGTTGACACATCTCACACTTATAAGGTTTTTCACCGGTGTGTGTACGCATATGTACTGTTAAAATCCCCTTTAAAGTAAAATTACGTTGACAAACATCACATTTATATGGTTTCTCTCCAGTGTGTGTACGCATATGCCTTGTTAAAATACTCTTCTGGCTAAATTTACGTTGACATACATTGCACTCGTAAAGTTTTTCACCTGTATGTGTACACAAATGCTGTGTTAAAACACTCTTCTGGCTAAAATTACGTTGACATACATTACACTCATAAGGTTTTTCACCAGTGTGTGTACGCACATGCCTTGTTAAATTATTCTTTTCACTAAAATTACGTTGACATATTTCACACTTATAAGCTTTTTCACCAGTGTGTGTACGCATATGCACTGTTAAATTCCCCTTCTCAATAAAATTACGTTGACAAACATACATAAGCGTACACGTGTGTGTACGCATATGAATAGTTAATCTTTGCCTTTGCGTATACACACGCTGACAAATATGACATTTATACTCTTTTTTTACATTATTAGAACTACTTTGTATACATATGTAAGGCTCTTTGAAATATGGGCCAGGCTTGGGCGTCCATTTCTGAGAAGTCTGGATAACTTTCGAGTCTGATTTATCTTTTGTAGTTGGCTCGGCTGTTATTGCATCTTTTTCTTTTGTTCGTCGTGTGTCCTGTTTTGGTTCCCTCACAACGGTGGCCTCTGTAAGTAAATCTAGTAAGTACCTATACAATGGGAGATCTGAATGGATTTGAAGAATTGTCTTTTGAATTAGTATGCGTCTCCGACGTACTGGGTGTGCGACAGCTATCTACATGTCATTGCTGAGAGCTTGGAAAGACCATCTATTTATGCAACGCTGGACAATATTCTGCTGTCTTGAATGGTGTTCTTCGTGGTTATTTTAAATTCAATTTAAATATAGACGCTCTTAATTACATGTATACAATATGCAAAGAAAACCCTGTCTGACCCATAAGGATAATAAAGGTTAGGTAAACACATGACAAAATAAAATATGAAATTATACATAATCATCATAGTAACAATACTAATGAATTTTGAAATAATCTTTTTTAGCCGCTAATTAATTCCAACTTCCCCAAAATATGACAAATGTTTAAAAATGACAACACCACTTTCGACTGTATTATTGCGATACGACCGCGTGCCACGTACCCTGCACCCTTCGCCCGCGAGTGTGTTGCCTACCCCGCACATGTATTAAGTTACCGCCTTTTGCGAAATAATATTTATTTTTTTAGAGGATTCTTTTAAGTTTAGCTCGGCTTTGTAGGCATTAGTAGAGTCAGTTATCGATACCTAACAATACCTACACGGATCGGACAGGGTTTTCTTTATATATTGTATGTTGTGTACAATAATTATTGTTATCTGAGATAAACATATTGAATTGAATTTAACTACGATATCATCATCGTCATCTTAGCGTTAATCCCAGCCGCATCCCAAACTTTTTCAGCCTTGGAGTCCGGGGTCCGCTTTACCAGTGTAACTGCTGATTTTTGGCTTAACTTCGATATTTTAATGTATTACTTATTTGAATTTAACTACGATCTGTAACTTTAATCTGCATGACGATCTGGTAACTTTCGCAGGGTTAATATGACTAGAGATCGCACAAGACAGTCAGGTAAGCAAGGAAAAAGGAGAAGCTTTAAGCAAACAAATAAAAAAAACTGAACAGTCATAGCAATAGAACTAGGGTAGTTGACTAAAACAAACTAATTAGTCCGTCAGTCAGATTTCCAAAAAAAAAAAAACTAGATACGTATTTTTCTTTTTTCATATAAACAAAAAATAAAGACGACACAGTGCGTTGAAAACTCGTGTGACGTCACTCTTTGCTACACCTTTTAGCAACGAGTGACGTCACCAGCCCCTACTCCTGATCTTTGATGATTATTAATATTTGTAAATTTTTATTGATTTGATAAAGCAAAATATACGTATCCAATATTTATCTATAATCTGAATGACGGACTAAATAGAATCATTTCTTTTTACCCAGGAAACACTCCTATTGCCCATATAACCAGTTACACCCTTCATGCTATCAGGTGAACCATTGGCTTGTCTGCTTAGCCACATAATATAACCAACTAATACTTACCTATTGTCTCCCTGGGTTTTCTTTTCTTCTTTGATACTTTTTCGTCTTCCACTTCAATTTTACATTTAATTAAAGGTATATCATCTTCTAAGTCCGACTCATAACAGTGTGAAGGTATATCAGCTACATCTAGACAGCTATTGTCTAAATTTCCGGGTTCTAGCTCTGTAAATAAATAAAAACGGTCAAGAGTATTATTATCAACTAGTTACACCTGGTTTTACCTACATAAGTTTCGAGCCTGTGGGAATATCAGAATTAAAAGTAATCCTATGCATTAATCCTGGTGATAATCTATGTGAGCCAAATTACATCTAATTCCGATCAGTAATTTTGGTGTGAAAAACTAACAAACACATACACTCACAAACTTTCGCCTTTATAATATAACACTATGTTTTCACTTACTTAGTTTATTCTTTTTGTGGATCACTTTGTTTTGTATTATTTCTTGTGTCACCACACGCTGTCTACACCTGTGTGTGTATTGTCCTATTAGCATTACCTCTGTACCTTTTCCGTTCTGTTTTTTCTTGTCTGTTTCTATGTGTGTACATAAGTGGTTAAATAAACAAAAGTGTGACAATTGTTATTTAAATAATGCGGTTAATACTATGCCGAACTAAACTAAACACTGCCACACACGCACAAGCACACACAGGACATAACTTTAAAACACTTGTGATCAATATAAATTGAATTCTATATTGTATGCCTCTTATTACTATTAATTATTTTGAATTTATTTTGTGTGGAATAAATTCCTTTAACATTTTTTTTTATTTTCTTAATCAAAATCAAAGCAACCTACTCAAACTAATTACAAATACTTTTGAAGTTTCAAACGGCCGGTCAGTCAGTAAAATGAAGCTGGTTGTCCTTTCCAAAGCGCAGCTTTCAATTTTTTTATATTTTTTTTTATAAATTATAAACTAGCGCTTGACAGCAATCTTGCCTGATGGTAGGCAGTCTCACCGGACACGGTTGTTTCGGGAGGTTCTTGTTCCGTATAAGGCGGGAGGAAACGCCAGGGTGTCACCATTGTGTGGATCTCCCTGAGGACACGGTGGAGCATACGGTGGAGGTCTGCCCGGCTTGGGTAGAGCACCGCCGTGTCCTCGTAGCGGCGATCGGCGGCGATCTCTCGCATCCGACCTTGGTCCAGGCCATGGTCCGGAGCGAGAGTGCTTGGCAGGCCGTCACCTCCTTCTGCGAAGCAGTGATGCTAGCAAAGGAGGAGGCTGAGCGCGTGAGGCAACGGGAATCCCAGCGCCCTCACACCACTAGCCGCCGCAGGAGACGCCCTGGTCGGGAGATGACACCAAACTCCCAGCCACCGTAGGCGCGGGCCTGCGGGCGGTGACCAGTGGGCAGCTCGCCGCTCGGTAAGGACCAGGCCCGAGTCGACGGCGCGTCGTGTTTCACGCGCGCCTCAAAGAGATGTCAGCACATCGTGACGGGGTCCACGACTGGTTGCGGGTTGGTTAAACAAGAAACCGTGGCCCTGGCCGTTGCACAGGCAAGTAAAGAAACACGGGTGGGTTTTAGTCAGTAAAAGTATGACACGCCCTTCCGCTCTGCCCAGAGCGGGAGAAGTCATTTGATGATTTCCCATCCCAAAAAAAAAAAATGGTAGACAGTGACGCAATCGATGATGGTAAAGCGCACTGGTTTTAGAATCATAAAATTGTTACAAAATACTTGATTACATTATTCACGTTAAACATATCCATGAGAGAACGATGCAGAAAACACGCGTTAAAGGAAACTTAAAAGCAGAAAAAATAAATTCAGAAATTAAAATAAGCCGTGGCATCTAAGAGACGACCGGTCCCACTGAGGGCACTCGTTCACGAACATGACGCATGGATCAGCACCGGTTAGCTCAAACATTTTGAATGGAACTTAATGACTTAAGACGCGGTGAGCAGACAGCTTTTAGGTATTTGAGGGGGTTAAGCAGACGAAGTGGGACACGACTAGCCCCGCCCACAGCGGGGCGCTCCGCGCGAATACATCGATGCGTCGTGCTCGTGCATCGAGAAATACGCGCGTTCTATTATATCTATACCCGCTATTCTCTATTCCATCTACATTTGGAAGCGTAATTTCATAACCCAAACGCGAAGCATGATTGACTCTGTTCGTCACAGTCCGGGTTCGCATTAGACATCCGCGGCGAGCACCAGGTTCGAATCCCACATACGTTTACTTAACCTTGCGATTTTCGAAAATGTATATTTCTTGCATATTTTCATTTTTTTTTATTACTTTTGTTTTCTTTTTACCCGACTGCCAGGAGGGTTATGTTTTTAGCTCCTATCTTGTATGTATTATTCTTTATTACCTAGTATCTCCAGAACCGCTGAACGGATTTTCACATTTGAGGTATCGTTAGATTTACCTTAATTGCCCAACTGCTACTAGATAAGTGACATTCAAAAATGTCAATCAAAATGGCGGATGTATGACTCCATATTGTGAGGTATAAAGAAATAAATTTCTACTAAGCATATCCAGTGGGATATCAAAATGAGGGATTTTAAATACTGATTCTAAATATGTATATAACTTAATATTAAATGGAACAAAAAAAAAAAAGAATAACATATTTTTTTCTACCAAGCATATGTTTCTACCTATTCAGTTCGTTAGAGGTTTATGCAGGCGGGTTTTTTGTTTTTAAATAATATTTTTTATTTATTTTTGTTAATGGCCTTTGTCCGTTCTGCTTAAATTTTTTGTGTTAAGTATGTCCTTTTTTCATGAAACTGTTAGTTTACATCATTCTAAGCACTAGTACTCGACTTCGATAAGAGTTGCAGTTTTGAAGAAAAAATCTTTTAATCTTTTAAATATCCGAAAATGTATTTTTTTAACAGTTACTCTAAACAGCTGTCTATAAATAGTAATTTCTAGAAATTTGTAGAAGGAAAATTATAACGAATTGATTTTAAATATTAGTTTGCATTATAATTGTTACAAATAAGAAATCCAACAAAAAGCATACAACGTAAAGCTGGGGTTTGAACCTAAACACATACAGGTGAAGAAATATTTGCCGCGAGAAAATTAAAAAAAAGAATAGTGTAGAAAAAAATCAAATAAAATATCAGCAAAAATACAACAATAAATCAAAAAGCATTTATTTCAATTAAAACCTACAAAAAGCATATAATGTAAACCTGGGGTTTGAACCCGGGCAAAAACGAAATATGATTATTCATCAACAAACAGACACGTAAATATAATTATTTTCTGTGCGGGGTAAAACAAAAACTGACATAGGTCCGTCAAGCAGCGCGCCTCAGCGGTCACTGTCGCTAAGCATAGAAGTGAAAGAGAAGGCAATGGACGCCACGATGGAGCGACGTTTCGCTCACGTTATTTATCATTAAATACATTATTTATTTTAGAATATCTTAGTTAAATCGATAAACAAAAACAATGGTTTCATTTACTATTATATTTTACATCGCTCTTCTAAATTTTATCAAGATTTGATGATTAATAATACAGTTACAACGGTTATAAATTCAATTTTAGTGGTTACTTTAGGATTTTTTTCTATCGAGAAAATTAATTCAAAACGTGTTTTAAAAACAATGGTTTCCTGCTACATATAATCAAGATTAACATATAAATTTTTGGCTGCTCTGAAATGTATACATTTGGCTAAAAAACTGTTTTTTGAAGCCTATTTTTACTGAGCACAGCGCCTTAATGCCGGGGCTACATTAGCGGGTGAAGATTCGTGTCGCGTTGGCGCGAAAACATTCGTTGTCGGGCATACACGATGTTTGGCTACATTAGCGGGCGAAGATTCAGAAAGCAGCCTACGGCGAATATTTGTGCGGCCGAGACGATGGAGGAAGCAGTGGCTTTGCATTATATGTCAGTGAATTATTATTTATTACATTTGTACGAATATCAGGTACGATACGATAATAGAAAAAAAGAGAAGAAAGAGGAGATGGTGGATGACTACTATTCACAGAAAGCGAACGATGTAAGTGCACGGTAAAATTGCTAAAATAATGCTTAGACTTGATATAATATTCATATTTGGCCTTTTTATGCGCGAGACATTAAGTATTCTGCGGTGAGACTTTAGAGGCGTGAATATAATAATTTTACTTTCTCATTTACAGAACAGGAATGGAAAGTATGTTAACTGAGCTAACCTTAGAGTCTGGCATAGAATTCTCTGGATTTTTACGTATGTCGACATCTGACTTTGAAATACTACTACAGAAGCTCGCACCACTTATCACCAAAAAAGATACAAAATTCCGAAAAGCAATTCCTGCAAAAGTGCGATTGGCAATAACACTACGTTATCTAGAGACAGGAGATCATTTTCGAAGCCTTCGTTATCTTTTTAAAATATCTCATCAACTCATTTCCAAAATAGTACATGAAGTTTGTGCAAGTCTCTTGATCGTTTTGAGAGACGAGGTTAAGGTAAGAAAACATATTATTTTACTCACAGTTTAGTTTTATTTCAATATAAGTGTCTAGGTAACATCCAATTTTTAAGACAAAAAAAAAGGAATCATATTATAATCAATAATAAAACTCCATCATTTCTATATGAATGATATTTCACCGGTCTCCGATATCATAATTTGTGAGGCTCTCCGAGACGGAAGGTTCGAAGACTGGTAAGTTTGGTTCGGTGGTGACTGAGATGGCGATGGATGGATTGAAGACAGGTAAGTTTGATTCTGTGGTGACGGAGATGGTGATGGATGGATTGAAGACTGGTTAGTTTGGTTCCGTGGTGAAGGAGATGGTGATGAATGTATCGGTGACTGGTAAGTTTGGTTTTGTAGTGACGGAGATGGTGATGAATGGATCGGTGACTGGTAAGTTTGGTTCTGTGGTGACGGAGATGGTGATGATTGGATCGGTGACAGGTAAGTTTGGTTTTGTGGTGATGGAGATGGTGATGAATGAATCAGTGACTGATAAGTTTGGTTCTGAAGTGGCGGACATGGCGATGGATGTATTGAAGACTGGTAAGTTTGGTTCTGATATGGATGTGCTCGGTCAACCCGATCTATCACGCATGCTTTAATAATCATAGTATGCATATCATTCATAAGAATATCTCTTGTATTATGGTTTTCAATCAATTTCCCAAACATTTCATATTCTCATTTCATCGCCTCTTGCATTTGCCTTTTCGCATGTAATATTTCTAAAGGAACATAAAATGGACAAGTAGTTCCAGGTGCATGGAGAAATGAAATACCAGAAGAAACTGCAATGCGCCCTTTTTCCACGGTAGCTAGACGGGGCGGTCTTTTACCAACACAGATCGGGACAAGTTTGCTCAACATTTATCACGTTAATAAAAAGTATATTTTTAACCGACTTCAAAAAGGAGGAGGTTACTCAATTCGACCGTATATATGCTTTTTTTTTTTTATGTTTGTTCGCGCATAACTTCGTCGTTTATGAACCGATTTTGATAATTCTTTTTTTGTTGGAAAGAAGACATTCCCAAGGTGGTCCCATGATAAGGACATCAGGATCTGATGATGGAAGACCAGAGAAATCAAGGGGAACTTTCAAAAATCGTAGGGGCGATTAGTGCATTTCTTAGTATTTTCATTAAGTATTTAAAGCACTACAATTTGATAAAGGTCTGGAGTAGATCTGATGATGGACCCGGAAGACAGTCGAAGGAACTCCTCAACAATTCACAGCAGCTACCTTGTGTTTGGGCTTGATTAATTTGTATTGATAAGAACTTTACACCTAGATGGGTTGTGACTGTCATAAGAGCTCTGATGATGAAGACAAAGGCCAGTTTCGGGAACTCCTCAACGGTTTGCAGTACCTACTTTGTGTTTGGTTTTAATTTGTTTATATTGATGAGAACTTTGCACCCATTGGGTTAAAATAATGTTCTGCAGTACCTAAATCTGATGATTAAGACCTTAGGCAGTCGAGAGAATTCTTCAAAATTACTGGTAAAAAGTAAAGTAAACAAAATTACGTCATTTCCCAACTATATTTGCGTCAGCTTCCAGTCTGACCGAACCGTAACTGAATACATAGTACCTACTTTTCACAACTAAAAAGTGTAAAATAAAAACTTTTTTACAAAAAAACAACCGACTTCTAAAAACCACTACAAAGTGAAAAATAACTAATTTCGGAAGTCGGTGTCAAAAACTAATACCTATACAAAAACCAAAGACACCGACTTCCGAAATTAGTTATTTTTCACTTTGTAGTGGTTTTTAGAAGTCGGTTGTTTTTTTGTAAAAAAGTTTTTATTATTTTGATAAAGTCACACCTGTGGAATATATATGAATATACGATGTATTAAATAAGCGTGTTTTATATTATTTACCTGTGTATCTATAGTCCGGCGACAATCGTCTATGGGCTGAAGAAAACTATTCATAGCCGAAAAGGCGAACCAATTTGCCTGGTATTTTTAGTCGGCGCCAGCTCCTGACTTCATCAATTTCTTAATATTATTGAGATGGGCTCTGTAATACGACATCAAAGAATCTTTCTCCTTCTTCATTTCTTCTACTGTGGTAGGCCAACTGAGCTTGTTTTTAATCCTAACCCACGCATCATGTACCAAATGTTTCTTTTTGTGGTCGGGGTTACTAGGATTCCAAATGACGTGTTCAATTTCATAAAACTGAATAAACTCTAACGTCATTTCGTTACTCCACTCTATAGTGTACAAAAACAAACAAAATAAAAACAACGAAAAAAATACAAAAAGAACCAATTTACCGACAGCGCCCCGATGCTACATCGTCTGCGCACGAATACATTGCGTTGCAACGATGTACCCGGCCACATACATCGCCGTAGCCCGAATATTCGCCGTAGCCCACTGACAGTGCCCCGATGCTACATCGTCTGCGCACGAATACATTGCGTTGCAACGATGTGTACCCGGCCACATACATCGCCGTAGCCCGAATATTCACCGTAGCCCTCTAATGTAGCCCCGGCATAACACACTCCACCATCACCGAGACATCGTACTCTCAACCGCTAGAGCACATTTAAGGAAATGTAAGATATATCCAGTAAATGTTAGCTTAACAGCAAGTACACAGTGTTCACGCGTGTGCTATGCAATTAAACTATAATTAGAAATTGCCTCCATATGCATTATATGTAAATATAGTTTTTTCCAATGGTGAGCACCTCGATCAATGTTTTCAAATGCTAATTAGTTTTGAAGAAGGACTAGCGTTGAACCAAGCATTTTTGTTAACGACGTAATCCTTTTAAGGCCATACCCTGAGCAAATGATCTGAAGCATTTGTTCCCTCTTCATCGCGCCCCACCTCTACAATACTTTGTAAACTATTACTAGCGCCGTCTGGCGAACGAAGTACTTACAAATACAAGTTAAATTCATAGAGCATAGAAGTAACAGACATGGCCTTTCTATTTGTTTATTGGTGCGCCCAAATATTATTGGTTATTAAGGAACTCAAACGAATGTTGACGATACTTCATAATAAAAATTCTGCGGTGTTTATTTTTAACTGACTTTCCAAAAAGGTGGTTTTCAATTCGATTTATGTGTGTTCGCTGATAACTTTATCGTTTATGAACCAATTTGGACCAATTTTGACCATTCCTTTTTTATATGAAAGGGTATGCTACCAAGGTAATCCCATTGCTACCACGTCAGTATCGATGGTGGAAATTCTGAGAAATTAAGGGCAATTTTCGAAAATTGTAGGCACGCTTCGAGTGAAATCTTGAAACTCGTGTGTATATCGGGTGATTATTTTTTAATCTAGTTATTTACTTATTAGTCTACAATACTTCCCTATGCTATATTTTTAAAGCCATAGACCCGGTACGTATACACATTCACGCCCTTTTGTAGTTTATGACGCTAACAGTCCGATCTTCCTTGGAAGGTTGTAAATTCTGTAAGCCAGTAGCGCCCAAGGTTCTCAAATAAATGTAACTAAAAAGGAAATACAGTTTTTTCTTTTTTGGGGTAAATTATATCACAGGGATACAATTAAGCGATGATGATGACTTATCTCCCGCCATCGGTGGAACACTATTTTTTATATTTATTAAATGTTTTTGTATGTTTTTATATAAATATTTAAAAATGTAAAATAATATGTATGTACATACAGAAAAATAAAGGAAATAATAATAATAATTTAATTTATTAAATGACAACAAAGGTTCAATGGTTAGTAACTTATCTACTAAGGGTTAGTAATACTTAAAAACTAATCAAGACTGCCGCACAAGCAATGCTAACCAGTGCCTTAACACTGGCGCATCGGACTTGTCGGCCATGATTTGTAGGATGCTGTTAGCGCTGGTCCTAGTTCTATCTAGCAACGAGGCCGCCTTCTTTCTCATGATGGCATAAAAGTCATCCACTCGCGCCAAAGCGAACATTTTAGCAACTA
Organism: Sesamia nonagrioides; assembly: GCA_017933935.1. Taxonomy (NCBI): domain Eukaryota; kingdom Metazoa; phylum Arthropoda; class Insecta; order Lepidoptera; family Noctuidae; genus Sesamia; species Sesamia nonagrioides. The sequence goes on from JADWQK010000856.1 coordinate 1,185,059, forward strand.
ACAGCACCTGAAAACCATTATTATACTGCACACGCAGGGCGTCTAGAGCTTTCCGCGTAGGGGGAGATGGGGTACATTGATACAAGGGGCACATAGATACAGTCAATATTCGTCGAAAACAAACCGCGTTAGAAGAGCCATCTGCCATCGATAAGGAGGTATATAGTAAAGACTACACGCACACTAACGCAGAGCAACGTTCACTCGACGACTAGCGACTGGCACGTAAAAAACTGTTTCTGATGTTCGCAACAAAATGTTCGTACTTTTCTTTCGGATGTGATTCTTCTGATTTCTTTAGTGTTACCTGTGTTATATTTTATATTATATTTTAGTTATACACATTGATACCCTGATATTTTGTTAAATATACATATATGTGAGACTTAGGTAATATATTTTCTTTTATTTATAGAAAAATGGTTTGAACATTTAAAAGCAAGATGAATAGAAGTTCCATCAATGAAATTTCCGTGGTTTCTGCGATATCTGATGTGTTGGAAGAAAAATTATCAATAACAAAAGCAGCGAATAAATATAATTAAAAAAATCAATAAATAAAGGCCAGAAAAATCAATAAAACTTGTTTAAGTTATAGGAATATTTCTATGAACCAAAGTGCCAGTGTATGTACCAATGTACCCCGCATGTGGGGTACATTGATACAAATTTCATTTTTTAATAAATAGGCTAAATAGGGGTAAATAGGCGCGTTTTGTGATTAAATCTATTGGTTAATTTGTATGTAACAAGTTAACTGAATATATATTGAATATATTATAGTTATTAAATTGGATGTAACTATCAGTAGATCGTCTTTTATTGGGTCTAAGTAAAAATCGTATCAAGGTGCCCCACTTCCCCCTACAGTTAAGACCGCCCGTGTAGAATGACTGACAAAACGCTCCGAACAAAGCGATTTTGACCCCACTACCACAACGAGCAAATCTGTGGGCCAACATGTTGCATCTAACTGCTAGCGCCCTGCGTTCGCGTTCAATGTCTACTTGATCTTTAGAGGTCCACAGTCAAATAATTGCCTAGCTACTTATATTGAGTAACCCTATTTAGTGGCTTCCCCTTTAGGCAAAATATGGGCTCATAACGCACCCATTTCCCGGGGACCTCAAAGATCAAGTACTCAATCTTATTGACATTTTACTGCAAACCGTGAGTCGCAGCAAACCTCTTGCAAACACGAAATATCTCTCTGATTGAGCCAGCCGTTGGGCCCAGCAGCACCATGTCATCAGCGTAACTAATATTATTTACACTAATGCCATCTATCTTGCATCCGACTGGTTTGCTGCTAAGCTCAACGATCAACTCATTCACGTACAGGTTAAAGAGCCTAGGTGAGGTTAAATTAAACCCCTTGCCTAACTCCACACTCCAACCCGTACGGTTCAGAGAGAGTACTACCCCAGCGAACCTGATTACATAGGTTCGATTACCAGTATTGAAATAAGCCCGTCAACTCCTGAGGTACGCTCGCTTCCCTGACCTTCTCCCAAATGACATCATACGACACCGTCGAGAGATCAAGGAAGCAAGCATATACCGGAGTATCTCTATCCTTATAGTATTGGACGGTCTGCTTCAGACACAGAATAGCACTCTCTGTGGAAAGCCCAGGCCGGAACCCGAACTGAGCGTCATGCAACATGATATATTTATTCAGATGTCAATCAAGCAGACCATCCAATACCTTAGCAATGTAGTTCGCCTTATCCGACATATCCCCGGTCTTATTTTTAACTAGAGGTACCACTACCGTTCGCAACATATCATATGGTAGGTAGGAATGACTGACGCAAAGCGAGAAAAACGTCGCCAGCACTCTAGGCAGATGAACCCCATGATGTATTTGAGGTGCTCGATGCTGAAACCGTCGTGACCAGGAGACTAATCGGTAATCGGTATAGTATAGTTATATTTGGTAAATTTGCTATAAGTAAGTGGTCACTTCGCAGAACTGAAGCAAAATTTACTAGAAATAACTACGACCATTTTCAATATAATTATTATTTATACATTGAAAGAATAAAAACTAAAGAAAATCTTATTGGCAGTTATTTAGTACAAAGAAATTAAAAGCCGGGCGCTAGTGAGTTCCAGTACTTTCTTCCTTTAGTATTTTCTAGATAAAATTTGATTAAATATGTAGTATGGTAATCCAGTTACGGTGTCTCTAAAACTAAGTAACATTTTATCGATACTTGTGACGTAACCGCTTTGTCAAGTACTAGCGTACACAAACAATTTTAATTTTTACACAATATTTTTGTCTCTTTCTCTCTCCTCTGAAATCAACTGGATCGGTATCTCTCGCTCACACGCATTGTGTATCTTTTGTATAGCAATGAAATCCTAAATCTATGGTCTAAATATCGATGATATTGACCGATAAAAATATGTGTAAAACTTTACTAAAATTGAGTTTCATAAGGCCTTCTCGTTTCTGTTTACTAATACTTGTGTTATAATAATGTAATTAATCGATAAACAAACAAAAGTACTTTTACCATTGTATAATCTGTGTTTTTACAACAAATCAGTCAACCAGGTACAAGTTTCGATTAATAGCGAAAAAAAAAGTGTGTGTGTCAGCTCCGACGCACGACTGGAGTTTACTCCTTAAGTACGAGAAAAAAAAAATTAAAAAAAAATTAAAAAAATAAATATAAAAAATTATTATTATTATTATTTTAAAAATAATTTATAAAATAATTCATAAAAAATTATTATATGCATATTTATGAAAATTTTAACCAATTTTAAGAAAGTTGATAATAAAAAAAAAAATTTAAACATATTTTTTGAATTATTATAATTTTTTTTTAATATAACATTATCTTAATAACTAACAAAATATAGTTGTAAAAAGATAATTATGCCACTTTTTTAGATTAGAAAGTTGCGCACCAACGGTGCGCACCTTTGGTGCGCAACTTTCTAATCTAAAAAAGTGGCATAATTATCTCTCTAAAATAGTAACGCTTAAAATTCGTTACTCGTTAGTAGGTTTTACCCCTCGGATTTTTCTCATACCGGGCGCCTTATATATGAAAATCGATTCTTAAGGAGTAAACTCCAAAAATAAAAACGTTTTCAGGCAAAACAATAGTGCATCTCTAATTATTTCTTTTACGTCGCCGACCATGATCACCGCGCGAAGGCGAGTGGCCGCGGCGAGACAGACTGACGACGCCAAAGAATCTAACAAAAACAAGAACGGAAAGCCGTGTGCGTTCGCGCAGCGGAATGTTGTTGGATTTAGATTTTAAATATGCAGATATTTAGTGTATGACTTCGTATAATTGTGTATGTTAAAAAAAAATGTGCACGCAGCCATTGTGGAGAAATTCACCAAAAACTGATTCCGCTGGGCGAACGTTGTCCTGGCGGAACTTTTTTTAATCCATTGACTTTAGAAAAAAGAGATGTGTCCAAAAATTAGTGTGTATTTGTGTGTAATTGTGTATGTATGAATAAAATTTGTGCATGCATAAACTTCGGAGAAATTCAAGTTTCCGCTGCGCGAACGTTTGGCCATTAGCTAGTTATCATATAAAGTGCTTAAGGCGGTTCCAGGGGAAAAACACACCGCAGGTCGTTTTTATGTAGTTTTTCGGAGCTATGTACTCTTTATCCAAAAGAAATATCAACTTATTAAAAATACATAAATTTTCTCCATAATCTTGGCTCCAAAATTGTAGTTTTTTTTTTTTTTTACTAAGCACAATGAAACCTCTGACAAGCGAAATAATTATCAAAAACGTGCATCTCCTCGAAAAGTAACCATTATTTAGATTGCGTTCTTACACTAATGGATAGGCAATTTCATGACGAACATTATTGTAGAAATATTTTTTTAAAACGACCAAAACAAAAATTTTATTCAACAATCTGAGCGTATTCCCCATCATTTCTCTTGCCCGAGCTATTGAGATTCAGTATGCCATAAGCTCTCAAAGCGGGAACCCGTGTCGTTCGTCATCGCGCGCTCCGCTAGCATAGCGGGCGGCGCGTGAGCGAGAAAGCATCTGCTTGCTCGCTCACGCACCACATGTCGCATAGAGTATAATACTATCATAAAGTGTCTCTGTTATTGATGTTCATTTTGGTGTTCGTTTTTTTAACCGATTTCAAAAGGGAGGAGGTTATATGTTTTTTTATGTTTGTTTGCGGATAACTTTACTATAATATAAATAATAGGGTATTTGACTAAAAAAACTAATTAGTCCGTCATTCAGATTATAGAAAAATATTGGATAGGTTTATTATATACGTTTTACATTTCGTATATTTTGTTTTATCAAATCAATAAAAATTTACAAATATAATAGGCATCAAAGATCAGGAGTGATGGCTGGTGATGTCACTGGCCGCTAAAATCCACCATCCTCTTTCACACCACTTTTGCTCAATGGAATGCCTCTAGGTCGAGTTACAAGATTTAAATATTTAGGACACGTGATGACAGAAAATGTTAGTGACGAGGAGGATATTGAGAGGGAGCGCAGGGCGCTGTCGGTTCGTGGTAATATGCTGGCACATTGGTTCGCTGGGTGTACGGCGCCTGTCAAAATTACGCTGTTCAAAGCGTATTGTCAGGCGTTTTACACCTGTGGCTTGTGGGCTAGCTTTACACAGAGGACCTATAGCGCCTTGCGTGTCCTTTATAACAACATTTTCAGGTCACTGTTCCGCCTCCCTCGATATTGTAGTGCATCTGGCATGTTTGCCGACGCGAGCGTTGACGGCTTTCACGCGTTGATGACGAAGAAAGTGGCGTCGGTTGTAAGGCGAGTTCGGGGGAGTCGAAACGGTGCCCTTAAATGGATAGGAGAGAGAACTGACACTGTTCTTCTGAAGAGGTTCACTGAACTTCATATTCGGGGGTTTGATAAGCCCTTTTTGTAATGTCTAGTGATGTGCACATTTTATTAATTATTTTTTATTATGGACTTTTGTTTTGTCTGAAAATAAACGATTATTATTATTATAAAAAGTGTCGCGTGCAGTGACGTCACACGAGTTTTCAAAGCTCTGTGTCGTCTTCATTTTTTGTTTATATTAAAAAAGAAAAAAATGTGTCTAGTAGGTATTTTTTGGGTAGGCCCCCGACAAGGTGGACTGACGACCTGGTGAAGGTCGCGGTAAACCGCTGGATGCGGGAGGCGCAGAACCGGTCGTCGTGGAGAACCTTGGGGGAGGCCTATATGCAGCAGTGGACGTCTTTCGGCTGAAATGATGATGAGTATTTTTTGGAAATCTGACCGACGGACTAATTAGGTTTTTTTAGTCAAGTACCCTATTACATAAGTTGATAAAAATGCTATGCAATAGCTTCGCTTGCGCGTCGGGGATGTTCGCGGAGGCAGGTGTGCCTGATTTTTATGCACTGATCCGTACGCGCATAGCATCCTTGATGCGGCGAGTTCGCGATAGCTCCAACAGCCTAGTGTCTGTAGTGGCCGGCAGGATGGACAGCCCGATAGTGTGGCACTGGATGACGATGCATCAAGCGTCACACTGTTATGTGGACTGATTAGTCTTAAGTTTAATTTTATTTATTTTGACTGTGTTTGTTTTGATTTAAATGCATGCCTAAATTTTTTCCAATTTTAATTTAAATTTAATTTTTAATTCATAATTCTTTGACATTTTATTAAATTTTATAAATTGAATTTTATTGTATAATCATAAGTAGTTACATTTTATTTTAATTTTATTGTTAAATTTATTGTTTAATATTGTAATTCTGTTTTATGCTATTTCTATGGACCATGGTCGGAAAATAAAAATTTATTATTATTATTTTACCGCGGTAGTCCCCGAGTGCCACGTGTTTTTTTTTTTTATTAGAAAGATTATATCTTCAAGGTAGTCTCATGTTAAGGAAATTAGGGTCTGATGATGGAAGACTAAGGAAACCTAGGAGAAATTTAAAAAATCGTAGGGGCGCCTAGGGCATTTCTATGTTTTTTTCATTAAGTGTTTTAACGCACTACAATTTAGTAAAGTTCGGAGTTGATGATGGAGCCGGGAGACAGCCGAGGGATCTCCTTAACGATTCACATCAGCTGCCTCGTGTTTATGCTTAATAAATTTATATTGATAAGAACTTTACACCTAAATGAGTTGTGATTGTCATTAAAGCTCTGATGATGAAGACAAAGGCCAGTTAAGGGAACTCCTCAAAGGTTTACAATAGTTACCTTGTGTTTGGACTTAATTCAGCTTCAGCTTTTGGGAGTTGAGATTTCCTCGAACCTTAACTTTGGGCGGTTCATTGAGTCCAAGGCCAAGGTGGCTGCCAGGAAACTTGGCGTTATCGCAAAGGTCCTGCAGTACTTCACACCTGGGCAGCTTCTAATGTTATACAAAGCACAGGTCCGTTCGTGTGTGGAGTACTGCAGCCACATTTGGGCTGGTGCTGCCAAGTGTCACCTGGCCACTTTGGATTCAGTGGAGAGACGTGCAAAGAGGCTGATTGGTGACCCTGATCTAACTCGAGTTGATCTCCAAAGCCTAGAGCACAGGCGTAGAGTAGCCTGGAGCATCGCCCTGGTCGGGAGATGACACTAAACTCCCAGCCACCGTAGGCGCGGGCCTGCGGGCGGTGAGCAGTGGGCAGCTCGCCGCTCGGTAAGGACCAGGCCCGAGTCGACGGCGCGTCGTGTTTCACGCGCGCCTCAAAGAGATGTCAGCACGTCGTGACGGGGTCCACCAAGACCGATGCCTCCTGGGTCAGGGTTGCGGGTTGGTTAAACAAGAAACCGTGGCCCTGGCCGTCGCACAGGCAAGTGAAGAAACACGGGTGGGTTTTAGTCAGTAAAAGTCTGACACGCCCTTCCGCTCTGCCCAGAGCGGGAGAAGTCATTTGATGAATTCCCATCCCAACAAAAAAAAAAAAAAAAGGCGTAGAGTAGCCAGCCTTTCGGTGTTCTATAGGATGCCTTTCGAGAAATGTGCGAGGGAATTGCATCCAGCGGACGACCCGTCGTACGGCTGGTTTCCACCCTTACGTTGTTAACACCACTACGATCCGGACGAAGCGTTTCGCCTCCTCCTTTATACCGCGTACTTCGAGGGACTGGAACAATTTGCCGGCAGCGGTGTTTCCGTCGGACTACAATTTGAGTGTCTTCAAGGCTCTTAATAAACAAGTGCGCTTTACCATCAACGATTGCGTCACTGCTTACCATCAGGCAGGATTGCGGTCAAGCGCTGGTTTATAATATGTAAAAAAAAAAATTATATTGATGAAAACTTTACACCCATATAGGTTTAAATGAAGGTCTGCAATAGATCTGATGATGAAGACCATAGACAGTCGAGGGAATTCCTCAACAATTTACAACACTCTACTTTAACATAGTACAAACTCTACCTACTCGTCATGCTTATGCAAAAATCAATTAAAATCAAGAGACTGAATTTAAGTTGTGTTATTTCATTGCGTTATTTCTAGAAATGCTCATACTTTCATTGTGGTCTTATAGGAATTAAAGTAAACGAAATACGTCGTTTGCTTGCAGGCCTTTTCCAAATATGCTGCCGTCAGCGTCCAGTCTGACCGGATATTGTATTAGTCAGATTGTTGACGCCATCTATTGGCGTTTATAAAATGGAACTGTCGCGCTGTATTCTCATAACTAATGTCCTTGTCCCCGTAACCCTCTACGTCACGTCATGCACCCGCTGCCCGCGAGATGGCGCTGATCGAAAACAGCGCCTTGATCATGCTAGAAGAATCAGATTTCAGTGTCTCCCAAAGACCCTCCGCGTGTGCGCACTCCGTACCGCGCGCTAACCGCTGTTTAAAAACCCGCATTTGCACAGTTCTGCTGTGTTAATTTGTCGCTGAACGATATAATCATTCGATTATAAGTTGTAACCATCCGCTCAAATTGGAGACGTGTCTTTGTGGCTTCAAGAAAAGAAACCGAAGCTGTTAGCGGGGAACTTTATATCCACGTGGGTGTTGTGTTGAACTTGCGCCGAACCGCGAGGGTGAAGAAAGTCGAAGACGGAGCCAACTGATTGAACTCCTACGAGACGACGAGAGCCCATTCCTAGGTTAAGCCAAGAGGTAAGGTGCATGATATTTCCATAACCCATTCCTAGGTTAAGAGTTCACAGCGCGACAGTGACGCCATTTTTTCTTTTCCATATAAAAGGGTTACAGTCTAGATCGAAGGAAGGTAATAATCCCCGCGAAGCCGCTTGGCCCCTCCATAGTGGTCCTTTCGAGCCGGACCAGTTGTGGTCCTTCTAACCTGTGATTATCCAGTTTCCGCCTCCCCTTTTTAGGGCACCTATTAGATTAGTGGTAAAACCCGCCGTTTGTAGGTTTGTTAGCCTATATTTCGCTGTCACCTACACCATTACGCAAGTAAGCGCTGACGTGTAGGTAATTAATTCATTCGATACCGCTTTACACTAAATAGGTACTATATATATTTACCCGCTGTTATACTAATATTTATCTTAATATTCGCTGTCACCTACACCATTACGTATGTTCGCGCTGACGTGTAGGTAATTAATTCATTCGATACCGCTTTACACTAAATAGGTACTACTATATATATTTACCCGCTGTTATACTAATATTTATCTTAATATTCGCTGTCACCTACACCATTACGTATGTTCGCGCTGACGTGTAGGTAATTAATTCATTCGATAAGCGTGTAAAGCGGTTACACTAAATAGGTACTATATATATTCACCCGCTGTTATACTAATATTTATCTTAATATTCGCTGTAAGTAATAAGTATTCATACTTCCAGTAGAAATCAAAAAGTTTCTATTTCGATAATTTTCGCTAAGATTGTAGGTATCTACAAAACATTGTGATCACAAGCCGAGCGCAGCGCTCGCTAAAAAAAAAATACATTATTAGATGTAACCCACCCGCTAGTATTTATTTTCATAATACTCACAAATTAATCAACTATTACGGTCCGTATTAAAGAAAATCACTCAAGCGTAACCGAGTGATTCGCTTTTGTGATTGATTTCGATGCTTATCTGTTAGTCATAAGATTTACATTTCAGTGCATAGTTATGTCGAAATGCAGTTAAGACCCTAAGCGGATACGTACAAAATTGTTATTCGCGTTTCACTTATTAGGTAACTAGAAATTTAAAATTCTCATTTCATAATGAAGAAAGCTATTAAGTCTGATAGTACAGAATTAACGCTATCCGCGTTGGAAGCAAAGCGAAATGCATTATTTGAGTGCTTACAATCAGCCCACGACTTATCAAAAAACATCAAAGACGATGTGGATAAGAGGGAGGCATTTTTAGTCGCTAGCTCGAACATTAACACAATTCGGATTATGGATCAATACAATTGTTGTTTAATGACTACAGATCCGACACCCCGCCCAGACTATAAGGCTTTGGTCTCTTTCGAGCAACTGTATGGCAGACTGAAACGCTTAGTAGCTTCTAACACCGCAAATGATATACCACCCGTCGTGGAGAGGGGCCCGTCCATGATCAAGTTACCACCGATTGAATTAATGAGTTTTAACGGTGACATTCGCTCAGAGCCACTGTTCTACTCAAATTACAAGTCCGCCGTTCATGATAATCCATCTCTCTCAGATCATCAGAAATTACATTATTCACAAGATAAAATATTATATCGCGCTCACGCCGTCAGCGTAGCACCGGCTGAGCATTCTCGCATTTCTAATAGCAAAGCTTCGCCGTCCGCCCCAGTACGCTGCAATGCCTATGTCAGCACAGTCGAATCTACTGACAAATGCTTGTGTACTAATATCGCACATCAACATTTGTTTAAATGTCCCGAATTTCATAAACTGTCTCCGTATGAACGCCTACAGATTGTTAAGAAAATTAACGGTTGCGTCAATTGCTTAAGCGTTAAACACAAGATATCGAATTGTCAATCCGCAACTGAATGTAGGACGTGTAAGCGGCGTCATCATTCTTTGTTACATTTTACCCGGGAATCGAACCCGCGCACCGAAACAAACAATTGCACTCAGCCGTCTACGAGCGAGCCGCCCGACACAGCGGCGCCTAAGCGGGCAAGCGCAGCGATCTCTTTCGACCCCACGAGCACGACAGAGACAGAGCAACCTGCCGCGCGGTCTGACGTAGCATTGTGCTCGGTGTCTAAAGACGCGCCGCGTTATTTAACCCCAGATACGGCTCGCGGCGAGCCGTCGCAATGTAATGCATACACCACTGTTCTACTCGCCACCGCGCAAGTGATAACATACGACGGTGGTGGTCGTAAGCATTTGCTGAGAGTTCGGTTAGACTCGGCGTCTCAGGGCAATTTCGTCACAAATGAGTGTTGTGACCGATTATGTTTACGTCAAAAACAGTACACAGTCCACGACTGTACGTGGTTTCGGAGGCGCAGAGAAGGCGTCGTTCGGAACAGTAAAACCATATTCTCCCGCTTTAATAAAAATATCCGATTTGATATCGACTAGTTAGTAGTCGGTCAAATTATGGATAAGTTACCTTCTGCTTTTGTCAATATTAAGGCCTTGCCTTATTCGAATAAACTTCTGTTCGCTGATAATAATTTCGCTACTCCAAGTAAAATTGACATTTTAATTGGAGCATCGCTGTTCCCGCATTTACTTTTGCCTGGCGGGATTCCTAAAGGCCCGTCAGTGCCCGCCGCTGTCAATACGGTGTTAGGCTATGTACTAATGGGAACTGTGCCTACACTTAGTAAACGCCCAGCCTGTATTACATCATGCTGAGTCATAGTCCATTCGCCTATGAATAATAATAATAATAATTCTATTTCCCGCCCATTCAACATCCCGCTGATGTTGAATGTGACTTACACCATTACGCTTGTTTGCGCTGACGTGTAGGTAATTAATTATTTCCCGCTTCTGGGAACTTGAAGAAGTTCCCGACCCGCCCATTCAACATCCCGCTGATGTTGAATGTGAATATTTTTATTTCCCGCTTCTGGGAACTTAAAGAAGTTCCCGACCCGCCCATTCAACATCCCGCTGATGTTGAATGTGAATATTTTTATTTCCCGCTTCTGGGAACTTGAAGAAGTTCCCGGCCCGCCCATTCAACATCCCGTTGATGTTGAATGTGAATATTTTTATTTCCCGCTTCTGGGAACTTGAAGAAGTTCCCGGCCCGCCCATTCAACATCCCGCTGATGTTGAATGTGAATATTTTTGTCGTCCAGCTACGCAACGGGACCCAGTTACTGGTCGCTATACCGTGGGTCTACCGTTTGATAAAGATGTGTACACACTAGGTGACTCTTTCAATGTCGCTCGTAAGCGATTTTTATGCTTGGAAAGGAAGCTTGAAGCTTCACCGGGGCTGCGCGCCGCTTACGACGAGGTCGTAAATGATTACCTTTCTAAGGGTTATCTCCCGCCCGTCTCAGTTCTCCCGCATGAGACTGTAGACGTGTATCCTACTTACCGTTGGCAAACGTTTATTGCCAATCGCGTTATTAAAATCACTAATAATACTCCCGCAGACAACTCCCATGTTTATGATGCTCTTTGTCGCTTTTCGTCATGGAGTAAAATACCTACTCCGTACGACTGTTTGCATTTATATTTCATTAAATTGTTATCACGTCGCGATTCCGTACAAACAACCGCAGCTGATTTGAGTTTGGCAGAACACAAATTACTGAAACTCATCCAGCATAAAAAAAACCGCCATATTTTAAGCGCATTTAAACGATTTTTGTTCCGCAGTGGCCCTGTCTAAGTAATGCACTCAGACAGAGGCAACAATTTTGTAGTCGCTAATTCTTAATTATATAACGACTTGGTCAGAGTTGGTGGACGACTCACCCATTCTGATCTAAGTTATTCACAGCGGCATTCTTACAAAGAGCTAGTTACAGTACTCACTCAGAGCGAGTATTTGTTAAATTCTAGGCCTCTCACAGTTTTGAGTGCCGATTCCGCAGAGCTTACCGCATTGACTCCGAGCCATTTTTTGCATACCGCACCTCTGCTTTCATTGCCCGCACCTGAAGTAGAATCAGATAATCTCAATCTGCTTCAGAGACATTCTCTACTTGATAAGTTAGTTCAGTCCTTTTGGAGAAGGTGGAGAATGGAATATTTACACGATTTGCAAACTCGAGAGAAATGGAATGCTCCGACTGTGCCAATAAAGGCTGGCATGGTCGTAATCATCATAACTGATAATGCGCCCCCTTTATCGTGGCCGTTAGCGATTGTGGAAAGGACGCTTCCTTCCGACGATGGGGTGACGCGTGTAGCTTCTGTAAGAACCGCTAAAGGTACATACGTACGTCCAGTCGTGCGTTTGTGCCCACTACCTACACAGTAGGATTATTAATTTGATAGATACAAGTAGTTTAAGTGTTAGCAGTTAGGTAGTTTAGTATTATCGCAGTTATTTATATAAAGTCGCAGTTTCAATATTATATTTTCGCAGTATTTATGATTGGGTTTTGAAGGTGACCCTTCAAAAGGGGGGAGGATGTTGACGCCATCTATTGGCGTTTATAAAATGGAACTGTCGCGCTGTATTCTCATAACTAATGTCCTTGTCCCCGTAACCCTCTACGTCACGTCATGCACCCGCTGCCCGCGAGATGGCGCTGATCGAAAACAGCGCCTTGATCATGCTAGAAGAATCAGATTTCAGTGTGTCCCATGGAACCTCCGCGTGTGCGCATCCCGTACCGCGCGCTACCGCGTTTCACAATCGATCATTCGGTGTGATCCTAAAACCGCTGTTTCAAAACCCGCATTTGCACAGTTCTGCTGTGTTAATTTGTCGCTGAACGATATAATCATTCGATTATAAGTTGTAACCATCCGCTCAATTTGGAGGCGCGTCTTTGTGGCTTCAAGAAAGGAAAACGAAGCTGTTAGCGGGGAACTCGATAACCACGTGTGTTTGTGTTGTGCTTGTGCCGAACCGCGAGGGTGAAGAAAGTCGAAGACGGAGTGGACTGATCGAACTCCTACGAGACGACGGAACATCCGTCAAGAGGGGTAAGGTGCATGATATTTCCATAACCCGCTCCTAGGTTAAGAGTTTACAGCGCGACAGCAACGCCATTTTTCTATTCCCTTAAACAAATTACAGTCCATATCGAAGGAAGGTATATTAAACCCCGCGAAGCCGCTTGGCCCCTCCACAGATGTTTATTATTTTTCTGCAAAAGGAAGCTTTGTGTAAATAATATTATAGTATATGTATTTGTTTTTTTTTTATACGATAGTTTTATTTTTTACAATTTACGTATTTGTTTTATTAAACGAGAATAATAATATAATTTCAGTCTTACCTGAGCCCAAAAAAAAAACATCAAATCTTTTTTTTATGTAGGTTTCCTGTCTGCAGAAATTTATTTGACCCTGATTACGTTTTCCCTTAAAATAATAAATAATGATAAATTAACCTTTATTATATTATTTTTCTATCCCTTGACCATCTGACTTAGCTAACTTTCAATCTACAAAACTAACTTCCAACCCTGAAGTTACAGTCATAACATATTTAGTTGTAAAGGTCTAATCAATACAAATTAAGTAAGCCCAAACACATGACAGTTGCTTCCGATGTGGAGTTCCCTTGATTCTCTGTCATCTCCATCACCAGGTCAGGCCCAAATCTTCACGGTTTTATAGTATCATCCGATATAAATACGAGTATCAAGTTTTCACCCGAAGCGTGCCTACAATTTTCGATAATTGGCCTAAATTTCTTAGAATTTCCATTATCGACATTGACGTGGTAACAATGAGATTACATAGGCAGCATACTCTTTCATATAAGAAAAGAATGGTCAAAATCGGTTCATTAACGATAAAGTTATCAGCGAGCACACATAAATTGAATTGAGAACCACACTTATGGGAAGTCTTTTTATTATGAAGTATCGTCAACATTTGTTTCTGTCTATATTAACCAAAAGTATTTGGGCGCACCAATAAACAAAAATAAAAGTGCCATGTCTGTTACTTCTGTGGTCTATGAATTTAACTTGTATTTGTAAGTACTTCGTCCGCCAGACGGCGCTAGTAATATTTTGCGAAGTATTGTAGTAGAGGTGGGGCGCGGTGAAGAGGGAGCAAATGCTCAAGGTCATTTGGTGAGGGTACGACCTTAAATAGAGAGCTGTAGATTTTTTCACACACACATACACACCCCCACGCACACACACACACACACACACAGTAGTACAGATAAAACACCGACACCTATCTTATCGTAACTTTATACATATGGGCATTTTGTAACTCAACTGTGTGGTAATAATTAATGTTAATATAAATGGTAATAGCAATAATAATAACAGTATCAAGCAATGTAAACCAAGGGCGGATCCAGCTTTGGCGCCAGGGGAGGGTCACATAGTCGTGGTCAAGTCATAAGAAGATTTAATTAAACTTTGATAATAGGGACAATTAAAAAGAAGGTACTTAATTAATAAGTAGTGAACTTATAAATACCTAATTAAATAACGAAATAAATTTTTCTTTCACGTCTTCTTCCGAAATGTCTTATCACTTCATCTACTTCAATGGATAGGTGCGTGTTTATGGACGTGGAGAAGTGCCAGTCCGCTTAGACGTTCTTCAACCATTGAAGCTCTTTACCATGCTTTAATTTTTCGTAACGTCGACGACGTACGACTGGATGCTGAGAGGTTAGCTCAGATCGGGGGTAGACCTGACATGTTATGGGGACGACACGCTGGTCACCGCCCGGGGGAGCTCGCACAAGAAAGCAACGTTGCTGGCGATGGCTGCGGTATCACAGGTGGTGGGCCGCATATGTCGAATAGGCCTGAAGGTGGCCCTTAACAAGTCGGATGCCATGGTGTTTCATGGTCCCCGGCGGGCGCCGCCACCGGGCTCACACATCGTAGTCGGGGGGTTCGAATCGCTGTCG